>OY978215.1:46525061-47125061 GCA_963854785.1 Vaccinium vitis-idaea
CAGTTTAAGCCAGACAATCTATGCTAGGATTAGGTAATTTATAAAAAAAAATACATTCTTCCAGTCTAACCCAAAAAATCAATACCTCTTTGGTTTATTCTTGTGGGATCTAAAAGTGAGTCCTGCAAGCTGCTGTGCATTTTCGGTACCTCTTTAGTTTGGTGCCCTTCGCATTTTACCTCATGCTTGTTTGAGTGTGTTCGTGAAGCTATGTGATTTAAAATTTTTCGGTGTTAATTACATAAGACGACATTGTAAAAAAATACCCGTTGTTTAGTATTTTTTGTCTTTAGTGATTTTTTTTTTTTAACTTCTGATCATAGTTTAATATTTTTTAGACTCCTCTCGTCAAGATGAATGATTAACAAAAAATAATTAAAAATATTAGCGGGCGTCAACTCACCAGTAAAAATTGTATTCCACTAGTCCCCATTTTATAGTACCTCGTTCCATCCTAACCGGATAAAAAAACAATTATGTTTTTCACATTTTATAGTACCTCATTCCATCTTAACCGTATGAAAAATTGATTATATTTTTCAATAGATAATACTACTTTTTACAAGCAATATGGATCTTTTTTTTTAAATCTCAATAAGTTCTATTAAACAAAGGTTTCAAAATCACCGAAAACAATATCTATTATAAGATATAACATATGGAAAAGTGAACGAACTCTTAAGAGAGACTATAAAATGGAGACAGAGTGACTATCATCCAACTTAGGGGTGAGCAAAATAACCGTCAAACCGCGAATCTAATCCAAACCAATCCAAGCCGATGGGTTTGGTTCATTTTCTTGTAATGTGGTTTGGTTCCGGTTTTAAAAAATTAAAAACCGTGACAAATGGTTTGGTTTGTGGATTTACGTTGACGGTTTTGGTTCCAAACCGATCCAATCCGTATAATATTTATATAAAAATATATTATATGCCGAATTTGTTTAGATAAACAGAATGAACTTTTTTTCCCTAGTCAATTACTAATTTCATAATCTAACACTTCATTCCACCACCCTTCAATCACTTCCAATATTAAACCCCTAAATTTCTCTCTCTCTCTCTCTCTCTCTCTATATATATATATATATATATATATATATATAGGGGGAGCTTCTCCTCCGGTCTTCCCGTTTCCGGACCTCCATGATCCAAAATTTTTTTTGACGATCCGATCCGTCCAATGTGTTCAGAAGGTGTTTTCAAGGGTCCATCGCGGAAAATTTTCAAAAAAAAATACCGGGAAGGGCTTGATCCAAGCAATTTTCGCAAAAATTTATAAATACAGTTTTTGCGAAAAACTACTTGGATCAAGCCTTTCCCGGTATTTTTTTTTGAAGATTTTTCACGTGGACCTTGGAAAACACCTTCTAAACACATTGGACGGATCGGATTTTGCCAAAACAATTGGCAACACAAAAAAAAAGTGGAATTTCCTTCAATCCGGGGGTCCGGATAGGAAACTCCACCTATATATATATATATATATATATATATATATATATATATATATATATATATACACTAGACATGCATGGCAGACTTAGTCAATTGATTTCCTAATCTTTTTGCTTGTTAACTAATATCCGAATCTAGTACTCTATTACATGGCCCTCTTTCTTCACTGATTACTAGTATTCTACTCTTTTTTAGTTGGTTGATGTTAGTGAGTTTTGGTGATTTTAACAGAACTTGTCTATTACGGTTATGGATTACCTTAGCAATGTAATTTTTAAATACTTTAAATTATTTATGAAAATAATATCTCAATTTCAAGAGAACCGTGTTTCAAAACTGAAACCGAACTGTATTTTAATAGTTTGGATTGGCTTGGTTCTACAAATTTTATGAAGTGGTTTGGTTCTTCAAATTCATAACCCGTATGTAGTGATTTGGTTCTTGGTTTATTATAAAACTGAACCAATTCGGTTCATGCTCGGTCCTAATCCAACTAAACAAACGCCCTTGAAATCACTTGGCAAAATCAATGAAATCGAAACGCACATAAAATACGTAGTAACGTCCAATAAAAAAATACAAAAAAAGAGTAATGAAATCGAAAAAGAACTACTCCCAATAAAGTAGACTCTGTCCAAAAGGCAAAGGGTTAAAGCAGTCATTTGGTAATAGACCTTGCTACCTGTATCGACCGAAATGCATAGAAAACGTACAGAGCATGCTCGGAGATCCATTTTTAGGTTCCACACGGGTGATCCGAACCGTTCATTATTCTTAGAACATTTTTTCTGAGGGGCCCACAAAATTTTAGTTTAATCGGACAGTTAGAAGTGCTTGAATCAAAATCCCACCGTTTCAAAAAAATGTTCTAAGAATAATGAACGGTTCGGATCACTCGTGTGGGACCCAAAAGTGGGTCCCCAAGCATGCTTTGTACGTTTTCTGGACATATGGGTCGGTATCCATAGGTTTTTCGATTTGGTAATAGACAAGCCCTACAATTCAATTGAAAAACGCGGTCACGAAATCATAACAAGGACATGTGTAACTCCAAGATTTCATTACTATTTTTCACAGATTGCCCATTCAGCATCAAACGCGAAAAATTTTTGGGTGCCGAGTGGGTATTGCCACTTGGTACTCAAGCATGATCCGAGCCGTCCAAATGTGTTTTGGGCGGCCCAGATTTATTCCCTCTCTCTCCTCTCACCCGAACACTCTCTCTCTTCTTTTTCTCTCTCTAAAATTCGGATCGTTGGACCGCATTATGGACGGCTGAGATTGCTGAATGGATACCACGTGGGCAATACCCACTCGGCATTGAAAAATTTCTCGTCAAACGCATTTCAAGAAGTGGTTAGGGAAATATAGCGCATATTCTGAACACGTGATAATAGTATAGATACGAGTATGCCACTGAGCTGAACTGGCATGCCACATGGCAAGTAACGTTCATAACGCATATTAAGTGTGCGGGAAAGACTAGGGGTGCACACGGGCCGGATTAGACCGGTTCTCTACAAATCCAAAGTAACGGACCATTCGGACCGGTTCAAGAAAAAAAAGAACCAAAACCTAACCAATACATATGAAGAACCTGTACACACACACACACACACACACACACACACACATGCAACAAATATCCAATAAGGGCTCCTTTAAACTATATGGTGCGGGATTTTTTGTTTGGGGATTGAATTTTAAATGTGTTTAAAACGTGTTTTTAAGGTCCAACGCGAAAAAAAAAATACTCGGAAGGGCTTCATCCAAGCAGTTTTCGATAAAAATGTATATATACGTTTTTATCAAAAGTTTCTCGGAACAAGCCCTTCTGGGTGTTTTTTTTTTTTTTTTTTACGAAATTCGATCCCGAAATTCATCCAAACATGTTTTAAACACATCTAACGGTTCGGATTGCCAAAATTCTATCCCGAACAAAAAATCCCGCACCGTAGGCTATATAAGGGAGCCCTCTCTCTCTCTCTAAAAAGTTTGGGAAAACAGTTGTGGGCCGTTGGATCCTATGCCATTCACGCGATCCAACGACTCACAACTGTTTTCCCGCACTTTTTTTTGTGAGGGAGCCCTCATAGGAAACTTCTTGTATATATATATATATACGCACACACACACGAAGAGGATCCTATCTGGACTCCTGTATTTTTTAAAAATCCGAACTTTTATTTGAGGTCCAACGGCTGGTAAAAGAAATGGGATCTCGCGGGTTTCCGGATACGGGTTAAAAACTCTCGCGGGTCAAAACACCGTAGATTTCTCTCTCTAAGATTGAATTACTCCGTGAAAGGCTATGGGGAAATCATTTACTTGTAGACACCCCAATTTGAGTGTACGAAAATCCACAGCGTTCCCGATGATGAAAATGGACTTTCAAACACGTTTTAGAGCTTAAAAGGGATGATTGAAATCTATCCAAAACCCTACCAAAACACTTCCAAACCAAAAACCAAAAGAAACCGTTGAACCCATTTCATGCACCTGAAGCATATTTGCATGTGCCTTGTTAGGCAAAAATTTGACTCTTTTGCTAAACACAATCTCACTCGCATAAAAATAAAACCCACGAGTTTTTATTAATTGGTTCGGAGCCATTCAAGATATAAAATATCTTTTAATTACATCTTTCATTCAAAAGATAACCCTTTGATTCCAACTATTTTTTTTATCCTCTTTTCATAATAAAGGAAAATGGGCATTGGGTTTTATTTTATTTTAGGGGCTGGACCAAGATGGCTGCCTACGACCTACGTACCCATAGTTTGGGATCAAGCCAAACGTAGTTCATGTTTAGTGATTTTAATTTTAGCGAGCCTTTGTGACTCGTTTGGTTGTTTGATGACCCTTCAAGATTCATTTATAAAATTTAGGAATAGCGGCATCACTATAAAAAGAGCACATCCCAACTAGGTTGGCACCCACTCCCTTATCATTCATATGCCAATCCCGAATCTTTATTTATTTGTAACTACACCATTTGAATAGGTTGCCTGTAGTTCCAAGTTGGAAATTTGATTTTTAGTGAACTTTTGAGGTTCACAAAATTTTGATTTGGTGGACATTTAGGGTCCACAAATTTTATGACTGTACCCATTTAAATAGGTTGCCTACGTATCCGAATTTGACTCGGAATCAAGTCTAACGTAGTTCCGAATTCTCTAATAACCGTGGCAGGCTATTATTTGGCAAATCAAAGTATCTGTGTGGATTGAACACATGGAATTGTGCTTAGACAATCCACATTGAAATCGTGTTCATGACAATGGCTTCGGTGAACATAAGTTTCCCTTTTAAGGCAAAATTTATAAGGCTGATTTCTTTATCTTTCAGCACTTATTCTGGAGCCATTTTTTTTAGATATTGATTTCCACAATGAGAAGAAACATAAAGCCTTCGAGGGAATGTTTTTTAGCTATTACTTTATACTTTTGAAATGACCAGAATTTCAACTTAATTCTCATGGCCACAAAATTTAAACAACTCGAGGGCTTTGTGGAGGTCAAAACAGTGATGCCGTAAAGGGCAGTTTTGGAAGCTGCAAAACTCCGTTCATTATATGGCCACAAGGGGTGTAATGAACGGATTTTTTAAGCAACAACACCGTTCATTATATGGCCACAAGGGGCGTAATGAACGGGTTCTCGAAATTGCAAAATACTGTCCATTATATGGCCACATAGGGCGTAATGAACGAGTATAATGCAGACAATTTTTTAGTCCACTCCACGAGGGGAGTCAGAATTAAGGCCGCGAGGGCGATTTTTGAGACCACAAAAACACCGTTCATTATATGGCCACAAGGGGTGTAATGAACGGGTTTTTCTTCAAGTCATAACATTCCGTTCATTATATGGCCACAAGGGGCGTAATGAATGAAATCTCTTCTTCTGTTTTAGACCACGAAACACTGTTCATCATATGTCCATGAGAGGAGTAATGAACAAGCATTTTGTGGGCTAACCACATGGTGATCAGTTTGAATTCTTTCAATTCCACTGCTGGAGTTTTTTTTGTTGTGTTTTTGGGCCGCAAAACACTGTTCACTATATGACCACAAGGGGTGTAATGAACAAGTATTTATGAACCAAACACATGACAGTGAGCGCAATTTATCACTGCCTTCAGGAGAAGGATTATGAAGATTGAGAGCGAGAGAGAGAGAGAGAGAGTAGAAACGATTTGAAACCCACACTTGAAAGTGCTTGAATTGCTTCGTGCTTCTTCAGAACTTTACTTTTTTCTCTCTCTGTTTTTCTCGTTCCTGACTTCTCCGGAAATTCTCCCCTTTCCTCTATGCACTGGACGTGTATATATAGGGAGAAAAGATAGCAGTCATCTCCATTACTCCATGAACCCATGTTGAGAAGTGGGGTAGTTAGATTTCAAACAATGTCCCACGTTGCATGTGGATGCACCTAGCAATCAAAACTTACTCTTTATTTGACAGGTGTTATGAATAACCACCAAGACTTTTGAATTTGGTATTTTTCATTTAGTCATTTCTTTCTCAACTTGAGAATAGAAGTTTGCATCCCTTTTTCTTTACTTCATATGCACGTAGCGCTATAATTTCTTCTTTATTTATTTATTTATTTTTGTCTTCTAAAATTCACCTTTGAATTTGTTTGAATTTCAGAAGATATAACTTGACCCCACAAATTAAACACATGTGAAAGCACATGTCTTTTTTTATGAAGTACCGATTTGGTGATCTGCCCACTTCACTTAATGTGAAATTTTGCATTTTAACATGCCTGAAGCATCCTTCTTCAGGCGCCTGAACCTTTCTCATGCACCTGAAGCATTCCCCTTCAGGCGCCTGAACATTCCTCATGCACCTGAAACATTCCCTTTAGGTGCCTGAAGAGGCCTTTTAGGCGACTGAAGGGCTGCTTTAGGCGCCTGAAGCTTTTTTTCCAGAATTTCAAAATTTAAGCGGGAATATCTTGGGTGCAATGATTATGATTCGTTTTTGCAGAATATCATCAGGGAGGAGAATCTGAGCCTAAATAGACCCCTAAAATGGCCCCTAGGAGACCTAAACCAACCATTGGAGCCTTATTTAAACCCCCACACCCCTCCTTTGAAGGGGTTCCATCATCTTTCCTAAAAAAAATAGCCAAACCAGCCATTTCTCTCTCAAGAAAATACACAAAATTAGTGTGTAACCTCATTCCAACCACCATTTTCCACCCAAAAATCCTTCCCCATTGTTCAATCATCCACTTCAAGCTCCAAAAAGGTAGTGAATCTACCTAATCAATGTGGCAAAGTTCTTGTTAAGGGGAGACAGTAAGCTCATATTAGTTCTTGATACCAATAATGGGTTTACAATGACTCAAATATATCAAAAGAGCATTTTTTGCTCGACACCTGAAGCAGCAGCTTCAGGCCCAGTTCCTTTTCATCTCTTTCTATCTTAAAATCCTTTATATTGATCCATAGTTATGGTGATGATGGTTTAAATCCCAGGAATAAACTGTTTGCTTACTGTTTTCCACTCCAAGAGGTGAAAATCATACTTTTTAAGGAGGAAAATGACCATCAATGTAGTTAAAACCTTGTATTTTTCACAAAATATCTATTGGAGATCATTTTCTTTGCATGCAAGAGTGGAACATCTCTGTTTTGCTATTTGAATGGATGAAAAACTTTTCTTTATGAAGAATCAATGGTGTTTTATGGTGTGAATGAGTTTTAAATGAAGCTTTCAAGTTTGTTTTCCTCATTACAGTGAGTTAACATCATTTTACAATCAGTATCAAAGGCAAAACAGAAGTCAAAGTGGGTTTGATCAAGCACCTGAAGCAGTAGCTTCAGGCACCTGAAGCCTCTTTTAGGCGCCTGATCCTCTCAGCTTCAGGCGTTTGAAACATACCTTTAGGTGCTTAAAGGAAAGTAGAAGGATCATATTGGATATTCCAAAAAGGGTCTCAAATAGTTTATTCTACCATTTTCAAAGGTAAAATAGTGGTGAAAATGAGTTTCAGTAAGCACCTGAAGCACTAGCTCCTAGCACCTGAAGCAGTAGCTTCAGGCGCCTAAAGCCCATTTGAGGTGCCTGATCCTCTCATCTTCATGCATTTGAAACATTCCTTCAGGTGCTTGAAAGAAAACAAGAAGGCTAGATCTGATTTTGCAAAAAAAGATTTTAAAACAAGTTTCTATTTCATTTTATTCATAGTTTGTAGTTGCTGCTACTAATATTTATGTCATTATACCTTCATGTTGATGTAATCCACACATTCACAAGCATACACTTTCATACAATAAATTGTAATGATCCTTGTAAACTTGTTTTCTTTATTTTGTTTATGTGTTTAAGTTTATGAAATAAATATTTTTCTCAAATCCCTTAAGTACTAAGTAGAGACCGGTTTCCATAGCCGGGCGAGGGGGGTGCCTTAAAAACCTTCCTCCCTCGTAACTTAGCTCCCGAACTCGAGAAATCTTGGCAATGATGCGCCGGTAAAAGCTTTTTCCAAAATAAGGGCAAAAGAGTCATTTTTGAAAAATCGGTTTCTCGGGTACAGTCCTTAAACCCGGGTGGCGACTCTAAAATCAAAATCATAATTTCCGAACCATTTTTGAAACTCGGAGAATTTTTGCGGGGTGTCCACATTACTCTATGAAGGTGATTTGTCCAAAACAAACAAAAAATGAAAGAGAGTAAAAAGAAAAATTGAAAGAAGAGCAGTACGTGAACCCAACTCCTTGTGGGGAATTCCCTTAATATAAGCATTGTATATTTGGGGCGAACCTCTTGTGTATTGACAACACCAATACAAGCAAAGCAACCAGGGAGCTTGATAGCAAGTACTACCATACAAATCTAGAACATTTAAGCCAGATTGAGTATACAGGAGAAAAGAATTTGCTGTATTATCTATCTTTTGATGAACAAGTTACTTAGTGGAACTTCGTCTTCCTCCTACCCGACTGTGATCAAGGGGTACAAAAACCCTAACTCTTCAACCGCATTCGATCGATCTCGTGAATGACTTCCTTTGATTTGGTCTTCGATCTCGTGAATGGTAACAGAATCGACCAGCTGTTCATCTTCTCTTCTTCGTCCTCTCTCTCGCCCCCCCCCCCCCCCCCCCCCCCCCCGCGCCCGAAATAAAACGTGAATAACGAAGGAAGGAGGTTTGTGGGGGGGGGGGGGGGGGGGGGTTTGACCCGCGTGGGTAATTTAACCC
Organism: Vaccinium vitis-idaea; assembly: GCA_963854785.1. Classification (NCBI taxonomy): domain Eukaryota; kingdom Viridiplantae; phylum Streptophyta; class Magnoliopsida; order Ericales; family Ericaceae; genus Vaccinium; species Vaccinium vitis-idaea. Next base: position 46,533,736 of record OY978215.1, read on the forward strand.
GGATCCTGACCCGCTTGGATAATTTTGACCCGCGAGATCTGTTTTCTTTTCACATCCAACGGCTTAAATTAGAAGTTCGGATTTTTTTTAAAATGCTGGCGTCTCGACCTGATCCGCTCCGTGTCTATATATATATATATATAATATGTGTGTGTGTACACAGTCCCCTTCCTATCCAAACCCTTAAAATACGGACTTCGTCTGCACCTCATAGTTCCGAACCAAATCTCGACGATCCGAACCGCTCAATGCATCTAAAACGTGTTTTTAAAAGTCCCCGCGAGAAATCAACAAAAAAAATACCGGAAAGGACTTGATTCGAGCAGTTTTTCATAAAACTGTACATATGCAATTTTCATGAAAAACTGCTTGGATCAAGCCCTTCCCGGTATTTTTTTTTTTGCTGATTTCTAGCGGGGACCCTAAAAACACGTTTTAAACACATTGGACGGCTCGGATCATGAAAATTTGATCGAGAAAGTGGGGTTTGGACGTTAGGTTCGCATTTTAAGGTGTGGATTGGAAGCTCACTGTATATATATATACACACATAGTGATATTATACAGTCCGGTTCGATTCTAACCGTGGTTCTTAAATTGAGAACCAGTAACCAAACCATAATTACCGATTCTTAGATTTTTAGAACCATAACCAGACCAATGAACCATAGAACCTAACCAAATAGACTAGTTCGGTCCGGATTGGATTGGTTTGGCGGTTATATCGATTTTCTTATGCACCCCTAAGAAAGACTTTTTAAAATACATTTGGAAAGTAAGGTATTTTCTCGAAATTGTTTCAAAAAAAGAGGTCACTTCAGTCAAAAACTCATCAATCCACCTGATACTGGGGAGGGTGGTGGTGGAGGTCATGGCGACGGTGCATAGTGGTGGGGAGAGAGAAGGGTAGGAGAGATTATTGACAGGATGTGAGTCACGTGACCACTCAGTGAGGAGGTGGGTCCTACTTGTGATCTGATGAGATTGAGATGAACTTGCGGACAATAAATGGGGACATAGGGTGCCTGCTGTGCACTTTGTGCACAACACCTGCAGTGCAATGAGAAACGACGTAGCTTTCTTTCAGTTTGCCAATTATCCTCCTGACTTCTACTTTATAGCCAACTTTCTATCTTTCCACCAACTTTCCCACTAAAAGAAATAATAATCCTGTGTGATGAGTACACGACTTATTATTTGCCGGAAGGTCCCTCTATTATAAAAGATTTGTAAATAGGGTCATGTTCTATTTAAAATATTCAAGTAATCTTGGTACGCTTTCAATACTAGATTTATGATAGCTATATTAATTATAACTTCCTCAAATATTTCGATAATAATATAGTTTTTAAATTCGTCTTCACTATATATTAGCTCTTCTAAAAGATTACATTGTAATATTCTAAGATGTTGTTTACTTCTTTGTATCCCTCTTGCTTTAACTAATATTTCTGATTGGTTTAACATATATATTGTTAAAGGTTTTTACCAATGGTTTGGAGACCTAGGTTAAGAAGGTTCAATTGGTTCACTTTCTAATCTATTCTGATTCTTTTAAAGTAGTATTATATGAGTACGTGCATAAAAATTCTTTTCTAAATAAATTCTATATTCTTCAGTATCTTTATCAGTTATGTCTAAATAATGTCCTAGACGCTGAAGAAAGAGTTCTATCTGGATTATGTCCTTTTGACTATCAATATATTGCACAAAACATTGATATGAACAAAACACAAGGTAATCAGTCATAAAACAAAGTAGCTTTAACAGGTTTTGAGGGATGTATAGTGTTTTCCTTACTATATGCTTGCGACCTTGGATTGTGTCGTAGATGGTGTCGCCCCAAGCGTAGGGCTAGGTCGGCGGTAGCATAATAACCGGTAAGACCGGGTCGAATCCACAGGGACCGAACGCACCCGGCGTGAGAGTTGTCTTCAAGTGTAGGTTTTCGGCCTTGAAGCGGCAAACTTGGCTTTTGGAGTTTGATTGGTGGAATTCTCTCGACTTCGAGAACGACTCGGAAGATTAAAAAGATTAATTAAACTAAGGCAAAGTCTAGGGGATTTTAACAACCATAACTTAGGCTAATTCGTTCCTCTCTTGTTGAGATTAGGATTCTTGTAACCATTAGGCAAACATCTAGGTTGACATCGCTCCAAGCATCACACGTGAAAAGGGAGAATCAACCCTTAACTACGAGAGATCAAAAAGATTAACAAACCTAGACTTTGGTACATAAAATCGATCCTAACTCTTTGAACTAGAAATGATGTTCGATAAAGTTTAGGGTTCTTGAGTCAATTAGACAAACTTTTAGATTGACATCGCCCAAAGTATCACCCGTACCTAGGTGAATTAACCCTCGGCCACGAGAGATCAATGAGATTAACAAATCCAAATTTTGATACATAAAGATGAACCCGTGACTTTATTAAACAAGAAGTGTTTGCAATTTGGCGAGAAGAACGAATTAAACCTAAGTCATGGAGTGCTAATCACCCCATGACCGAGCCTATTTAGACTACTCAAACATACTCCGTAGGAATGAAAGACATAACTTGAAACGTAAAAGAAATGAAGAACATGATTATTACGGAAATAAACTTTATATCTATGAAGATCTAAGGATTACAAGAACTATTAAAGCACGAGAAATTAACGGGAGAAGAAAACTTACGGGAGAAAACTAGAGAGAGAAAGCTTCAAAACCCTCTCCCATGGAGGAGAGAGGGAGGAGCAACTAAAACTAAAGTAGACTAAATGAAAGGTAAATAGAAGAGGGAGAGGAGAGAGTCTATATTCTTTCAATTTCTCTCTCTCAAAATATCCTAAAAAAAATCCCAAAAAGCTACAATTTCCATAAATGGAAAGTCCAAAAAGCAAGTTCAAAAAATCAGAATTTTTGCTTGGTATGGATACCTCTCAACAGAGGTATGGATACCAGTGATTTTGCTTGTCTGCGGCTAGAGGTATGGATACCTCCCATCAGAGGTATCCATACCAATCTGTCTATTCGTCTGGGTGCAATCTGTATGGATACCCTTCATCAGAGGTATCCATACCAATCTGATTTTTCTTGTTTTCATGCCTTGGTCCCTCCTTGGTCAAATGTAATGCTTCCGGACTTCTTCCAAAGCACTTCTAATCAATTTGCGGCCTTCGGGAGGGACGGTACTTGGTCTTGTGGATGCTTGATTACTCCCGGATTCACCGGGAGTCTTTGTGAGCTCGAGACATGGCTTGGCCAACCGGCTTGAGTTGTGTCTTTTTGATTTCCCGGGCCTTAGGCGAGTCTTCATTTCGTGGCTCTTGAGGCCCGGTGTTGGCGTGCCATGGGGCAAGTGGCCCTCGGTAGCTTGGGACGGTTCCCAATGTGCTCCAAAATGCGCTTATTTAGCGTGTTAAACCTGTAACTATCAAAAACAACACTACACGCATATCAAACATATAAGGCGCGAAATCGCGCGTGTGTGTGGACTAAATGAGTTAGATAAGCCCCGGATATCTACAATATTGGAGGCTTATCACTATATAACATTCTTCATGATCTAAATAGGTTTCTAGTATAAATAAGGGTCCACTATGCTTCTGTAAAAAAAGAATTATACCTTCCTTGAAGCTTTGAGCTTATTTGGATCGGGTATCTGCTCTAGTGTACGGTCGTGTTTCCACAGACGCTTGGTAACGACTTAAACCACACCTTTCACCTCTGAACTACAGTGATTTTTGTCGGGTGGCTACTGATCGGACGGATCTTTTACTGTAGGCGCTCAAGGGTAACAACCCTTTAACCCAGTAAACCACAACCCTATTTCGTTTCCTACCAAGGGTGTATATCAAAGAAGAAATAACAAAGAGAGAATGGATAGGAAGCAATAACTGAACAACACTCTTTTATTCATAGAAACCTTCTGAAATAATCAGAAGTTGGTTGCATAGATAAGTACTCACACTACACTTGAAAGCATATTACAATACCTAACTTCTTTCTAAATGGTGGAGGAAGATCTCTCTTACATTCTGCCTTCTACAATAACTTCAGAGCTTATTTATAGACATTGGGGCATACCCTGAACGTCATTGCTTACGTTACCAACCATTCACTCTCTTTTAGGTGTAAATTAAAGTTGGTGGGTAGTAGGTAAATGGTGTTTTCCGAGCACCTCATCTTTTTGGATTGGTGCACCTTTTTGACATAATGTACATAGGTGGTCCTCCTCCATTGAAAATGAGTCACAATAATGGAGGCAGGTGTCCCTTGTTATGATAGTTTGGGTAGATGCATAATCATCAAAGATTCTTTTCAAGATTTCCATGTCCTTTTCTTTTGTCTTCCTTGTGGTAGTTGCTTGCGACCTAACTTTGTTGTAGATAGCGTTGCCCCAAGCGTAGGGCTAGGTCAGTTGCAGCATAATAACTCGGAAGTCCGAGGTCGAATCCACAGGGAAGGGTCGGAGCTAGAGAAAGGTTTACTTTACGATAGGGGTTTTGGCGTTAGGACGGCCAACCTTTTGGTTTGGTTTTGTTTGTGGGGTTCTCTCTCTACCTCTAATGCAATTGAAATTGAAGTTTTAAACTATAAATTAAAGGCGGCAAGGTCTAGAGGTTCATACCACCCATGACTAAGGATATTCAATGGCTCTCAACTACAACTCAAGTGAGAGACAAAGTCACTTGCTCTCACTCGGAAGATTTAGCAATGAAAATCATTTTGACTCTAGAAAATTGGTTTAACAATGGGATAAGTTCTTAGAGGCATTTTTACAAACACTTGGAGTGACATAGCTCTAAGCATCATGTGTGGCAAGTGGTCAAGCCCTTGCCTACACAAGATCAAAAAGGTTAACTCCTCCTAGTTTTGGTACATAAAATTGAACTTACCCAATGAAAACCAATCTTTACCACAAGAATGAGGTTTGTAAATGGAAAGAAACTCTCTTAGACATTTAGTCGAACACTTAAAGTGACATAGCTCAAAGCATTGTGTGTGCCAAGTGATTTGTCTACACCCAATCAAGGAGGTTAACAACTCTAAGTTTAGACCGAAAATAGAGTGATTAATCCATTCACAAACCTACAATAAGCATGAAAATGTGAGAAGCCATTGAAACACCGAAGTCATGGGGTGATATTCACCCCATGACCAAGCCTAAACTACTACTCAAACATGCTTAAAGTACACAACAATGAGAAAAACGTGATTAAGGAAAACATGACGAAAATGGAAATAAACACAAGATTAAGATAGATAAAGATGAGTACTACAACATTAATGAAGAGCAATTACCTTGAAACTAAGTAGAAGTACATCAAATCCTAGAGAGAAGGTGGAGCTCAAATGAGCAAAATAAAAGGGAGGTAGAGAGAGAAGGTGGAAGATGAAGATAACCTAATAATTTGATGTTGGGTGGCTTTTATAGCCCCCAAAAACGTGTACAAAAGGTCCAAAATGCCCCTAAGATAAAAGCTTAATCGGGCTCAAAAGTTGTTGAATTTCGCAGTGGCTACCGGTAGCAATATGGTGTATTGCTACTGGTAGCAAACTAAAATATGAGTTTCTGAACGCCGGCTACTGGTAGCAGTATTGTATATGGCTACTGGTAGCAACTGGGCATCTTCATGCCTTCTTTCACTTGGTTTTTTTCTCTGTCCTTTGGCCTCCCGAATCTCATTCGACGCTACATTCCTTGACCCCCAGGACTCGGTGGCGGAGTGCCACGTGACCTTGGGTACTCGGGTACCCCTTTGACTATCCATGGCGTTGAAACGCGCCTTATTCTCGAGTTTCTCCTGAAACTATCAAAATACACCCACGCACAACATCAATCGTATAAAAGCCATATTATGCATGCGTGTGTGGCAAAAACGAGAGAGATAAGCCCCGTTATTTACACTATTGGGGGCTTATCACACCCCCCAACTTGGACTTTACTCGTCCCGAGTAAACTAGATATATATAACCGCATTAACCTATGCAAACTTCCCGAAAATCAAAAGATACTAAACCTATGCTCAATTAACAAAAAGTAGTCAAGATTCAAACACCCCGGTAGAACCAATCATGTGCAACCCACGCAAATGCATGCCATGAACTAAAGTGAACAACTATGCCAAAACAAGTAGTCAAGCGCATGCACCGCATCAAGCTTCAATTCCAAAATCTCACAAGGGTACGCTCAAATTCGAATTTTTTGACTCGGTGAATACAATCACATCCCATGAAAGGCGCTAGCGAGAAATTGCAATAGTGAGAGATAAAAGAGTTAAGCATGCTATCAAAAGAGCGCCGAAATTCTAGAACAAACTACGTATTCACGACTATGCATATTTAAAATGGAAATCATGCGTTGATAGATATAAACATCCAAAATGCATCACGTGGAGTTAGGAGTGACCTACCTAAGATCAACTAAGGTCTTTAAAGCATATAATGACCGTGGTTTTTCAAAGAAGGGGATACAAAAATGGAGGTGGCCATATCACTTGCTAGGTCGAACTACCCATTGGCCACCACCGACCCCACAAAACAAGCCGTCAAGGCCACATGCCACCACAACAAAAACAACATAATACTAATTAAACTAAGAGTTTGACACGAGAAATGTACATCCTACTAAATAAGTCTACTAACACTAAAACCACCGACTCAAGTTTACTCCTCATTGTCTTCCTCCTCCAACTTCTCATCTCCTTTAAGTTATTCCTCATCAAGAAACTTATGACTTCTCAGATATCTCACCAACCATTTCCACACACTCTTCGTATTTGTCTCTTGCTCTTTCATAGAATACTTTCCTTTTTTTTTTCTTTTCTTTTTTTCTTTCCCTTTATTCTTAGAGAGAATTAGAGCCATAAGAGGTAACATTTGCAGTGAGAGAGAGAGAGAGAAAATAAGGCTAATTTTGGATTGGAGAGGTGAGAGATAAAACTTTGGGGAATTTGGGTTTATATATTGAAAAGGGAGAGAGATTACACACGATTTTTAGATTTTGCTGAGTTGATACCGGTATGCTGGACCAATTTCTGCTCCCATTTTCAAGCTTCTTCCAGCTTACTTCCGACCTTATTCGCCTTGCTCACACACCTCCCAATCACCTTTACAACATTGAAATCATTTCCCCCAACCCTCCGAACATCCGGTTTCCTAAGTTTAATCAATGAAATGGAGACTCGGACTTCGGTTCAAATTAAAGGACAAGGGAGACACGTGGGTGGTATAATCATTCAAGAATGCCTTGTATCACTTCCAAAGTATGTCACCAACTCCAATATGATGCATTAATGATATCTACACTACTTTAGCATGAATGAAAGAGTATTATTTGTGCAAATGCGGAAAATGAGAACGGAAGGCATGGGATGCTTTAAAATGAACTTTATATATTTTAATTTTCGCTATCTCAACTTTCTTTTCAGATAATATAATTCCATGTTCCTTTATATATTTTTGAAAATGCTTTCAGATGTTATTTATGTGTGGTAATATCTTTTGAAAAGATGAGTATATCATCTACGTATACAATACAAAATTCATTTATTGGTTTGAATACATTATCCATTCTTCTCTGAAATATTTGTGGTGCATTTTTTAATCCAAATGGCATAACTAACCATTCATAATGACTTTGGGGTGCACTAAATGCTGTCAAAGGTATAAACTCTTTTGATAACTTGATCTGCCAAAATCCTGATTTACAGTCAAATTTTGAGTAATATTTGTACCCATATATCTTTTTAAACAATATATCTTTATTTGGTAGGTAGTATCCATCAAATTTTGTAGCTTCATTTAACTTTTTATAATTAATAACCATTCTTGCTTTTCCCCTTTTTACTTCTGCATGATTTCTTACCATAAATGCTAGGTTACTATGAGGACTTGTACTTGGTTGAATTAACTTAGCTTTTAGCAATTCGTTGATTTGTTTATCAAATTCTAGAATATTTTCATTGCTATGTCTCATGGGTTTTACCCTAATGATAGTATTTGGATTTATAAGTTCTATTTTGGTATAGTTTTATCAACTTCCCATTTTTCTATTGGGTTTTCGCTAAAATTTTGTCGAAGATCATTAATGATTTCGCTTTCAATTTGGTAAACAATTAATGCTGGTATTGGATTTGGCAAATATTTTGGGTATGTTTGTATCCCACCACGCTGGGTTGTGCGACTCTGAAATGGAATGGCATAATCAGCTTTTCTAATTGCATTCATTATTCGTGGAGTAACTATTTTATGATTACATGGTGTTGTAAAGTAAACGTGAGTAAGAGTTTGGGTAAATGGGCTTTTTATCATGATAAAATCATTTCCTAAGAGTATATCTGCCTCTTGACTTTCACTTTTATATAATAATGGTATTTTGATGATATAATTGCCTATTTGGATTGGTATATTTTCTGCATACCATTCATATCTTAGGATTTCTCCGCTTGCTATAACTCCTTTAACTGGTTTAGGTGGCTTGTTACGCCAATAATGTTCTGGTAATACGTTTTGTTTGGCCATGGATATTCCTGCTTCAGTATCTAAGAAGGCGTGATAACTCCGTTCTAGATATTCAAGATATTTGAAGATTATTTCAATGTACAAGCTATATGGTGATGTTAGTCTCATATATATAGGTTTATTTTGAGTATCTATTCGGAAAATTATTATTTGTTGATTATTAATTGTACAGAGTAATGCATTGTATTGTAGAGTAAATGATTTGGTGTTATTACGGAAATCATTTCCTAGTAATAATTGTAGGCTTTCATCCATGTAAGGATTAACTAATATTTGTATATTAAGATGATGTTGGATTCCTTGTTTATCTGTAAAACAAATAGGACATATAATATATGAATTTATCTAGAAGGTTTTTCCCTGAAAATCCTTATATGTATATGATTTTTCAAGCTTTTTTAAAGGGTACATGTTTTAACCATTCTATATAAATATAACTAGATGTTGCACCGGTATCTATTAAAGTTCTTAATGGAGTCCATTCATTATTTCGGTCCATATATTTTGTAAGTATATAAAATTGGTCATTTTGTTGTGAACTCTGAATTAAATCAAGATCCTTTCTTTGATATTTTGGTTCATCATATTGTATTAATAAAGCTATTCTTTTTAATTGTGATGCTCTTGAAAGAGAATTTGTTCTTTTAAATATATTAATTTGATTATTGCTTCTATTATATGTAAGACTATGTCTAGGTTGCAATCCTATTTTATTTCTAAATTCTATATTGATCTCCTTAGGTAAGGATATATTCTTTTCTCCTATCCTTCATGGAGGTATATATTCTGCTACACAACAATGCTCTTCTTTTATTTCAATTGAAGTTCCTGTATAATTTTTTATAATTTCCTTGTGATGAGTATTTGTAAATGCATATAGTGTTTTTGTAGTTATACTAAACACTTTAGCTCCATCAGGCATCTTTATTTTGTCTAAATTGATAATATAAATTTAAACTTTTGTCAATATGTTCATCTTTAAGTGATACAGAATAATCTGGTCTAAGGGTAAATATTATTTTTTGATAAACTAAATTTCCTGATACTACTCCTAAGAGTGCATCTATAGGATCATTTAGAATTCTATCATTCATACAAAATATTTGGATTGAACTATCTATTCCTTGTCTAAAATATGCTTTGATTAATATTTGAACTGCTCCTATAGCTATATTCTTAATTCCACTTCTAATATATGACTGTATTTTACTTAATTCTTTGTTAACCATTTGTCTAGTTAATAAATTATTGTTTTTCATCTAGTTGTACTTATATCGATTGGGTATTCTGACATCTTGGCAACATATATGGCCATTTGCTTAAATCTAAACAAGTTAAATCCTTGTGACTTAAACATATCTCTTTCTCTTATATCTAATTCTCCTTTGGTAATTTGCTTATATTTTTCTTCGTCAAATATAATCATTTGGTGATTTCCTTCTTCTAGGTTGTCTTCTTCTTCCATATATGTTTCCTGAAGGGTCGTTTCTATAGGTTGCATCATGAATAGAGGTTGATTTTCTTCATCCGTTTCACTTTCGCTAGATGTCTCGTATTCATTTTCAAATTCGTATATACTTTCATCACTAGATATATCACTATCTTCTACTGGTTCATATTCATTTTCGAAACTTTCGTTATATATTTCTAATAACTTGGTATTAGTCCTTTTCCCTTTTTCTGGACACTCATTTGCATAATGTCCTTTTTTTCTGATATAGCCAACATTTGCATGTTTTTTGTTGTGGCCTAAATTGCTTATTGGGTTGTTTATATATATTCCTCTTCTTGAAATATCTCTTTTTGGGATTTTGATTATATTGTTTTTTGAATCTTCTCTTGAATTCCTTCTTATATTTTTTGAATCGTTTTTTAGGTATTATGTTGCATCCCCAATTACTAGGCCTGCTGGTTTTGGACAGCATAGGCCTTTTTTTGTGTGTTTTGTAATATAGTCTAGAGTTTCTTGCTTCTACACACCACTCACTTATTTTTCTTTCAGTAAATTCTATTCGTCCTCCTAGGGTGTCTCGATCCTTATTAGTTCTATTGTTATGTGCATCAAATATATTTATTCCCCATGGATAAGGTAATTTTTGCATAAATAAATCTAAATAAGCTTTCTTTGTTACTGGTACACTTAACGTTGGTGCTATAGAATAATAGTAGTCACTAAATTCACATATATAATTATCTAAATAACACATCACAAATTATTAGATTAGCTATTCGTCACTTCTTATTTCCCAATATTCTCCTAGAAATTCATCTCTTAATGCTCTTTCAAAATTTGATATTAACTGTCTTTGAGATACTCATTCTTTTTTTGCCGCTCCTTCTGCTGTATATTTTATTAGGTTCTTTGAATTATCACTAAAATATTTCCACCATTGTGTAACGTTACCTTGAAATGTATGTTCTATAAAACTACATGTCTGTTCACTAGTCCATCCTTTAAGTTGACTTGTTAAATGAGTATTTTTTACCCATGCTTCTATGGCTTTATCAATTTCCTTTACACAATCAAGATCTAGCCATATTCTATTGGCGCTTATAGGTGTTTCAAAATCCTGTACTGGTGAATATTCAGATCTAGTTCTAGGTATTCTTCGATTACTGCTTTCTCCCATGTCTTCTCTACTAAATGGAATTCTACTTCTTGGATCTCGTCTATTTCGTTCTCTAGTATCCGGTAATCCATAAGTAATTCCTCGTGTATAGCCAGAACTACTAGGAAAATTACTTGGTGTCCCAGTTGTTCCACTAGGAGTATTACTTGGTGTTCCAGTTCTAGCTATTCCAATAGCTATTGACCCTGAACCTGCTGCGCTTGCTGCACTTTCCATTTTTAAGTTTTCTATCCTTTGAGTTTGTTGAGTAATTTGTTTACTTAACTCTGCTAACTTTTCTCCATTTTCTATCATATATTGTTCTTCTAGTTCTTCTAGCTTTTGTTCTTCTATTTTTGTTACTTTAATTTCTTCTAGAAAATCTGGTGGCAGCTGTAGGATAGTTGGTTCTTTATATTCTAAAATACCTACTTGCGTTAAATTATCTAATTTTATTAATATATCGTTTATTGTTGTAATTATTTGTTCATAGTTCTTTTTATTTTCTTCCTTAAGAAAATTATATCCAACTATTTGAGCATAAATCGGATTCATAAGGATATATTTGGCCATAATTCTCATCTCTTTTCTTAGCTCGTTAAGACTTTTTGGAAGAGGGGCATTTTTATCAAAAGATTGTTCTAATTGCTTATGTTGTTTTGTGAGAGTTAAAAATTCTTGAATTATATTATCACAAACGTCATTTGGTTGGGTTACTCGAATCATCAAGACATTTTCACTTTCTTTAGATTTTTTGATTGTTTCATCTATTATGGGTTTAGTTGGTATACCTGTAGACACCCCAATTTGAACCCATGAAAGTCCTAAGCATCCCCGATGATGAAAATGCCGATAAGAGCACGTGAAGCTTGATTGTGAACTTGGAAACCCCTCCTAAACCTCTCCAAAATAAACCCAAGCCTACACCACCTTCTAGTACATTCAAAACCCTCTTTATCGATATATAATTTGTCCCAATCCGTTTTGAAATGAGGGAGATATGCACGTTTTACCAAAATAATTCATTTTTCCGACCTTCTGAGGTTAAAATGGTCATATATTTTTATGTACAAATTATCTTTGGTTCAAACCACTTGGGTTAGAAAGTAGACTTTTCAAGCTTTCCAACGCTTCAAACCATGCACAAAACGGAGTTCGGTAGCACCCGGAATGGCCCCGCGAAGTTTGGATTGTTGTGCAGCCCCCCAGTCCAGGCGCCCGGATTACCCTAATCCAGGCGCCTGGATTCCCCAATTCCAGGCGCCTGGAATCACTTCCAGTGAACAATCTGCAGCTGGTTTTTGATGAAACCATTGGCTCCCCCCTATTTGGTCCCACGTTTTCTTCATTCTAATCTCCCTCCAACAGACTCTAGCTCCCCATTTTGAGTTCAAATTGTCATTTCCCTCTCAAACCCACCCAAAAACTCTCTCATTCTCTCCCTATATATACCCCCATCCCACTCCATTCTAAAGGATCAGCTCTCCCCTCATTTTCCTTACTGTTTTGCTGTTGAAATACATCCAGAAATTCTGATCCTAAGCTATCTCCCTTTGTTTCATCCATCAAAACCCAATTTTCCCCTTTCCTAGCCCCACATACTTACTTTATTCTACCCATTTTTCATCATCCACAATCAAACCCCCAATCAAACCACCTACAATCAACCCTTTACACCTCCATAAACAAAAGTCCAGCCCATTCACTTACCAAAAATCCTTCAAAAAAAGATCAAACCAAAGTTCATCAATCAAGCTTGTCAAGGTAGTTTTTCTATCATTGTGCTCAAAAGGCCCTTAGGGGATACCATCTAAGCTCTTACTAGTTCTTCATACTAGTTAAGAGTTTGGGAAGGTTTCAAATTTCACAAAAATGGAAGTTTTTCATTAGCATTTGTCTTGTATATTTCCAAAAATCAAGTTTCTTTTAAGCTCATATTATGCATTTGAGTTAAATTTAAGGTTCAAGTTTGCTACTGTGTTGTTATACATCTTTTAGAGTGCATATGAGTTAGTTAAAAGCATTGCATTTGGTTGCTTATTGTCAAAAATGTAGTTCTGAGTTTGCTGTCTAGATGGCAATCCAGGCGCCTGGATTGACTCCTTCCAGGCGCCTGGATTGACCCTTTCCAGGCGCCTGGATCCTATCCAGGTGTGATGCTTTGAATGTATGTGATCAATTTCTGGGGCACCTTGGAGCAGTTTGAGCATGATTTGATCAAGCTTCAATGATATATGCATAAAAATCATTCACACATGACATTTTGCACAAGCATCCACTCATATTTCATCAATTTATCCGATGCATTTGTTGTGCTTTCGCATGAATCCGTGTTTAAAGTCCACTTAAACAATATTTTCAAAATCTTTTCAAACATTTAGTAGAGACCGGTAATCATGCCGGGCGTGAGGGGTGCTTTAAATTCCTTCCCCTCACGTAACCTAGCTCCCGGACCCGAGAAATCTCATTTTAAAGACCGGTAAAGTATTTTCCATTTCAAGGGCAAAAGAGTCATTTTTCAAATGGTTTCTCGGGTAACGTCCTCAAATCCGGGTGGCGACTCCATTCAATCAATCAAAACCATTTTCCAAACCGCAACCGTTTTCGTGGCCATGCCTCCGCGGGGTGTTCACAATACCTATTCCTAATCTTTAGGCTATTTGGTTAATCTTGTTTTCTATATTTTTTTGGCAATCCAATAGACTCCCTTCGTCTCCTATCTGATTATTTATCTGTTCTTGGATATTTGTAGGTCTTCTAGGTTCTGTATGTGGTTAATTTTTAATTTAACTTCAATAAAAATGTCATATAACTAGTTTCCCAGTTGGGCTAGACGCTCTCTATTTGTCATGTTTAAAATTCTTATTTCATTTAGTATTTTTGAATCTTTTGTACTTATAGGCTTATATTCTCCAAATTTATTTAATAAATATAGATTGGTCCAGTTAAGTTGATCTGATGACCATAAAGCTCCATCTCCTAATGTCACAAAAGGAGTGAACTTTCCAAATTGTGATGTTGTCCATCTATAACTAGGGATGGCAACAGATAGGGTATAGATCGGGGGACTCTATTCTACCCCCGATCCCTAATTGGGAAGTTCTTCCCCATCCCCACCTCCATACCCAAAAGAGATAGTGGACAATCCACCATACCCGCCTCCTATTGAGGATCGGGTATATTCGGGTAAATTCATATCCAAACTAGTTGAAAAAAAGAGAGAAGAGGATACGATCTAATTTATGCGTTCTATACTAACAAAAACAACCATTTAAAACAAAATAGAATAGAAAGTTGAAAAGAAATAATAGTCTACAAAGATTATATACAATTTTTAAAACTACCATCATTGAACTTTTTTTAACACTTAACCATATATAGTTTTAATTTGGAACAACATACATAAATTATACCAATATGCATACTTATATATACACACATACATATACTACTATATGCTCACATATATACATACATTCATAAAAATATGTATACAATTTGTAACGGGGCGGGTATGGGTATTCGGAGACGGGTATCACAAAATCATACCTGCTCCAGTTTCAACCGGGGATTCTTTAAGTTCTACCATACCCGCTCCTATTGGATGAAAAATCAAATAATATCCGCCTCCAAATAGCCGGGGGTGGGGCGGGTATCCATCGGGTTTGGGGAAATTGCCATCCCTATCTATAACTTGAATTTGGAAGATTTTCTTTTCTTATATCTTGACTATTTATAGTCGAAAGAGGCAACTTCTTCTCCATCGATTACTACTATATATTTTTTATGTTCTGTGTCTAGTATTATATTGGTTTTGTTGTAAGATTGTATCAAGTATTGTCCTATAATTCGTTTTATGTCTTTGGGTAATTCTATTCGATTGATTAGATTAATCTTTAATATAATTGATACGTAATTTTTTACTATTTTCCTGTGTGGTTATTTATATCCTTATAAGATTTTATACCTATTTTCTCTCTTAATTTTTTCTTCGTGTTCGTAAATCCAAGTATCTACTTGGTTGCCTACGGCATTCATTTATACATTGTTTATTATGATAGTCTTGATATATTTTTAGTATTAAAAGTTGGCTTATTATAAGCTTACAATTCTCTAGTAAATCTAATTGGTTAATTAGATATATCCTTCTAAAACGGTTTCTTTTAATTCTTTATATTGATCTAGTATAGGATTATACCACCTTTTTCTTGGCTTCCCTTTGTTGAATCATTACAGGGCTCTGATACTATATATTGTGGACGCGGAATTTGATGGATGAAGAATTTGATGGAGAATTTCAGTTAGGGTCTTGTATTAAATTGTATTACTAATAGTGGGGTTCTTGTGTAATATGTCAATAGTTGAAGCTTTTTCTTGCAATGATAACTTGATGCTACTGCTACACTAGACTATTTCAAGATTGCACAGCACCTGCTGTGCAATTTCCTGTGCAGCAGTATCCCTAAATTCCAATAAATAGGGGTTGGGGATGCCGTGGTTAACCTTTAGTGAAATAGGAGTAGTAGATCAAGTAGTGCTTCGTTAAGTTTTCTAGCAAACTCGAACTCGAGTTGAATTAAATGAAAATTTGAGGAGTCAAGGTCGAGTTGAACTTGCCTAAGTTTAAGTCGAACTCGAATTTGTTTATGAATCTTAACAATTCAACAATATCTAATATTTATACTCTTAGATAGGTCTAAAACTGCATATAAAATTTTTAGCATGTACATAAATTGGTTCATGCATAGTATAAGAAGATAAAAACATATACACAAACAATTTTTAGTAATTGTAAACGTTTATATTGGTGCAAATTCTAATATTCATCATGTACATATATAAATTTCTAATGATATACAATTATACATTACTCCAGGTTTGCGATCCCACTTGAGCTGAATATTTCTAGGTTCACAACAGCTCATTCAGGCAACAAGCCTAAAATTGAGGCTGAGGTTCAGTTCATTTAGCAGACGAATCAAATTCTAACGAGCTTGTAATACCACAGATTTGGGGATAGAGATTATTTAGTCTCACATTGGAAGTCTACCTGGGTGATCTTAGGCATATAGCAAATCATGTAATATATTACTATTATCTTGGGCTTAAGTATTTTAGGCCATGTGGTGTGGTTGTGGATTCAAATAAAGGTACTGGACCAGTGGTTTATATGGGGTGTTACAGAGCCTTTATCGAGTCGAGTCTCAAACAGTTCACGAACGACTCAGTCAGTTTGTAGTCCTAAGCACTACACAATCTATTTATAGTCCTAAGCACTACAATCAAGGGCCGCCAAGGTCACCTAGCATGGATTGTGAGATCTCATAGTGCACTGCGCATTATAGGGTTGGAGTGCAGCCAATTAGACCATCTATTTCAACAACGGATGGCTCGAATTTTATTCCACGGGTTTTAATTCGAGGAATTAACTGTTTAGATTTGCATGAGTTCGAATTAAATCTGAGCCGTTCGTGTCGATAAAAAGCCCAACTAAATACCATAACTTGAAAATTCCTAAAATATCGCGAAAACTTAAACACAAAAAAACAAAGAATAAACAAAAAAAATAACAAGCTACACTGGCATTTTCGTAAAAGTAGTGCCAAACGGTCGGCTTGCAATCCTATTTCCCTACAAACAATGCTACAAGCTCAAATTAATTTAGAAACTACAATTACACTAAATCACACATGACAATATCACATCAATGCATGTTACAATACGCGAGTAGACTCGTCTACTAAAAAACTGCCACAAGCGCATGTAGTACATTGGTTTGTAACTTGTTTAGTGTCTCTAGATTTTCCTTTCTACATTGGTTTGTAACTTGTTTAGTGTCTCTAGATTTTCCTTTCTGTTATCCTCTTTCATCCCTTTGCTAGGCATCCTCTTGGCTCTCCATCCCCTTTCTATGGGCGGAAATATGTTCACCCCCATAAAAGAGGGTGAACAATATCACCCACTCTAGTGGATCTTGCCATCTTATGGACCCCTCACTAATGCGCCCTAATTGTAACCATAGTAACTTTAATGATGTTGAAAAATTAAATACAAGACGTGTTAGTTTTTTTAGCATCATTTGGGATTTCCCACCGCCCAACCACAGTTCGTCGTCCGAGTTCGCTATGTGGAAAAGGTTTAATCAGATTTGATCGGCGTTCTACAAGGGCTCGAATCCCGAAAGTACTACTATATATATTAACCATGATTTATGTTCGTTATTTTATTTTTACCCCGACAGGTGGATTATGTTTTTGACTTTTTTTTTCTTTACCATGATTCAAGTTGGTAATTCAACAATTTTTACCATGCTTACAAGTCATTAGACAATTTTTACTATATATATAATATATTAAAAAAAAAACGGGCTAATATGATACAAATGATCCATCATTTAGCAATCATGGTAAAAAAAAAATACTGTGTACTAACAAAAAACATGGTAAATTATGGTATGAAATACTCTAGATCCCGTTATTTATGGAAGGTGGAGGAAGATCATCCTACAATTTGAATTCCTTCAAGGATTTGAAAAGCCCATAATTAACGTTACTAGATATTAATGCAATCCTATTATTTTAGAAAATCACATATAAGTACTTCATAATTTCCAAATCTCCATAATTTCCAGAAATACCGTTTTATTTTGAGTATATATGTCAATAAGGGTAAAACTGGAAAAACCACACCCGAAGAGAATGAAACATAACTACGAATAGTGACCGAGATTAAAACGTAGACGGTGCCAAAAAAAAGAATGATTTATTGATTACCCAATTAAGAAGTTACTGATTAGGTGTTGTTTGATAAAACTGAAAACTGAAAGTTGAAAGCTGAAAATTAAGTATTGAAAACTGAATGCTGAAATTTTTAAGCTGAAAAGTTGTTTGATAAAACAAATTAAGCATTGAATTAAAAAATAATAATAATTTTTTTTTTGGTTTTAATTGTCTCTTAATTTTATTAATGGTCATCATGTATTTGTGGTAGTGATGGAGTGGTGATTGGGAGGTGGTGAGGGTGGTGGCGAAGTAGCGGTGACAGTGGAGTAATGGTGGTGGTGGAATGATGGTGAGTTGTGGTGGCAGTAGAGTAATAGTGGTGCACTGTTGGTGGTGTAGTGGTGGTAGTGTGATGGTTATGGCGTGGTAGTGGTGGTGGTGGGCTAGGTGGAATGCTAGTGGTGGTGGTGAAGTGATGGCGGTGGCATGACAATAGTAGTGGTGGTATATGGGTAACGGTGATAGTGGTGGTGGCGGTGTGGCAGTGGTAGTAGTTGTGGTGGTAGCGGCATGACAGCGGCGGAATGGTGGTGGTTGTGGTGGTAGCGGCATGGCGGTGGCGGTGGTGCAATGGTAATGGTGGTGGTGGTGGTGGTGGTATATGGGTAACGGTGATAGTGGTGGTGGCGGTGGTGTGACAGTGGTGGTAGTGGTAGTTGTGGTGGTAGCGGCATGGCGGCGGTGGTGTAATGGTGGTGGTAGCGGCATGGAGGTAGCGGTAGTGCAATGGCGGTGGCGGTGGCGTGGCAGTGGTGGTGGTGATGGTGGAGGTTGTGGAAGTGGTGGTGGTGGTGGTGACAGCTGCGGCGAAGGTGTGATGGTTGATTGTAAGCACATAGGAATTCAGCCAGAATTAAGTAGCTTAAAGCTACTTAATTTTTATCAATTTTTTAGCCTACATTTTAAATGGCACTTAATATGTTAAGTAACATAAAATGTGGTTATCAAACCTACTTAATGACTTACTACTTAATTGATTCAATTTTAAGTGCTGAATCTGTGTTATCAAACAAGACTCCTTCCTATGAAAAGTAAAAGAGTGGAACTCGGCAAACCCGATTGAACTCAGCAAATGAAAACGGTGAAAATCCGGTGGAACTCGGCCAATTAGAGCGGACGTGAGAAATCATTTTGATCAAATGCTCTACTTTGATCTCCTCCTGTTTTACTAAAGGTTAACTATGGTTAAAGTTAGGGGTTAGGGTAGTTAATCCCAATCTGCTATATATACACACTAGGGCACCACCAACTTTACTCCACTCTGCTTACTTACCTATCATACTTGGTGCTAGGATGAACAAATTTCCACCGCCCCTCTATACCACGACGGACACTCTCTCCCTCTTTTAGCCACTCAAATGGCGGCCGATATTCCCGCCTATAACCCTGCCGGAGAAGTTGGCTGTATTCCACAGTTGGTTACCTTAATCTGCCGTAAGATCGAAGACCCGAAAGTAAGATACCGCATGATAGTCATTTCAAGGATATGGTTGGATTGCCTCAAGCAAGAAGAACTACGTTGCCTGGCGGAAATTCTTGTTGGAATTCTGCTTCCGGGAGAACATGGAGGTTAATTCAGACACTATCCCTAGGTTTGTGTATGCTAATTCTCTAACATAATTTCCGTGCAGAGTTGGAGGGCTCGGTTTAGAATGGGGGATAATCTTAATGAGAGACTCAGGATAATGCAGATCTGTAATCGTTTTAACCGCGAGGAATATGGTAATAGGTTTTATTTTTTTATTTTTCTTGATTTTTTCCCCTTTTTTCCTTTTGTTTTCTTCCTATTAAATGCGTTTTTCTCTTTGTCCAACAGATATTACTTGGATGACGAGAGAAGAAATCCAACAGCTGTTTCGTCTTTGAAGGTAAGCAATCTCCATTCTCCAATCTACATGTATACTAAATTTTCGGACTCAATGTTCAATTTGGGGGAGTCTTGAGGTTGCTAAAAAATTGACGCAATGGATTTGAGTTCCACTTTATTGTTAAGTTCTTCATAGATTTGCAGCGTTTTTTTCGTTACTACCTCTTATTTGATACTATGTCCAAATCACCAGTGAGATACCATTTTAAAAACACCATTGCTTCATTCGCCCACCTGCTAATTTTTGTTTTTTTCCTTCACTTTGACTGATCACAAAAATCCACTTGGATCACAAAAACCAAACTGATGGATCACATTTTGTACAGAATTCAATGGATCCCTGATTCCCCTTGCATGGGTTGGGTTCAGTTTTATGGGAAAAAAAAGGGTGCATGAAACTAGGGTTTTATAATGACTGCATGGATTTTGGTGTGTGTAAAAGTAGTGGTCCCATTTTTCTATTACATTACAATAATGTAAAGAACTGCTAGTGTGTTGTGGTCCCCCTTCAACTGTTTGTGTTGGAGTTATCTGCTCATTAAACTAGTTCATATGTTCTACTGCAATATGAAAATCAAATTATTGGAGAAAGCAGGGGGATAAAAGGATCTATATGGAGCTCTTAATAGCTCATTCTGTCATTTAAATTGAATCAGACTTGAGCAGCTAGCAATCTTTTTCATTAGGCTTTGTTCCTCTCTGTATTGTGCATTTGTCAACCCTCAAAACCTGCATGTTTATCCTGATGTTTGTTCAACTGAAAAACATTTCATTGTGATAATTAGCAACATAGGAAATAAACCTGTGATAAAATAGGAGACCAACCACCATCAGAATTGAAAAGTACTCCCATAAAGTAACATAGTAAATAAACCTATGTTTACCTGTCATTTGTACTCCCCTACCATCAGTGCACAACAGCAGCAGTGAACTGTCTTTGTGTCCTCTTTTTGCAACACAACCGTGTCCACTTTTTGTAATGGTTCATAGCTAAAATCTGGGTTTATTTTTTAACAGCATGGCTGAAATCTAATTTGGGCACTTGTGTAGCTTCTGAATCTGTTAGTTTTCTGGTATTATGAACTTCTGTAATCTGGTATTTTATGAACTTGGTAGAGTATTATGAACTTTTGAATCTATTAGTTGCAGCTCTGTGTAATCTGCTATGGGCTGAAGTGCAGCTATGTGTTGTTTTTTTCCTTCTTTGTCTACATTTATGAATCAGTTTGGTGCACTTTTTTTTTTGGTTTTATCCTTGTGATGGTTGTTTGTTTACTGCTCGTGACAATGATGAAGTGAAATACTTCCTTTTAATGGTTGGTAATGATGTTGGATGGATGCTACTGCTGCCACTATTGCTCCTTGATGCTGATTGTTTTATGGAATGCTACTGCTTATGGAATGGTCTTACCACCTTTTTTATGGAATGCTTTGTTTTTTTTTTTTTGGTAAACCCAGGTGCTCTGGTTTGTATGGAATGGAGAGAGAGAGAGGTCTGTTTTATAAAATGCTCTGTTCTTTTTTATTGTAAACCCAGGTGCTCTGGTTTGTATGGAGAGAGAGAGAGAGAGAGGTTTGTTTTATGGATGCTCTGTTTTTTCCCCCTAAGCCACAGGTGCCTGGTTTTCAGAATTTGGATCATCCTCCCTGGGACAAAAGCAGATTTATTAGGAGAGATGATCTAATGCAAAATTTTCTTTAGCCGATTTGCAAGCACCTTACTGATAATTTTGAGAGAATAATTACAGTGGCTAATCGGTCTAAATTGAGAGCAGGTTTCCGGAAACTTTACCTTGGGAATCAGGACCAGGTTCGTTGAGTTGAACTCTTTTAGAAGGTGGCCCTCCTTAAAGAAAAGCTTCACCACTTTGCAGACATCACCACCCACCGTATCCCAAAACTATTGATAGAAAACCCCCGGAAAGCCATCAGGCCCTGGGGCTTTGAGAGACCCCATCTGAAACATTGCTTCTTAAATCTCCAAGTCTGTAACCTCCCGCGTCAACTTGCTGTTCACCTTGCTCGAGATACAACAGTCCACCTTCCGAAACACCAAGCTAAAATCTCAGGGACCTGATGATCAGAATAAGTTTGAGAAAAATCTGTGAAGATGTGAATTGACTCCACTTTCCTCCTTTATCCAATCACCATTTCCATCCTTGATCTGAGTCAATTGATTTCTTTGTCTCCTTTGGGTTACCACAGCATGGGAAAAAGCTGTGTTCTTATCGCCAAACTTTATCCAATTCAGACGAGACCTTTGGTGTTGATACATCTCTTCCCATAACAAGGTCAACTCCAACCTCGTCTAAAGCTTTCTCTTGTACAAGACCCTCCTGTGAGAGAGGGCTATTCTGCACTGTACTCAGTTGGGCCCCTGATTCTGTCTCGATTATTGCCAAATTTCCTTTTACTGCAAACCTTCAAAGAATCTCTGCACTTTGTTAGCCTCTGGGTCAACTTATACGTGTCGGATCCTCTTTGATCTTGAGCCCACGCCCCAGCAACGACCTCCCCACATTCTTCACTGGTACACTACATGGTTTCAAATTTAGAATTGTAAGGCACTTTCTTAAGAGGTATTAGTTTCATCCTTTTGTCAACTTGTCTATTCATAGTTGACAAAAAGAGAAAAAAGAGAGATGCCTTTGCAGTGCAGAGAATGAATGCCTATTGAACACACGCGTATTTTGGAGTATGGTTTCCTTGTGCTAGGTGGTTGGAGACTACTTGGAGTTATACATTTTGAATGGCCTTTCAACAGCTGTTGTGAAAGGAGTTCATTGAAAAGTGATTTTCCTTGGGATTGGGAAATGGGCACTTTTTTTCTACACACACACACTAACTAGATAACCTGTTACCATGTCCCCAAATTGTTGGCAAGTCTCACTTCTAATATGTGTGTCATTATTTTGAAAGGTGGCTTTTGCACGCGCATTTGTTGCGTTCGCTCGTTAATAAATACGCTAGACTTGAATGGACAGATAATGCGTTTAATTTTCAATATCTGATATTTTGGCATTATTTGGAAAACCATTGTGCTAACTAAACTACCATGTGGTCTGCAAGGAATATTCTGAGGACCAGGTGCTAGTATGATGGGTGATACGGTGGTTGTGTTTTTAATTAGTGGAATTATAATGTTGCAATTTGCACTTGTATTTGTTGTAGTAGATTTGGTTCTTGCGTGTTTAATTATGTTCTCTGTTTTAAAATGTTTGTGACCGTAATTTTTTCTGGTAATGTCTAGTTCTAGCATGCTCTTGATTTTTAAAATGCTGTTCTAATACTGTGATCCAGTCCTTTTTTCTTTTTTTCGCTCCCTGATTTTTTTACCCAGTCTTGCAGTTGGTCTATGTTCAACTTCATATTGGTTGTCTCAATTAACTTCATTCTTTTTTACCGCAGGTAGCTAGAATGTGATCCCTTGCATATACAAACACAATCAATTGGAAGATTTGATGTCTTTAGTTCCTTTTGCATGCTATTGAAGATTTGGTTGCTTCAGGTTTTGGTACAGAATACGCTTTCAATAGTAGTTGAGACAAGTGTTCAGTCACCGGGAAGATTTGATGTCCTTAGTTTCTTTTGCAGTCTATTGAAATATTGGTTGCTTTTAGGTTTTGGTATAGAATATGCGTTCGATAGTAGGCGAGACAAGTTTATACTTTTAACGATGGTGAGAATTGACTATCTGACATTACTACACGGCGTACTTACTGCTACCATTTTTTTTTTAATCATTACTTACTGCTACTTTGTAGTAACCTGTTAAGCTTTCTTTTCTCTATATTGAGAATAGTTTGCCTAGCCTTGATCTGTCAACAACTTAATTGTCCATCGGTTAGATTTTCCACTCCAGTTAGCACTTTCATCTAGGCCTGTCAATGGACTGGATTGGATTTGGCATAATCCAATCAATTTCGGTTACAAAATCCGAATCGGAATCTGAATCTGATTTGGTTTGGACAATCCATTGCTCAATGATCCGAGTCTGAATCTGGCAAACCGGATTCCCTACCCGAAATTCTATCCGATCTGCGTTCTCCAAACATTGAAATTAAGTCGAACATTTTTGCCTACTATATGACCAGTGTTTTCGGGAGAGTGAAATTAGTGGTAGCCAAGAACCCCACATTATCCTCACATACTCAACTTTTGAAAACCCAATGTGCCACTTGTAGAAACTCTGAAGTAGTGTGCGTTTATATTTTTTGCGATGGACAAACGATACAAGAGGCAAATTAACCAGACAGATCTCTAATTAAAAAAAGGCTCTAAACCAGGCGGAATACAACCTGAACGTGTGCCAAAATAAACTACTACTACTATTTAGAGCATCAATATGTGGCTTAACAATTTAACTTTTAAGTAAAAGTAGATAGCAAATTCTCAAAAAATCAGTCTCACCAAAAGCCTCACCAATTTACATATTTTTTAACTTTGCTACAGTAACTGAACAAATTTGGGGTGGCACTGTTCACGCACTGTTCATGCACTATTTGCTCACTGTTCACTTTTTAATTTATTACTTTTGGGGAGTGGGAGTAGAAAGAAAGAATAGTTTAATATGTTAAAATTAGAATAGAGAGTTTGATTTTGTGAATTTTTTGGAAAGTGACTTACTAAATTATAAACGATGTTTTTGAGGTTAAATTTGGTGTTTATTTTGGTGAGGCTGATAAGGATGCTCTAATAAGACAACTAGATGCAAGCCAGTGGGCTGCCTTGTTTCTATCACGGCAAGTCGGCAACACCAAACGAACTCCCAGTTTCTTGGCCACTCCCACACCTTCATGTCATCTGGCAGTACTATGGCAATAAATCCCCATGGGCAGTCTGAACCCACATGGGGGGGACGAGCCCAATGGCAGTCTAAACCCAAGTTTCGAAAACCCCCTTTACTTCTTTCAAAAGCCGTCGCAATTTCATTTTCCCACGCTTTCTCTCTCCCTCTCTATAAAACACTACATCAATTTCTAAACAATTGTTCTTAGAATTTAGACAAAAATATAAAAGAAATGAACTTAAAACGTAAAATTTGCTACAAAGTACATATAGATAACAGGTCTTTTTTGTAAAACAAACAAGTTAGGAGATTTTTTTTCGCAAACTTGACAACGATATATTATGGAATGTAAGTCATATAAAAGGAAAATTATGTAAATATTTGGAATACAAATTGTCATGATCTTTACTATTATTTAGGGGTAAAATTAAAATTATTGGAAAGCACAATGTGGGCCTGTGCCCACACTGGTCTAGTGTGCCTCCGCCACCATTAATGGTAAGCTATAATTTGACAACAATGCTATAGTTAATACAGTAATCCCGGAATTAAAAGGTAGAAAAGGGTGAAGGTGACGTTATCAATATTGAGAACCAGTCTGACTTTGTAGGGATGGGCATGAGACCGATCGGGGCCGGAGAGTACTATCTCCACCCCCAATCCCCAACCCCTTTTCCATACCCACCCCCTACCCGATCTCCAACGAGGCTTTATTTTCATCCTCCATCCCCACTCCAAATGGGGAACGGGGATCCCCACGGGGATTCGGGGATCTAATCATTTTTAAATAAAAAAAAATTACTAAAAATCTAGAATCTCAGTTACAAATTAAATGCTAAAATCAAGTTAGAAGTAGAGGTGTCATATGGGCCGGACCGGCACGGGAACGGTATGTTTATCGTTGGCATGGTACGGCACGATATCCATGTTTAAGCGTAAGTGTTTGCCAACTTCAATTCAAGTTGTATCAAGTATCAACTAGATTTCTAATTTGAAAACTAATGGAACCTCAAGCAAGATAACATATTATGGTATCCAACTATCCATCAGTCGTAGAAAAAATTAAGTGGATCGCATATCAGTAGGCATTTAATCGGATGAAAAATATCATTAAAAAAACACAAATTGGGTCCTGATCGACAAGCTTTCTAAACTCGATCGAGAAGAAAGTTTACACAATTGATTTCATCAATAAGAACAACAAAATCAACGGCTCGATTGGAAAAATATTATTTTTATTTTGCATTTTTTTGTGTTTATTAAGGAATGCATATGATTGATAGTTGAGTAGATGTCAACCTAGTTGGGATGATTCAAATTATAGTGATGCATTTCTTATCTAATCACATTTATTGTATTGCAAAGTTCAATTACAATAAAATGTTTGGAGAAAATTTAGTGTAAACCCATGTGTTTGGAGAAAATTTAGTGAGACTCAAAAGTTTCATAACTCATGAATAGACCCCTATATTCGGGGATTCGGGGACGGGGCGGAGCGGGACGGGGATGGATCGGGGAACGGATTCGGAGCGGATTCGAGGTGGGGACATGCTTATCTCCACCCCCTACCCGATCCCCAAACATTTTCAAAAAAAATCTCCATATCCTATCCAATCTCCAAACAAATCTCCATATTGCCGATCCGTTCGGATCGGGGAACGGATCAGATTCGAACGGGTCGGAAGAAATGGCCAACCCTACTTTGGAGCCTATTGCAGCACAAGACTCCCATGATTACACGGAACCAAATTCTCTGTTCCCAAATTCCCATGTGCCTTTGTTGTATGGGATTTTTGGCTGTTAGATCACACAGAAATTTTTTAAACACAAAAACAAAACTTGCAATCCAACGGCCCAAAACCCCTTACAACAGAGGTACAGGGAAATTTGGAAACAGAAGATCTAACACCTGATTATACACACTCAAACTAAACTATCAAAATCATGCAAGTCAATTTCATTTAATACTTAACTAGCATGAATCTGTGCTATGCACAGATATACGAAATAAAAATGATGCGTTTTCACTTTTTTTATCCGCTAAAAAAATCTATTTTCAATAACAAAGTGAAGAGAATTACTAGATCAATTAAATCAAAAGAGAGTAACAATTTTATTTTCTGTATGCTCCTCTTGACTCTAATTAAATGCGTCACAATTTTTTTATGATCGATATAATTGAAAAAGGGGCAAAAGTATAGAAGTATAAAAATTAACTTACATAAAATCTTTATTCATGTAAATTATGCGACAATTTTCATAGCATAGTTAATGTCCGGTCCAGTGCTATGCACGGAATAAGAGAATCACTCTATGTTTGGCTTATAAACATGGAGTCACATCTTAAATAGTTGCATTGGTCATAACTCTTGTGATGCTGTTTTTATGGACCTGTTGTAGTTTCAAAAGTTTTATTTTTTATATATGTACATAGGGATAAGATGCATTACCATTTTATAAACGTCCTAGGATTTAAATGATATAAGCTAAGTTTCTTTTGGGTATAAATTTTTACTTTTCAGACTCAAATTTGTAGGACTAAAAATGACCTATGATCATTGAAACTGAAAAAAAAAACAATCAAATTGCTACTTGTTCCATATTATCCAACTAAAAGACGTTAAACAAAGAGATCTCAAACATTCCAATAAAATTAATTTGTGAAAGCAACTTAATCAAATGAACTATTGACAAAATGAAAAGCAAAAAAAAATCCATGTAAAGTGCCAGAATTTCACATAATTTTTTTGAATTTAAATTGGGAAATTTTTATGAAATTACATTTGATAGTTGGACAGTGAGTTAATGTGAGCAATGATTTAGTTTTGAACTTTTTAATAACACATTAGTAAATTGAGGGGTGTGAAGTGTAATTGGTATGTTTGGTCCTATAAATAGGAAGAGGAAGTGAGAAAATCACTCTCTCCCTCCCCAAGACCCTAGCCGGCCCTCCCTTCCCCCTCTCTCTAAAATTCTCTCTTCCTCACCCAAATTCACCTCTCACTTCAAATCCTCGTAGATCCACTTATGATACTTCGGGTACACATCGTTGGGGCTCGGGATTTACTTGTGGGAGCTTGAGGAGGCTGATTTTTGGGGGTTTCAAGGTTAAAGAAGATAGGATTTCTTGCAATGGTCTTACATATGCAAAAGCAATATTCTTATTCTTTGTGTATGCGAATAAATTAGCCAACCCTAACTTTGATTACCATTGATTCATCAAACAGGTGGTTCTCGCTCGCTCTTCATGTATTTTTTGAAGGAATTTGAACCCCAGATCTTGCTTGTAATCGTATCGTTGAACCATATCAGTCCATGTTGGTAATGCTTGTCCAGTGCTTCTATAGTTACAGAGAAGACCTCTCTTCAATCCACAATGTGAATTAGATTGCGTTGTTGAGACTTGTAGACTCCTCTGATCCGATCAAGTATGAAAACTGAGAATAGAACATCCAAATTTTCTGTGTGGAAAGGTATATAACCATATGGCTCCTGGGTTCTTAAATGTAGAGTTAAGGAGTTAGCCTAGTTGTGAAGTGCTGTGACTTAGCGTTTGTGCCCTCCTAAGGTTTTAGGTTCAACTCTTTCTTACATTCACCCCATGTGGGAGGAACTGCTTTTATGAATGAGCGGAGGATAGCCCCACAAGCATAGAACCAGAAAGATGAGAAGGGATTCGAGTAAAAAATGCAGGGCGGCCCAGTAAAAAATGGGAGCAAGTCTTTGGTATTCTGTTATTATTGCAAGTTCTTGACCCTTGGAGAAAGATCAATCCAGTATTTAGAACTAGATTCAGAAAATTCCCGTATGTAAAAATAAAAGAAGGGTGAGACCTACTTTCTATTAGAGTTTCGATTACATAAGTGGAGTAGAAAGAATATTCACTGCTCATTTGGAAGGTGTCAGTTCATTTTGCCACAGCCACCAGCATCATCAAGCCAGTAGCACACCACAACCACCAGTGATAAGAAAAAATGGAAAAAAATATAGACAGGAGTGAAAAGAGAGAAGATCTTTCGGATCACATAAAGTTGACCCATGAATTATATTTCTGTGACAATGACGAGTTTAGAACGTCAAATCATATGCTTACAATTTATACAATATGATCAAGAGAATGAGAGTTGTCCATGGCATCAATCTTCTTCTTTGTTTCCTAAGGTAGCCCATGGCATCAATCTTTGAAGCCTGCAAATACATGATGCCAAAATGTCAGTTTTGGCCAATTTCTTAGAAAAATAAAAGAAATAAGAAGAGCCATAGACTACAAGGAATCGAAAAAAGAAAGTTGTACTTGGTATGACAATAGTATCATATAGAAGGCAGCAGGATCTGAAAACCTGGGCTACATATCCCAGAAAACTAGATCTCCATAACTAACCATTATCCCTGGACACGAACACAAACACAACGGCAGCATAGCATGAATTAACCCGCCCATGTCATAACAGCTTTTATTTCCTGCTTTCCTCTTTCTCATATGCTAGATGTTGAATAAAATAGGACTAACAGAAACATATGGAAGGTCTTAACACTTAATCCAATTTGGTGTTTAAGTACTGGAGATCATATTTGGAAAACAATCCTCTGTCAATTTTTTCAAGTATATGGAAGAAAACTATATGTACGCCTTTTCTTTTTGCCCAAGGGGTCCAAGTCCTACTCTGAAGTTTGAAAAGAGAGGGCTAAAAGTACATTTACTCGCATTGAATTGTCTTTGTTTGCATACCTTTGCGAGGATGGAGTAAGTTAGCGCCAAATTCCTGCAAATGATCCAGAATAGACCTAGTATGGGTAGACATTACCCTCGGCATCTCAGACAAATCTACTGCCTCATTGAATGAATCTCTAAGCTTGGAGCTAGAAAAAGTTCCAAGCGCTTTCTCTCGTAAGCCTGAGATGTGTGGACTGATGTTACTCCAGCCACTTGCTGAACCATTTCTCAAGTTGAGCAAACCACTGGATCTGGCGATCTCCAATGCACTACTTCTTGTGGCCATAATAGCTGGAGAGAGACAGTTGATCAACTTTCGACTGAACAATTGTAGAAGTCCAAGCACATTTATAACCTAATTTATCTTACTGGATAGTGTAGCAGCTTACAAATTTTTGTGTCTAGGAAGTTGTGCCAATATGTTTGGCAAAACTTCAACTTTAGGCTTATGGGCCAAAAGCACTTTAAAATGATGAAAGAAAAACCTGTTTTTCAGGAGCTATAGTATGCTTTTAAGCTTCTACTTCCCAATAATCAGCTTCTACAAAAAATTCAGGTACAACAAACACCTACTAAATAGGACTGTACATAATGATTTCATAAAAACTAATACTAATACGTATAGAGAGTAGTATAAAGCCAGTATATTACAAAAGTGACGGGAGTACCAGAATAAGGAACTTCCAGGACATAATTCGCAGGAAGACCAATGCCAAAACCAGCCAGAGTGATGCCAACACTAAAACCAAAACCACAGCCAGCTCCAACATAACCGATCACCTCAGGGCCAAAGCCAGGACCCCATCCAACCCCACAACCAAAGCCTATGCCCATGCCCCAAAAGGCTCCAGAAGTCGGATGCACTGGATTCCATCTTTCATATCTCCTGAACAAACCTTTTATAATCATCAGTACCTGCAATCAGAGTAGGTAAAGACGAAATAAATAACAAGAAGTGAATCATAATTAGCCACAACGGGGAAACACATAATGTGCGTCGTGCAACAAGTTTCCAGGAAACAAGTTTAACTTTTAGATTTCTTAAGCTACTCGACCATGTTGATGTTCACCTTGAGAGAGAGAGACAGAGATAAGTCCAACAGTGGAGTTAATCTTTGGGTCCATCGTCGTCCCATATCCGAGATCACTCTTCTACCCCATATACGTACAGGGCTCCATCCTATCAGTTTAATAAATGATATTGAAAAGAAACGACGATATTTCACAGCACTTATCAAAAAAGGATGTAATTATTTCTTTGTAATTTGAGACAATGATGGGTACGTAGTTGGCGTATGCCGAGGTGACTATTATATAGGGTGGACTATACTCAGATATCTGGTTTTTCCTTTTGAAGCTTGATCAAGATTAGATACTTGAAAATGACAAACATCAAGAAACAATATTTTCTTTGACTTACCGGATATCTACCTTCACGCAAAACTGAGTATTCCTACAGACTTATTTTTTGCTATGTACAGATAATATGGTAAACTACCAGACGACGTGGGAAGGAAACAGAAGGACTGAACCGTTAAAAAGAACAAAAGCATCAGGTAAATCAATTTGGTAATTTTTGACGAAACCAATATCGGCCCTACAAGGACTCAAGGAGGTGTATGGTTCAACTAAATGGCACTACAAACATGAGTAAATTACTAAATTACGGCCAAAAAACAGGAATGATATTGGTGAAAGTCCGCAAAGTACATTATTTTCCCAATCAATTGGACTTGTGATGTAAAAACACTAATTATGCCCGACTCTGTCTGGACCCTGACACTCCGATTTTGGATGGAAGACTCAATATCAACAACTGAGCTATCTGAGCTGCCATCAGATGCCCCACTTTACCACATGGGTATTACCAGAATGGCAAAAAAAAGGTGATAGATCCAAAGCATCAGCCAAGTCAATTTGGTAATGAGTGATAGAACCAATATTCCTCAGGGAAGGAGGTATATGATTCTAGAAAGATGACACTTTGTTGGTAAACCATCAATTAAGGAGGGTCATGCATTCAAGGTCCGGAATCCATTGTTTATTGTAGCATTTTGTTGTTTTACCTATCTTCCATGCCGAGATTCACTAGGAAATATGCTTTTAACATTCATGGATCTTGAGTCAGAACCCTCATAATTCTAACCCATAAGTGATGCATTGTAGACATCCCAAAGACTCACCTCAAGCGTTGTTACACCCCAGGTTTTAACTTTCAAAGTTCTCCTAATCAACATTCACAAGAATGTGAAACACATGATTTCATGGATCAAAGTTGACCGAAATCATAGAATTCGAAACCATTCATAGCACGGTTTGCACCTATTTGTTCAGATGATAAAACATAAATGATAAATCTGTCATGTTCGCCATGCAACAGGACGAAGTGGTCAGGACTCAGTCCTAGGCGCATCGAACTTAGGAACCTACTTTGCTTTCTCATGCACCTAAATTATAATCAACCCATGCTGATTGACCAAACGATCAGTATTCACTCCCTATCAGTTTGCTCTCTATAGGAACTTCAGTGTCCTTTCCATTTGATTTTAGCAACCCAGTTGCGAAAATCAACCATGATTTTAGCAAATGAATTCAGCAGGTGCTAAAATCATGGTTTTGAAATCAAAAAATTAAGTGTTTCCGTGTATCATTTTTCGAAAATTTTCACACCAAATTAAAGTACACGAGGAGTACTTTAATTTGGTGCGAAAAAAAATCGAAAAACGATACACGGAACCACTTCATTTTTTGATTTGAAATATCATGATTTTAGCACCTGCTAAACTCATTTGCTAAAATCATGGTTGATTTTAGCAACTGGGTTGCTAAAATCAAATGGAAAACTAAGCATGCAGTAACATACAAAATGTAAATTTTTTTTTTTTTGGGATGATATACAACATGTAAATTGAGTCCCCTCTTCCCACAGCAAGGATTTTGCCCAAGGGACAAGAAAGACCAGAACAAAAATCGGTCGACACAGCAAGAAAAAAAATACATTTGGTTTGGCTAAAATCACTGCCTTTGATCGAGGGATTTGACATTAAAGATCATGCAGCCAGCAAGTAGGGACAAGGCTGAGTTGGGATTTTCACTTTCTATGTCTTTTTTGGGTAAGATGATTTTTATTTTCTATACTCACTAGTAACATTATCTCCAAAATTTATCAAATAAACATCCCACCATATTTTAGGAAAAGAGCAGACTAAAGCACTAATCAAAGAGTTCACTCCAAAACTCATAGATAGTTGGCTCTCACATTTGAATTCTTCATCACCTTTACGATAAGGCTACCCTAATTATTGTTAGTTTTGAAAACAGGGAATCCATAGATACCACATTAATACAAGGGCCATACCTAAGTGGACAGTAACCAAACCGATGACTTGAATCCAACTAACCTATCGAGCGATCTGCAATAACTTCTATCGCCACACTAGTATGCCAAACTGACCACACTGGGAAAAAAAAGCCGAAGCAACCCAAGACTGGTGATACGTAATGCCATTTCATTCAAAGCGTTGCAGTGCAAACGGAAGGCCCTAGAATAACTCTTTTTCCATAATCAAATTCACATCACATGATCTAATGAGTCTTTTAGGTGCCGGCTGCCAACTACCAAATGCACAACTATCCTCCTTCATCCGGTAATGGGACATACTATGTGGCAGATAAGACTATAAGCATGACACATGCCCTAGTGGACAATGTACAATTTCCTTCTTCCTATGTTTCCTCCGAGAAAACACCTTATCCTAGGAAGATCTTCACCTATATGCAATGAGATATTCTTCTTGTTAACCGATGTGCATAAGCATCACACACTTTCCAGTTCTAGAATGTGAATTGTGTGCTGTTATAGGAAGCCCAATTGAAAGTGTACTACCTTAAACATATATTGTTTGCTGACCAACAAATGACTAGTCGGATAACGCTAATTTCAGAGCTAGCCCACTTCACTTTTTGTAACCCCCATTGCATTTTGTTCGAAGTACCCTGGGGAAGGCACAACGCTTCGCATGAAGGGAACACCCAAGCATAACTCATAAGTCATAAGCATGGCACATGCCCAAGTGGACAGTATGCGATTTTATTCTTCCTAATTTTCCTCCAAAAAAACACTTTGTACTAGGAAGATCTTCACGTATATGCAATGAGACATTCTTCTCGTTAACTGACGAGGATGAAAACACCCTTTCCAGTTCTAAAATGTGAATCCTACGCTTCTACAAGAAGACCAACTGAAAGGGTACCACCGTCTACTGTAACCATGTACTTCCATGCATTTGATTGGTTCAAACCAAACTAAGTGCAACTAATAATAATGAATTTTGCTGAGCAAAAAAGAAAAAAGGAAGCTCAAAAATCCCCAATTTTCAGAAAGTATCATTCAGATAACTTCAATTTACAGAATCTACATGAGTTCGATATCTAGATAGAAAGGGGAAAGGCTAATGTCAGAGCTCGCCCACTTCATTTTTCCGTGTGTCCACTACTCCACTCATCAACTAAACACAAAACTCTTGCACTAAGTAAAAAAAAAAAAAACATGTTTCGTAAAGAAATGATCAAATTTGGAAACATAACAAACACACACACAAAACAAACACTTGCGAAGTATTGCGAACTCGTGAAATTCGTGTTTATAAATACGTATAGTTGTACTGAGAGAGAGAGAGAGAGGGAGAGGGAGAGGGGTATACATTACCATAAATCCAAGCTTCTCTCTGATATTTTTACCCCTGGAGAGAGAGAGAGAGAGAGAGAGAGAGGTTAATGTGTAAACAAATCGCAAATTCAAACAGCCCAAGGGGCTTTGTTAAGGCCGAGTTTTATGTGTAAACAAATCGCAAACTCAGTACACTCCCACAAACAGCACTGAGTTTTCACGAAACTCGTGCGAGTTTCCCTAACAATGCATAGTTGATATGTTGACTAAAACTCGGGGTATCCTAGTAATTCTACACCTAATCTGAAGCAGATAAGCTTTTCCTCCAAATACGCCCCACAGAAAATCACCACCACCACACCATTGGAAACGCATGTAAAGAAAAACCCCAAACAAAGAGAAAAGAAGAAGAGAGAATATGGAAACTTGTTCAATTCCAAGAACACTACCCTTCTTATCCTCAACCCCAACCAAACCCATTTCCCAATTCTCAATCTGCAACCCAAATCAATTCCAAAACCAAACCCACAGGGCCCACTTCCCACCCCTCTCAGCAACTCTGAACGGCCCAAGAGGCTTTGGACCCTCCCGAAAAAAAACCAAGAGGCCGAACAAGAACCAGGAGAAGAAGAAGAAGAAAGGCTATGACAGTGATGATGAAGAAAAAGAGGAGGAAGAAGAAGAAGGAGATGCAGAGGAAGGGGTAATTCCGGAAATAGTGACCAACAGGATGATAAGCAGGATGGGATTCTCAGTGGGTATTCCTCTGTTCATTGGGATTCTGTTTTTTCCTTTCTTTTATTACTTGAAAGTTGGTTTGAAGATTGATGTGCCCAATTGGGTGCCCTTCATTGTCTCTTTTGTGTTCTTTGGGACTGCCCTTGCGGGTGTTAGTTATGGGATTGTGTCCTCTAGTTGGGATCCCTTGAGGGAAGGGTCACTCTTGGGTTGGACTGAGGCTCGGAAGAACTGGCCTGTTTTCTGGCAGTCTCTCAGGGGTAGATCTGGAAACAAGTAGCACTTTTTCTCTGAGTGCTCTGTATTTTGCCGAGTTCATTGCAGTGTTCTAAAAGAAGGTCTAGAAAGCCGATTACTCGCCGCCTAGGCGCTAGAAGGACCCTCGCCGACTAGATTGACAATCCCGACTAATTGCCCGACTAGGTGCCGAGTACTCGGCCCCTGGAAGCTAGAAGGTGCCCGGCCACCCCGGGAGCGCCTAGCGAGTTTTAGAACCTTGGTTCATTGCCTTTTTTTTTTCTAATCTCTTATGATAAGTTTATAGTATCATTTTCTTTACTCCATACAGATTGTTAATTGCAGATGACTTTGGCTGTGAATCTCTCCGTTGATAATGTTGCATTTTCTTACCCTTTTTTTTTTTTTTTTGGTTAGCTTCGTCGAACAACATGATATGTGGAAAAAGGATGAATTTAGTGAATCTCTAAAATAAAGAGGACACACAATCCATCGAAACCAAAGTTATCAATCCTGTACCGATAATCATACAGTTTTTCCTATTGGGACGGTATGTATGGGTGCTGGTGTGTATCTTGTACTATTTCGGATTAATCGATATATAATTTATTATTTATGTATAACCAAAAAACTTAAAGTGGATAAATAAAACAAATTTAAACAGTGTGACAGTAGTACCTTAACATTAGTCCAAATAACAAATTAACACGATTAATACTCCTATATTATAGACTCAAAGCTTTGTTAATTTTTTTTAAAACTCAATTCCTCGCGAGGTCCAGAGATCAATTCCTCGCGCCTTCTGTTTTTTTTTTCTTTTATACCAGTATGTGTTGAAAATGTACAAAAAAATCACTTTAAATGCCAACAGCAAGGCTGGAACACGCGAACCTCAGAGTCTTATTCTGCCCATAGAACCAATGCTCCCCAGGCGCTTCATAACTTTCTTTGGAACAATTAATATATATACAATTGCTGGAGAGGCCCCGTTATTAAACCTCGCTTAGGGCGCCGAAAATCTCAGGGCTGGGCCTGGTCATAGCTATGCAATCCGTTTTCACAAAGCTAGTTTTGGCCTGCTGCTATTATTGCATCTTCTGCTACTGATATGGCGCTTCTTTGGTTCATTATTTTTCACTTTCACATGGAATGTATTCACTTTGATTGAGGTACCTAGATTGTATCAGCTTACTGTTTTGTTCACTTGCTTGCGTTGCATTTGATTGACAACTTGTCAATCTCGTAATCGTTTGGGTCTTGAGTGGCATATGTTTGGTTTTTACTTCTCCAATATCATGACTATCAATAATCTTGGGTTGTAGTTGGGTTCTTAGGGGGCCTACCGCACAACAGCATCATTGTTTGGGATGTCATCCCGTCGTAATGCCTTTTTACTCTTGCTCTTTTTTATCTTTGTATACTTTACAATTGATTAATAAAATTTCTTTTTGTTGTTAAAAAAAAAAAACTATATCAAGGGCAAGGTGTAGAAGGTTTTATTTTGTACAAAATAGTTAGAGACAAATCTAACCAAGTTTTCCAAATGATAAAATATAACACTTGATTTTGTCTTTGATTTAATCACATGTCTTTCTCATTTGAGAAAATCAAGTGTTAGATTTTATGAAATGTAGATTTTATCATTTGGGAGTGGGGTTTTATTTGCTGTTAAATACTTAAGGCCCACTAACAGGAGAGTCTATGCAGCAAATAAAAAAGCGATTTGAGATCTTGATTTTGGGCCAACAGAGTCCCTTCTAGACATTGGTTAGAACAGAGCCCAATGGATAAGTTCACCATATTGCATGCTGACTTTCTGATTTAAAGTGGGTTCAGTAACTCCCAAAGAAGTTGAGGAATCCGTGAGTTGGGCCTCTGAAAAGAAGGAAGATATTAAAAGGTTCAAACTAAAGGGTGTTGAAGATGTAGGGAGGATATAAAGCATGTAAAATGGTATGGCAATATACAAGAAATGTAGAGAATGCTTAAACCAGCCATGTAGAGAATGCTTAAAGTGGGATTTGAGGAGCCCCAAAGCACAGCCTACAGGGTTGTAGTCCCTCGATCCGACGTTCCTTTACGTAATCAATAGTTCAGATATGTTTGTTAACTCTTAGCGGTAAGAGTATATTGAACCATCGATTACGGAGATGAACGGCCTGATCGGGGGGACTATAACTCTATAGTGCTTTTGGGCACTATTGGCTCCCCAATCCGGCTTAAAATGACCCTTCAAAAACATGGCCTTGTTGGTTTCCCTGTTTAGTTTTAGTTTTAGTTTTAGTTTAGATGACATCATCATTTCTCTCATTTCTCTCTCTATCTCTCTCCACTCATTACACCTACTGACATCATCAAAACTAAACTAAACTATCTAACCAAACACAGCCCGCTTTTCATAATGGGGAAGCCTACCCTACATACTTTAACCAATATTTTGCAACTAACCCCAAATGATTTTAAAATTGATTTATCTCACATAAATTGATTCTGAAATCATATCTATCGATAGCCGATTGACATGATTTTGTTACATAAATGGATTGTTATGCTCAACGAGATCTCAAAAGTACTAAAAGAATTCATCATCTTTGTGGCTATGAGAGAAGCCCAGGAAGGGCCTGAACCTGAGGGTGCAGTCTCTTTTTAGGAATAGCAAACAAGTCTTCTCCTAAATGAATACCCACAATTCTATTCATTTTTACAAAAAATGATAAATGGTCCAAAATAAACTGGACGACAAAACATTTGACACACGTAGAACCCTACAGTAGGACAAGATTGCCCTCAAGTATTTCTCTTGTATATTTTTTCGTAAGGTATAAATAGTGTCGGTGATGCTTGTTTATTGTAGTGTCAAATCTTGTGTACATATGTGTTATGTGTACCAATATATGGTATGCTTTTAAGATAATACATTATACAGGATTAGCTTTTTATTACACATCAAAATGTTGTATGGGCGGCTTTAGAGCATCATTATTAGACACACACAAAAAAAACACTAAATTTAACTTCAAAAACACCTTTTATAATTTAACAAGTCACTTTTCCAAAAACTCACAAATTCAGACTCTCTATTCTAACTTCACTATATTAAACTATTATTTCTTTCTACACCTACTGTCAAAAAGTAATAATTAAAAAAGTGAATAGCGCGTGAATAGTGTCTTTGGTGCGTGAACAATAGCGACTCAAATTTGTGAAGGTACTATAGCAGAAACAAATTGGTGAGGGAAGATAGGGAGGCTGATTTTTTGAGGTTTTTGGGGAGTTGTCTCTCTATTTTAGCTCAAAAGTTGATTTAGGTAAGCTAATATTGATGCTCCTAAATCACTTAAATGTTGAAACCAGAACTATACTCTCTTATCCTGCAAACAAGACCAAAGCCTAAAAATATATGGTTAACTCCTCACTCCAAACCCTAATTTCTTTCTCATGTCATCTCATCGTGTGTGAGACAAAAAAAGAACAAGATCAAGAGAAGGGTTTTGTAGGTGGAAGACAAACAACCAGACACACAAGGTTTTCATCCTCTATGGCGACAGGTACGCATCCAGTTTTATTTTCTTCAATAGTTTGACATGAGATCTTGGGTTTAGAGATATATATATTAACGTGTGTATGCGTATACAACTTTTTGCGCTAAATCCATGGGTACAGATGTGCATGCACAGATGGGCTCGAGGGACCCATTTTTGGGTCCCACACGAATGATCCGAGCCGATGAAACGGGGGGGTTTCAGATCGACTACTTACTCACTTTGGATTGAGCTGATTTCTCGTGGGGCCACTCGAAAAATTATTTTAAAATGAATGAACGGCTCGGATCATTCGTGTAGAACCCAAAAATGGATCCCCGAGCCTATCTATGCATAATCCATTTGTTCGAATAGTATTACTCAAATTTTTGTGTGCACGAGACACTTGATCTTAGCCAAAAGGCCGAGAAAGGTATGTATGAGACACAAATACAACTAAAGAAGAATGTAATAATTTTTTCATTAGTAATTAAAAACATTGGAAATGGGAAAGGGTACTTGAGGACTAAGATTGAGAACTACTTTTTGTAGATGATCTCTGGGATGGCTTTAAATAATGAATTTGCAAAGCAAACATTAATGGAACATTCCTATCGTTTAAACAAAGTCTTGTCTCCTCCATGCTTTTATGGTTGAACCCTTCTACCTGCATCGACGGGAAATTTTGAATGAAATTGAGTGATTTTGGATCGAGGTTATACAACCGTTTGATTGCCTCGATTCCCGCGTGGGCCCACTCGGAATTCTATTTTGAGAAGGATGAACGGCTCGGATCGATCGTTTGGAACCCACAACGGTGTCCGCGACGTGGTCGGTGAATTCCCGTCGGTGCAGAAGGAATTAAGGTTCCATGTCTTTACACAGATCGATATACTTTACAGGGCTTGTTTGTTGAGGGATTTGAAGGTGAGATTGGATATATTATATCGTGGGTCTCAAAAGTGCAGTGCGCGTTTTATTATTGCATAATGGATGGAATTTCATAACTATACAGTGCATATATTTAGGGATATGAAATTTCATGGGACAGGTGGTATTCTATCTCTTCCATCTCAATAGCTACCAAATGTAATTACTTTGGGGGAGTGATTTCCACTCCCGCACAAAAAGTTCACTACAAGACCCACAAAAAATGTTGTGGATAACAATTCGAAAGTGTGAAAATCAATTACCATTACTTTGCCCTTCCCCTTTTGTCTTCATGTGGTTTGCATGAGAATAAAATAAGAAATGCTTATCACAATCTCAACCAAAACAAACACTGAATTTTTCCCTCCCCGTCATTTCTATATTCCAAGGAATTTTATATCTTACCATATTATAAGGATTTATATCTCATATTTTTATTCCGAGCAAAACAAATGAGTCCCTAGCTAGTACTCAGATCCTCTCTAGCTGTGGGACGGCCCTGTCTAAGCATTTTTTGTGGGTTCAAAAAAATTTAAAAAATCTTGTTTTTTTTTTTTGGGTAAATTAAAATCTTGTTGTTACACATATGTTGTTTACACATAATACCTGATCCTCTTCAGTTCGTCAAAGGTTTTTGTCAGGTCTCTTTTGGACTGACTTTGATGATCAAAACTGTTCACTTTTTTAAGAAATCAATGAGGCCGTCAATCACACCAAAAAGTCATTTATATTACACATCGATACATACACTTTTTTCCAACAGAAATACATTTATTACGACGTTTTCAAATTATCCAACAACACTTTGTTCACTTCACATTTCCAAAAAAAAATTCAAAAAGATTCTTTCCCAATCTCTCATCTCTCCAATCATTAATCATATTTTCCGTGAAAAAAAAAAAAATCATTAATCATATTTCTCTCTTTACTCACACCCCTCTATCTAATCATTATTCTCATTTCTCTCTCTATCTCTCTCCAATTATTACACATCTCTCTAATTATTACTTTTTCCAAAAACTCATCCAAACACTATCTCAAACATATTTCTCAAAACATTCTTCTCAAAACTTTCAACCAAACATAGCATTGTTTACATTAGTAGATTTGTTGGAATCCATTAACAAATGGATAGTTCTATTGTAATCCATCCTTTAATGATGATATCTACGAGAGGAAAATTCAAACATAGAAATAATCTTTTCAGTCCATTTTTTTAAAATGCACTTCAAGATTTGACTTTGTGTAACTGGAATTATACACAATACAATTCTCAAATCACACGAGCAAGTCAAATTTTAAAGAGTATTTGTAAACAAAAGTGTAAAATTCATTTCTCAATCTAGGATTCATAATCCGTTACATACATCATACCTCCAAGCTTTGAAAACGATTTATTCTCGTTAATGTAGCACAATCTCAATGGTAAAGTACAAAATCCTATCTCCACAAATATGTCCCTTGTATTCCAGTTGTTGATATCATGATTTTTCTTCTATCTTATAATAAGCAGTAGAAGAATACAAATATTGATCAATTACATCAATTGGAGCATTAACCCATGATTAATGTCCAGAGACAAAGGATATATAAAGGTTTTTTAGTGTGAAACGGAGAGTACGTATTTGGACCCACCCAAGGTATATCAATCCTCAAAATCATAAATTTCATTACATTTTATTATGGTAATGAAGCTAGGGTATCAACCTAAAAGATGAGTAAAAACAAAAAATGAACCATTGATCATCCCTTGAGATTGGACCCTAGAGTCTAGAGATGTTCTTAAACTTAAGGAAAGTCTAGTTTTTCTGACCCAACCTATAGTTTGTTCATGGGACATGGGCCACATGGCATTACATGCCAAAAAGAACTTTGGCCTCAAATAATTTGAATGATGATTGGAAAGTTAATGGGATTAAAGTGCATGTTTTTGAACTTTCTTTTAAATTTAACCAAGCAGGGAAAGATAAAAAAAGATCTTTATTAGGAAGAAGGCCTGCCAGGATCATAGCTACTTAACTTTGGACCTTGACTATGCTTTTCTTACTTGAGAAGATCTCTTCCAAGAACTGCCTTTACATAAAGTTCAGCTCCCTCACCACCGGACCCGGGGTGCATGCTGTGCATGCAGTGCCAATCCGAGCCGTCCATGCTCGGCGATCAACGGCCTAGATCAGCTCGGCAATAAATGGTGCGGATCTGTTTGAGTCCAAACAGATCTGGGGCGTTGATTGCCGAGCACGGACGGCTAGAATGGGGACTGCATGCATGCTTTCCCTTGGGAGACAGCATGATCCCCCAATTCCTCACCACCTCTTCACAACAGGCACAAAACAAAAGAGTAATATTTCACTTTGGTCCCTACATTAAATTTTTGTTATCCATATTGCACATTTCACTTTTATTTTTTGCCCATCTAATTTTTTTCCCTCTTAACCCTAGGTTGTTGCGATCAAAACTGATGCGAGTTCCATATTTTGTTCTCACTTATTACGTTAGAGAATTAAGTACACGGGAGAAAGGTTATTTTATCAAGAACCTCAATAAATAAGATTCTAGTTGGAAATGCAATCATGAAGTGACGTGACTGAAGAATTATGTTGAATCGCAAATCAATAAAATTGTAGGATCTCAATTGATAAGTATTTTGAGAGGATTATTAATAATCAAAGTGTTGCTAAACAAATCTCCTACTCGCACAAATAATTGGGAACAGATCATGCACAGATGTTGTTGCAGGGGCCACATTGAATCTCGTAAAAATCTCAATTTCGTTAGACGAATTTTAAGAAAATCATTACTGATAACATATTGAGCTAATTTTTTCTAGAAACCACTAAAAAAATGTTTTAAGAAAATAAACGGTTAAGGTCATTTTTGCAACATCCGAAGTGGGCCCCTAAAAAGCATTTGTGCTTGATTTGTTTCCAATTATCTGTGCGAACAGACTTTTTGCTTCACGAATCTACATAAACCAAATAGTTCAACTTATAACCACACAAACACAGAGAGAGAGAGAGAGAGAGAGAGAGAGAGAGAGAGTTTCTAATGTCTAGTTTTTCTTTCAGTTATCAGTTTCTAATTTCTAGTTTATCCCAAGCATTACAACTTAAAGAGAGGTTAGCCCAAAAAGGAACATAAAGGTTAAAGGGAACAGAAGGGTAAAAGGAAAAGCAAAATTGCCCACAAGGCCAAAGCGGATGGAACAGAACAGAAATAGCCCAAGCATTGCTGACAACCGACCACTGCTGCAGCAGGTAACAACGCTATCAAGATAAATTGAAAGCAGCCTGCCAAACAAGACCAGACACCCACCGGTCATTCCCCGTTGTCAGTGGACTAATCGCTGTCCTCCGTACAGTAAAATTGTACATTTTTACTGATTGCACATAAGCATGGAGAGTAAGGTATGAATGTTCTACACAAATGATCCGAT
This sequence comes from Vaccinium vitis-idaea, assembly GCA_963854785.1. Lineage (NCBI taxonomy): Eukaryota > Viridiplantae > Streptophyta > Magnoliopsida > Ericales > Ericaceae > Vaccinium > Vaccinium vitis-idaea. Next base: position 46,576,537 of record OY978215.1, read on the forward strand.
TTGTATTGAATGAAACTAGGGGTTTTCAGATCAATTATATAAGCAAGTCGGATTGAGTTAATTTCTTACAGTGTCACTCGGAATTTTTTTTTAAGATGAATGAACGGCTTGTATTATTTGTATGAGACCCACAAGTGGGTCTCTGAAACGGTATGTTTCTCATCTGTACACTCCTCATCTGTACAAGTGGATTTACCGATGAAGGTAAAATGTAAATGCATAAGGCCTAGTTTCCCAAAAAAAATTTATCAAAATTTGATAAAATCACCTTTTGATTTTATCAAACGAGGAAGATGGTTGATAAAATCTCAGCCTTTTTGAATGCAAAAAAGCAAGGGTGATTTTATCAAATCTTGATATTTGATAAAATCGAACAAAAAACTCAGCCTAAATGGGGCACCAAAATGACCCATTTGAACACCAATTATGTCCGGATGGTATCAGAGAGTTCACTCTGAAGTCTCACATAAATTATTTTAATCGTTTATTAATTTAAAGATAATTTTTCAAGTGATCTTGTAAAAAAATCACCTTAATTGGTTATTTATAAGTGTTTAATCCAATATTTCATTTTTTCCACGTAGAAGTTAGAATCTTAAATTTTGAATGAAAAAAAATGGAAGACTAAACTAAACACTTACAATATTCAATTAAGTTGATATTTTGCAATGTTACATGAAAAATTATATTTAAATTACTATAAACAACTTCAATCATTTGTATAGGACCTCGAAATTAGCCACACACACTATCTGTTCATAATCATCGCTGCTACTGGTACAGATCAGAGGGCACCGATGGTGCACCGATCGGTCTTGGGGACCTACTTTTGGGTCCCAAACGAATGATCCGAGTCGTTCATTCATCTTACAATGATTTTCCAATGGGCCACGCAAGAAATCAACTCCATCAGATGTGCATAAGTGGTTGATTCAATATTCCCCCCCCCCCCCCCCCCCCCGGTTTCATTCAAACGATTTTAAATGAAACGAGAGTATTTTGGATCAACCCCTTACACACGTCTAATGGAGCTGATTTCTCAAAAAGTCCTTAGAAAAAAATTTCTAAGATGAATGAATAACTCATATTATTTATGTGTCAATCGGTACCCCTTGATTTACCTGTTCATAATTGGTACTCCTACTAAAATGATCGGTGCCCATTGGCGATTCTGTGAATAGGCCAGTCACGCATTGCTTAGAAAGACAAGACAAGATAACTTTTATTTCCGATTTACCAAAAAAAAAAGAAAAAGAAAGGCAAGACAAAACACAAATTCCTGATCTACTTGCATTAGAATCTTTTGGTGAAGGATCTTTTGCCTAAAGATTCCAATTACTGTAGGATTTGTTGGGAGCGACCTGTACTTTGATTCTTTCAAAACTTCAAATCACATTGGACTCTACAGACTCTATTATACTGTTAGGCCTCGTTTAGGTAAATTGAAAAAACTGGTTTTTTAGTTTTTTTGGTTTTGTTCTTATTCAAAAAAAATTTGCATTTGTTAGTTATCGGTCGATTTTTTGTGGTTTCTTGGCTTGTCTCGACGAGGGGAATCTAAAAAGTATAAAATTATTAGCCAAACTTAAAGTTTTGTGAATAAAGACGAAGGTGACATCCAAAAAACCGGTTTTTTGGTTTATTTTTCGTCTTTATTCACAAAACTTTAAGTTTGGCTAATAATTTTATACTTTTTAGATTCCTTTCGTCGATACAAGTCAAGAAATCACAAAAAAAATCAACTAAAAACTAACAAATGCAAAAAAAATTTGAATAAGGACAAAACCAAAAAAACAGTTTTTTCAATTTACCCAAACCAGGCCTTAGTTTCCATCAGAATACAAGAGTCAAAGTGTAATTAAACGTTGATCAGTATCCTGGTCTCGTATTAGAACATCTCCAACATATGCTCTTTTCTTTAAAATGAAGAGTGGAAGTGACATATTAATGAGAGATTTTGTAATTTATACCATCTTTTTCTCAAAAAGTTGTATTGTTTGGATGGACCCATCTACTTTTTTGTCATATCCACTCTTTAAATTTTATTTAATTAAAGAGCCAAAATTAAATTTAAAGAGTGGATGTGACAAAAAAGTGGATGGGTCCCTCCAAACAATATAATTTTTTGAGAAAAATAGGGCATAAATTACAAAATCTCCCCTTAATATGTCATTTCTACTCTTCATTTTAAATAAAATAGCATGTGTTGGAGATGCTCTTAGCCATTTGCACCGATAATGCACGTACCTGATTGCGGAGCCCTCTTATATGCCTCACATTAAAAGGTTAACCGTTAATTAATTTTGTAATATTTTTCCAAGTGGCTATAGTGAAAATAACTCAATCCGACAACTGGAAAATACTTGAAATCATGTAATAATTTTTTATTCAGAATTCAGGATTCTACAATCTAAATGAAAATTGGTACATTTAATACTTAAAATTTATCGGATTGAGATGGTTTTTTTATAGGGCTACTAGAAAAAATATTTTTAAATTAATAAATGTTTCAAATATTTTGTATAGGTTAATCGATCTTGTATCTGTGTGCATCAGTAGGCTTTTTCCATTTTGAATATTGGAACGGTAATTGTAACATCCTTTACTGTTTTAGTTTTAATTTGCAATTTAATAATCCTAGATTCCTAGTATTCTCATGGGCACATTATTTTGCCTCATTCAAATTTCCCTCCCATCTACTCCCTCTCCCACTCAATAAAACTCCAAATTCGTCCATCTACTTCTCGCCACTGCAAACAAACAAAAAACACACGAGAGAGAGAGAAAAAGAGCGAGCTTAGAGGTTAGCCATGAATACTCCCTCCATCCCATTTTCATAGTCCATTTTGGGATTTCAACCATTTGAGGAAGCATACATGATTGCTTCAAAAAGTATTTCACTTTCCAAATATGCCTTCCTATTTAAAATTTGATTGATGGAAATAGTATTAATTCTGTTTAAACACAATAGCAAGAATGATAATTTATCAAGTTCACAAACGAACCAAGAACAAAAATACCAAGGCCTAACAAAAGAATACAACTAGAACACTACTATATATAATAGTAGCCTAGCTACAAACCCTAAACAGCCTGAGAAAAAATCATACTACTAAGGGGGTGTTCAATTACCAAAAAACAGATTTTTTCAAAAATCAAGACAGGTCATTCTCTCACAATACATCACATAAAAAACCATTAGAGACAAGAATAGAGGACCAAATCTGAGTAGCATAGCCGCAGGAAAAAAACAAGTGGGAATGTAATTCTATTTACTTATAAAGTTGACACACATTTTAGAACGTCTGAAAATGAAATAATGTATTATCGAAACATGATGGAGAGAGTATTATTGTTTGCGTTCCTAACGCCTTGAAAGATATCTACCCTACAAGAAGTAAACAATTCCAACCATTATGCGAGGCTGATAAAGGCCATTAGATAATTGCATAAATGCTCGGGAACGAGCAAGGATCTTGTTTCTTGATAATCACCATGTTATTTTTAGTAAATGAGAATTAATAAAGTGGGTATAACTAGAAAAAGGTTTCAAACGGGATACGTATTTTTTACTATCCTGAAAACTGATTTGATTTTGCATTTTCTGATCAGGTAAAAATTGATTTGATTGATCCTGATAAATCAATATCAGCACAACTTTGGGGGTTAGAAAATCCAACAGAATTAAACCACGTGTACTCTGGTACTTCAACTTAACACACACGAAAAAGATTAACCTCTCGAGACAGCCGGGCCCCACATGCCCTAATTCCTCGAGACAATTTTCTACCCATAGATAACCCATCTCTTTCCCTGTTCTTTTCCTTCTCCCATTACTCTCTCTCCTCTCCAACAACCCAGATACTCTCTCTCCTCTCCCTCTCTCTCTCTCCTATATACATGTATATATACTATAAAAGATGAGTGCGCATGATTTGGTAACGTAAGACCTAGACCCAAGTATCCGAATCTTTTCGAGGTGAAGTCTCTGCATAATAATATGGTGAGATTCTGAAGCTTGTTCTGCAGTACTTACCACTCTCTCTGCCCGCTGAAAATCCACTTTTTAAGAATGGATAATCTCCATGCTTGATTTTGAGGGATTTTTGACTGGTTTTTTTTGGGAAAGATCTAGCGCTTGTTTTGCTCTGCTTGACAGAGAAGGCTAAAAAGAATACTGCCGTTGAAGAAGTTCACTGATTTTTTGAACTTGTTTTGGAGGCAGTAGACAACAGTTTGCTCGTAAGGTATGATATTAACCTCTCTCTCTCTCTCTCTCTCTCTTTCTCTGTATCTGTATCTGTATCTATACATATGCTTACAGGACACAATACATACTGCATTTTACTGGTCTCTGTTTGTTCGTTCTGTTTTCGTATTACTCGTTTGGAAAATGTTGATTTCAAATCGTTTTTTTTGAGATTCTGCGAATTGCTTGCTTGCTTGTTTAGATGAAAATCCTTGTTGCGCATCAACATCTCATTTCAACGATTCTCCTGGATAGTAGATACCTAATTTTTCTTCGTAAAAATTCATTTACGTGGGGATACTCGTCTGTTTATTGGATTGTACGAATCGAGATTCCGTAAGATTTGTCTAGAAGTGTTTTTGTTTGTTTGGAGAGAGAGAGAAAATAGAGAGGAATCGAAACAGAGTACTGATCAATGGGTTTCGCAGAAGAAGAAGAAGAAGAAGAAGAAGAAGGACCACCGGACCATGTCAGTTTTGAATTTCTCTGATGATGTTTGTCTCTTTGTCGATTCACCAACCGCTTTCAACACTACACTTCTGTCTCAAATACTCCTACATTTATTTTCTGGTGATAAAAAAAAAAAAAAACTCCAACATTTATAAATGTTTTTTTGTTTTTATGTTTATAATTTTTTCAAAAATAAAACAGACACACCCTTTCAGCTACACTCTACCAGACCCTTACTCACATGTGGGTGTGGGGGACCACATGTGGGGACCACTTGCATGTGAGTGAGGGTGGGGTAGAGTGTGGCTGAAAGAGTGTATGTATTATTTTTCTAATTTTTTTTTTGTTTTTTTTGCTTATCGAGGTTGCCCAAAACATTTTGACATGAATAATCACTCGGGTATATGCAGCCCCAAGTCTTCTATACTACATTTCTATATATCATACTTAAATGTTGAAATATACTACCTCTCTCCTCTGTTGTCCGTGTTTGTTTGTCCGCACACTATTCCACCCCCTTAACAATTGTACTTATCTTTGAATGCAAATTTCAAAAAATATGCAATATAGATCTTACTTGATAAATTTTAATTAATTTATAAAATGTGGACTGACTTTCATCTATCGATATAATTTCAACGGACTGTATTATTAGGTATTATTAGTTTTAGTTAGTGAAGTTTGAATTCGATTCAAATAGATTTTGTAGAGCCGTTCCTTTTCCAAAACACCCGGCCCTACTACTATTGTTTTTTTTAAATGTGGCATTTCCTTGGACCTCGATCAATTCCTCCAATTTTTATTTGAATGTTTCTATTATCCGTCCACTGGGCGGACGGTAAAACACAAAACAATCATAATTCTTACATGGAAGAGTTTTCACTGTTTGAATTCTTACATGTAAGAATTCAGATTCTATACACTTTATTGTCCGCCCAATGGGCGGACGGTAGATTAATCCTTTTTATTTTAGCTTTCAAGAAATGCTAAATTGATGACAAATTAATCCGTTCAAAAATTGAATAGCTAAAATGAGTCATTCTAAATTGGTCCCACCTTTTTTTAATATTTTATTAGAGAATGATTTTGACACTCTATTTTCTGTGTAATTGCAATTTAATTTTTTTTAGTATTATTTCTGTATTTTTTTCACTAAAAGACAAATTTTAAAATGCAATAATTATTAGAAAGTGGTGTGTCAAAATCATTAGTATTTTTTTTTTATTTTTAAACTTTGGTAATAAACTACAGTACTGTATCGGTAGTAATTACATTGTGAGTAAAGCGACGGATGAATGATCGGTGATTGGTTCCATTTCGATCAGCAGCGCTGGAAAAGGACATTCTTCTCTGCTCTGCTCTCTCTCTCTCTCTCTCTCTCTCTCTCTCTCTTTATTACTTTCTCTCTCTTTACACGCATACATTTATGGCGAATCGGACATTGAAAATTTTTCTCGACGAATGATCCAGATCTCGATATGATTCGAACAAAAGAGAAAGAAGAATCCACGATTTATTAGTGTCAGAAACCTTCGGCTAACACGAATCCCATCTTCTCCGTAATTGGAAGGATAAAGTTCACGGATTCAGGCGTCAACTGTGCGTTTCTGCTTTTGTAACGCAGCAGCAGCAGAGGGGCGGAACAGTAAAGAAGAATTGATGAGAGAGTCCCCATGGTTAATGCCCCGTTTCTGTGCCCTGATCTGATCCCCTTTCTTCTTTTTCTTTTGCTTTTTCCCTCTAAATCCCTGAAAACGGAAAGCATTGATTTTGTATTTTTGATCTCGTGCACTACATTCTGTTGTTGGATGATATTCCCAATCCTGCTTTTATCCTCCATTATGGTCCAGTTTTGAGCCGTGTTGGGTAGGGCTGCAAATGAGCCGAGCCGAATTTTACTGTGTTCAAGCTTGTTTATTGAGTTTTTAACGAAGTGAAACTTATCGACCCGAAAATGAATAAGTTAAAATACTTAACAAGCCTCAATAATTACGAAAACATTTGATTTAGACGAATGTTCTAACATCTACTGTTGGTCTCACCCACTAAGAGCATCTCCACTCCTACACCAAATTTTTACTCAAATTTGAGTAAAAATTTGGTCAAAAACTTGATTTGATAACATCCCTTCCAATGGAAAACCACCTTTTAAACCAAATTCTAGTTAAAATTTTGTCAAAAACTGTTTTTTTGTTCATTTTGGCCCCAAAACTTTCCCGCCATTTTGTAAACACAGTTTTTTTTTTCGTTTTTTTTTTTCATTTTGTCAATTCCTTTTCATCCGTTGCCCTCTGCAAATTTTGGTGTTGAGCCGTTGCCTATTTGGAACAAATAAAGCCGTTTGAATATTTGGTGAAAGATTTGGTGAAAAATTAGAGCAAATTTGGTGTTGAGCAAATTTGGTGAAGGATTTGGTGAAGGAGTGGAGTGGATTTTTGGGAGATTTTTCACCAAATTTAAATTTGGTGAAATATTTGGTCCAAGAGTGGAGATGCTCTAATGAGTTTCATGGAAATTTCAGACTTGATTTAAAAGAAAGTGCTTCGGAGATAACAATGTTACAGATATAAATTTGTAACCATTCTATGGGTTTTTGCCAATTTCACATATATTAAGCCTTCACCGATTCCATTTCATTTCCATTCCTAACTTGGTCTAAGTCAGGTTTTAAGTTAATATATTGTAAGAGAACAACTTATCTCGTGAAGCGTAATAAGTCATTTTTAAGTTTATGTCAGGAATTGGAACAAGGCCGGACATGTGTCCGTGTCATTGTTCTTTTTCCGGTTAGGATGTGAACCACCATTGTTCTTTTTTTGTTGGGATGTGAACCACCATTGTTCTTTTTTGAGAAGAGAAGAAATCATTGTTGGAATGAGGAAAAGTGTATTCTTATCTGGATATTTTATTGTGCTTTGTAATTTTTTTTTTATCAGGCATGTATTAATTGTTCATTTTTATTTGTTTGAGCAGATAAAAGAGGAAAAAGAAAAAGAGTTGCAAATACTGAGGGAAAAAGAAAGGTGAAAATGCTGACGTGTATAACATGTTCGAAGCAAAGGGTGGTGGAGGGGGAGGAGGAAAGCGGAGAGGAAGGGGCGGCGCGTGGGACGCCAAGTACAAAAGAAGCCGTAAAAAGCCTGACTGCGCAGGTTTTAATCCTCTATAATCGTGTTTATTTTTGTCTCTCTCTATTTTTCTACAGTACTTTTTTTTTCCCTTCTGTGTAAAGAAACAAAAATGGGATCACAAATCGCAAGTCACGAGCAAAAAAAAGAAGAAAGAAAAAGATAGATAAGAGGGTTCCTTTTGGCTTTTTTACAAGGTGGGCACCGTGGGGGTCCAAAGTTTCCACTTAGGCTTATATATGGTGGGGACCTGGGGGCCCACTAAAGCTACTGTGCCAAACACACTACATTTGTGACCAATGAGGGTTTGGATTAAGAACTTGGACGTGGTTGGACAAGGCCTGTTTCTCGAAGCTCTCTCCTAATGCCACCGACACACGGTGAGATCTTAATTTCGGTTCCAACATAGGTCCGGTCTCGTACAAAGAACGTTTTGGTGTGATGGAGCAATACTTCCTACCGGAGCTGATGGTCACTTTCATTTCACTAGGTTTTTACATGATTAGATTTGGACTTTGTGGGCCACAACAAGTCCACAAGGCTTTTATATGGTGGGGACTTGGAGGCCATTTTTCGGGGAAAAGTACAATCCTCCTCACTCCACCAAACCCTCCCTTTGTGGGGTCGATCTGGAATCGCATGGGTAGTCTTTACTGTCCATTATGTACATGTAGAAGGACATCTGCCCCATAAATTAACTTGATCGAAGATCGTTAAGAACGTGAATAATCCTTATCTTTGTTTACAAATGGCTCGCTTAGTTTTAGAATGATTTATATTCAATGAGGCTAATTTGAGACAGAGATAGCTTTCTTTGGGGATGTACATAATCAACGGTTCAAATCATCGACGTGGTCCAAGTTAGGTCCACAAAGGAGTGCTTTAGAAGACTTAGAAAGGACTAGGATCATAGTATCTGTCATGGGTTTCCTAATTAATTGGCTTAGATTACTAGTATAACACTTTTGAATCAACATTTTCCTCCATTATAGGAATTTCCAAGGAGAAAAAAGGATTAGGAAAATTACCCACACATGTTACAACAAATATTCCACGAGACGTTTTTTACGTTATGAGCCATTATATAGGTGTTTTAAATTTAAATTTGAAATTACAGGTCAACAAACGAGTGCATCTAAATATTTTGGTGTATGAATATTTTCTCATAAAAGGTGATGAGGGTCTCTAAAGTTATATTACTATTGCATTGAAGTGCACGTAAACTGGCCCAGACACTTAACTTTTGTGAAAAAAGAATCTGAATATTGGCAGCAAAATGGGATAATCTTTCAGGCCATGATAAAGCTTGATGACAGTAGTTTTGTCTAATCTGATAGCAGTGTTTTTGTTTTTTATGCAACCATTTCCAGGAATTATGGGCCAACGCTACACCAAATTCCCCACCTTCTTCATTTATATTAACACATGAAATGCTCGAAAGTTACACAAATGGAATCTGAATCTCATTCTTTCTCAAGACATAATCATTCTTTTAAACCTCCTAAGTCAATTTAATTTTCTTAGTTGGCAAAAAGGAAGTGAAAAGGTGATGTGACAAATTCTACCTAAGATATCACCTCAAATTAAGTAGTGACTATAAATAATAGTAAACCCCAAGGGGTTGGCCTCGTAGTCTTAGTTCGAGACTTAGGGGTTTGCTTCCTCTTAAGGTTCAGATTCGATTATTGTTGCCGGCAAATCTTGCTTCAGCTTCACTTCACATGGAAAGAGTTGTGGAAGGAGCTGTATGGATTAGTACGAGGTGCGCGCGAGTTGGCCCAGGACACCCTGCATTACCAAAAAATAAATAAAAGAAAAGAATAGTATGGTGTATAATAGTGGGAGATGTGGGGAAAGAGAAGACATCATATTGAGGAAATTAGGACACACATCTTGTCCTTGCTGTGACCCACAATGGAATATTTGTCATCCAATTTTATATGTTAGTGACATTACACAACATTGTCCAGAAAAGAAGATGAAAGTTTCAGCACAACATCCCCAGTGGAGTGAATTCATGAAAAAAGCAATCAAGGATATTGTTGTTTTGTCCCCTGATAATGAAGGATGTTTACATCATTGATTTTGTGCCAAAGTTTCATGTACAAGTCAAACATTTCTAGATTAGTTATCAAACAGAAACTTGATCCGGAACAACAACGGTTCTCAAAATTTTTGGAGAAAAATCTACTTGGGATGTTTTTCGAAAGATTAAAAGCCAATAGCAAAAGAAGATTCTAAACGACAGGTAGAAAACAGTTGGAGCCTAGGGTGGAGTGGGTATGTATCCCCCTCCTCTCACAACACCGGGGGAGTGATGTCCCACAACATTGCGAGAGGAGGGTATATACAAACGTTAGGTAAAATACTTTGTCCTTGGGCCTATTCACGCAGTGTGCTGTTTTGGTGAAAATCATGAAGTATATCCCCCTCTAGTATTTTATACCTTAATTATACAGTAACAAACAATTTCTGCAATCTTTGAACTCCAGTCAACGCTTTGCTCGAAAACAATTACGTTACAGCAATGAAAAATGATGATTGACAAGCATGGTTAATAACTGCTTGTTGAGCGTTTGGCGAACAATTTACACTTAGGAAAGCCATTTATATTGGCATTGGTAACTTTAATATAGAAATATCTACTGTCTATCAAAAAATGTTTGAGCTTACTGCTAGCTCTTCTGATACTTCCTGGTTAGCACAGATAACATTTGATGAACTAGTAACCGTACACATAGGAAGGTTTGCAGTTCCAATTGCTGATTTCGACTTCATTGAACCCAGTGCAAGCACTTAGTCTTGACTCCCTATTCCTGTTTAATTTCCTTTTCTTTTCTTTTTCAGATTCATTTTCTGTTTTTACATTCCATCTATCAATGCACTAGCCTGTCTAGCCATTTATACAATCTTTTAGCATGCATTTGTCAAGACTTCGTAGTTCCTAGTCACGTCTTATTCTTATTCTTCAGATTCTTTCTTTCTTCTTATTTATCATCTACCAATGCACTAGCCATTTACACAATTTTATCTCTATTCATAGCATGGCAAGTTAATAAAACTCACAGAATGATTTTGATGTTCTAGTCTTTACTTGAAAGAATTTTTATATGCGGAAGGTGATGATGCAACCCGTTTTAATGGTCAACATAATGATAGACCTGATAATACTCTGACGAGATTAAAAAAATTTTGTCCAACAACTTGCAGATCAAGGACATGGCATTGAAAATGTCGGTTGCCTATAAACAATGCAAGCCATGTACAGGTTCCAGTACCTACAAGAGAGGACAGCGACCTTTTCCAGACTTTGATACCATCTCGGAAGGGCTTCCGTACCCATACATGCAACCAGGAAGCTCAAGTTCAACACCCGCAAGGGATTTTGCTCCCACAGGTCATCGAAATGGTGGTTCTGCTTCAAGATTCACGGCGTTTGACAGTGGACGAACCTCTGGCGGACTAGGATATATCTCTGCCCAATCTGGTGAAGTGGTGCTAGAGGATGAGGACGAGCCTAAGGAATGGATGGCTCAGGTGGAGCCTGGTGTTCAAGTTACTTTTGTGTCTCTTCCTCATGGTGGGAATGATCTAAGGAGAATCCGCTTCAGGTATACTACTGTTCTATTCTGATAGACATGAGGCAAATTTCCTACGGTCGTTAAAACACCATAATGGCTTTTTTGCTTTCCCGTCTCTAAAAAATTACAGTAGATAAATCAGACCAAAGAAATGACTCTCAATTTCTTCTTTGCACTTCTTAGGATTAGAAGGCTTGCAAATAGATGTTAACAAACATGTGTAAATATTTGAATGTGCTGAAATTTTCAACAGCCATAAGTTGGCTTACATTGAATGAATAGAAAATCAATACATCGGTTGCATCATCGTTCTGGAATTCCTTTTCGAATGTCTCAGATTGGTCTAACTTTCATAAACTGATTTATTCTGTATTTTATGGAAGGGGTACCAAATTGAAGAGTTGCCAAGGCTGATAGTTATAGACTTATACTGGATATTTTGGATGCAAATCAGTGAATGACCTAAATCAACCCACATGGACAGATTACCTGTAGATGTCCTCATCAAGATATTAAACGAACTATTGAACTTTTGGGCGCCAAGTAGCTCACAATAATCTTTAAGTCTATTTATCGTTAAAATTTACCTTCATTTACGATTCAACACTACACTGATGTTGCTTGAATCTGTACATTTTGAAGCCGAGAGATGTTTAATAAATGGCAAGCTCAACGATGGTGGGGTGAAAACTTTGATCGAATCATGGAGCTTTATAATGTTCAGAGATTCAATCGGCAAGCTCTTAACACTCCTCCAAGATCTGAGGATGAGGTAAACCATCTCTGACTTGCATATTTTCATGGCACGTTTATTAGGTATTGATTTATTTCACTGGTTTCTTCTTTTGTGACGAAAGTTGTACAATTGGTCCCAAATCACAACATAGTCCACTATAAGAACTAGCATTCTTCTACAGAAATCTTTAATCTTAAACATGGCAGGTTGTGGAACCTAAAGGTCTTTATCTGCTCTTTTGGGAAGGCTAATTTTAGTTTCTCACATTCAGCAACAGCTTAGTCACTAGGCTACTTACCTCAATAGTTGTTTAAACCCCCTCAAAAAATTCAATCTTACCAATGGCCTCAGTTATCCGACTTAATAAAATTTGGTGTCATTTTAGCATTCAGACCGAGGCCTCAAAGAATCTTCGGCCTCTGCTGACGACATGTATCGTATATCTGTGTCATGCAACCAATTCAGCTGAAAGGGGTACTACAAAAAATGGTTATTCCCTCCGTCCCAAAATGTGTCTAGTCCGCAAAAAGAGGACCTAAAAATTATGTTTTTTTTTAAAGAAAAATTTCAAACTCTAAAAATACTCATTGATATCTAGGAAATTGTCAAAAAAATATTGAATTCTTCTGGAAAATTTTGTACTATTTTCTAGTCCTTGTTCTGCGGACTGGACAAACAATTTGGAACGGAGGGAGTATCATTTGACAATATTAATGGACTATTACTACAATGAAAGTTACTCCAACTACTAGATTGCTTCCTATATTTGCACAACCCAGGTGCATCTCAATCCTCAGCTGCAAAAACTGGCACAATTCTTAGTGACAGTACACTATCTCTCTCCATCTTCTAATGAACTGATGCAGAATTCCCAAAGCTTACAAAAACATGTAATCTGTTCTGCAGAGAGATTCTTCTTACTCCAGACAAGAATATCCTATGACTCCATCACTAAACAAAGAATGGACACCAAGAAACTACAATAAACCTTCTGGCAGTAACGGCGGCTATTTCCCAACTGAGCCTTCGGATCAAGGTCTTGGCCACCACTACAATCCCGGATCAATGGATGCATCAAGGACAACAACCTCTTCCAGAGACGAGGCTTCAGTTTCCATTAGCAATGCTAGTGACATTGAGACAGAGTGGGTTGAGCAAGATGAGCCGGGAGTTTACATTACCATCAGGCAACTAGCTGATGGAACTAGGGAGCTACGGCGTGTCAGATTCAGGTAAGGAAAAGATCCCCTAATTTCTAATGCTGAAGTTACAATACTTCTGACATTGCCAAGATACAGAGCACAATTTTCTGTTAATGCTTCCCATCTACAAGCGGTAATGATATGTTTTTTTTTTTTTTTTTGGTTCTTTTTTGCAGCCGCGAAAGGTTTGGAGAGATGAATGCAAAAACATGGTGGGAAGAAAATCGGGAGAGAATACAAGCGCAATATCTTTGAATTTATGATTTAGCAGGTCTAGTTTTATGCAGTTTGAAATATTTGGCATTTCGCTGCTTGCTGCTCAGCATATGATGTTATCTAGCCACTGAAAATATGCTCTAATTTTCTCTACTGATCCTTGACAGCATTGTAATGAATGAATACCACGGATGGACAAAGTGATGGTATAGTTTCTGGAGGCGTTTTTTTATTTTTTATTTTTAGGAAAAATGAAGGTGTTTTTTTTTTTTTTTTGTCAGTAGGAAAAGGAAGTATCAATTTGTACTTTTTGGCCTCAGTGATCACTCATCATACCAAAATCTTGCAAGATTCTTCTGAGTCCTTGTTTCTCTTCTGAAGAATTCTTGTTTCAGATATGGGGTTTCTTTGGATTAATTCTATCGTAGAGTCATAATTTACATGTCCACTCTCTCTCTCTCTCTCTCTCACGCGCCCACAATTTTTTTTTTTTTTATGTTGTAGCTTCGTACCTTGGCTTTCTAGTTGCAACGCCTGTGTATGTGTGATGTGCGCGCACCTCCACTACGCCAAATTTTGGCTTGGGCAGCATTAAATAACCCTAAAACTGCTGGTAATAGCCCCAAAACCGCCAATAAAAGTATTTTCAACTGCAATAACGTCAAAATTCATACCGCCTTCGAAGCAATATTGCTGCATCTGGAAAAGCTATTCTCTCTTTTACAACTTTTATTAAGATAAAAGCCATTCTCATACCCGCATAATTACATAAATTTATACTCCCTCCGTCCCCATTTATTTGTCCCTTTTGGAAGTTCGTGCCACTTTTCAATTGATTGTATCTCATAATTTACATTGTTTTACGTGATTTTAAAAACATTGTCTTATAGATTTAATCGAGATCTATCAAACAAGATCCATATTGAATATAAAATTCATTACCGATTTAAAGTTATGACTAGTTTTTTATCCGGTTAGAATATAACGAGGGACCAAAATTTGGGGACGGAGGAAGTACAAGAAGGAGACCACTCAAAAGTGCTTCTTGATCACCTCTGAAAACACCAACCGGTGTCGTTAACAATTAGGGATTGTTTGAGAGCCTCATTTTCAATTTTTTTATTTTCAACTTTTTGGCGTTTCAACTTTTAGATTATAATCTGAATATATTTTGAATTTGGTAGGAGTATTTGAGAGAAATGTGCAAAATACATTTTGCAACAGAAGTAATATTTTAGAAATATGTGCAGAATACATTTTGTAGATCTTTTTGTTAATCAAAATAAAAAATGAGAAGTCAAAAAGCTAATCTCAGCCTACTTTTGAAATTTCAAAACTCATTTTGTAGATCTTTTTGGCTTTCACTTGCCAAACACGCATAATGCAAAAAAGAGAATCCAAAAATGTGAGAGTGCCCAAACACCTCTTAGTATGATTATGAAAAAAATTGCAAATAAATTGCACAAGTGTACCCCCATCATGGGTCTATCTATTTCCCTTTGACCACTCATCTAGAAGACTAGTTCAACGAGCCCAACAAAATGAACAATTACGAATAACGGGTGAGCCACAATTAGCTCACACAACGATGCCACCCCTGCTCCCAACCGAAAGTCTGTAAGCAGCTAACTTGTCCCGACGAAACAAAGATGATCCTTGGGACATGGGATAAAGTATAGTTTGTCATCCATCCAAAAGCACCAGAAGCAGTCTAAAGTTATAAGCATCAAACAAAAGGGGCATTTTTAGACGAAAGACGATTTATCGAAACACTCTGTAACGAATTCGCATAACAATGTCTATAAAAGCATCTCTCATAAGAGGACTTGCCTTCAACTTATTTTCTGGAAGACAAAATGGAACTTCCAAGCCACAATCCACATAAACTGGACTTATTTATAACTCACATTGAAACAAAGTTCACTTTCACTAGACCTGCCACACAAGACACTATATATAAGCAGAGGACCTATTTATTTAACTCATTTTACCACATCTCCGTAAGGGCCCAGATCAGAGACGATCTTCATCCCGCGACTTTCCTGGTGAATGTTCTTCGGGCATGAAACTCTTGGGAAGCGGGCAAGTTGGGTTGGCCAGGGTGCCATCCCCCTGCCTTCATAGGTGCCGGAAATGACTGCCTTGCGGTCACTCTACCAATATTCATATTTGCCAGCTTCTCAGCCGTATCTGAAACTCCATATACAGTCTTGCCATTGCAAATGGAAGCTGCCAAGAATGTAATTCATAACCAAAGTATAAGATAAGCAGTATGATGACAGTAAATAAACAAAATGCTAAAACACTGGCGAATTAAGAAATTCAACACCAGGGGCATGTGTCAACTATAATCTTGATTTTTTCCTTTGGGTCGAGCTTTATTAAATAATACCCAACTTAAACATTCATCACCAATCATCAAACTAATAAGGCACATTTTTACAAAAACTACAAACAAAAATTTTAAGAAAATCTAAACACACAAGGGACCCTCCTTACGCTAGATTTGAGACTTACTAGGGCAGCTTAACTTTTTTATGGCAGGCAGTAGAGTAATTTTTAAGGAGATATAACTAAAGAAACTATAAAACTTTTTATGGCAGGCAGTAGAGTAATTTTTAAGGAGATATAACTAAAGAAACTATAAAACTGGGGGTGGTATTAATGTAAGCATCAACATCTAGGGGGGTATGGAACCCCCGGTCCCTTCATCCACCCTGGGCTCAAATCTAATGAGCTTCACATCTGTACTTTAACCACCTTTCCAAGAAACAACAATTGTGGTTTTTGCTTTCCCGGTCATTGGTTGCTTGACAATAATGAATATGAAGGTCCACATTAGGGGTCATGTTACAATCAAAAGGTCAGCAAGAAGAAATTACTGGTGGTGCACAGGAGAAAAGAGGAGTTGACTACTGCACTAATATACAGCATACACAACCACAGAACCACAAAAGAATAAATGCAAGCACAAATACATATTATCAACAGAACACCACAAGCACATCCACAAGAGATTTATCAATTTAGCACCATAAATATGTTTCCAAATACAAACGGAGAAAGTAAATACAAAAATACCATGCGAGTAGTTCTTATTACTTCTCCCTCATTTCTCTTCCTTTTCCTCCTCAAACTTTTCTTCCTCCCTTTTTCTTCCTTTCTTTTATTTGGTGTCCCCTTGGATGGGAGGATACTACTGGTACGGGAGAAGGAGAAGCAAAAACATCCACAGTTGAACCATACAATACATAGATAAAGAACTGTGTTGGTCAACGACCAAAACTGACAACTACTCCAGCATCAAGAAAGCAAAAGATATGAGCATCTTGGGACAACTTGTAAGACAAAAAATGATAGGCTAGGGAAGACAGGATTACAGTTAAACTGCATCAAACGTATAAAATCCTAAAAGGATAGTGAGCAAACACTTACTTGGACTGTTTCTTGCAGGTGGTCGGTATCTTGGTTGTTGATTGGCAGCCATCTTCGACAATTTATGGTTCTTTATGTCATCCTAAGCACCATGGAGAAAGGGGAATTTAAAAGAAAGAGAAACAATAGGGGAAAAAAAGTCAACGAAGTGCATCATCAGTTTACATGAAGAATTTATGCCCCATACCTGGTTATTCATCTCCAACTTGCGTTGCACACCTGTAACAATCCTTAAAAGTAAGTATGATCTTAAACAAAACCAAGTTCCACGGAACTTGTGAGTGTGTAATCCAGAACAGTGGTGCTATGGAGAATGAAAAATTTACTCCATGCTCACTACAGGTGTAGGTCCCGTTGCTGTGAATATGGATTAGATTTTGATAAACATAACATTTCTAATCCTATAACATGTGCCAATGATGAACAGCTTGAAGTGTTTCTGAACTGAAACAAAAGAAACGAGAGAAAGAAGAAGACAAAAGAATCCATGATGAAGGCAGCATTTGCCCATCAGTTCTAAATTAGTCACTATATTATTCTGATTCTGAAGCACAACTTTTGAGCTTCTTTTTCCCGATCGCAGATCTTACTTTCTCGAAGTCCCATAGTGGTAGCTTCCAACACTAAACATCAATTATCCTAGTCCAAGCAATCAATCATTCTAGTCCTAGCTTTTCCTGTAAATTCTGTGGCCCCAAAACATATACAGAATCCAGATCACAGGACAACAAGGAAGATAGCAACTACAAATGGCCAAGAATAGGGACCTTTTTTTTTTTTTTTTTTTTTGTCCCTTTCTGAAGATTGTGTTAAAGTAACGCTAAGTCACAATCGGCGTTCATAAGTAAAGCCTAATATCGCTAGCAGCAACACAGAGTCAGATTTACCCTCCCAGTAAAAACGGTAAGAACTAAGAAAAATTTAAGATAACTCTCAGCAGAGAATCCAAATCTATTGTCTCAAAATGGAACAAAAAATTCTATAGAACCAGAAGTTTCTGGTGCAATAGGCACAACTGTATTTAGACTATCTAAATCATCACTGATTTATCACCTGTTGTAAGATACTCATGAGATTTGGCAGGTGAAAATTTTCTTGCTGGCTTTGAATTAGATAGCGTCCCAGAATATCCTTTGACAGACTTCTGCTCTAAAACGCTCCTTGTTCCTGCTGCAACACAGGAAACAAATTAGGGTCCAGCAATTTTTTTGCCAATTATTAAAGCAATACAAATTAGGATGGAGCAAACCGAACCAGATGGAGGGGTTCTAGTTACAGCTGTTTTAGAGCGAAGTGATGGCGGAACGTACAAGCAGCCCTGCCAAATCGAAGGATGCAAATAATTACAAGTTCACCGAAGGAACACCAAAACATATGTTATTAGCAAAACTACACGTTTCCATTCTGCACAATTCCTATATAAATAAAAGGTGAAAGAAGGAAAAAGATATGCACCTGGAAGAACGGATGCTGAAGTGCCTCTGTGGCTGTTGGCCTTTTGCAAGGATCCCACGAGCAAAGCATCTAGCCAGTGGCAAAGAACCAGGGAAAAAAACATTAGTATTACATGATAAGATGATGGTACAAAACAAAAATCTAACACAACCAACTGAAGTTCTTGAAAGAGCCATGGAATTTACTCAGAAAATCACACTTTCTGAGAAAATATGGAAGGAGGAATAACAAGTAGAAATTTAACCACCTCTTGCTTTTCTCATAACAAAAAACACAAGTAGTTACCTTAATAAGATTGATTGCGTGCTTGCTAGCGGATGGCATCAATACAGAAAGATGGACACCGGTTAGCTGTCAAATAAAACATCTTTTAACTCTTCGGCCATATATTATGAAATAAAATACCAATGATATGCAAAATCTTCTTTTGGGATTGCATTGAAAGTTAATGAATATGGTAGGGATCTACTCAACCAGAAAAATAATGAACTCCTACACAAGTACAACCATGTAAGAATCCTCACTCCTATGGATTGACCCACAGAAAAAGAATATAAGCAAAAAAACAAGCAATCACAAAAACTACCATCATTTTCTTTTCATGGCTATCAGAGACACATATTTCCCAAGAACAACAGCAAAGAAATCTGAAAACGTTTATCTAAAGATCACACCAACGAAATTAACCTAAACCACATATTTCTTGCATTGATACAAAGGCTCAAACATTTCTACACTCTCTCTAAATTTACAAACTATGATACAGTTAACCATGATTAGAAAATGTGTAACAATTTAGTAGTTGGTGAAGTCAATGATGGTCAACTCTAGGTTTAATTAATCTAACTAAAATTATCTAGTTAATTGATCTATTGAATTATATACACTCATCCTTAATATATAGAGCTAAGAGAAGACGAGATAGAAGATAGTTAGACGAGAAGAGAAGAGAAAAGATGCTCTACCCAAAACAGACAAAACCTAAACTAAACAAACAAAAGAAAGGTGAGTCGTAAACAAAGCCTTTTTATTAACTCGTGGATGTTATTATTTTATCTTTTTATTAGTTTTTTCCCCTCTAGTTCACTCCTGTTAAAAGAATCAATCACACACGAGTAACAAAAAAGGTAAATCTTTTTTTGCTTGTTTTGTTTAGGTTTTGTTTGTTTGGGGAAGAGCATCTATTCTCTTCTATTTATCTTCTACCTCTTCTCTCTCTATATAAAGCATGAGTTTTGTTTACTATCCATCTTCCGTCCTAAAATTTATGTCCAAAATGGCACTGTTTTACCGCCCACGAATTTGCACCGCCTAGTGCGTCATGTTACAATGTTTACTTACGGCCTGTTTTCTGACCGGATATAAAAGGTGGATATGATATCACGCAGGATAATATCTCCGAACTACTTATCCGGTGTTTGCCACCTGAATATAGACGGTGGATATAATTTCACCCGAGATTGTATATCCATCTGTGACCGGATATAACAACACAACACCACCCCCTCCCCCACCATTCTTACTATATTCGTCCTCTTAATTACGGAAATATCACTTCTCCTTTAATTCTATATTCACCTCTCATATCCACCCCAAAACAAACCAATAATACACATATCCTCTCTTCTATAAATAACTCAAACAAACCATCCACAACATATGCCCGCACTTTTATCATATCTCCCCTGATACTATATCCACCCAAAACTAATCTGGTCAGCATAAAGCTCTCTCTCTCTCTCTCTCTCTCTCTCTCTGTTATATACATCACTCAAACAAACCATCCACAACATATACCCAACTTTTATCATATCTCCCCTGATACTATATTCACCCAAAACTAATTTGGTCAAAAGCAGTCTGTTACCGTTAGATATGTAGAGTAAGATGGATGATAATTGATAACCAAGACCCTGACCTGTGGAAACTGGTAGTTAATAGCACTAGCAAGTTCAATTCCTTTCGCCCACTCTGCCTCAGTTGGGGTGCCTATTACGCTGCATATTTTGTAGATTTCATCTGCTTCACTGCAACAAGATTGTTAGAACAAGAAACTTAGTCCAAAATCACAAGCGGAAAGAAGAAGAGGAGTTGCGTGTGGAGGGATGGGACTCTAGACAGGAATTCGGTTAATATTGAAAGAAAAACTCTATTGGAAGCACCATTTAAGTCCTTAGTCATCTATATTAACAACAAAATCACGGCTCAATTCACCGCCAAAGAGATATGTGAAGGGATCCCATAACTCCACTCACTGTCATATTAAAATTTGTGCGTTGTGATTAAAGAAAATATTAAAATACGCACTTCGAGCCCGGAAAAAGGGGACGGAGAGTAAACAGTTCAGCCATTATTGCACCCATCGCCCACATATCTGGTGGAAGGAAGGAAGAAAACCAATGTCAAAGTTAAGTCACCGTAATTTAGATGTTTCTAAGCGCGCTTTCTTTTCATTGGACTCACCAATTGCAGAATTATATGTTTGAGACTGAAGCAAAACTTCAGGGGCACGATACCTGTCAAGTCCATAGTTTAGTTTCAAATAGCAGAGCATAACCAAAGTACGTATCCAATTCCACGGATATCGAAATGGGAGACAAATTGGGTAAACCACCACATACCAGCGCGTTGAGACATATTCTGTATATGGTGGTTGAGAACAGATCTCACGAGCAAGACCAAAATCAGCAATTTTTATGACATCTTTTGAAACCAGCAAGTTCTCTGCATGATGAGCAGGTGTTTTTCATAAAAATAAGAAAACAGAATAAAAATAAGAGAAACTTCGAACATATATCACAGATGCACGTGAATAAATGAAAAGGAAGAAATTTGCAAGGAGCATGTGAGACAGTCAGCCAGCTTATAAGCGGGGGTGTAGCAACTAGCAACTACCATGTGTTCATCAATTTAATCAATGAACTGTAAAATTTTGAGTGAGAAAATATAAGGGAAGATGGTTACCCTCTAAAAAGAGTGCTAATAGCTCAAACACCAAATAACAAGCTTCCAATAAAAAGTGAGCAGTTGATATCTCTATTTTGGAATACGCCCAGAAAAGGAAAGTAACGTGTAACCAAATAAAAAAAGCAAGTATGGGGGGGATACTTATATACGTTTGAAGATTTCATGTTAAAAAATATTTCTAACCATCACTTCACTTCCCTTTATTCGCACTCGATTTTGAGGGGAAGAAACATGGTAAAACAATGAGGCCTATCTTCCCTCATAACCCTTCTATATACTCCAAAGCATGATAAATATTACATCCCTCCATGATATCCTTGACCCCCACCCAAAAATATAAAACAATTACTAGAACAAAATCAAAGACAAAAAAATCAATTGAAACGGTGTTGGAAGGAAATGATAGAATGGGAAGTACAGACTGACTGCGAATCTATGTGATGGATCTCAACCATGTTCCAGAACTCATATCTATTTCAAAGTTCAACGTTTCTAGTTAGCCTATCAACTAGCACTGCAGCCCATGAACATCAACCAGATAAACCTTTACCACGTCGTTACATAAAGCAGCAACATTACCTGGCTTTAGGTCACGATGGAAATATCCTCGCTGATGCATGCATGCCAGCCCCTGAAATACTTGGAAGCACCAATTTCTGATTTCAGCTTCTGAGAAAAGCTTCACCCTGTCTTTGATAAGATGATATAGGTTGCATTCCTGAAAAGGGAAAGTAAGAGCATTTCACATGATCAGTTCAGTAATCAAATAATGAGAAGATTGACAGGATTAGGGGAAGGCATCATACCATGTATTCAAACACAAAATACAAAATATCATGTTCCCTAATGACTTCCTTCAGCTTCACAATATTAGGATGGTTCATCTTTCGCAATGACTGCAAAGAAAACAATCACATCACAAGGAATCACAGATACAGAGAATAAAGCCACATGATGCACGTAAAAACCATAATCACGCTACCTTAACTTCTCTCAAATTTATGCATTCCTCCCACGAATAATATTTTCTCTTCATTTTCTTTATTGCAACCTGTTAAAATAAATGATTAATTTGAGAGAGTATAATCAAGAACCTACTAGCTTCATCTTTTAGGTTGATAGGAAACCAACTTACAATTTCACCAGTGTGCTTATTTATGGCTCGCCAGACACTTCCAAACGTTCCATCACCAACTTCTTTGATTATCTTATACCTGCAACATCGAAAACTGTCATAGTGACTCCACGTAGTAGAAATAGAAATATGACCAAACAAGAATTCATAAACAGCGCACCTGTCCATTCTCTTTATTTCAACAGGCCAGGATGCTTTATTCATTCAACAAGATACTGGCACATAGAGGAAGTTTATGATTTCAATCGTCAGTAGATCACTTGTAACAAAAACAACAAAATGTAAACTAACTGCCGGGCAGATCTAGCCGAGTCCACCATCAATATTCTGTTGCACGATCTGTAAGCACAGAACCGAAATATTTTTGATGGGTAGGCTTCACCATTTTATTTGTATAATGTACCAGAAAAAGGGCTCCGAGACAACAGTACGGCATGTAAAAAAGGGAAGATCGGGTGGTGAGAAACATCTTGTCACCAATCCAAGAGCTGATCAAGCCAGAATATTGCTTTAGCAAATAGATCGCATCCTTCCCTCAGGAATGCGTTACCCTTATGCCAACTTGATAACAGCTACCTCATCAACACTACGTAAAAGCTCTTGCAGATGTTCAGTTAAGGATGACGTCAGCAACTACTTGGTAGCCATCAGGAGAAAGTACAGAAAAATAGCTACTAATTCAAAACTTGGGGCAGATTTGGTCCAACAGGCTTCTATTAAAAAGTACATAACCAAACATCATCTTTTGGTCCGCAGGCTCCTAAGCTGTGATCCAGGGGGAAAAAAAAAAGAGAAAAAAGAAACCAACACAAAGGTTAGGTCCATCTCGCACAAATCAATGACAAACAAATCAACTGCATATGTAGGAAACAACGCGTGACTAAAACAGAATCCTTGTAAATGGTTTTCCCCAGGGAGCAGGACGAGAAGGCTATTTAAGCAAGAAATTGTCAGCAAATTCCACACACACAAAAAAAAAGCCTTTTTAGGAATAAGGGAACATGGAGCTTACTCGTAGATGCGAACTAAAGATCCAACGCCGATCTCAGAATTTTTTTGCATTAGGACTCCTGAATTGATCATTCAAGACAAACTGCCCACTAGGTGCAGTTGACAAAGGAAACAAGAATGAAATCTCCAAGAACAAAACACCTCCAGTCAAGCACTTGCTGCAATGCGCAAAACCGAAACTTGGAGCAATCTGACCAAAGGCACACTTTCTCCATGATTTAATACAGAAAATAAAGCCCTTCAAAACGAAGTCCAATGCAACCTGACAGCAGAGATAAAGAATACAAGTTCACACATCAAAAACACTATTCTAGAAGGTTAAGTTGTTCCAGTCATGATAAGCATTACAAAATACAACCTAATGGAGCTCTTTTGTTAAAACATCAACTTTGTTATTCTAATGCTGAATGCAAGGTCAATATAATGACAGCTTCACACCAATAACAACCTCTTCCACAGATCATATCAAACATAAAATGAAAGTATAAACAACATTATACCAAAACAAGACCAATATATAGAATATGATTAAAGACAACTTAAATTCGCTAATCATCATGAAAAAGAGTAGAAAGTTTACGAGCATTATGAACAATTTGCACAGCCATCCTCTCACCAAAGTCTATAACTATTTTTGTAGGCATGGTTCACTCCCCTTCTTCTCACATCGCACGCACAAAAGGTTCATCCAGAATTGTTATCTTTCTTTTTTATTTTCCAGATGGATCAAACAAAATAAAATATAAAATCTATAAAAATATAGACAAATTTTCTTTTTTATTTTATTAAGGGAATTGATAATGGCACTCCCCTTTTCTTTATTGGCACTCCCTTTTTTTTTTTTGTCTCTATTAGGTAAAATTACTCTTGCACTTTGTATGTAAAGACAAAAAAGGGAGTGCCAATAGAGAAAAGGGGAGTGCCACTATCAATTCCCTTTATTAATGAGTCTCAGTGAAATTTCAAGTGAGGGAAGTGATTATTTTAAGGTCTAATGACTCTAATGGTAATCAAAATGTCACAAGGCTTTAGTCTGGAAAAACATATAGCCACAAGGCCCACAACAAAAATTTAAATCTTCTAGGCCTTAACGCTTTTGTTGTTCAGTTCAAAGGCTAAAGATGACATGTAAGTTCCATTATTTTCGTAATTGACTAATGCCGTTAGATCAAATCCGCAGGACATAAGGTTTATAGTATCAGGAAACAATCGCGGCTTCAAACTTGGTAAACAACAAGCTGATGTTTTCCTCTGGCTTCTCAACGTTATGCATCACACAACGAAACTCCACCGTCACACAACAAAACCCCAACGATTTTGGACCAACACTGAATTACTAGCTAATATCACGAAATTTGCTTCAATAAAATAGGTTATGAACTCTGTTCGACAAAATAGGTTAACCAATTATTAAGTGATGCATCCCCACGGTTAAAAAAAACTAGTAGGCAAGCAACAACAGAGATAACTACAATCTTGCATCCACTTCGAGACAATCAACTAAATCTCTCAAACCCATCAAACGTAATAGGCATAGCCATACAAATCCATCATGATAATGCTCCCGAATTTAATCTCGAAAATTCATATGTAAGCCATAAAATCTTAAATTTGAGCTATTTTAACAGATAATAATATGAAATGATTCAAATCCGCTGTTCAGAATCCACATGTATCCAACTGGAGTCTTAGCCCATTAGGTGATGTTTATTGCATTTTCTTCTTTATTCACTCAATATAATGTGCTGTTGCAGAAGTACTTTTCTTTAACAGAAAATACGTTGCGGCTCACATGCTTCAAAGATTGGTGGAGATAGCTCTGCAGCCTTGGATTTCTACAATTGTTCGAGCTTTGTGCGGATGTACCCTGCTGGGGGATTTGAATATCGGAGTGTGGATTCATAGATGTATAAGAGATGCTGATATGGGAAGGAACGTCTTTCAAGCTTAAGTGGATATGTATACACACCAAGGTTGCAAAGATGGATAGAACCTGCAATGTCCTTGATGAAATTCTGGAGAAGGATATAGTTTCTTGGAGCGGTATGATTCAAGGTTATGCTTCAAATGAGCTCCCAATAAGAAGCCCTCCTTACCAAACTAGCCTCAGTGTCGATGTGATACATGTGGAATAATAGTGAGCTATTGAGATAGCAGTGACTAGTGTACAATGTTGGTCATTCTTGGAGATGGGGCACTACCAAAAAAATATGGCATAAACCCCCTAGTTTCCATATTATAGAATAGTTCTAATTTCATCATCGTAACCAAAGTTCTCAAATACTCCGGTTGTTTTTCAACACTCAGCCTTGGGTCCCAAAGAACAATTCACAGCTTCTCCCCTCGGACGAGTTACCAAAACATGTGAAGATTGAAATGTTTTTTGAATTGTTAAAAGCCTATACAAGAGACGCATCCTGAATAAGCTTTACTCCTTGACACGGCATCAAATTTGAGGAACCCCAGATATAAGAAAACCAAAATCTAAACCAAACCCGAGATTCATACCTCCCAAGAAAGCCACAGGAGATCACGGAAACCCAAACATCAAGCAACCGAAAATAACACCAGATCCAAAATCAAAATTCAACACCTAACCCTAGATCTCATCAAATCAATTCAAAATCCAACATAACTCAAAACGTAATTAATTCGCTTAGATCCGATTCTTATTCAACACCCACCAACAATAAACACACACGCATCAATAAAACTTGACAACATACATGATAAACTGCATACATATATTATTTCAAGCATATACAAACATATTACCGGTGGGTTTACCGGCAAAAGCTGAAGTCGCCACGGACGGCAAAGATTAAGGTCGACTCCAGAGCGTTTCTCTCTCTATCTCGCTCTCTCTCTACAAAAAGTCCCCCGACAACCAAATACCTTCACGAGAAACATATTCATATTCATATGCTTTCTCTCTCTATAAGCTGATGGTGGGATTACGGTGATGTGACGGAATTCCGAGAGACCTAGTCGCCTAGGCATCTGTGACTATATAGGGTTGTTATCTTGTGTAGTACTACATTCCGAGCTGTTCTTTGATGATGTTATGACGTTTCAGATCAGGCGGCTGATGAGCTGGACCGTAGGATATGCATATTTGAGCTGGACCCATATTTTATTTTGCAGTGAATACTTAAGGCCTGATTTGGGTAAATTGAAAAAACAGGTTTTTTGGTTTTTTTGATTTTTTTCTTATTCAATTTTTTTTTTGTATCTATTAGTTTTCGGTTGATTTTTTGTGGTTTCTTGTCTTGCCTCGACGAGAGGAATCTAAAAAGTATAAAATTATTAGCCAAACTTAAAGTTTTGTGAATAAAGACGAAAAATAAAATAAAAAAACCGGCTTTTTAGATGTCACATTCGTCTTTATTCATAAAATTTTAAGTTTGACTAATAATTTTATACTTTTTAAATTCCTCTCGTCGAGGCAAGCCAAGAAACCACAAAAAATCGACCGAAAACTAACAAATACAAAAAAAAAATTGAATAAGAACAAAACCAAAAAAACAATTTTTTCAATTTACCCAAATCAATACTTATTTTTGAAACAGAGGGAGTATTATTAGTTCTCTTCGTAAAGAAGAGCTTGCTTTTGTAATGTGTCCCTTTGAATGGAAGAATAGCATATGACAATAGAAGAATACTCCCGAGTTTTCAATTAGTCGTCTTGTTTGAATAGTCATGTCGACATGTGGATGCAAAAAGCATATTCTCGAGAATTATTTTTCTAAAAATTAATTTTTTTAAATTAAACCAAATAAAAATTCTAAGCCGGATCTTTTTTATTGGTTTTAAACAATTTAGAGCATCCTTATCTGGAGCACCAAAATTTTCACCAAATTTAACTTCAAAAACACTTTTTATAAATTAGCAAGTCACTTTATTAAAAACTCACAAAATTAGACTCTCTATTTTAATTTTACTATATTACTATTCCCCTCAAATCTATAAAAAAAAAAAAAAAAATTCTCCCTATTAAAGCTAATTCCCTGCCTGGGGAGATGTTGCGGTACAGTAAAGCATAGTAGTGGACCACGTGTTCCCCTCCCTCCCTCTTTTCTGACGCACAGCCAATCCCAACCGGAAAAAATCAATAAAAAACAAAAGGTGCGTGAACAGTGCCGCACCAAATTTGGTGTGGTACTGTAGCAAAAATAATTTGGTGAGAAAAAATAGAGAGGCTGATTTTGATGGGTTTTTGGGGGTTTGGCTCTCTACTTTAACCCAAAAATTAAAGTGGAGAGCCAAATGAGGATGCCTTTTACAAACTTGCTAACGAATGCACGTAATTCTTTTGATCTGTATCTTGGCACAACTATCGATAAAAAAAAAAATCAGCAATTGGTAACGGAGAAAGTACTCCATAATAAAAAAAAAGGAAATGATTTTTGCCCCCCTTCTATTCCCAAACACTACTTTTTTTTTGTCTTTATTGACTTTAAAGTACCAAATTACCCTTCATATGAGAAAAATAACTCACGAGGTAAGGGTAATTTGGTAATTTCAAAGTGTATAAAGACAAAAAGGGTGTTTTTTGAGGATAAAAATGGGTACGAAAATCATTTTAAAAAAAAACATAATTATCAAGACGGAATGACATAAACGTGATCTTACTATTTCAACTCAAAATGCCCATCAAGTCATAGGCCATAGTACCAACCAAAACAATATTTTGGAAATAATATCAGTTGCAAATTTTGTATGATTATGTAGTTTGATGTTGTACTAAGGGTTATAATGCGGCATTCGAGTCATTGATCGCGTAATCAATAGCTCGGATTCCATCTCGACACTTGCACGATTCGAGTCGTCAATTGCCGAGATGAAATTTGAGTAGTTGATTACCGATATCAACGACTCATGTGCCGCACTGCATGATTCAAATGGTAAAAGGACAAAAAAGTTGCTTTGCTTTTCCTCTACACCAAGTAAAAAACATAACTTTCAAATGTGTAAATTTCAGAGATTACATCATATATCAATTTGGATGAGAACATTATGTGGGCATTAATCATGTATAGCTTTGCTTATTCATCAAGCTATTATTATATATACTATATACAACATCAAAGTGGGCCTCTGTCCCTCCTGGTATGCAATGGGACAGATGTATATTAGAAAAAAACATGGTGCACGCTAATTTGAACCTATTTATGCATGTTTTCTCAATTAAATGTGTGTCGATCAGGTATCGATCGGTATTTGATGAACATGATTTTTTGGTACGATTGAAGCTCTCAAGGAGATCTACAACGTGAACGGTTCTAATCATTGTTGTGGACCCAGAATGAGTTCTCAAAAACATAAACCGGAGAGACACCGGAGAGAGGGGAACCGGAGCTGGATCCAAAATGGTATGGGGGTGTGATTTTAGTTAGGTCATAAAGGTGGGTGGCGTGATATTCTATCTTATCCTTTTACTACATCTTAGCATGGAGGATACCATTCTAAAAAAGCACAGAGGTTGTTTTTAGGTTTTTGTTAGGTTTTGTGGGTGCTGAGCTGTGCAGATTTTTCTCTTCAAAAAGAAAAAGAAAAAGAGAAAACATTATTTCCACCGCCGGCGGAAACAAATGTTTCCTCCAAATCAATCACAGCGGTTCGTGTGATTGTGTAGTCAATGTGATTGTGCCGTACACAATGACACGGACCGCTGTGATTGATTTGGAGAAAACATTTGTTTCCACCGCCGGCGGAAATAACTCATTCTCAAAGAAAAATGGTGTGCAAATTTTGGTCTTGCGGTGGTGCCACATCTTCCAGCGATGGGAATGGCTGTAAAGATAATAAGGTGGGAAAAGCACAATATTTAAATAGACTGGACACTGGACAGTCATTAGTTATTTTATATGTAGTCTTTTTGGCCCTACTTCGATTATCGAAATTACTTTTCTTAGGGCTCGGCTCAGTTCAACTCGTTTAGTAATTGAGTCTAACTCAAAAATTGAGTTTTGAGATCATTTACTTTTTTTAAAGCTCGGGTCAGTTCGAATAAGCTTGGCTCATCTATATAGGTTTGGCTCGTTTATGAATGCTCATTTGATAAATAAAGCGGGATTGGCTCATTAGCACCCCTATTTTGAACACATCTATGCGGAGAGAGATGAGTTCTGATCTAGGGTTGCAATATTTTATTGACAATATAAATGTAAACTGAAAGTATGAAAATATATAAAATGATAATTGATTGATATAATTTTTGTGTGAATGATATTTTTGTGGGGTGGTCGTTTAGCCTAGTATAGGTTATGTTTCCTGTAGAAATATAAAATTCATGGCTTATCACAAGTTGCTATGTGTTATAGGGCCTAACAAATAGGGCAAAATAAATGACTAATCAAATACCGCCAAGTGTCCATAGGTCAAAAATAAAAAATATGTGGATGAACCAATTAAACGGAGCACGTGTCATAATGATTAAGTTATTAATTTATCAAGTCCGACCAATCAAATTAAGCTACTTGGTGAATTTAATATTAATTTCTCTTCATGTATAATTATTCATCTTAAAATAAATAAAAAGAATAATTATCAAGCTATAATTATCTCTTTTTTATTAAATAAAATAATAATTGGAGATAAATATGAAAGAGGTGGAGCTTGTCATGACTCTCCGTTCCCCATCCCTATAAATAGGGGTGCCCTATCTCATATTTTACATATTCAAGCTTCCATGCATTCAACATACAAACTATCAGAGCTCTGAAGATCAAAGCCTCCAAAACCCTTCAGAATCCTCTAAGCCTACATTAAGCAAATCAAAGCCTCAAAGCTCTGAAGAATATTCAAGCCACATCATCATCTTCTTCGCAAATCTCGGAGAAGATTCCACTATTTGATTCGGGATTAAGCTGTCAAGCCCTTGATCGTTTCAACATTCTAAGTTTCAGGGCAAATTTGGAAGAAAAATGATTTTTATCCTTTTTTTTTTAACAGCAAAAAAGGGATTTTATTAATCTTTGGAAACAAATTACAAAGATTAAAAGGACACAAGCTCAACAAAACGGAGCACGAACAACCAAACACAGGTGGAAAGCTCGAACAACGAATCAAATGCCAGCTAGGACCAAAAGAGAAAAAATAACATATGATTAGCAAGATGCCAACCAGAAGAGAAAGAAAAACAAGAAAGAAGACCCACCCTCCAAAAAGGTATTAGCTTTGCTCTAAAGACTCATCAATTTCAACACCATATGCAACACCAAATGCTGACTGAATATCTTCCCTCAACCCTCTATGAACCATTTCAATCATCGCAACAGCAGAACAACACCCAAGGATAGATTGCAGAAGATCCAAAGAACCAACCCAACTGAATAACCCAAGGACTGAATGATGCTAATCCACCTCAAACTAGAATGAAGGAGACCTACATCAACAAGCATCCTCTAGCTTGAACACCTCAACTTCCTAAAACCAAAGAATATCAACTCTGAAACCACCTCAACACAAAAAGCAACCCACCACAACTAAGCATACTTCCGAAACCAATCAAAGAGAACCAACTTTGGAAAAAAAAGAAACATAATCTGCCAAATCAAAGCATTCAAGATTCTGCCCATGATCACCCGCTAACTCGTACCTATTATTGTCCTAGAATTTGATAAGAAGTCTTCTTTCCACAACTCCAGAATCCAAAACCACAAATATCAACTAATGCCCATAATCATGAAAACTAGAAGGATAGATGAAGCCACTAGAAAGACCGAAATCGCCGAAAACCAAAAAGAGATTTAGAATGGAACTCTTTCTTTGTCAAGAGCTAAATTGTCTGCAATTTTACTAACATCTTCTTCGCCACTTTCATAGCCAAGACCCATTGTCTTGTTAACTTCCCAAATAGCCTGAGCTTCACTCAGCAAAATCCTGTTCCTATTAGAAATCCCATTTGAAGAAATGGATGCAGAGAGGGCTGCTGCAACCACAACAGCTCTGAAGACGATACACTTCTGTTTGTTCCTTCCACCATATTGGTTTTGTGGATTTACCCTAGAAAAACCAAGGATGTCATTGAGGGTTTTCCTATTCTTCTTACCTTTTACCCCTTCATTGCCACCAATTCCTAATCAAATTTGGTTTCACCTGCTGTGGTTTCTTGTAACTCTTGTAGTAACAGATTCTGGCAGCTGCATTGTTTAATAGAGTCCTCTACCATAGAAGCCAAACCATGTGACAAATTTGAATTTACCTCATCATTAACCCCAGCCACCTTTTGATCCACAGAATTATCTTGCATGGGGACACTAGATTGTTGGTCATTCTCCATTAGTCCAATATTTATTCTCCGCATAGAGTCATCAATGATGGCCCTCGCATATTTAACTACACTATACAGGTATGCTCCTTTTTTATTTTCCCCACCATCTATGTTGTTGACCATTTCATCTTGACACCTCTATTGTACTGTCGTGTCATCTACTGGTTGATTATTCCCATCCATGTTGACATCCCATTCATTGCTGCCACTCTTGTTCACATAGGAGTTATCCCGATTTGGCTTGCTAGTCTTATTCTCTCTTCCATGTCAGCCTCCTTTTCCCCCATTTTCAGACCAGATTCAATACCAGCTTTCCTAACTCAATAATTCTGAAGGAAGTTTCTTCCTCAATTCTGATTGTGAATTTCTGCCCTTCAATGCTTAATTGAATCTTGCCTTCTATCTTCTTAACTTATTCCGTAGATATGAGAATTCTCCCTCCCTCATACGAAACTTCTTTCAGAGTATTTTCATCCACCTTTATAAAATTCCCCCATTTTTGTCCAATTTCCTTGAAAAGTAGGTACAAATCATGCGTTAAGAGGCATACCATAGCAAGCTAGCCAGACAAATCTCTCATCCTTTGCTTGCTCTCCATCCCACTTACTCAAATCTTCAAACCATCCCGTAAGCCTTCCATCTTTGATGATTTCGTTATACGTCTTCATTTGGAAATGTTAAAAGAAGGAACCTTCCCCCTATAGCTTTGATCTGAACATCTTTGATATTTTCCTTTCCAATAATGTGTTTTAT
Organism: Vaccinium vitis-idaea; assembly: GCA_963854785.1. Taxonomy (NCBI): domain Eukaryota; kingdom Viridiplantae; phylum Streptophyta; class Magnoliopsida; order Ericales; family Ericaceae; genus Vaccinium; species Vaccinium vitis-idaea. The sequence goes on from OY978215.1 coordinate 46,609,130, forward strand.
TTCATCAACAGAGAATAATCTACGCATTTTGCCAATTGCACTTCTGTAAAGCCACCCATTTCTTGCTGGTTGTACATGAATGCAATCAAGCCCACTCTGTTATCCATGAGTTTCTTTACCCTTTAACAACTCGAGCAAATGACTTATCTTGTCTTACTTTGTTAGCCAAATGATTTTTATCCTTACTAGTGCTTTTCTGGTACGGGGTTGGAGCGCGCAGTGCATGGGCCTCTAAATAGGAGCGGCCTGTCATTTCCCCTTAGGACTACGAAGGTGGGGCTAGAAAAGACCCATAAGGTTCAACTGGACCGGACTTAGGATCATATTTCTTAAAGAACCCACATAGTCTTAATGGACCAAAACAATTTGGATTCTCTCTTAACTTTTGTCCAGTCTCAAAATGATATTGGACAATCCAGTTGGGCCGCGCATCAGAATTCATTTTGAGATCCAAATAGTTCATCTTGATCGCTGAGTATCCCATTTCAATAAAAATCAGGTTAGATTACTCATCGTATAGCGTATACACATGATCAAGCTGAGTTTAGCTTAAAAAATGAATGCTTTATTTTTCAACCATCTCTCTTTTAAGGACAACTGTGATTTAATGATATGGGTATTTCTACAAGCGCAATTTTTTTAAGTAAATGATCTCTTTATTAGAAAACAACAATAAAAAAAAGAAAAAAAGAAAAAAAGAAGGAAGCGGATGAACCCCTAAACCATAAGATACCAACTAGGGCTATAAACGAGTCGAATCGAGCTGAGCTTTGGAATGTTCAGGTTTGTTAATTAAGTTCTTAAACGAACTTGAGCCAAGCTCAAACACAATGAAAATTTGACGAGCCGAGCTTGCCTAGGTTTGAGTCGAACTCGAACTTGTTCACGAGCCTTAACGAGTAAAAAATACTCCTATTAGATATTTATGCTCTCATACAAGTCTAGAACTTCAAATAAATTTTTTATTTTGTATATAAAACAAGTTCATACATATATAAAATTATAAAAACATATTAAAATTTAAGTTTATAATACGTTTATAAGTTTATACATGTAGAAGTTATAAAATTTTCATTATGTATATGTGAAAGTTAATACATATCCAAGGTTATATAGGAAATTCTTATGAGATATACATATATTCCAAGTTCGCGAGTCTAATTGAGCCAAATATTATCAAGTTTAGGTTCGGCACGTTTATTAAACGAGCCTATATTGAGGTTCAGGTACAGATCGTTTAGTATCCGAATTGAACTTGAACAAGCCTTTACCAAATCGAGCCTCAAATAGTTCACGAACGGCTCAGTTCATTTACAACCCTAATACCAACTAAGGCCATCTCCATTAGTGTAGTTAAATTTGTGTTTGTGTTGTTATATGATACAAAAGTGTAAATAGTGGGGCCCAAAAATGGGTCCCACAGTTACTTTCCAACTTTCCATCGTCTTGCTTGGAAAATAGGAACTAGAGGAAGACATAAAACAGGGCAAACAAATGGTATCGTATTTGAATGGAGAAGTTATTTAAAATTGGAAACCTTTTTCAATTTTCAAAGTCTTGGACATCACTAGGAGAAATTTTTCAGTGCCGAGCGGGCACCGCCTACGTCCGAGCTTGCATCTCCGCCGTTTAAAACTCAAAAGTATTTTGGACGGCCTGGATTTTAAAAAGAGCAAGAGGAGAGAGAGAGAGAGAGAGAGAGAGAGAGAGAGAGAGAGAGGGGGGGGGGGGGGAGAAATATGGGCCGTCCACATGGTCGTGCGCGCTCGGCACTGAACAATTTTTTCCATCAATAGAGCCTCCCAAGCTGATCTGGAAGTAAACTTCCCATGTCTAGTTAAGTATCAATCAACGAAGAAAATTTTGGGTGCAAATACGATACCGCACACATGATGCCCGAGCGCAAAGCTCGATCGCCTAAGAGTGTTTTGAACGGCCCAAATCTCTCTCTCTCTCTCTCTCTCTCTCTCTCTCCCCCCCCCCTCTCTCTCCCCCTCCTATTGTCTCTCTAAAATTTAGACCGTTCAAAATACTTTTAGACAGCCGAGATGTGCGCTGGATACTACCACATTGTACCCAACCGATACCCAAGTTTTTCTCCCAATTAACCACATCTTCATTATGAATATCAGGCCTCAGCTCCACAGGGTTAGGCCTCACAATTCCTTGAAACACAGAATTCCTAGCTCTTGGCCATCTCTAACAGGGCCGACTCTGAGTTTTGTGATGTTTAAAGCGGACTTTTTTAAATGGGCCCTCAACCTACTTTTCAAAATTTAAAATACTTTGAGAGAAAAAAAAACTTTCATAATCATTTGAGAGCATAGGTTCCCAAAATTGATAACCATAATTCGGTGAAGTATTGATTGGTGGGCCGTGGGTGGGTTAAGAAGGTTGTAGGGTTTTTTCACTAAAAAATAGAAAAGCAGTTGTAACGAGGACAAAAATAAAACAAAAGAAGAAGACCAATATTTAGTAGGGCGAGGATATTCTCAAAAATAAGTAAGTACTCAAAAGGCGATGATCTGTTAACTTCTTTTTTAACACTTAGCCCCCCTCAGTTTTTCATAATAACAAAATAGGGGCAAAATTATATCATTTTTGGGCCTTTCACTTGGGCCTTATTTTAAATTTGGCCTTAAAATTATGAGACAAATTAACTTAAAATTTTATGTAGGTCTAATTACTATATAGACCTATATAATTGGGACCTTCAAAATTAATCAAAAATTGAAAGCTTAAAGCGGTGCCTTTACAAGCTTTAGTCCAAAGCCGGTTATCTCTGCTTACCATTCAACAATTATACAACTAACTTTTGCTGACAAAGACCTCCCCAAATTAAAAGACTACCCTCCTGCCAAAAAGCTTGAACAAAGCCAACAAAGTGCTCAAAGCTTTTGTGATATATCTTTTCTCTAAGTTATTGTTTCCATATGGATAAATGCTTCCAGTAAACTTGACATTGTTATTGTACCATGACTTTATTGAAGTATTGGTATTTTGCCCATATGTCTAATGAGCTTTTTGAGTGAAGGACATTTACAAATTCTTTGTGAAGCCTGAAGTTTAGTACTGTGAACAAAGCTTAAAAGATGTGGAATTGGCACGTGTGCCTTATTGGGTAGAATCAGCAACACAATCCGAACATGCAAAGTTGAAAAGGTGCTTATGGAATATCTTGATCAAATAGGCCCCTACTTTTTGTTGATGACAAAGGGGGAGAAATATTGTGAAAGCTAGAGGGGGAGAAAAAGCTCAAGCAAAGGATGCACCAATTAAGGGGGAGTATTTTATTTTTTTTCTCTATATATTTCTGATTTTTATTTGAATAAAATCATTAATGGTTTGTCATCATCAAAAAGGGGGAGATTGTTAGCCCAAAGGTTTCTATAGAACCTTAGAGATTTTTTATGATAACAAAATTGATTTTATTAATTGGAGAAATATAATTTATTTTGTGATATTGGTACTCATTTGAATTGATTGTGTATTTGTAGGAATTGGTTGATGTAGACAAGGAGAGTTTCTACACCAAAACATTATCTCCAATAGTCAAGATATAATCAAAGGGGTGAAGATTAAGGACAAATCTTCTCCCAAGTTTTCATTGGCTACAATTGTTCTTTGGGGAAGTGAATATTGTCTTTGAAATGTGAAAGCTTGATTTGTTAATAGAAGAAGGAATTTGAGGGAGTAACATGAATATGCCACGGAGAATAAAATTGTAAGGATGATTTCTTATCTAATTGAGATCAAACGGCTAGTTAAGGGATTGATTGCCTTAATAATGGAAGTTCCTCACAACTCAAATGGGATTCAAATTTCCAAGTAGCAATTGGCTTGCAAAGAAATGGAAAGTGTATATTTGATGGCTATCAAGTCACTGACTTGTGTCCAACGGCTAGAGCAAGAAAATGAATTGTTTATCTTGGTTCAAACGGCTAATTCAGAAATGGTAAGTGTTTAATTGATGGCTCATTTTGGTGATTGAAGACTAACGGCTACTTGGGGTTCAAGCACATGATAAAGCATATAAACAAGGCCATGCACGGCAGAAAAAGTGTGTAGAGAATTGGAAAAAGAAATACTTTCAATTGAGCTTCAAGGTTGGTTATTTTTATTGAGAGGAAAAATTAGAGCTTTATATTGTTTTTATTTACACTTTTGAGAGTGTTTAATTTGTGTGATTTCATTGTAAAAGGGATTGTACACCCTTGTGAGAGAATTATCTTTTGTGAGTGATTTTTGTGTGAGAAAAAATTACTCGGATAGGTGTGACTAGCACCGAAGTCAAAACTAGTTGGTTAGGTGTGACTAACACCGGAGTCAAAAATAGTTAGAGCGATTGGGGATATTGCTCGTTGTAAAGGTTTCTCTAGCACCCGCGAAGCTAGAAAGTGTTATTATTGGAGATAGTGCAGCAAATCCCGAGTTGGACACTCGGGGAGTGGACTAGGCCGTGAAGTTGCGGACCGAACCACGATAAATCTCTGTGTTTGATTTCTCTCTCCTTTCGACTCTTTATTTGCTGTCATACAATTATTGTTTGTGTGCTTGAACCTATTTAATTTTATTGGGTGTTGCAGCTAGTTTATTTTATTCCGCATTATTTTTTAGATACACAATTCACCCCACCTCTTGTGTTGCTATCTGGGCCAACAGGGAAGACAAGTCAAATTCACAATTCAACATTTGTGGGACATAGGGCAATGGAGTGGTTCCCAATGGTTCATCCCGATCCATAAGAGAACCAACAAAAAATTATGACGCAAAGTTTCAAAAGACACAACATCCCCAAAAAGTTCATAATCCGTGATCATCTCATGGTCAGCCCAGAAGATATTGGTAATCATCTCCTCAATATCAAATTGAACATCGTAAAAAAAGTAAGGATTCAAAGCCGAGTGACTATGAAAGTATCCCAACAAAGCTGATGCTTCACCAAATTGTAAACTCCTTTGTCTTCTTGCACGCAAGTAACTTTTTTGGTCCTCTCGTACGAACCCTACAAATTCCTTCCCCCCAGATTGGGCACTAATAAGGTCATGTGACACCTTAAGCGATAAACCACTATCAATAGCTATCTCCATATTCAGAGCTTGTGTCTCACATATCCTTCTTTGAGAGCGCAACAAATAAGTACATTGAGGTAGATGCAAAGGGTGATTGCGACTTACTTCAAAGCCTTTCACAATCCATTTTTATTTTTGACGGTCAAACGTTATGTACAAGAACGCATTGCAATTAGTTCTTGTCTCACTCCGAGGAATTTCCACCAGTAGGGACCGTTTATCTTTTAATCTTTTACCTTCCTTACTGTAAACAAACTTTCGATTAATCAAAACACCATCTTTCCTGCTTTTCGTACATTAGTCCCTTCTAATGCTAAAACCCATAACTCTTCCATGATCATTGTAGAAATTATATGCATCCTCCCCCGATTCAAACTCCATTCCAAGAGATAAAGCATACTCACTCAACAACTCTTTCATAGACTCCTCAAGTCCATCACCTTCTATTCTAACATATAGCAATACACATTAAGGTTAAAATGCATATTCACAAGATATTACTTCACATGCAGTATACAAGTAACATTCACAAAATATTATTTACAAATGTAAGCATTTTTTCTGAGTTATGTGACACTGTAAACAATAACAAATAATAACTATTGCTAAACACGTGCATTGGTCACTGGCCTATGTAAAACAATACACCAAAGTGCACATAATCGTACACAGCCATTACAGATTAAAATATGATTTCCTTATTATCTTATTCACAAGCCAGATTATTATATGGAAAAAAAAAAACATTGTAATCTTCATTCTCTCGTACTTCTTCCTATCTGGTAACATATTTTAGTAGTCAGATTTCTTTTAGTAGTCAGATTTCTTGAGGCAAAAGAAAAAGAAAAAGAAAAAGAAAAAGAAAAAGAAAAAGAAAAAGAAAAAGAAAAAGAAAAAACAAAAACATCTTTTCAAATCTTTTAGTAGTCAGATTTCTTGAGGCAGCAACAATAGAGTCACAGATCGAAGATAGGTGCTTACGATTTAGGCGAGGTCGGTGCGCCATCACTGGTTGTGGGCGTCGGAGTTGTGCCATCATTGGTTGTGGGCCGTGCCGGAGTTGACAAAGCGTTAGCTACGACGACGGTCGGTGGTAGAGTTTCCATGGTGGTCGGCTGTTGAGAAGACTCAGATCGATTTTCCATTTTTGGGGAAGAAGGGTTTCCCGCTCTGCTGATCAATGGAATTTGGGGATTTGGGGTTTTGTAGGTTAGAAGGCAAAACGTCGTCATTTTGCCAAAATAAAAATTCTGCATTTTTAAGCCTCGAAACGGCGTCGTTTTGGCCGCATGGCAAGGTGCCACGCAGCTGTTGCGCAGCAGCGCCCCGGAATCCAAGCCTAGCATAGGCTGAGGCCTTGCCTTGGGCATTGGGCGACGAAATGGGTGCAAATATAAAGGTCCCATTAGCCCGCCTTAAATACCTACCGGTTGGTTCAGTAGCTTGGTTGAACAATTTCTCAAATATCCACCCAAAAAAATCTTAAAGAAGACGTGTGGAGCCCACCTTGAACCAACTTTGATTATCCAAATTTAATTAAAAATAATACTATGTAGGTCATTCTCACAAAAAAATCAAGTTTTTAATATGATATCATTAAGTATTTGATTTGTCTTGAAAACAATAGACGATAAAAAATTTAACCATTTCTTGTTTTCAGTAGACACGAGGAACTTACCGATGTAAGATCAACTTTGGGTTTTTTTAGAAATGATAAATACATTATTATTTGCAAAATAGACGGATTAAATGATTAAGGTTTTCTAATAATAATAAAAAAAATGATTTAAGGTTTTCGTTTGACCAATAAAGGCAACAAGGACGATTCAAATACCCTCTGTATCCCCCAAAACCCTTATCCCCCAAAACCCTTCTACCTCTTTGAGTCTGCCATATATATAAATATGCGCACACGCACTCACTTCCTACACTGGCCGGCGGCCGCCATATATTCCTGAAAACCCTCCCCCCTCTCTCTCTCTCTGGCAGCTATGGTCGTATACACAAATTTCTTCGTTGGTTTGACATTGAGGTAGCAGAGAAGAAGATATCGGTATACGATGTTCCACCTTTGCTAGTGATGTTTGGACATGGGTTTTGCATTTCCAGGGACATCTCGAATAAGTTTGGAGTACCCAACTGCTTCAATTGCTTGATTTGTCTATTTCTTTGTTCTACCAGCTTCTTATGCAGATCAATTGTCAGGGTAAGAATCAAGAAATAAATTGTTCCCAACTTCATTTTTTTTTTCCCGATTATATTAATAAGTTCACGTTAGTCACTCTAGGATATGCACATCTTGCTCAAAGTCAACTATACATCATTTGTATATATTTGGAGTTCTTGTTCACATATCTCATGACATGTTCTCTGGGAAGGATTTAATGGATACGATTTGAATGCCTTCAGAGGATATTACAGTTAACATGAGCGGATCTCGTTGTCTTTTCTGATGAGAAAAAGTTTCTCTGTTTCTCCAAAACAATCACTCCAAATGAGTGTTGTGAAAAACTCTGATATTTTTTTTCCCCTTTTCTCACCAAATGATTCCATTCAAAATTATTGTTAGTGCACAATACAGAGTGTCTATGAAGCACCGACACCTCTCCCAGACTCCGTACCGCAGTGTCCCGACATGGGGACACGGCGGGGACACGGCAAAAAACGTGTCCCGACACGCCACGTGGCATGGGACACGGCTGAGGTACTTTTTTGGAGGGGGACACGGCTGGGGACACGGAAGGGGTGAAATTGAATTTTTTAAAACTTTATGGGTTAAATGTGAAATTAATCAAAACTTAAGGAAAAAACTGTAATTTTGGTCAGTGTATATATACTTCTTATCCTCCTTCAGTCGACCAAATGCCCTGGTGAACCCTAGATCTATCAGAGGAGCTGCTGGATGCACAATCGACAGTGAAGGTCGATCGGGTATGTCTCTCTCGTCTCTCCTCTCTCCTCTTTCAGTCTTTCTCATCTCTCTCTCTCGCTCTCTGTCGTCTCTCGTTCTCTCTCTGTTCTCTCTCTGTTCTCTCTCTCTCTCGTCTGCTACTGCCTTCTGTTTTCGTTTTTTTTTATTTTATTATTGAAACAATACGTATGTTTGTATATAATCTGTTTGTACGTATGTTTTTTTTTATAAAATACGTCTCTGTCTCTGTCTCAACTTGTTTGTACGTATGCTTGTATAAAATTTGCAATATCAAAGGGTCCATGTTTGTATGTTTGCTACTGCCTTAGTCCATGTCAGTCAACATATGTAAGGGACTAAGGGTCCATGTCAGTCAACATATGTAAGGAATAAATCAAATGATAATTAATTAATTTATATATATATATATATATATATAAATAAATAATTAAATAAATAATTAAATAAATATACACGTGGCGTGTCTGTGTCCCCATTTTTTAGAATTGCCGTGTCCCCGTGTCCGTGTCCGTATCTGTGTCCGTGCATCATAGCAAAGTGTGAAGTACAAGTGAACAACACATGGACTTGTGGAGAATTTTCTTTGGTTCTGTCTCTTTGTTTTTGTGGTGTATTTATGAGATCCAGTCCATCTTGGCAAAGCTTAAAAGCCTTTGATAGGCAATGCTAAGTTTTGAATGCTAATGGACTTAGATCAATTGTCTCTCCTTCCTGTTCTGGGCTTCTTTTACACTGAAGTTTCAGGTCATTGGAGAGGAGACTTGAAACTGGTAGTCTCTGAATCTCATAAACTTTTGTTGGAAGGATTGTATAATGCATTTGAGTTGTTATAGAACTGAAAACGTGGGAAGGAGCAACTGCATATGCCAATAAAGTGCCCTTTGCATATATTTGTATTTATTCTTTTGCGGAGCAGTTTAAATACAACATTTTTTTGCCAGGTTTTTTTATTTTTATTTTGCCCCTTTCCTTGGCTGATGATCGAGCTATAGTTTCAACTATTTGCATAAAATGGTAATATTCTTCTAGTTTGGGCATTTTTGTTGCCGGACAATACTTTGTCAAATTTTTTTTAGTTAGTTAATAGCAAAGTCCAACTGCTGCTCATCAGCTCAAACCAAAGACCTCGTCCTTAAGACTCGAAGTCTCGAACCCAAGGCATACACAACTGTTCTAAGGCCAAGGGACTAGTTTGAGCATATGTTAAAAACAATTAAATCTGTATACATATATGGATCTATCTCAACAAATTGATGTTGATATAAGCATATCCTTGTAGCTGTATCTTTAGGTTGGCTTGGGTAAAGTATATTCTATCCCACACTAGAAGTTCCTAAAAGTTTTGTTTATACTTTAAGAGAGAAATAGGTTCAATGAAGAGTGGAGTTTAGATTTTTAGTACATTGTAGAGAATTTAAGTTTTGAGCATTTGTTTAGAGAATGCCTTTCTTTATCGTTTCCATTTCTTTTCCTACAAGTCTTCCATTTTGGAAGACCCAGTCCATCTTGGCAAAGCTTAAGAGCCTTTGATAGGCAATGTTAAGTTCTGAATGCTAATGGACTTAGATCAATTGTCTCTCCTTTCTGTTCTGGGCTTCTTTTACACTGTGAAGGTTCACGTCATTGGAGAGGAGACATGAAACTGGGAGTCTCTTACCTCACAAACGCTGGTGGGGTGGCTTGTTCAAAACACTGGCAGGAGAACTGTTTAAGCTAAACTTATAATTTATTTTATGCTTTTGGAGAGCAGTGTATATATATCTCAAAACATACAACATGCTTATCAAGTTTTACAGTTTTTCCCCTTTCTTTGGCTGATCAAGCTGTAGTTTTTACTACTCATATAAAATGCTAATATTCTACTTGTTTGAGCATGTGTATTTGTGTGTGTGTCCGTGTATGTACAAAAATATCCTTGTGGATGTGTCTTTTGCTTGCCTTTGGGATTTCATAGATATTTTTGCGTATGCATCAGAAAAATAGGTTTAAGGAAGAGTGGAGTTTTAGTGCACTAAACACAATGATGGTACTGCCAATAGTTTTTAGGGAATGTATTTGTTTTCATGTTTTCTTTTCCACAGGTCTTCCATTTGAAGAACCGTCCTGTCTTGCAAAGCTTAAGAGCTTATGAGAGGAAATGTTAAGCTTTGAATGCTAATGGACTCAGACAAATTGTCTCTCCTCGCTGTTTTTGGCTTCTTTTACACACTGGAGTTGAAGGTTAGTGGAGAGGGTACATGAAAATTATCGCCTCTATCTCATTATTTGGTTAGTCGTTTGTAGAATACGTTATCGAGACGTTATACGAAAATAATCGACATCGCAAATATCATTTTGATGTCGATAGACCAACATGAGCTCTTTTCTCCTTTTTAGAGCATGTGAGAGGAAAGAGCTCTTCTTTAGCAACTTCTCAGAATCTTCTTCTTGAGTTGCTGATCATCACATGATTACACACAGGGGTGGTAAGAAGATATTATACACACACACAAGGGCATGAGAGTGGATGAGCTTGGTTTCACGCTAGTTGAGCTTGGAAGGATAGGCGCAAGTGTGATTCTTTCATTTTGGCTACCACATGCATGCACGTAAGCAGATGGCCATCAGAATCTTGTATAAATCCTGTTCCTTGTTTATTTGTACACACGAGCCCACGATGAACTGGGAAAAACAAAACAAAAAGGTCCATCAGCAAAAAAAAAAACCAATTACACATACAAAAAAAACACTTAAAAAACAAAAAACTCACAAAAGTCCACATCTAGTATTACGGTTGATTGACGAACTCTGTTAACTGCTTCGACCGAGAACAATTTCCGCAAAACAGACATTTTTCTACAACATAACAACAGAAAGTTACCAATTGCTCCAAAAAGAGCGCAAGAAGAGCAAATTTCCAGAATATCTAAAACATCATGTCAACCAGAGAATCAATCATAAATTTGGGTCATGATTTACGCTATGAGAATCATCATAGCATCAAAATCTATATCTAATAGCATCATACATCACGATTTTGATGCTATGATGATTCTCATAGCGTAAATCATGACCCAAATTTATGATTGATTCTCTGGTTGACATGATGTTTTAGCTATTCTGGAAATTTGCTCTGCTTGCGCTCTTTTTGGAGCAATTGGTAACTTTCTGTTGTTATGTTGTAGAAAAATGTCTGTTTTGCGGAAATTGTTCTCGGTCGAAGCTGTTAACAGAGTTCGTCAATCAACCGTAATACTAGATGTGGACTTTGGCGAGTTTTTTGTTTTTTAAGTGTTTTTTTTGTATGTGTTATTGGTTTTTTTTTTGCTGATGGACCTTTTTGTTTTGTTTTTCCCAGTTCATCGTGGGCTCGTGTGTACAAATAAACAAGGAACAGGATTTATACAAGATTCTGATGGCCATCTGCTTACGTGCATGCATGTGTTACCTTTGCTGGTGATGTTTGGACATGGGTTCTGAATTTCCAGGGACATCTCGAATAAGTTTGGAGTACCCAATTGCTTGATTTGTCTATTTCTTTGTTCTACCAGCTTCTTATGCAGATCAAATGTCAGGGTAAGAATCAAGAAATAAATTGTTCCCAACTTTCATTATTTTTCCCTGATTAAATTAGTAAGTTCACGTCAGTCACTCTCACTCTAGGATATGCAAATCCTGCTCAAAGTCAACGATTTGAATTGCTTAAGAGGATATTACAGTTAACATGAGCGGATCTCATTGTCTTTTTATGATGAGAAAGGATCTGATGAGAAAAAGCTTCTCTGTTTCTCACCAAATCAATCAATCCAAATGAGTGTTTTGGTGAGAAACTCTAATCCTTTTTTTTCCCTTTTCTTACCAAATGATTCCATTCAAAATGGCTTTTATTGTTGGTGTACAATGCAGAGTGTGAAGTACTACAAGTGAACAACACATGGTGGAGAATTTTCTTTGGTTCGATCTCTTTGTTTTTGTGGTGTATTTATGAGATCCAGTCCATCTTGGCAAAGCTTAAAGGGAAAATTTCAAAAAGACCCCTGAACTTTCTGACAATTAGCGATTTAACACCCGGACTTTAACCACTAACAAAACCACACCCGAACTTTATATTCCGTCAACAAAAAAGCCCCTGCCGTCCAATTCCGTCACGTTTTTAACTGAGGAGGCTTAACGGATGGACTTAACAGCGGTTTTGTCCGTTAAGTGCCCAAAACGACGTCGTTTTGGGCATAACTCAAAAAAAAAAGAAAAAGTTCAGGGGCTATTTTGTTGACGGGCACTTACAAGATTAAGATCCTATAATCTTAATGAAACCTTAAACGATTGGATCGGGCACTTACATATATCCTATTGAGTTGAATTTTTCAGGGCTAACTCAAAAAAGTATTTTCAAAATAATCAACGGTTTGGATTGTTCGGCGGCGGCGGTCCTTGTGACTAGTAATATCTCTTTTCCTATTTTCTTTTCGAATTTTCATATCGTCTATGAGCATTTGGAGTACTCTTCTTTTAGTTTTGATGGAAAGATTAGGGCTTTATTCTGAATTTGCGTGGAGGGTAATTGGAGTTTGTTTTTATGTCACCTGAATTTATTATTTTTTTTTGCTTTGCGATTTTGCCCTTGAAGTTATGATTTTTGGTTTTGTGGATGAGACATTTTTTGGTTGGATCAATGATTAGGGTAGTGCAAGTTTGTAGCAATGACTTGTAAGACTAAAGGGTAGTGTTGTGAATTGATTCCATGTTTTGCCAAAATCGACCTTAAGAAGGGCCATACGTTTTGCATACTTATTCCCTTTATCGTTGACACTATACTCAGGTCTCAGTGGAAAAGACTTGGCCCTTGGCATACCAAGGAATGCCAATGGCCAAGTCTTGAGCTCAATGACACAGTTGGGTTGAGAAACAAAGTCCGTATGCACTGAGGCTAATTCTGAATGAATTGATCACAAAGCCGATAAATAATTTTTCCGTGCATCAAATATTTCCTATGATAAGCCCTTTACTCAAACCTGTACTCGTGTAAAAATACGAGTAGAAGTTTGATATGGAGCTCTTGAATGAGCGAATTCAGCTTTAAGTTTAAATGTAAGTAGAAGCTTCATCTATGAAACACCGACACTCCTCGGACATTGTTGAACTCCTGTCTGACACGCTAGGGACATGCCAGAAAACATATGGTTAAATTTATTTGATCTTTTGAATTGTAACATGGGGGGACACGTATTGGACATAGTGAGGTGCCATATGTAATATATATATTTTTAGGGTTGATAATACATTATTGCTTCAAAATTTCAAATATTTGGTTAATCATGTTTTTAAAGATATTAAAAGTTCCCAAATGACTGAATCAATCAGCCGATTGTCAAACAGAGAAAAGAAACACTCTATAGAAGCCCTAGGTGCACATCTGTACTTCTCTCCCTCTCAATCAATCTGTACTTCTCTCTCTTTCTCTCTCTCTCTCTCTGATGCAAACCGAGATAAAGGATGGATTTAATTAAGAGATAGAGGATCCCAAATGGGATATAAGGAGCAAAAGCTCTCAATATTCTTTAATCAATATATCAAAACTACCTAATGAGGACTCTAGACACCTATTTATAGACTCCAAAACCCTACACACACTAAGGGGCATTAAAATGACATTACTACCCGTAAATCTACTGCATCATGACTCACCCTCTTAAAGAAAAACAACTTGTCCTCAAGTTGGACTACATGACACAAGACACCAAATAAAGACAACGTAAAGTTTTTTTATTGTGCAGTTTCAAAGTAGACATGTTGCTGAATTCCTTGTTCATCGCGTCACCCCATAACCAATCTTCAATATCAGCTTCTTTTTGTATACATCCACCGCGTCCATGCTTATGTGCAATGAAATCATCCATGTACCATGTGTTTTGTAAATCAAAATATCATCGTAGTAGCACATCACATACATTTCCAAGTCGCACCAAGAACTATCCATCTTCGCACGTGGAAAAGCCACCACACTATGCTCGAAACTTGCTTGCTTGAAGACAAAACCCAAAGGGTCTACAAGCTGTCCCAAATCATCTTTTCCTTCTTTTGGTAATCCCGAATAGCATGTGCTAGGAAAAGGAACCAATTCAAACACCCCTTGCACCATGTGCAACTCGGAAGGCAAATAATGGAAGCAATCATCAAGTTTTGGCTGTCCAAACTCTTCACTCATTGGTGGATTGTCAAAAACAGCTTCATCCAACTTTGGTGACACAACCAAAGCATAAGGGTCTTCACTTATCACTTCCTTGCTTTCTCGCCTATCAACAAGTTTACCCTCTTCATTGTCAACACAAAACTCTTCTTCAAACTTGTCCCATATGGGAACTTCTTCAAAATCACCACTAGTCTCCAAGAGGGGATCATTGTCAAACTCTTCATGTGGGAACTTTTCAAAGATCGAAAGAACATCATCATCAATATCTTCATTCGGAAACTTTTCTAACATGAGAACATCTTCAAAGTCATTTCCGAACTCTTCATTTGCAAACTCATCAAAGACAGGAACTCTTTCCAAATCACCTCCAAAGTCTTCATTTGGAGACTCGTCAAAGATGGGCAAATCCTCAAAACTCATCTTCAATCTCAAATGCACAATCATTCCCAAGAACACCTTCAAGTTCTTCACTTGGATATTCATCAAAGATAGAAAAACCATTGAAATAACCATGTTCCTTTGCCTCTTCAAACACATCCGGAGTGGGGTTCATCTCCCCCTCAAACTTGGCCGGATTGACGGGGCCGTAGGATTCTTCAAGTTCATCACCAATGTTCTCCTTCTTCTTGTAGTCAAAAGTGGACTCAAATCGAATTTAAGAACCATTCCTACATTCACTTGGAGGTAACAAGCGGCGCACCTTCTTAATCAAGGTAGCAACTCGCCTTTTCATTAACAATAATTGCACCTTGTCACTTAAGGTAGCAATTTGTTCACTCAACTCTTTAATCTCATTCCTATAATGATTTTGGTTGTCAAAGTTATCAGTGTCATCACCTAAATTTCCCATAACATCTCTACTTCTACCTTCTCTCCTACCTCTAGCTCCTCTATGAGCCATTACGACACCAAAATCAACTCCAAACAAATAATTCAACTCCAGTCAAGCAAAACCCAATCGATTGGGACCCCAAACTTCAAACAAATCAAAAGCAACCACCGATAACAACTCCAAACATCAACCAAATCGCAACAAACAGCAGTAAATCAACACAAACCACCACAAACTCAACAAATGAGAGAAACCCAGTTGAAATCTGACCTCAATACACTACCTCGAATGCTAAAAAGTGAATTTCGGGTGTTCAAACACTAATTCGATGCTCACCCAGGGCTGTCAAAGGTTCAAACACTGATTTCGAAGGCTGAACCATGGATTCGAGTGTCTGACTCACTGTTTTGAGAGTGAACAAGGGCCGATTTGTACAATAACCACTGTTTCGAGCAAGAACAAGGGCTGATTTTGCTCAAACAGTCTTGTAACCAACAAATCGAAGGTCGTACGGCCCTCTAATCGTTATATCGAAGGTCAAAACAGAGATTTCAAGTGCTTAAACCTTGATTTCGTGTTCGGGAATGGTTGAATCTGCTTCAAACTAGTTCGGTTTGGACTGTAACAGGTTCGAAAAGGATCGATTGGTGATTTTATGGGTCGATTTAGGGTTCAAATGGGTTGGAAATGGGTAGATCTGAAGAAAACGAGCTGAATGGGTTGATTTGGATTTTCCGGCGAAGCTCCGGCGAGATTTCCGGCGCCGTTCCGGAGAGGAGTAGGGTTCTAGCAAAGTTCCGGCGAGATGAAGGGCTAGGATCGAGCCTTGAAGCTCTGATACCAAATGATGCAAACCGAGATAAATGATGGATTTAATTAAGAGATAGAGGATCCCAAATGGGATACAAGGAGCAAAAGCTCTCAATATTCTTAATCAATATATCAAAACTACCTAATGAGGACTCTAGACACCTATTTATAGACTCCAAAACCCTACACACACTAAGGGGCATTAAAATGACATTACTACCCTTAAATCTATTGCATCAGTGTGTGTGAGTGCGCGCGCAACCACGAAATACATAGTACATAGATATACAAATATTTATATTTCTCTATTTATTGCTACAAGCGTGAAGTATGTACATATCAACTATATATAAAAAGCATGAAACAACACGGCTGCATATATGTGTGTATGCATGTTTAAGTATATGAATGTATAGGGGCATATTACATCTTTATATATGAACCAGCACGGCAGCACTGAAACAGCAGCGATGGAAATACAAATAGATATTACCATATCAGTAAATATATCTATGAGTTTCATAAGTATATATATCGATCAGAATGAAAAATACTTTGTCTATGTCATATGTACGTTTTTCCTTTTTTTGCTGTGTCTCCATTTTTAAGAATTCCCACCTTTGTATCCGTGTCCTTGCTACATTGAGCTTCATTTGCAAAGTAGAAAAATAAGCCTTGGAAATTAGTGATCAATAAGCCTAGCTTTGAGTGTGAAATTGGGTAATTTTAAATTTGATACAAATTTGTGTAAAGGAGTGGAGAGAATTTTGAGAGTTCTTTTCACTCAACTATAAGTTTTACGAAGGGCTGGAGATGCACTCAGCACTCTGTATTGTCTTTTTTTTTTGTGGATAAATAGCACTATGTATTGTTGCTTGACTCTGTTGGTAATATCAGCTACTATTCTGTTGTCCAATGGTTTTCATAGATTTAATAGCATCAGATGGAAACAATGGATTCGGCTATTCCGGATGGCATATTAGTGGATCAGAGAAAAGCTGAAGGTAATGATGCTGATATGGAGGATTTCAGGCATCATGTGGATGAAATATCCACAAGGGTTGAAAAGGTAAGATGATGTATTAAGAAGTAGAAATTTTTGTTAATGTACTTGGTTTTGTGCTGTGGTTATCTTTCTCTTGGCTCTTTTCCGGGTAACGATAAATGGGTTATCAACTCATCATAACCGGCTTACAGGTCATAGATTATTAATATCTATTGATATGCAATTCCGTCAACTCTCACTTTTAATCAGAACTGCTTTTACAGGTTGAAAAAATGTGTCCCTTTCTACCGCCATGGTGAATCTATTAATATTATCTGTTTGCTTGAAATGTTGCTTAATTTTCTGCATTATATTTGCAGCTTGAGCAAACATTGAATGAGGTAGAGCAGTTCTACTCAACTACAGGTAAGAAGCAATTGAATGTTTCCAAAGGCACCTCAGTTGCAAAGGACAAAGACAAGCATTTTGCCAATTTCAAGAAGCGGCAGCAAGATGCTTCACGTAGAGAAGCAGCCGCGACAAAGAGAATGCAAGAACTCATGCGCCAATTCAGTACGATATTACGCCAGGCAATCACCAATGCTTTTTGTTCCTCTCTGTCTTCTTAATACCAATTTCTCAGTTGAAATGCTAAATGTAGATTTTGAGTTATGCTTCCACCTTTGGATTCATTCCCTTAATCGGGGTCTCTTGTTTGAACTCTTTGAGGTGTTTAAAATTCTTTTGAAGTTTTATTCCTTTGAGAATAAGGAAAAAAAACCTTTCATGACACGTTTTCCTAATACAAGGATCAGATGAAGAATTCTGTGTTCTAGTGTTTTAGGTACGTTTATGTTCTTTGCTCTTTAAGTTCTTTAATCAAACAGATATATGCTTTACAGAATGCATTATCATGTTTCAATGTTCTTGTTACAATATGTGCATGGATACTTAAGATGTACAGTGAGCTCCATGAAATGAGTGCAGCGGTTGCTATTATATATGCTTACTGATGTTTTAGTTTTGGAAACATCGCTATCTTTGTGTGGTATGCTTGGCAGGGTTGCAATTTGTAAAAATTACCTATCTCCTTCCTGAACGTTTTGTTTGTGTTCCCTCTGTGGCCCTTTTACTGCTATTCCTTGGCTCCTTTTTTTAGTTAGCTGCTTCAAGATTTAATTACCAATACAAGTAACTTTCATTGTTTAAATGGCTGTGAATATTTATTTTTTGCTTCTGCTTTTACTTACCAGATAACCCAGCACAAGTGGGCAGGACCGTTTATGCAACCTGTTGATGTGGTAGGCCTTGGTTTGCATGATTACTATGAGGTATAGCTTCTTCCTTCTGAAATTACCCGCATGTTTATCAATCGTTATATGAATTACTGGCCTTCTTTCTGTTTCTTTCTTTATGTGTGCGTGAGATGTCAAGTTTTTGTTTTTTTGGAAACTAAATTCATTAGCACCAAAAAGATAACAACCTCATTGGGGTATACCCCTGAAACAACAAACAACAAAGCAAGCTAATCCTCCCCCTAAACAGATACTGAGCCAAGTCCGGAATAGCTAACAAAAAACTAAGAACTCTATGCTTTAGAAACAGCATAGAGCTAACACAAAGAATCAAAGTTTTAGACAGAAGAAAAGGAACAACAACAGAGACATTTGCTATCAAGTGGGCCAACCATTCTCTTTCTTATGCAATTCCATCTAATCCAGCTCCTGAGACAGCCCACCAGGCCTGCCTTCTAACAATACAATTCTTCTCCATGACTTGGCCCCACAACTGAGAGGAAAGGGGACAAGTAAAGAACAAATGATCATGGTCCTCAATCCCATCAGCACAGAGAACACAACAGGCATCATTCACCAAGCCCCATCTTTGAATTCTATCCTTGGTGGAAAGCCTGCCCCAAATGACCTTCCATTGCATGATAGCTCAGCTTGGAACAAAATGGTTAAACTACACCATATTGCTCCAATATACTTCAGGCCTATGGTTTCTGAGAACCTGCCAACCTGACTTCAAGGAGTATTCCCCCATTAGCATTCAAAGTCCAAACAACTGAATGACTGTGAGCAGAATTAGGAACCAAGGAACTAGGAATAGACTCCATAATTCTTCTGATAATGGCATTCCTTCTTCTTGCCCAAACCCAAGAATTATCGTTTATCACTGAAGGCACTTGGGAGTTAAGACTTCTTGACAGATTAGATTCCATTCTTTCCCCAACCTGGCCATAAGAGGGCCCAGAGGATGCCAGTTGTCCAGCCAAAAAAGGGTGTTGTTTCTATTACCAATTGTATGTTTAACCCATGGCTGAATCAAACTTCTGATGCCAAAGATTTTCCTCACCGTCCAAGAGGTACGAACTGGAACCTTCATAGACAACAGACATTGGTCCTTAATCACATACTCATTTATCCATTTTATCCAATCAAGTGCCAGCTTTCTTTGCTATGGCACAGAGATGTTTAGACATAGATGACTTGTTCCAATCTCTCAAGCCTCTAAACCCAAGCTCTTCTTCTTCCTTTGGGACACAAACAAAGCTCCATCCAATTTTGGAACCTGTGACCTTAGTAAAAACAGAACATAGGTTGGATATTTCAAGTTAAATGTTCACTCGCAACGTATGTTGAATATTTCGTTCTACAAAAGGGTGTGAAGTGCTTATTACATGGCTTGAGACAGTATTTGTCGAAAGGATAAAGAAACTTTATACATGCTACCATACCAGGTCGATCCGCTAATATTGTAGAATTTGAATTGCATTAATTTGAGATAAATTTTGTGGCCTTTAAATTTCCCGACTATTTCTATTTTACATTTTCAAGGATTTATCTTCAATTAATATGTCGAAGTTATGTGTTAGGTCATTGAAAAACCTATGGATTTTAGTACTATTAAATCCAAAATGGAGGCCAAGGATGGTGCTGGCTACAAGAATGTTCGGGAGATGTGTGCAGATGTGAGGTTGATATTTAAGAATGCAATGAGATATAATGAGGAAAGGGACGATGTTCATGTGATGGCCAAAACTCTATTAGCAAAATTTGAGGAGAAGTGGTTACAACTCTTGCCAAAAGTTGATGAAGAGGTATATTTGCTACTCTATGAATTGATGGCTCTAGTCTCTGTCTTACCTGTTCTTTGGTAGTGTTGCTACTTTAGTAGGGGGAACATTTCAAATCTCTGCTTTTAGTAGGGGGAACATTTCAAATCTCTGCTTTTATTATAAGGGTCATTGGTTAAGTTCCTTCAGGAAAAAAGACGGAAAGAGGAAGAAGCAGAGGCACAGATAGATATGCAGCTTGCTCAAGAGGCTGCTCATGCCAAAATGGCTAGGGATTTAAGTGATGAGGTAGTCGAATTTTCAACAGCTTTTCACTATCGATGTTATAAAGCTCGGCTGGCATCATTATGTATCTGTTCCTGTTGGCATAAATTGTTGATACCCAGGAGTATGTGGCATGGCTTGAATTTTGATTCTTTTTTCAGCTTGATGAAGTTGACCTGTATCTTGAAGAACTGAGAGAAATGGTGCTTCAAAAGTGTAGGTGTGTCCTAATACTACTTACTTCTACATTTCCAATTCTACTGCTTCAAGTAGGAAGTTTGACTTAACTAGGCAAATTAATTATCATGTTGGTTAAACCAAGTAAAGGAAACTTGGTTTGTCCTCATTGTATCTAAAAACGACAAGGTCCTTTCTAATGCAATCAATTCTAACTCTGGTATCATCATGTCAGAAGGATGACTACGGAAGAAAAAAGAAGACTTGGGACAGCTCTCACCCGTTTGTCTCCGGATGACCTACAAAAGGCGCTGCTGATCGTTGCTGAGAATAACCCGGCTTTCCAAGCAACAGCAGAAGAGGTTGACCTTGACATAGATGCCCAGGTTAACATCTATCTTCCTCAATCTGGCTAATATGCTTCTTCCGAGTCAAAAACTAAGGCTGCACTTGGATCTTGGATTGATGGAGTGACTTGTGGAGGGAAAATAAAAAGATAGGGAACGATGGATTTCTTTTCCTCCACAAATGCAAGATTCAAATGCAGTCAAAATGTTATCTAATATCAAGTTAATTGACCGGGTTATGTTCGTTTCGCAGAGTGAATCCACATTGTGGAGGTTGAAGTTTTTTGTGAAGGAAGCACTGCAGCTTCAGGGGAAGAGTGCTGCAAGTACAGGCGAAACCAACCACAACAATGACAACAACAAAAGGAAAAGAGAGATTTGTGATGCTCTTGCAAAGACTTCTCAGAAAAGGAGTAAAAAGCTTCCCTAGTACATATTTTATGGTACCATGGAAGCATGTGGCCTATTAGGCTGTGCAAGATTGCAGTTGGTGTAAAAATTTCAATTTCCTGTTCAGCGCACATACCATTTTCAGTCGATTGTTAGTAACGGAACTAATTTGATCAGTTCCTCGGACAGATGGAGTACCCAAATTTCGTTAACGAGTGTTGACAACAATATTTTTCGCATTTACAACGTTGTATAATATGCTTTTCAAGTATTTGGGGGGTTAAAATATGAAAAATCCATTTTGTACGTTACTTTATCATTACAAATTTTGTTCTTTTGTAAATGTTTTCAAACGTAAAAAAGTTATTATTTCAGTGAAAAATTCCAGTAGAATCTGTTTAATCCAGGTACATTCCTAACATGGAAACCTCCAACGCCCGCGGTACTACATTTTTAGTCACCATAACCTTTAGGAAGTCATGTAAAGCCGAATGAATTCAAAACCATTCTCCATGAATTTCCTATTGTGTCCACTAATACATTATCAGACTAATGACATTCATGTAATTTAAAAGACAGATCGAGGGATTTTTTGTTGTTTAGTCAAAGTGAAGAGCCAAGCCGCACTATTTTATGTCAAGACTAGCTAATGTTTCTGTTCATTCTAAATGAGTTTCAAATAAACTAAAGAGAGGAGTGAGTTGAGACTTGAGAGCCCCTCTCTGTAGCTTTACCCTTCCCCATCCCCTAAACAGCCGCCCCCATCTTCCTGCTTTCCCTTGGATCACCTGGCTGTTCCTCCATCTACTCCCCTCCCCTTTCTTCTCATCTCCTCCTCCTCTTCTATATCATGGTTGAGGTGATTGAGACTCTCCCTAGAGCAGACAATCTCCCATTCCTCATCATTTTTTGGACTGTGGATCTGGGATTTGATTCTTGGAGCCGATCGAGGTAGGCGACAGTTTTCTGGGCTACCTGTCGGCACTAGTGAAGGTGTCTTGCGGCAGGAACGAGCTACAGCTAGATGCAGATCATGGTTTTATCCTCTCACCCCTATGAGCGGATCGGTGGGTTCCGAAACCAGAGCTATTTTTGTCGGCTTTTTTGTGTGTTGTATTTTGCTTCGTTTCTTGTACTTCGGAACCAATGTGCCCTTTTGTAATAGTTTGTTTATGTTTATGAATATATGTCTATGCTTCCTAAAAAGAAAGAGTCTTAAATGGTTTTAAATTGGTGGATTAAATGGGTCAACCTATATTACCGCAATTACTAACGCCACTTCAAAAATTACTACTGCCACCTAAATATTGCTATCCACTAGGGTTGTCCAGGGGATTATCCGATCCGCCAATCCGACCAATCCGAACCATCCGTTGATCCATCCGAGGTATGTACGAATGGGTTGCGGATCGTAAAACACGAAAGTTATCGGTTCCGGATCGGATCTGGATAAATCCGATCCGCCCGTGAAAAAAAAAATTGAACCGCACAGTAGTAGTGCAGTACAACACTAACCACCCCACTACCCAGGCCATTTCGGCCAAAAACAATAAAAGTAATACGTGTAGCTGTACAGTTACACCACACCCTACCAAAGTAGTACGAATTTCTTTTCTTTCTTAGTTTCTTTTCTACTTTCTAACCCTAATCTTCAAACTCTCCTCATTCTCTCCGCCTCTCAGCCTCCACACCCAGCAAGCATCCCATTGTAAAATCCTAATCTATCTCTCACTCCCTCCCTCTCCTCCTCCGACGCCTCTCAACTTCCACACCCACAATCTGGTACAACTATCTCTCTCTCTCTCTCTCTCTCAGATCGTGGCCACATCGCGACTGCCGTAGACTCCCCTAATGGCGGCCTTCTCCTTAGCTGCCGTAGACTCCGAATCCTAACTGTTCTGGTGTAATATGGATTTTCATGTTGATTAATGCTAACTAACTTTTGTTTCCAGAATCAAAATTGGGTTAAAAATTGATTGGGCTGGACAAAATTGGGTTGAAAATGATTGGGCTAGAAAATGGGCCGGAAAAATGGTTGGAATTTTTTTCTAAATTGGCCCAAGCAAATTGACCCATTTTAAAGCCCAAACCGCCAAATTGATCCGGAACCGATCCGATCCATCCGTATGTCATCTACGGATGGTTCCCAAATCTTAAAAACCCAAATCCGCTCGGACTGGATCGGATTGGATTCATATCTGAACCGGCCGAATCCGATCCGTGGACACCCCTACCATCGACACTCCAAAATTACTAATGCCACCAAAAAATACTAACGTCACCCGAAAATTGCGATTGTCATCCAAAAAATTACTATTGCCACCCCATTAGTTGGGTTAATGGGCAGGTTGGATTTGATAATTTGTACACGGATCGTCTTGGGTATGAGTAATAATCAATATAAACTATATGGATTGTAAACTGGTCAATGATCAATTAGAGATCCAACCCGAATACATCTTAACACCCCTAAAAAATATTTTTCTTTGTTATTCATTTCTATTTTTGCTAGGTATTTCTTGGCTAGAAGTATAGGCAAGACTTTTTCTCCTTGCATAAATTCCTAAACAGCCTACCTTGTACTTGTAGGCATAACTTCCCCATGTTCCCGCCTCCTTTTGCCCTTCTTCATAGTAGTGTGTATTTATTTCGGTATTGTTTGTCCTTTCTCTCTAGAGTTTATTTTCAGGTCAGTACTTGTGTATATCAGTATGTATATAGCTCACCAAACTTCTATGAGTCATTTTTAGAGCCTTCAAAGTTTGGTAGCTCATCAATAATGCCCTGGCCCACACTATTAACTAAGACATTCAACAAACTGTGCTTTCAAAGTTGGTTTTTTTTTTTTTTTTTTTTCTACCAGAGGGTTCCATCACTGAAATGTCCTATTTGAGCCACAACTACTGTTTAGGAGGGCAAGCCCGTCACCACAACCCCAACAAAGTGCAAGAATGGACCAAAAACCCTCCACACAGCCTCGGGTTTATAGGACTTCTACGTGCAAGCATTTGGTGCTAGAGCGGACTAGGGGTGTACACAGTCCGGATCGGATCGGATTGGCATGAATCCAATCCTAATCCGCGAGTCACGATTTTTATAAAATCCAATCCGTGTCCAGACCAAAAGTCTCACGGTCCAGTTCCAATCCGATCCGCGAGTCACGGATCGGTTCCAGTTTTATCCACGGATTACATGTCATACGTAAATAGTAACAAACAGTTTGATTAAAATAAAATCCTAAAAAATCTAAAGTAGAAAACAAAGAGACCTTAGATGGAGCACGTGATGGAGCCACAACTAGGGTCTAAACAAGCACTAGTAGAAGCATATAGCTTAGTTCAGTTACATAGTGGAATAGAAACAAAGACAGTTTAATACAAAAAAAAAATAGTGAACAACTACTAAATTCATCAAAGTCCAATACAAATGCAAGACAGTGGAATACATGAAAATCCAATACAAATTGACAATATTTTATAGGAGATGACAGTATTACTCTATATCAAATTGACAATATTTATAAAAGTGATAAAATTATTTATATATACGTACATATATATATTTTTTAAAATTATATATAATAAAAATCTCACGGTCCGGATCGGTTAATCCACGGTTTCAAAATCAAAATCCGTGTCCGGACCACGAGCCACGGTTTATTATTTTTTGAATCCGTATCCGGACTATTAATCCACGGTTAAAATAAAAAACGTACAGATCAGTTCGGTTCGGTCTGGACCGAATTCACGGTTCACCGATTTTTTTGTGCAGCCCTAGAGCAGACTTAGCTAGCACCTTTTAGTTGCATGTGATATGTTTGTTATCTGTACTTGAAAGCGCGCAATTATGAAGGACAATGACAAAATCTTTCTCAATTATGTAGATCTAAACTAACAAAGCAAAGAAACCCTTTTGATCTCTTTGGCAATGAAGGTTTGGTATGGGCTATGAGTTCCCTTTTTGATCAACTGGTCAGGTACTTTCCTTTTTTGTTAAAGATATACTCCGTTTATCATTGCTCTCAATTACGGTTTTCCAAGGGGCTGTGGCCGCGCCACCTCCGCCTCTCCCTTCGCTAGCTCCTCGCTTGCATGGGCGGAGCTACCTAGAGACGTGAGGGGTTACTTCAATTCCTCACAAGGATTTTTAGTAGTTTGGAGTTAAATTTTACAATTCTGGTCCCGCAAAAAATTCAAAAATTACCGCAACTTACTTAAAATTCATCAAATTCTCAAGTTTTTTCTTCTTTTTGAGAGTTGATAGTTCTACAAATGAGGTTATCGTACATTGTTTTCAAAGTATAATAAGTCATTAGGATGAGTTATAGAACAAAAATACATGTATCGTTGTATATTTACGTTAGAGTTAACATCTTAATTTAGATATTTTCTTTGTAGGAGCAAATAGAAAAAATAACATGAATACATATTTAATTTTTTACCCCGCTAACTTAATCCTGACTCCGGCGCCCCTTCTTGCTCGATCGCCATCTCCACCTCCATCTCCAACATTGTATTTTCATAATTTCAAATCAAAGGCAATGATAAATCCTTTTTCATTGTTGGAAAAAAAAAAAAAAGAGAAGAACTGGCATAGAAAAACAAATCACGATACTACGTAAGTACATAGAGAGACATAAAATTTTAATGTTAAAATGTACATTAGAAGAAAAGTTTTGTTGAGATGCAACAAGTTAACCTGACACCTAAAAAAAAAAAGGTGTAATTGGAGCATGACAATATGCTCACCCCAAATGCGTAGTTTTGAATTTTACTAGAGGTTTATCCGATCGTTAACCTCAAAGATCTGTGTAATCAAGGAGCTGCAAGTTTTCCCAAATATTGAGTTATTAAAAAATGCACGTAGGACTTGATTAAAAAAAAAGGTAAAATAGATTTAACAAAAATAGTAGAATTTAGGAAAAAATTCCCCGAAAGTATTTAGAAAACAAAAATAAATGGTTCAGATTCTAAGTGATGTAAATCTGAACTATTTATTTAGTACTATCTTTCTTGAACATTTTCGCGAGAATCCTTCATGTACCTTACTCAGGGGCGGAGCTAGGATTTTGGTTTAGGGGGGCAAGAATTAGGCCCGTTTAGGGGGGGGGGTGCAAGGATTTTGGTTCGGGGTTCGGGGGGGCAAAAAAAATAAATCAAAGAGGGGTTAATTAACAATTTTATGAGGTATACTAGTAAAATTCCTATAAAAATTTGGAGGTCAGGAGGGTCAACTGACCCCTCTTGTCTTCATGTGGCTCCGCCTCTGACCTTACTAACACATTTAATACAGATATTTTTTTTTGATCACTAATACAGATATTTCATTCGTGTGTTTTTTCGCTTTTGTTGTGGGGGGTAGTTGAATACAGTTAACTCACCGCACGTAGATTGAGTCAAATCATACTTTACGACAAGTTGGCTGTTCTTTTACCTTAACCACAACTTCAAAGGTCATGCATGCTGTCTGAATGAATGAATGATAGACAAGTCGCACCAAACTAATAAAACAAACAAAAAATGGATAAATTTCAGTGACACCCCCTGAGATTTTTCTTAATGACAGTACCAGTATCATGTATGAGAAATAACTATTTATTTTATCGACACTCAACCACAAACTTTTTGACCAAAGACGTGGTAGAATTTGCCAAAAGTGTCTATATCAACATATTCACCCCTTTTAATATTCTCCTCTGTCACAAAATATTTATCCGGTCAGCAAAATAATGACTAAAAATAATGCACTTTTTCTATCAAAAAAAAAATTAAACTTTTTTCATAAATTAAAAGAAGTCATTGATATCTAGTAAATTATTGATTTTTTAAAAAAATTTCTAGGAAATATTGTATTTTTTTAAGTCTTCATTCTGCGGATCGGACAAATATTTTCAGACGGATGTAGTAATATAGTATACGATGAAAAGCTCTCAATTCTAAATTTTTTTGATCTAAAAGCAATAAATTTGTCCATTCTGATAAAGAAAGGGTTTTCCGATTAGGGAAAAGTTCATAGTTATTTACTTATTTTTATAACCATGTGTCCGGGTTAGTTTTCACGCACCTCGACTAATCTTGGGAGGCCAACCCCACAGTCTACTAGCGGGGGCCCCATTTAATGCCAGAGCAAAACTCTATATGGATTGGACCTAAAGGAGTTGATAGCACTCACGAAGTTTCGAACCCAAGACCTTAAGAGGGAGCAAACCCCTGAGTTTCAAGCCTTGACCACTAGGTCAAATCCTTTGGGTATAAAAGTTCCTAGTTGTTAATAATCTTATATAAACTTGGACCCATTTTCAATGAAAGTTCTCCATCCTCGGCAAACTCCGAATAATGGATAGCATCAAGAAAATGGATTTCAGATCTTTCAAAGGAAGTGCTCCCCTCCCTTTTTTCCTTTGATTCTACCTTTAATACATTAATGGTATGTCGATGGGACCGCTTTTTAACTATGAATCTACGGTCTGCCCAGAAAAGAGTGATATGTCATTAGTGCAAAAATAACCTGGAACTCTATCGGACTCTTCACTCTTGAAAGGTACAACATTGCAATTGACTCTGACCATCCCATTGCTCTTTTTTTTATCAAAGCAGCTCCTCTAATGGATAAAAAGTTAATTTCGATTCAAAATAAGTGAGTTAAAAGTTTTTATTATCAGAAAGGGTGATTTTTAGATATAAATAACTTTTGACTCATTCCATCATGTGTTTGAATAGACAATTGTTGATTGGGGGTGCCTGTGAGATGCACATAGAATCTATAAAGGGTTCATTGTTATTTCTCATACACGAAAAGAGTATCCATTATCCATTATTAAGGCAAACTTCAGGGAGAGTCGGGGAAATTTACCCATAAAGTAACTCTAGAATATAATCATACCATTAGGGAAGCTGTTGACTATAAGGGGAGGTAATAAATTTTTCCAAAAACTGGGTCCCGCTAGACATTCCTCCCCAAATCTTGACTATTCTTGTGAACTATTTAATTCACCAATTTTTAATAGAAGTTTCTAGATCAGTAATATTAATATTTTCCAAAGTGGGGGATTAACAAAATATTTCCAGACCAGTTAAAAAAATATATATATTTGCTCCATTCAGCATTTAACATCTCTGAAAGTAGAATCTGAATTTTTTGTTGGGTTACATATTTAATGAACCAACTTTCTGACTTTTTGAATCCATCTTGAGCACTGTTCTACACGGAAAAGCCAAAGCAATAGGGTACTCCTATCTACCCAAAAAGACCCTGAAGCTTTGGATTCTTGTGTAGCCCAGGAAATCAAGAAACCCATTTTTTCTTTGGATGAACTGGAGAGATGGGTAGTGATAATGGTGATGTCTTGTGGGCTCAGCCAATGCCTTTTCTAGATCTAAAGGTACTTTTCTTAATACTGTGTGGTTTATTCACTTTTGTTGATTTCTTCCGTCTTTATAGTATGTCTCTTTTTATTCTACTTTAAGTTTCATGGTTTGTTGTTTTACTGGTTTATGGTCTGTTTGGCCATGAATTCACCTGGGTTTAGGTAAAATTTTTGCTGGGTTTTTGCTGTTTGTGTGAATTTGGTGTTTTGTGAACTGGGTATGCACCAATGCTTCTGGTTTTTGCAATTTGTCTGAGTTCTGGGTATTAGGGTTTACAGTATGAACTTCGTTTTGATGTTTTTTTAGAGGTTTTCAGGGTTTTTATTAGCATTATTTTGGTGGCCTGGTGGGTATATCAAGTAGGCTTATGGAATGTGATTGAGGAGGTTAACTTTCAGAAGAAATTGGCATTTCATGGTTTGGAAATTGAGCCTTTTTTTAAAACCAGCATTTAGCAACTGAGCCTTATACACACATGAAAGAAAAGAAGAAAGAAGAAAATGCATTGTAGTGACTCAAATGAGTTTAGCTGTCAGTAAAATTTTTAACCTGATGTCATTGTTGTGCTGAATTCCTTTTCATGTCAGTGCGATCATTGTCAATTTCTTTTTTCTTTGAACTGAACTATTATGATCTCATTTGTACTGCGATTCCTGGGATTCGGATACATTTTTGTTCATATTATCAATTCGTAACTCATAAGCTTATTCTGGGTATTTGGAGGGTTTCTGACCTTTTCTTTCCTTCCAATTTTGGGTGTCATGACAGAATGAAATTCAGCAGTTGGATGAGTAAACAGAAAACCAGTGCTAGTGGGAAACTGAAAAATATGCTGAAGTGCATTTTTTCCGGGGAGCAGGTGAGAGGAGATGAAATAATTCCTTCCTCAGATTCCCTGGCAACCCGGGACTACTCGGCGAGTGGGTATTCTTCTCGAGCTGGTGAGGCTGATACAAAGTTGGATACAAGCAACATTGCGGAAGCTGAATCGTCTCTTCGTGAGAGCGGCTTTTTGAACTATGAGGTTAGATTTTTTTCCTAATGTATTGAAGTCTTGGTTCTAGCACCATTGTCATATATAGCAATGTTGCCATATCAGCGACTTTATTGTGAACATTACCCCTTTTATTTTCATACCATAATCTCGTCCTCTCATTTAGAGCTTGTCCAGAATTTAGGGTTAATTTGGTACTCAAATTTTTGGTATTGCCTAGTCACTAGTGAATGCTATTGCAAATAAAAGAATGGATGATGTAAGAGGTAATTTCCTTCCTCATCAATGGAAAACGGGGAAATAAGAAAGAAGTTCAATAGGTGGTGGACTGTATGAACGATCTGGTATTTTCAAACTAGTTGCTACTATTTTCGCCAGCTTCTTTTTGTATTGCTAGGAACCAGCAAAGTACCCGTTGATTGGAAGCTCCCATTTCTGAGGGTACCAATACCCAGCCCAAGTTTCAGACTGTACCGTAACCTGAGTTATCTCCAAATAGGCTAGAAAATGCTGTTGTTGTGGATGTGGCATGGTTGGTGGTGATTTTGGAATCTCCTTTTTCCTCTGTTGTTGTTCTGGTCCAAACTCTTTAACTGTGAATGATGAATATGTACCTATGGAATGCATTATGTTGCCGCCCCAATGCTCATCTGTCATGGGCATTTCTGCTTCTCAACAGTGCAAATGACTTTTTGGGGGTACATAGAAGGATATATTCAAATAGCGAGTATAAAGGAGCAGCCTAAAGGTCATTAATGCTTCGGTTGTTTATAATTTTAGGCATCAGTTCCTTTCTATATTCTGAAATAACCCAAACCCAAACTAGCTTGTCCAAGGTAATCCTTCATCCTAATAACATGTCTTCACAACCTATAGCTCCGATGTACCATGTAGCTAGTGTTCTCTATATACCACTTACTCGATATATAACCCACTGATGTGTACTTTTCTCTCTGTACCCTTAGAATTTGCAGTCACAGAATCCTACATTCACCAAGTAACTGCTTATTTTGACCTTTGTAATGAGATATGCTTCTTTTTGTGGTTGGGATCACGTTGGTTCTCTTTGGTTGTCGTTCCTTGCATAATCCCATGCTTTGCACGCTACACATGTCCTCTTTGAACCAAATTTGTGTATAAAAGATGATGTGGCCCCATGGGAGATTGGAATACAAATGGCATTTTAAAACTTCCACCAATTGACTTTTCATATTTGTTGTTTTAATTTTTATTCTAATTTCTCTACAAATCGTCACAACCTGATCATGATCTAAGAGATGTTTTTATCATTTTGTCCTCATAGGAAGCGAGAGCTTTATTAGGTCGGCTTGAGTATCAAAAAGGGAATGTAGAAGCTGCTCTTCATGTATTTGAAGGAATAGACATTGCTGCTGTGACTTCCAAGATCAAGATTTCCATCGCTAAAAGGTCTGAGCTTCCTAGACGCCATTCACAAAGTGATGCTTCGCCACCCATGTCTATTCATGCTGTCAGTTTACTTTTCGAGGCAATCTTCCTCAAGTCAAAATCATTGCAGGCTCTGGGGAGGTTTAAAGGTGTTCCTTTTTCTTCTGGGTTTTCTGTTGCTAATTTGTTCAAGTCCTTTCTTTTATCCCTATTTTTCATTTATGTAAAATGTTTTGAACCCTGAACTTTGTTGTTGGCCTCGTGCCAAGTTTAAGAGAGTGCATGTAGTCCGTAAAGAGGCAAACACACAAACACCAAAATTGAACTAAGTTGCAGAACCACAGAAAATTTAGGATGCACTGGCATGGCTTGGGAACAAATGCATATGATGAGATCTATGACTCATAACCTTTTGAAACTAGAACTTTGATTCAATATTGAATTACCAATTGTTCCTGCAAGCTTAAACTATTAGAAATGTGCCTATCAAAAAAGAAAGTAGTCAGCCACTTTTCTGGATTAACAAATATTCAATCACATTGGATGTGTTATTGTCCTTTCTGTTTTCTACTTGTTCAAATATCGTATTTAGCATTGACCAGTTGGGAATCACTGCATGCCTGTATGGTCCAGCACAAATCAGCAGGTTCTACTGATATTATGAACAGGTCTCCGGTGCTGTTCATTATTGTGTTTGTTGTAGCCTATATGCACTCTCTCTGTCTGTCTTTCTGACATACTATTAACATTACACGCAGAATTGTTTACTCTCTATTGCGTATCTGATCTTTTCCCCCATGGTTATTTGCAGAAGCTGCCCAATCATGCAAAGTAATTCTGGACACAGTTGAATCTGCATTACCAGAGGGGTTGCCTGAATATTTCGTTGCTGATTCCAAATTGCAGGAGACTCTAAACAGGGCAGTCGAGTTACTTCCAGATCTCTGGAAACTTGCATTGGCCCCCCAAGAAACAATCTCGTCCTACAGGCTCGCCCTTCTGTATCACTGGAATCTTGACTTGGAAACCAAAGCAAAAATAGAAAAAGAGTTTGCTATTTATCTTCTGTACAGCGGCTGCAATGCATCGCCTCCAAATCTCCGCTCCCAAATAGAAGGTTCCTTTATTCCAAGAAACAATCACGAAGAGGCTATTCTTCTGCTTCTGATTCTTCTCAGAAAATTTTCACTCGGACAGATTTTGTGGGACCCGTCGATCTTGGATCACCTTTCTTTTGCCCTATCTGTCGGCGGTGAATTAGGGGTCCTTGCCCGCCAGGTAGAAGAGTTGCCCACTGGGATTATGGTAAGAAGAGAGCTATGTAGCACTCTTGCACTATGCTACTATGGGGAAGGTGAAAACATGGTGGCTTTGAATCTGTTAAGGAATCTGCTGAATGACAGGGAGAATCATAACTGCATCTTCGAGCTATTATTAGCTTCAAAGATTTGTGGGGAGAATCCGAATTGCCTTGAGGAAGGGATAGGCTATTCCCGTAAAGTGATTTCCAAATACAATGTCAAATGCCAAGAAATGGAAAGTGTTGCAAATTGCTTGCTTGGTATCTCGCTTTCATCTCAATCGAGAGAGATCGCTTCTGATTCTCTGAGGATTACGCGGCAATCTGAAGCACTTGAGGTGTTAGAAACTGCGAAAAGACTGACTATGGGGGAAAACCCCAATGTTGTATTCCACCTTAGTCTAGAAAATGCTGAGCAGAGAAAACTGGATGTTGCGCTTTACTACGCAAAGCAACTGTTGAAACTTGAGGCTGGGTCTAGTGTTAAAGGGTGGATACTTCTGGCTCGGATTTTGTCAGCTCAAAAACGGTATGTTGATGCTGTGAATATAGTTAATGCTGCTTTGGATGAGACTGGAAAGTGGGATCAAGGAGAATTGCTACGAACGAAAGCTAAACTACAGATAGCGCAGGGCCAATTAAAGAGTGCCATAGAAACTTATACTCATCTTCTTGCTGTTCTTCAAGTTCAGAGTAAAAGCTTTGGAGTTCAGAAGAGGCTTTTAAAGGTAAATATCAGATGGTTTACATGATCGGTATATAAGTTATGTCCTCGCGAGGACTAAATATCAGATGGTTTAAATGTTAGGTCCATTTGAGTTACCTGTTTACAATGTGAGACAGCCGACTAAAAGGCCTTAAATTTTTATTTATTTTTTATTTTCTGGTAGAGGTGGTGTTACATGTATTTCCTTAGTAGTCAAGTATTCATGTCTCCATAAAAAATGTTCAAGAATATTATTTCGTGGACCTGCAAGGAAAATGGTCAATTTTGTATTTGACTGACAAAGGCTAAAGATGAATGTTGACGTTTGCATCATGTTTTCTAGAAGTTCATCTACCAAGAATTCATTTATGTATATTGTTTTTTGGTTTTGTTTTCTCAGAGCAGGGTAAACGTCGACAGAAGTCTGGAAATGGAAACGTGGCATGATCTGGCGGACGTATACACAAGGTTGTCACAATGGCGGGATGCTGAGGTCTGTCTTCTGAAATCAAAGGTTATCAATCCTCATTCTGCTTCAAGGTGGCACTCCACAGGTACATTATACTATCATTCACTCCCGCCTTTTTGTACAGTATGGTCTGCATTTCCTCTCTTCCTATGGAAGAACAGTTTTCCATTACTTTTTGGAAGTTCAGTTTCCCAATTGGTGTGGCAGTAGATCCGGCACACGAGGTTGTCCTATTCCCTCCCTTCACATCCTTCAAAGCCATATCTTTCCAGAACATTTTTACGGGAGGGAAAAGGTAGCAATTGATTTATTCTGAAGAATTTTTTTTTTGGAACGTATCCCAATAAAAGGAGCAAGTATCTTGTGAACATACTTCCAATAAATTCTGAGTCACGCTTTAAAGGTGACTTCGAAATCTTCCTTGCGTCTGTTAGGTGCTTTTTTTAGGCATAATAGCGCATAATCCTGTAATTGATTTAAACTCTTTAGCTAAACCAGGATCCAGAACCTGAGTAGTTACACCGTGGGAGTTCAGTTCAGTACAACCCAATTCTCCTGGAAGACACTCCAATGAGTTTTGATTTCGTATGGTTCATTGCTAAAACATGTCTCGTTTTATTGAATGAGATGTTAACAAGAATCAGCATTATGTCCTAGACTTTTATGTATAATCCTATATAATCCGTGCAGTGTATAATTATATAAATTGGCGACATTTTTGTTTTCTTTCTAGAAATGGCAAGAACTTCAATAGATTAAGGATAACAGTTCCAAAGACACTGGATAGTAATACTAAAGATATTATAGTCAGAAATTTTGGAAAGTAAGTTGAATTTCTGAAGAAAATGAACAAGTTTTTGTAAAGTAAAGAGCAGCAATGTGGTTGGCATGATGATATGCTCCTTATTTACCTTTTGAGCCTCCAAATGGCAAATGGAGACTTTTGTTGGAATTTGGTCTTATGGATTTTGTGTTTTTTTTCCGGATGTTGATTTTTTCAGGTAAACTGTATAAAGCAAGAGGCCTCCACAAAGAAGCAATGAAATCGTTCGAAAAAGCACTGGATGTCGATCCCAACCACATTCCAAGCTTGATCTCCATGGCCACTGTTCTCAGAGAATCAAACGACCAATCACTGCCGATTGTGAGAAGCTTTCTGACTGATGCGCTTCGCCTTGACAGAACAAACCCTTCTGCTTGGTACAATCTTGGGCTACTTTACAAGGCTGAGGTTGGTGCATTGGCCCTAGAAGCCACCGAGTGTTTTGAAGCTGCAGCCCTTCTCCAAGAATCTGCTCCAGTCGAACCCTTCAGATGATCAGTCGGTCCCACTCTACCCACACGATGACATATTATTTATCTACACATTCATGTCTTATATCATAGTGTAATTTGATTAAACGAAGACACCCGATATATATGCATGTAGTTACGCATTTTTTGATGTCCAATAGCTCCGATCTAAATTTCGCAGTCTCAAGATAAGATAGAATGAGGGGGTGGATTCCGGATTGTATGCAGTTTGTAATTGTAAATGGGATGATTCAATTGCTACCTTTGTATATTCGCGTATAATTCTACGGTTCCAACCCTTTATGTACCTCTCGGATCCTTTCGGACGTATCCTTTGAATCCAAAAAGAAATGAAGAAAAAATGATATTCATATCAAAAGAATTATAACTGGCGAAGAAAAAATGACAAATGATATTCATATCATATTCTCTTTTTTTGATGTGCACACAACTAATTGAGCTAGAATGGAATTAAGTAACCCTTTGGCTGGTGGAAGGAGAAAAGAGAAGAAAGGGGAATGATCTCCCTTATTATAGTGAGAAAACAAAAGGAAGGGGAGTGGTTTCTCACCCTCTCATCTAAACAATCCTGAGAAATCAAACTCTCTCCCTCCCATTCCGGTGACCAAGTGATCTCCGGCGACTAAATCAAAGCTTCAAAACTTAGTTTTGATCACAGATCTAGCTTCACCTTGATAAGGTGCAAATACAACCGCACGTGTTGCCGGAAATCCACGACGATCTTTCTCACGGAATCGTGCCACTTTTGGCGAGAAAGCAAGTTGGGTGTTAGAGGGGTTCTGCTCTCTCACCCTCTCTCGCCTCTTGGACCATCCAAACGTGCGACAGATCTCGTTTCCTCTCCATCTCCTTTCCTCTCTCTTGAAATCACTCAATCCAAAGGGGTGTAAGTTCAAACGTCAAGGGCTGAACTTGTACTTTTGTGGACTAAAATGGTACATCATCATAACCATTTTTCTAGTCTAGTCAATCTTTGGGAAATTATGCTGGCACACCCTTTTCTTTCTCAGTACCGAATTGTAAGTAAGTACTCCTTACTTGGTCTATTTTCACTTCACACCCTTTAAAATTACTTACATCCTTGGGTTACGTAAAAGCCCCAAACTAAAAACCCACGTCATTAGTTGGACAACAATTAAACCCTAATAAATTACAAACTCTCTAAATATTAATCTCTAGTCACATAAACTCTTGAGCGATAACATTTGAAGAATTAACGTGTCACGCACCTACAAAAATTTCATGATATTGAAGGTTTTCGGTTCAAGTATTGAAATAGAAATAAACCAATTTCTATTTTTTGAAATTTGTGTGGCTATACAACAATGAAGAGAACTTTTTATTCTTTAAAAAAAAAATGAAGAAAACTAGGGTAGTGTTAATGCCAAAACTATATTTGATTGTGTCAAAACTGAAGTGCTTGAAATTTTTGTACTCGTGTGTAAAGTACAAGTTTTTTATACATTGGAGGTTTGACACAATTAAAAACAATTTTGGTATTATCACTACCCGAAAAGTATTGTTGAAAAAGAAAAAATAATAATAACACTATCTTTTAAGTTTTAATCTTTCATTTACTGTTTCGAATTTATCTCCGAATTACTTGCACGAGGAATTGGCAACATATGGTTATGCCGTCCTGGATTTGGGGTGGCTGCTGTGTAGCCCTCGCACAACACCTGTTGTGCACTCTTCGAGATGTTCGTTGCTTGGATGGACGATCCAGATTTTATCTTGCACGCACGGCAACAAACGGTTCGGATGCAAAGGTGTTGAGGTGAAATCTGGGCCGTCCATCCGAACAATGGACAGCTCGGATGGTGCACAGCAGCCACCCCGTGTCCGTCCCGTACCCCATTTCCTGCCGTTTCTCTCTCCAAAAAAAGAAGAATTTGGATTAAGTTTCTCACATATCTAAACCATTAATTACATCACAAATCTGAACCATTACAGTAATGAACGGTTCAGATTTTGACCGTGGAACGGTGCAAAAGTTGGATTGGAGACAATCCCATTCCAAAGAGAAAATGCTCTTATCTACCGTTTCCCTTTCCCTTTCTCTCTCTCTAAAAACCTTTTTTGCGATGCATGAACGGGGAACGACGACATCTATTGAGGTATCTCTCTCTCTCTTGCTTTCTGTTACTGTTTTTAATAACTCATATTGTATCGGCTATTTTACGCGTATCTCAATTAATACTAATATCTCTATTTTGTGTACACTTGATTACAAAGTGAATGATACAATGCGATAATTATATTGTGTCGTGCAACAATACTCGTGACTAATTCTTCAATTTCTAACCCTTCAATAAAAACTCAAATGACGGAATAAAAATTTTGAAAAATCATTATCCCAAAGTTTCTCCGTAGCTCAGCTCCCTTTAACTACGATTCCTGGCTCCACTGGCATTGGCCCGAGCCTAATTAAAACCTGATTAGCAAATTGCTCTATCTTACTGGCTTGTCTTGCCAATCTTATTCCTTTATTATACCAAATTGAAATCCCCTTTCTGTTTTTCAATGGCGTTGTTCAATTGTCAAGAAAGTATGGAAAAGATGAGAAAATCAATTTACGCATAGCTTTCGGGATGTTAAGTTACCAGGAAAATAATGGAACCCACAAAATCATTTTTCCCACTCTCAAATGCATCCGCAAAAAGGAAGAAATTATATATCGTGGGAAAGTTTGCTCTCGCCAATTACACTTTCCTCGATCTTTTATCAAGTGAACACTCACTGGAAAATAATTTTCTCTTTCCTTTACTTCATTTCATTTCACTCAAGATTGACTTTCTCGCATAACATTGTTGGCAAATGAACAGAGCCAATATGCATTAAGTATTAAGAGTGCAATTTGACATCTTTATTCATTTGAATTGATGTATTTCTTTCAGTTTTGGAAAGTAAAAAATGTGGAGGAAGGCTGCGTACCTGCTACCTCTCCCATACCTTGCTTCTTCAAATTGTTGTACAGTTTAAGTCCAATGTTGAATGTTGAATGCAATGCAAAAGTAAACATGATTTTTTTGTTTTTCTGATTGTTGTACAAATGAATTGAGAAGCATGATTCTTTGGCAGATTACTCATGGTTTTGAAGTTACCGGAAGAAGTAATATAAACCATAATACCAACAATAAGTTACATCTTTGGATGTGGTAATCCTCATTACTAACTATTATGAGTACTTTAGAATGCCAAGCTTTGCAGCATATTCAATGAAAGTGATTAGCACCACATTAAAAGCTTTGCTAATGAAGAGGCTAATTCAGAACTGTATTTCTTATGGTGTTAGTGCCACAAAATCAACATGATTTCCACTTCTACAAATTCACAATGTTATTCTCATACCTGATGTCTGTGGAATTCTATCTCATTTCTTCCCATAGGGACGATAAAATATCTTGAAGAACCTAAACACCAAGAATGAGCGACG
The DNA here is from genome assembly GCA_963854785.1 of Vaccinium vitis-idaea. Lineage (NCBI taxonomy): Eukaryota > Viridiplantae > Streptophyta > Magnoliopsida > Ericales > Ericaceae > Vaccinium > Vaccinium vitis-idaea. Next base: position 46,647,180 of record OY978215.1, read on the forward strand.
TGATCTGTGAAACCAATCCTTTACTTGATGAAGGAAAAAGGGGTCTCAATATTAGTCAGATTGCAGAGGTGAAAGCCTGGCTTGAATCTCTATTTGATGCCGCTTGTAAAGATGTTCCAAATTTCGAATACACTCCTCAGAGCATTTCTCATTTACATAATCTTGCCACCAAATCGCAAGCCAACACTCAAGCTGCGTTGATAGTTGCAAATGATCTCCACCAAAAAGCAGCTGAATATAGTTCCCAAGGTCGTCTCATACGTAGTTTGGATTTTTTTAATTACCCCTTACTTCTCTGGTGATCCTTTTTTTTTTTTTGGGTATGCATTTCCACGTCTAATTAAATGACTTTTAGCTACGGTCATAAATGCAGCTGCAAGGATTAGAGAGGTATTGGAGAATGTAGGATTGGCGCGAGACAGTTTGCCACCAGATGTGGTTTCAGCATCACAAGTTCTTGCAAAGGTGGCAAATTTGTTGGACGTAAGAGAGACTGAATTAAGTAGGTGGGTTGCAATTTCTGCATCAATTTTATTTCTGAAGCGTTTTTCGAATTTTTTCTTTTTGTTGAGGTCTCATTTAGAGCACATTCAGTTTTCTTATAGCGATGGGAGATATATCTTTGAGAAAGACCAGTGTTGAAAACAAGAGGACTCGAATCCAAAGGGAGTCCAAAATTCTTCTTGATCATACTCGAAAGGCAATAGCGAGGTTGACTTACTTCAAAAGGTATACTCCACTTTCATTCAAATTCTAATTGCATTATGAAATAACTCAATCAGAGATATTTGGAGGGTATTATCCTTTCGTTTTCCTTTATCTTGGTAGAACCATTCAACAGCTGGAGAAAGATGTATCCCCCTGTGAGGCTCGGATGGAAAAATGGAAGATGAACTTAGCAGTTATGGATGCTAAAGAGCAACAATACTTGCAACAACTTGCTAACTTCAAGGTTTATTAATCCTTGTTATTGGCACATTTGGCAAATTCGCAGTGATCATTTCAAGTTGCTATGTTGGAAAAGATTAAAAATAGATAACACATTCTTTTTTTCTGGTAGAGTTACAAAATAGATTGAGTTAAAACACAAGCAACAGGATATAGATGTGCATGCAATAGAATAGGACTGATAAGGTTGTAAACATTTGAGGCCAATATTGCTATATGTAAAGCAGCGGATAGAGTCAGTGGAATTTCTCTACAACTTTGGAATTTCTCTACAACTTTGGAATTTCTTTAAAATAGATTGAGGCCAATAGTTCTATTTGTAAAGCTTGGTATAGAGTCACTGGAAATTTTCTTGTGACTATTTTGGACTTTTAAACCATGTACCTTTCATGTAGATAAATCGAGTTCTTTACCTAGTAGATGAATATATACTTTCTTGATCCCTAAACCTTTCTTGTATAGGAAATGCTTCAACAAAAACTCCCTAAAAAGGGGGTGTTGCATGAATTCTGGTGATCCAAGTTATGAATCAATATTGGAGTTTGTGGTCCCAAGACATGGATGCCAGTGGTCTAAGTTGGTTTGCCAAGTTATGAATGCTAGTCCTCGAAGTTATGAAGTACACATGGTTGTGGTTACGAATGTTAGTGGTCCAAGTCATGAATTAATTTAGTCAAATCCATATGGCATCTGAATTTCGTCAAATCAATGTTTTTGTTAATTTCGTGGTCATTCTGTGGTCCATGTTATGGATTTTTTGTCATCCACTTCATGAATGTAAATGGTGCATCCCAAAAGTGGGTTCTGTATCGCAGTCGTGTCCTTCATATGTTACGATCGATAAGGCAAAACGAGACACTAGAGTTTTACTACTCTCTCTGTGTGTTCCCATTGTTTGAAAGTTACTAGATTCTGTAACAGTATGAAGTGTCATAAAGTTCCAAATTGGAGTCATTTGCCTTATTAAGTACTAGTTGCTTGCGACACCAAACTATACATACCTAGTGCATTCATATGATATGTTGGGTTTTTGAATGCCTTCCGTCCACCACGCAACTTTTTCTTGTCCTATTAAGAGTCCGATCTGACGACCTCCGTTAATCTTATTCAAATCCATATCGCAAATGTGTCATACTGAAGTATTTTCATTTTTCTTCCGTTTTTGTGTGCAGGAATTACTCAATCGTGTGGGCTACACTCCAGAGATAAGCCACCGTGTTCTGGTTGAAATGGCTGAACAAAGGGAGGAGTTGGAGAAGAAAACAACACCCATAGTTGATACTCTGAGAAGCTACCAAGACTTGCCTCCAGTAATATTTTGTTTATCCACATGTCTGTTTGTTTATAGGCATCGGCTGGCGCACATCTCTCTTCGATTTTATGTGTTATACATCGTAGATGTTTCTTTCTTTGGGTGTAGGATAAAGCCTTGGCTGCTTTAGCCATTGAGGACAAAAAATGGGAATATGCTGCTGCCGAGAAGTATCTTGAAGATGTACTGCAGTCAGTTCTTGCAACAACCTAGTAATGTTCCAGTCTCTGGTTTTTTCATATCATAGTATGTAGCCACCCATATTTATAATATAATCCTATATGTTTGCATACAGTATTTTCTTCCCTTTGATTATGTCTATTGAGCGAAATCCTCTTCATTGAGGTAATATAACCTTTTTCACAATCGTCTGATGGTTTGGCTTTCAAACTCTTATCTCAAAGTAATAGTTACATGCCTTTTTCTGGCATGCATATTTACACATCCATTCCTTGTGAGGAAAATAGCCAAGCATTTTTTTTGGAGCCAGGGCCTAGAGGGTTGATGATGGTGAAAATAAGAAAGCAAGGAGATTGTCAAGAGTTGGACAAGAAAATGGAAATTGATACATCTCTGGAGTCCCCAAATGAGAAAAAGAGACCATATTGAGAATTGGCAACAACGAGTTCGATGGCCATAATCAACAAAAGGATGAATGTTGCCAAGGGGTCAAAATTCGAAATGACCCTAAAAATGTTGGTAATAATAATATAAGCCAAGTTGGACAAACCAGTGATATTGGTGAAACTAAATACGATAGCGTAGACTTTGAATCCCCACAATTTGGGTACCAGCTGCTAACTTCTATTAGAGAAATTAGTTCTTCTCAAAGTAATCTTTCGAATGTATGGAAGCTATGAAGCACGGATACTTCTAGATGGGAGACGTATCCATATCGGATACCGATACTTGTGAATACGTATCCCATAAGTATCGATAATTATAAAAATTATTTTTTTAATTCTCGAAGTATCGGATACTTTTTGGATACTTTAAGTCACGTATCCAAGCGTTTATGAAATTAAGTTTGTGACATTATAGACTAAAATCGTTAGGGATACTAAAAATGATAGATTTGTTGCACTTAACTTACATTCTAAAAGGAGAGACATACTGAGAATCTGAGATTATGTTTTTAACATTATATTCGTGTTTGGTAAAATAATACTTCAATAATTGAGCAAGTAACCACATAGACTTACACAACCATATTGCATAAGAAAAAACAATAGCTGTAGCACTGTTCTAGTTATTATGGGTAATACAATGCTAAAAACCTATGAAAATGTCTTTTAATCTAACGTATCCTAGCCATATCCGTGTCCTATTTTTTTTAATTTTCTCGTATCCCCGTATTTGTATCGTGTTGTGTCCGTATCGCATATCAGTAGCTATGCTTCATAGTATGGAAGTGTGGTTGCCTTTGATGAAACAAATTGTACTAAACAATCAAAGGCTTCTTGGTCAAATACCAAGGGAAAATATCCAGTCCTTCACATAGCATTGATAGATGAAACCTGTAGAGGGATGGAAAATGCCAACAATGGTAGGCCTAGTATTGGGCTATCATGGGACAAGGAAGTGCCACAGTCATTGCACGAGCCAGTGAGACCCAAGCCAACAAGTAAAACTTGAAGTGGCTCTAATGGAAACATTGTTGTAATCAACCAACTTCGAGTCATAACTACGATGGGTCTTGAAGTCAGGGAAATGTTTGAAGTTGGAACCCCGAGGGGTTGGAGGAAGAAGACAGTTATATGGCAAGGGGAAGAACTAATATAGATTACAATCCTCATGTCTAGCCAATATAGCCCATGCAACCACCACATGCTGGAATTAATGTTGTCCCTCTTCAATGTTACCCAGGAGTGCCTGATCGTGGAGAGCAAGTGCCTTATTAACCACCCATGGCTGTAGGCCCTTGAGGAGGGGGGAAGGGATTTGGAGTCAAGTGAGGTCTTTGATCCACTTCCTTTCAAATTTCCAAGTAATCAGCTAAGGTTTTTTATTTTTATTTTTTTATGGTGTTTATTTACATGAGGGGGAACCAAGGCAGAAGATCAGTCTTGAGCTTCGTCAAGAGGCCCTAGGTTTGATAAGACAGTAAGTGAAGATTCAGACACCAACTTCTTAGGAGTAGATGAGGTTGGGTAGGATTAAGAGGTTCGGAGCAAGAGTGCTTTTCCCTACATGAAGGCTCATTCGTGCAAGGAGAGTGGGCAAGGTTTGCCTGAGAAGAATGCTAGGCTTAAGAGCATTGTAGTCAAAAGCCAGAGAGATAATCTTGTCCAGTTTACTCCAAGGCAGGACATTTGACCAGCCACAGCCAAATAGGGGATTGAGAACCTTAAGATCACAACATCCACAGAATGTAGGCTCATAAAACCTCTTCCGTTCCTTCATCTTCTGATCGCATGGTTAAAGTCAGGCACCCTAAGTTCCCACAACCAGAGAAGGTTTTGTCTAAATCACAGAAAAGGAAGCTTCAGAGAATTAGACAAGCAGAAAAGCTAGCTAAGGAGGTAGGGGGAAATTAGAAACTTCCTCACCTGCCAAGAAATCAAGGTTGGAATATCGGCCTGTACAGAACAATGACTCAATCAACACCCCCTAAGGTTGGAATACGGGATTCTACAGGACAAGGTGGGCAGGATCGAGCTGGAGAAATCCAAAGACAGTGAGGGTTCCTCCTTTCGGCGGAAATCCCTTGCAATATAGTGTTTGTTTTACCAGAAAACATTTTGTCCTTTGTACATCACTCGGCATCTTGATGGAACATTCCACTTAGTTATTGTCATGGAGGAGGAATCATCAGGCAGTGGTCGTTGTACCTCCTCCCCAGGCAGTGTGATCTTTGAGAAGCCAGATTTGAAGATTGTGCAACACATCATTCCTTTGTACATCACTGGGCATCTTTATGGTATCCTAGGGAATAGACTTTTGGTTGACAATGGCTTTGCAACCAACCTGAGGCCAAAGTTCATGATTGTTAGTGAGAACTCTGGACTTAAAGAGAGAGTGGATTTGGAGTTTTGTGATGGCAGTGGAAGTTTTGAGGCTTGCGTGGCTTAGGACTGCGTGAAGGGATAATGCTGCTGTCGTTACAGTTTTTCATTCGGCCATGGCACGTGGGCAATTCATTGTGATAGATGGTTTTGTTAGTTTGGGAGAATGACTTTCATTCTGTTTTTGCCCCCATTAATTCCTCATTCTCTTTTTGAGATTTTTGCTCAAAAAGAGAGCTTGAGGGGAGCAGTGTTTGGATCTGAATTGAACCCACAGGGCCCGTGACTGAAGTTTGGTTTAATTTAATCTCTCAAGAGTCTGTTGGTGAGCAGTAACAAGTCCCAAGGAAAATAGGGTTCTGGAGTTTGGTTCTTCTTCTGTCAAATTTAATGTCCTCTTCATTAAGGCTAAAAAGATTTAGGTAAGCTATTTTCCTCAAGCCACGCGCAATGCCGGAAGGAGGTTTAGATATTAGGCGCATCGTCATCAACAATTGGAACAGTTCTTGTTCGTGGCATGCCCGCATCGCCTGCCTCAGCTAGGCGAAATCCGCCTTACAACCACCTGTGCGCGGCAACTTTTCTTTTCTTCTCGAGAAAGAGCAACACAGAGATAAAGGAGCATCTTTTTTGCTTTTATATCAGTAGAACAACTTTTTATTTCCCACGGTTGTTTGATCAACTTTTGGCGAAAGAGCACCTCTTGTTCAGATTACTACTGATATATTTGAAATATACAGCAGCTTGCCCCCGTAATTGCAGTCGTTCTACGCCATTGCAAATGTTGATTTTACAGGGTCGATCATCCAAATTAACTTTGTTCCATGTTTGTAGCTTATTACTCCCGTGCGCCATAGTTTTCATGATTTGTTTTTGAAGGCCCTTATGTTTTCTCTCTCCAACTGCGGCCAGGCAAAAAAGGAACCCAGAAAGGGACTCTTTATGCATCCATTACCAATATCATGCCCACACTTTTATGCATTTTGCCATTTTGTTTTAATTTCTAATAGGCTAAATTCCTAAGAGACCCCCTCATCTATACTCATTTTCCCAACTGACCCCCTAACCTCTAAAAGCGTCCAAACTCACCCCCTCATCTATCACCGTTAGCCATACAGACCCCTTCTGTTACAAACCCGTTTGTACTTACGAGATTTGCACATTTGTAGACCAAAATGCCCTTCAACAGCACTGTAATAGCTGTAAACCTTCTCTACTCTAAACTTCATCTCTCTCATTCTCTCTCTTCTTCAGCCGATTGGAACTCTGCTCCTCCCTCTCTCTCACTCTCTCTCTCTCTCTCTAACAAGTTTCGCATATCTTCCTAAATGAAGAGATCGAATTAGTGCTCGAGAAGATTTGGGACCTGCACGACAAGCTCACCGACGCAATCCACTCGAGCTGGGTTTGACGAAAACAGAGCCAAATCATCTAAATCGCGACCCACTTGATTTTCGAGCTTGAAACTTGTTGATTAGGGTTCAAAATCTACTGGGTTATGGTCGAAATGCTTTGAATCTCGCAAAGCAGTGCTCGAATCTGGGTTTTAGGTTTTAACTTGGTGTTTATGGAGGTGGATTGGAAGTTTCTATTAATGAGTGGGTTTTGCTCACATAGGGCTGTCATAATACTCCTATTAATCCCAATTGGGTTTTCAATTCTGAAAGAGAAAGAAGAAAGAGAGAGTGTATTTGTTTCCTTTTTAAACATGAACACTTTGATTTTGAAATAAAAAACAAATTCACTAAATTTTATTTTTGAAAATTGAAATTTTTTGTAAACAAACACACTAAAAAAAGAAAAAAAAGAGAGAGAGAGGGGGTGACTGTGGATGATTTTCATAGATGAGGGGGTGAGTGTGGCTGTTTTTAAGGGGTATTATAGTCATTTGACGTAATTCCGTTAACGGAGTAAGGGGTGTTTTACATTTCGCATAGATGAGGGGGTGAGTTTGGACGCTTTTAAAGGTTAGGGGGTCAGTTGGGAAAATGAGTATAGATGAGGGGTCTCCTAGGAATTTAGCCTTTCTAATATCCTAAAATTGTTTCTCCAATTTGCTAACGACCATAATTTTCTGATTCTCCCACAGGATAAACTTGTCTATTGCAGCATCTTTTGGTGGTGCCCTGCTCATATGAATGCTGCAAACAGTATAGAGAGACATTTCATTTTGACGTAAACCAGCTAAAAGTAGATCTTTTACAGTTAGCGAAAAATGGTTTCATAGATACATTTTGACGTCGCTCTTTACATAGTCAAGTTTGAACGTATTGTGATGATACGCATCTCAATACGTTTGTATAAACGTACGATTATACAAATGTATTGAGATGCTTATTGGGAGTTTGTGCAGGTGAGGCACTCATCAGAGACAACCTTGTTTCCTGTAAATTGAAAGCTCTGCCAACACTTACATGATACTGTTAAATGAAAGCTCCGCAAGCAGTACCATGTAACGACTTCAAGATACTGACAATTCTTTCCTCGTTTGATTGATGGATTAAAATAGATGAGATTAATAATCTTGGGATTGGTGGTCTTAGATTATTTGTCATTCATCCCTAATTCTACTCAATCCCATGTTTGATTCGCGTGAGATTATTTATGGGATAAAAAATAAGAAAATTATTTTTTTAAAAGAACAACATTTAAATTTTTTTTATTGAAATTAGTTTTGGAAAAACAAAAACTAGTTTTGAAAAACATTTACTTTGAAAAAACAATTTTGAAAGTAATTTTTCAAAACAATCACATCACTTTTTTTTTTTTTAAAAAAAAAACATTTTTGGAAAGCAATTCTGAAAAAAAAAATTAAAAAAAAATTGAAGTTTCTGAAAAAATATTATTTCAAAAATAATTTTTTGTTAAAATATTATTTCCAAAATGATTTTTATAATATATTTTTTTTAAAATTTTTTTTAAAATAATTTTAAAACAACAACAAAAAAATTTAGATAAATAATTATTTCCAAAAATATATGAGATATTTTTTTTGAAAACAATTTTTTTTTAAATAATTTTTTTTTATAAAAATATTATTTTTCAGATTTGTTTTTTAAAAAAAAAAATTTATATAAAGATTTTGAAAAAGAAATTAAAACATCTAAAAAAAAAAAACCAATTTCGAAATACTTTTTGAGAACAATTCTAATATCATCCGAATATTTTCGAAAACAATCTCATCTTTGTTAATCTTACCCAGTCCCACCTCCCCCTTGGGATTATATAGTACCCTCCATATATGGATAAAAATAATCACGAGATTAATAATCCCAAGAGTCATTCGGGAACCAAACATGGGATAACTCTGGAAGTGTTATAGTTAGTCCTATATCTCAGACATTTAATCCACGAATCAAACGAGACCAAGTACCATGTAACGACAAACTTCAAGATACGGAGAATTCATATATAAGATACGACCCTTTTGTTGGCTTCTTAAGTTTCCAAAACTAACTATACAACTTGTACAATCACGACGACTACGTGCAACTTAGGGTGCTTACTGCTTACTGCTTACTGCTTACTGCTTACTGCTTACTGCTTACTGCTTACATACCTAATAAATGCAGAATAAATACACTCAACACAGAATACAAAATAAGGGAGACGATACCATTAACGGGGCTTTTCATTCAAATGAAAGAAAATAAGAATTCAACGGAGTAGGATGATACAGAAAAGCAAAAACATGAAAAAGAGCATGCAACAGGTGGTGCTTTCTACCAGTAGAATTCGGCAAAACAAACAAACACACTCTCCGTCATTTCTTTCTTAGATCGATCCCAGCCTTCTTAGCAACGGCATCCAGTCCATTCTTCTCTATGGTCTTTAATGCCTTGGTTGACAACCGCAGTTTGACCCAGCGGTTCCCTTCCTCCCACCACACCCTTTTATACTGCAGATTCACATACTGCAACTTTTTCGTCTTGGTGTTCGAGTGAGAAACGTTGTTTGCCCTGTTTGTTTTCTTCCCGGTGAAAGGACATATTCTACCTGAAAATCAATTTTACAGAAGTAATCAACTAACACTCACAACTTTGCCAAATTAGTTTACAAAATGACTAAATTGAACGTAAACAAATTAGCCACAAGCTGGCCATTTTTTCCTGTGTATTTTCAAAGAATCACAGCGCTTGTGTTCCAAATACATAAGCAGCCCTCTATAATTAGAAACAATGAGAATAAATCTTTACTCAGATACAGAGTACGCGAGGCTCAAGGTATAAACAATAATGTATGTCTAAGAAATCACAATGCTGACCTTACTAGGTTCTGACCCCCATCCTACCAAAAAAGCAGAAAATGAAACATAAAAATCAACCAGAAAATAACATATAATGAGAAATCATAAAAAAAGTTTTCAAGGATGGAGACTGGAGAGTATCATCGTCTTACTTTCTTAATTGCTACAGGAATAGCAATAACAAAAGAAATGAATTATTCTCAGCTTTCTGCCTAATTCTTATCCTTGTCATCTAGTTTATCTAATACAGTTCATAGACCTATTTAGTGTAACTAGAATCTACTTGAATGATCTCAAAACATCAACAAATTTGATTGTCAAAATAGTGTGAATCACTAAATCCATTCGTTCAGCAAGAAAGTGCCATCCATAACGAATAACTATGAATGAAGGAACTTTAAAGCTTTTAATAATTGTATAAGATGCCTAAGGTGTTCAGCAAGAATAGCAGCCACTATAGGAGGGACCTCTTGAAGGTTCTTGAGCTCATGGTTCCAGAGTTGTTACCAAAAGAAGATCCTAAAAATGTTCGAACTTCCAAAATCCACCACTTCAAGTGCACTTAGGAAACTTACCTAGACTCAACAGATGAACAATTTTACTAAATCGAAGTATATTCTTCAATCCACAGTGCCAAAAACAACCAAATTGCGTCACTCACCGGAAAGTACGCCAAAAGCATTTCCATTCCTTAATCCAAATCTTGACTCGAACCTAAATTTCAATTTTGAAAAAACCTCTTCAGATACCTCTCTACTCCTTCACTCAAGCTCATATTGGAATTAATTTTACTCTAGTTTCAAATAAACTCAAGCGAGATCTTTTCCTTAAGTTTTCAAGCCTACTTGTACTTTTATTCCACTCTGCAATTAACGAAATGTTTACTCGTAGTTAAGCCTTATAAGTTTGGGTTTACCCATTAGAGTGTTTCATTTCAAATGATGACTTTTTTCCGAACTTCTACCCAATGAGAGTAACACACTACACTTCGGAATAACAGAAACACAGAACATCAAACACCTGGGTACTGTTTAATTCACTAATTTGGTCATGGATTTTATTACAAATCCAATGGCACCGCGCAACATCTCTGTTTTACACCCAATTCCGCCAAAAATGGAGATACAAACAGGGTTTCGTATCGGTAATTCCCCCATTATTAGTCCTATAGAATTACTCATCTTCATAATACATTCCCTGCTCTCAGTAATGCCAATCAAACGGAGCCCTAAGCAAGACATTTGCTACATCCAGCAATACTGTTTCCCAAAATTCTAAGCACTAAAACATTGTCTATATATCTATAACTCCACGTATAAGTATACTACATGCCCAGGAACACGTGTCGCGTGCACAAATCGTGTTATCTAAAAGATGGAAATAGGAAATTTTTTGAATTGTGAATAATTTGTAATGTAATCTGGATGGGATTGTAGAAAGCCGTGAGAAAATAATTGTGCGGGCAGTTTTCTTTTTCCCTTCTTGACAAATTCTTTAAGCCGTTAAAAGGGGTAGTTTGACAAAAAAAAGTGCGAGGCAGCCTCAAAACTGACATTCAGTAATAGATAAACATACATATGTATTATATAGTATTATAAGTGAACACCCTCTTGGAGTGACCGTCAGTTTTGAGGTTGACTCACACTTTTTTCTCCCAAATTACCCCTTTTAACTACCTCACTTCCAAGATGAAAAAAAAAACTAATGCCCCAAATTTCTTCTCCCTTCTTTTCTACTTCCACATTCCAGATTCCAGATTAATCTCAATTCATGATTTTCCATTTTTCTGTACAACACCATTTGCACACACACCGCTTGTGTCTATCTATTATCTATCTATTATTAATACAAAAGGAACACCTTTTATGGTGGGAACAATTTTTCGAGGCTAGTTCATACTCTCAATTTTGAAAATTATTGTCCTATTCACTTCTAGAATCCGTTAACTGCGAGGGGTAATTATGATATTTCCATTAAAACCACCCAAACACAACTGCTTCAGCCACCAAATCCTATAGAATTCCCACCCGATTTTCCTTCCGCAGAGATGGCTGTTAGGAGTTATGGCAAACAAGGCAAACAAATCTATAAATCAACCGAATTTATATATGTGTAAACGCCCCGAGCGCTAGTACACATATATGTATGCATATGGAGAGAGAGAGAGAGAGAGAGAGAGAGAGAGAGAGAGAGAGAGAGAGAGAGAGAGAGAGATTACGGGCGACAGGCCGAAATGGGCGGTAGACCGGAGCAGAGACAGGTTTGGGCAAGACAATGCGGTCGTACGAAATTGAGATGTTACTCAGCTGTGACGAGAGAAACCCTAGCTGGGAACCGACCTTAGACCTCAACGCCGGTGGTCTGTTCGATGCTCTGGAGAAGCGTAGAGTGGAGGAGTGGCCTACCACCCAAATTCCCGAGGACGACGATGATGCTGTAACTGCAGCCATGGTTTCCTTTCTCTCTTATCCGCTCTTTGAAAATGATATCGAGGAAATTAATAAAGGAGTGGGTAAATATGGAAGTGTTTGGATAATGATAGTGTGAGGTTCGTAGTTGGGATGGCCTTTGTCCTTTTTTATTTATTTATTTATTAGGAATGTGCGTGCAAGTATTTTCCAAATGATTTTATGAAATAAAATCTAAGATTCTTAAATGATAAAAGCAAAACTAGATTTCATTAAAAAAAAAAAAAGTATTGGGTGGAGTTTACCAAAACTATAATTATCATTTGGAAAGACAAAAATGTGATTTTATCACACCTCCAAAAAAATAGTTTTTATCAAAATTAAATTTTATCTCATAAAATCATTTGGAAAACGTTCCTTTGTCATTTTCAATTGGAGAGGTTACATGTGGAAATATTGGACACGACCTGCTAACATGATATATGGGGTGAGTTTTCCAAATGATAAAATCTAATAAAATCAATATTTGTTAAAATAACAGGTCGATTTTATCAAATGAGGATGATTTTAGCAAAAGTCTTCCTTATTTGATAAACTCAACTTGTGATTTTATCATTCGGAAAACTGTAGGTAACTAAAAACAAAGTTGGAGGGTTTTGGTTGATGACTTTTTGACACAAAAACAAATATGATGCAACCGACCAATACAATAAGAAAAACGGTTTAATTTTTCGTGTATCCTCAAACACAAACTTGAGTCATCGGGTATCCTCAATAATTTTTCGTGTATCCTCAAGAAAACGTTCCTTTGTCATTTTCAATTGGAGAGGTTACATGTGGAAATATTGGACACGACTTGCTAACATGATATATGGGGTGAGTTTTCCAAATGATAAAATCTAATAAAATCAATATTTGGTAAAATAACAGGTTGATTTTATCAAATGAGGATGATTTTAGCAAAAGTCTTCCTTATTTGATAAACTCAACTTGTGATTTTATCATTCGGAAAACTGTAGGTAACTAAAAACAAAGTTGGAGGGTTTTGGTTGATGACTTTTTGACACAAAAACAAATATGATGCAACTGACCAATACAACAAGAAAAACGGTTTAATTTTTCGTGTATCCTCAAACACAAACTTGAGTCATCGGGTATCCTCAATAATTATGTCAACACACTGATGACAAGTAGTCCAACTGTTCAGATTTGTCATCGGACCACTATCGTTGCCGCCTTGCTTCATCAAAGGACCATCACAACCATCACCATTGCCAGAACTTGAAACAACATCTTGACGATGAAGGAAAAGTCAAGAGAAAGGAAAAAAAGAGGAAAACATAAAACTCTCATACTGATATCGAGAGAGAAAACCTTCACTAGAAATGAGGGGTTATTGAAAACAAGAAAACGACCATCACTTGAGATTGGCGGCTCCAGAAAATTTGAACAGGGTATTCAAGATTTACCTTAACTCTTCTAGTTCTACTAACTAGTATATACATATAAAGTTTTCATATATTACTGTGAATAATGATGCCAAATGATATGAAAATACATAAGATATCACAAATTTTCTTAGCGAATTCTATGTTATTGGGTTTAGTAAAACTAAATCAGGAGATAAATACATTAATATTTATTGTTAAAATTTGTGTGTTGAATAGGTTTGCACGAATATTTATTTTCACGTATAGAGAGTTGATTGTTGCTCAAAGAGAAGTCATAGGATGATATCAAAATAATAGATACGTTTTTTTCTTAATTTTCCTAATTTTTGTCGTAATGAGTGTGCACTTTGTTTTGAACCGGTGTATTAAGGATTTTATTGTGGATTATCAGGATTGGTGAGTGTTCATGGTATAAATGTTAAAACAAAACCCGATATAAATGTATCACATATAATATAAAATATAAAAGGCTTTAGAGTGTACATCGACCATCTACGAGAAGATTTTAGACTTTAGTTAGTTGTTTACATAAAATTAATTTGTGGGCTGATTTGTTGAGCTAAGTGTTCAAATATTTTTTAGTAGGGTGTTCAACAATCGCTATACTAAACTAAAACTAAATTTTTTACATGTATTTCTAAATAATTTTTTTTTTTGAGGGTGTTCAGGTGACCACCCTTTCATAAGGGTGGAGCCGCCTATGCTTGAGAGGAAGGAAAACACCCATCAAGGGTAAAGCTTCCCCTCCGCCGTCGCGTAATGGTTATGGATTTAAGTACAAAACTTTTAAGGTTTAGTTATAATTTAAGTAAACTTTGATGTCTAATTAGTGACTTATTATACTCCAGGGATTAATTTGTAATTTTGTAAATCATAAGGGTAAATTGGTAATTTTGTAAACCCTAAGGTTAAAATAAACCTTTGAGGTTTTGTGTAATTTATTAAACTCTAGAGTTAATATGGTATTTGGTAAATCTTGAGTGTGATTCTGTAATTTAGTCACCCATAGGGTAAAATAGTCATTTTGTTTTTCTTAGAGAAAAATATTCAGTAATATTTTACCAAAAACCAATCAGTAAGGGGATATGCCAATAGGGGTTTTATATGCAGTACGGTAAGCCCACAACGCAGTCTAGTCGAGTGGACCAGTCTTTGCGTGATGCACCCACCGTTCTCTCGAGAATTTTCTTAATCTCCCTATTTGAGACCTCAACTTGACCACTAGTCTGCGGATGGTACGGTGTTGCCACCTTATGCGTAATGGAGTATCTCCGGACTAGGGCCGCAAAGTACTTGTTAAGGAAGTGGGTCCCCTCATCACTTATGATCGCTCGCGGATAGCCGAACCTACTAAAAATATTACTCTGCAAGAACTTGATAACCACCTTGTGGTCATTAGTCTTGGTGGCCACCGCTTCCACCCATTTCGAAACATAGTCCACCGCTACTAAAATGTACTCATTCCCAAAGGAGTTCGGGAACGGGCCCATGAAATCAATCCCCCAAACATCGAAAATTTCCACAACTAAGATAGGGGATAGCAGCATCATGTCTCGGCGAGACATATTCTCGGAGCGTTGGCACCGGAGACATGTCTTGCAAAACTCGTGGGCATCCTTAAAGAGAGTTGGCCAATAGAAGCCGCTCTGCAGCACCTTGGCTGCCATTTTCCTCCCACTAAAATGTCCCCCGCATTCAAGAGTGTGACAAAAAGTAAGAATACTATGATACTCGCACTCGAGGACACAACGACGGATCACTTGGTCCGCGCAATACTTGAAAAGTACCGGATCCTCCCATAAATAATGCCCCACTTGTGAGAAAAATCGCCCCTTATCTTGCTGGGACCAAAAAGATGGAATCTCACCAGTGGCTAGGTAGTTCACGATATATGCATACCACGGAGGCCGGACTTGCGACACCTCAAAGAGTTGCTCATCGAGGAATGAGTCACGTAGAGGCACTGTGTCGCACGAGGAATCAACTAGGATCCTCGACAAGTGGTCGGCTACAGAGTTTTCGGATCCCTTCTTGTCCCGAATTTCAAAATCAAACTCCTGTAGCAACAGAATCCACCGAATTAATCTCGGTTTCGCGTCCTTCTTAGAAAGCAAGTGTCGTAAAGCTGCATGGTCGGAGTACACAACAACTTTAGACCCAAGGAGATAGGACCGAAACTTGTCTAGCGCAAATACTACCGCGAGTAATTCCTTCTCCGTAATGGTGTAATTCAATTGAGCATCGGAGAGGGTCTTGCTCGCGTAGTATATCGCATGGGGAATCTTGTCACACCGTTGGCCAAGGATAGCACCGACTGCATAGTCAGACGCGTCACACATAATCTCAAATGGTAAAGACCAATCGGGTGACTGCATAATAGGCGCAGAGGACAGGGCATCTCTCAAAGTGACGAAGCCCGTCATGCACGCCTTATCGAAGACAAAAGGAGTGTCCTTGGCAAGGAGGTCGCACAAGGGTTTAGCAATTTTGCTGAAGTCTCGAATGAAGCGGCGATAAAAGCCCGCGTGTCCTAAAAATGACCGAACTTGCTTAACAGAAGAGGGGGGGTGGAAGCTTCGAGATTAAGTCAACTTTGGCTTTATCAACTTCAATCCCCCTCTTAGACACTACATGTCCCAACACTATGCCCTCTTGAACCATAAAATGGCTCTTCTCCCAACTTAGCACTAAACTTTTCTCCACACAGCGCTCAAGCACCTTGCTCAAGTTGTGGAGACAATCCTCGAAAGAAGTCCCAAAGACCGAAAAGTCATCCATGAATACTTCAAGGAATTTTTCAACCATGTCTGAAAATATGGTCAACAGACACTTGATTGTATCCAGAATAACCATCCAGAAAACAGTAATAGCTTTGGCCTGCGAGTCGCTGTAGGATTTGATCAATAAATAGCAATGGGAAGTGATATTTCCTAGTCATGGAGTTAAGTTTTCGGTAGTCAATGTGTAGACACCCCAAAATGAGACTCTCGTACACATTTTAATCCCTAATGATGAAAAGGAATGCCCGGGAGACCTCTCGGATTGAAACTCTTCAAGTCAACTCAGTCAACAGTACCGTACGGTACTCATCTCTCACGCACGGCACAACCCCAGTCACGTACAACATTCTTTTGAAATTTGGTGGTGGAAGTGTGCCGTACGACACAGTTGGTGTACCGCACGGCACAGTCACAGTGCCGCACGACACAGTTTCAGCAGCCTTGGTCACCAAGTTTTCTTGATCCCAAAGTATTTTGACGGCCAAGTATTTTTCTTTTCGTTTAGGCCAAGTATACTTGGTCCCTAAGCAGATTTTTGCCCTATATAAACACCTCCCCACTTCACTTTCAAGAAGAACAAGCCTCTCCCTCTCCATTATAATGAAATTTGCAAGAAAAACCATGAAGTTCTAATTATAAACTCTGCCAAGAAACATCACCTGGGTTACAAACCATCTTCGTTCTCATTCATATCCTCCAGAAATCAATCTAATCCCCTCTTCCAAAACAAACCCAATCAAAGATCAAGTCCCTCTGTTTTCGGTCCAAACCCGTGAGGTTGCCATTCCAAATTTATTAGAGTTCTAGTCATCAATCATTCTTGTTGCTGCATCAGAGGGGAGTTAGAAGCTAAAGGAAGTCCAAATCAAGTTCAAAAGGTTTCAAAAGAGTTTCAATCCAAGAGTTCCAAGCCGAAGGTACATTTCCGTTTCGCCAAAATTCTCAACTTTGGTACCCTGAGGGGAGGGGTGCCAAGTGCGGGATGATCTTCTATATCATCTCCACATTTGGTATACCCATGTTATAGCAAAAACCAGTTCAATTGGAAACCTCCCGGTTGCGTCGTACGGTGAACTTTACGCATCGTATGGAGCAATCTAATAAGGAGGAACAATTTCTATTCAAACATATCATTTTTCAGTTCAAAGTAATTAGTTTTAATCAAGTTTTCATACCTTGTATGTGCTTCTATTCAATCATGTCGAAAAACCAAAGTTTGAACTGTTTGTGAAGGAAACAGTGCCGCACGACACTCCCCATGTACCGCATGGCACAGTTGGAGTGCTGTACGGCACTCTTTTGCAAATTTGACCGTTGGACTGATAAACAGTGCCGCACGGCACACTTTATGTACCGCACGGTACACCTAATGTGCCGCACGGCACACTTTTGCAAAGTTTGAAACATTTCGTTTACAAAACAGTTTGAACCCTTGGTGTGTTATCTGGATTATTTGATTTGCATATTGCTTATTTTCATTATTATCGTTTGCTTTGTTTGATAAACTGTTTATTTGAATAAAGATCGGCATTAAAGTATCTTCGAAAAATCCCACAAATATTTAGTAAAGACCGATTTTTAATCGGGCGAGCGGGGTGCATTAAAACCCTTCACCGCTCGTAACCTGGCTCCCGAATCCAAAACGAATCTCTGGTTTTCAAATCGTTTTATAAATCATCTTCCAAATCATTTTCAAATTGGTTTCTCTGGTCCTAACCATTTTCCAAAAACCTGGGTGGCGACTCTATTTTCAAAGCATCATTTTAAAACAAACAGACAAACCGGCGTGGAGGTCGACCGTCCACACAATGCAAACACGCCACCCAGTGGTAAGGCGCGTAGGGACTATCTCTCCTCTCTCATTCTCAACCACGGTGATGCCCGACTTCTTGGGCACCACTTGAGTGGGACTCACCCACTTGCTATCAGCGATGGGGTATATAATACCCGCATCGAGGAGTTTCACCACCTCCTTCATATTAGGGTTCAACCTCCGCTGCATCTCACGTGAGGGCTTAGCATTCTCTTCGCAATTTATGCGATGCATGCACACGGAGGGATCAATACCCTTCAAATCTGCCACAGACCACCCGATGGCACCCTTGTGCTCTTTAAGCACCTCAACAAGCTGACCCTCCTGCATAGCAGAAAGGTTAGACGCTATAATTACCGGAAGGGTATCCTCGGCACCCAAAAACACATACGTAAGATTAGCCGGGAGTGGCTTAAGCTCAAGCTTCGGAGGAACCTCTAGAGATGGAGGGGCTGACTCTGTCGAGAGGGAAGGCAAAGGTTCAAACTGTGGTGCCCACTTCGGCGGTGAACTATCAAGCAATAAATTCACCTCCGCAATGGATTGATCAATATCAAACTCCTCATACCCAAAATGTGCCAAACACGTGGCCAACGGGTCGTCAGTCAGAATGTAAGGCAAGGCTTCCTCAACTAAGTCCCCGATAACATCGACTGCAAAGCAGTCTTCCTCCACTTGAGGTTGTTTCACACTATTATAAACATTAAGCTTAAGGGTCATATTACCGAACGTGACCTCCATCTCTCCACTCCTCACATGTATATTAGCATTGGCCGTCACCAAGAATGGACGACCAAGTATAACAGGTGTTTGTTGTCTGAGGGTGTTCACCGGTTCTGTGTCAAGGACTATAAAATCAGCAGGGAAGTAGAAATCATTGACCTTGACAAGAACGTCCTCAACTACACCACGTGGTACCTTTACAGATCGATCAGCTAATTGCAAGGTTATCGTCATGGGTTTTAACTCTCCAAGTCCCAATTGCCCGTACACCGAGTAAGGGATCAAATTAACACTAGCCCCCAAGTCTAACAAAGCGCGCTCTATGACATGACTACCAATAATAATGGCAATGGTAGGCGTGCCCGGATCTTGCATCTTGGGGGGAGTGCTGGATTGAAAAACTGAGCTCACTTGCTCGGTGAGAAGGACCTTTTTGGACACATTTGTCTGAGATTTCCGCTTATGAGTGCAGAGGTCCTTCAAGAATTTGGCGTAATTTGGGATTTGCTTTATGGCCTCGAGGAGGGGTATGTTGATATCCACACGTTTGAATATCTCCAGAGTATCCTCCATAGAAGTTGGCTTCTTTGCATAGGGAGATGGCCCATTTAAAGCAGCGGGGAAAGGGGCTTTAGGCACATAGGTCGGTGCTTTGGAGCCCATGGTCCTAGCGGTGGGTGGTGAAGTAGTGGTTGGAGGGATTGCCTCCTTGCTATGTGAATTCCCCTCCCCAGAATCAGATGGGGAGGAGGGAGCTTGGTGCTCCTTGCTGTGTGGCTTCTCTGGTTGGGTTTCGACCTCTCTCTTATTACGAAGGGACATGAGAACATTCGCCTGTTGGAAGTTATCAGTCCCTTGATTACCCTCACACTGATTTTGACCTCTCGGGTTCTGAACTGGCTGACTAGGCAACCTACCCTCCTCTCTGCGGTTCATCGTGTTGGCCAATTGGCCCAATTGTGCCTCCATTCGTGCAATGGATTGTTTATGAGAATTCACCTGCTGTTGGGTAGCAGTCATCATCTCAAAAGCTTTTAAAAACTTATCCTCGAAGGAAGGGTCTCTCGAGGACTGGGCTGGCGCTCGATTAGGGGGTGGCTGCTGATTGTTCGCGTTAGCGATAGGCAACAGGATTATATGGTGTGGACCATGGCCTAGACTGTGGGCCAGGGGCATTGTCTTGTGGCTGTCGCCACGACAAGTTAGGATGGTTCCTAAAACTCGGGTGATAAGTGTTAAAGGAGGGATCACCCGGTTTAGGATAACTCTGAACATTAGAGTACCCCTAAGCAGCGTGAACTTGCTCTTCCACAAAACCTGGAAACTGGTCTTTCGCAGGACACTCTGTAACATAATGGGCTGGACTAGCACATAGAGAACAAGCCTCTTGAAAAATAGGAGGAGGTGGAGAAAAAGTCGAGCCCAAACTCAAAAATTGGTCCAGTTTCTCAGCAAGAGAGTCAACCTTAAGCGCGAGGTGGTCAGAGGGGCTAACCTCATACAAACCCCGTGGCTTTGAAGAACTGGTCGCGTTGGTTGCTCTATCACTATGCTGGTAAGTGGCATGGTGCTGGGAGGTATCACTCATCGTCTCAAAGAGTTCCCATGCCGACTGCTCATTCTTGTTCATTAATGAGCCTCCACATGAGGCATCAACCATCATCCTATAATGAGAATTCAACCCATCGTAAAAACATTGCACCAACTGCCACTGTGGAATGTCGTGGTGCGGTCACTTCCTAATGAGGTTACCATACCTCTCCCAAGCCTCGTGAAGAGGCTCATTGTCATTTTGTCGGAACGAAGTAATCAGTTTCCGATAATGAACTGTTTTGCCTATGGAGAAGTATTTTTTTAGGAACGCATCCTTAAGTTGATCCCAGCTAGTGATCGAGTTCGTGGGTAAAGTACTGAGCCAATGTTTGGCACTCTCTTTCAGTGAAAACTGGAACAAGATTAACCTAAGCACCTCATTAGGAAAATTATGAATTTTAAGTGTGGAGCTTATGGTTATGAACTCGTCAATATGCTGATAGGGATCCTCTTTAGTGAGCCCGTGAAAGTTGGGCAACGCATTCAATATGCTAATTTTAATCTCGTAATGGGTTGCCGTGAACGGTGGCAACTGTATGCATGATGGTGCAGCATAAGATGATGGCAAAAAGTGTGTGTGAAGTGGGGCAAAGGGCGCGACAGCTGCGCCATTTGGCGGATTAGCTCCATTTGGCGGATTAGCGCCATTCTGTATATCCCCCATTGAAAGTAAATCAGTCTCACTCTTAACCCTACGTCTCTTTCCAATATCCAGATTGATAGGAACAAGTTGGGGTTTCTGAGACCGACGACCAAACATACACAGAGACAAGCAAATAAAAGGGAAACAAGATTTACAGTGAGCAACGATATCGCTTTTATATCACGGCACCGCTTTTCACTGGTCGATCCAGCTTAGTTGAATGCTCCGCTACTTGTGCCCTGAGTATCAGTTAGCAAACAGAAAATTAAAAAGCCCTAGACTAAGAATTAAAATAAAAATTAATCGAAACTAAGCAACCGTGCAAATTGTCCCCGGCAACGGCGCCAAAATTTGATCGTGTCGTGCCGAGTCAAAAATAAATATGTAATAACTAGGAATTAACTTTTATTCCGGAGAATAGCGGTTAAGTCCGAGTGTCGATCCTCGGAGACAAATTAGCTGAGTTGCGTTAGTTCCAATGAACTTCTAATTTAATTTGGTAAAAAGGGATTTGGTTGTTTGCGAAATTATTAAACTAAAGAACACAATAACTAAAACTGATTTGAGTTGATGGAAAGGGAATCTAGGGTTCAGAATCCACTCCACCCTCGTAACCACAACTTTTGCATAGGTTAGTTTAGTAATCGAATCACAAGGGATTATCGCTAGGGCTTGCAATCCCCATCGATAATCGTCAAGAAAATATTTGTGGTTGTTAAAAGGCATAAGCTATCCCACGGCACGGACCGTCTCACTGGTACGGTGTCACTCCGCCCAATGGCACGATCCGTCTCACGAGCATAGCCTATCTCAGAACTCCAAACACAATCAGTGAAAGCAATTATATGAACAGGTATTTGAAAACCGGTGTACAAATACACAACAGCTTGAAAGAATAAAACCACGATTCCATTGATTTAATGAAACCAAGTTCTGAACATATAATTCGATTCGATTAAAACCCTAACCTGCACAAAATAGAAAGTTACTCGGCGCGGAGTTTCATCATTCCCCTAGATAGGTGTTTTAACCAGCCATGGAAGAAGTTGGAGCGCTTGAAGTTGGAGAAATCGCGAAGAACATCAATAACTCTTGATTTCTCTCTCTAAAGTAGCCTCTCCACGATGCTTAGATCTGATTTTCGACCCCTGGAACGTACATAGCCGGCCTCCCTTTATGCAAAACCCTAAAAATCACACAAAATCGCGTTTTGCGACCTAACTTGGTCCGGACCGTCCGGACGGACTTAAGGGCCGTCCGGACTAGAATTTCAGCAACTTTGGACAGCTTTTTCGCGATGCTCAGCAGGTCCTGCAGGTGTTTCCTTTGTACTTGTGACACTTCTAAGACATCCAAATTGCATCTTTTGATGGTCCAACTCGCTCCAAGGCCTGCAAACACCATACAACTATCAAAATTCGCCAAGTAACATAATGAACGGACTATTAAAGCGTAAATTAGAGGACCAAATAGGTACTTTTTGGCACCTATCAAGATTCCATATGTGCTTTTGTTTGGTAAATCTCCAGATTATCTCTCTCTCAAACCTTTTGGTTGTGCATGCTTTCCTTGGCTAAAACCTTACACTCCTAATAAACTTACTCCTAAATCTTTGTGTTGTGTTTTCCTGGGGTATTGTTCTAATACAAAGGGATATCGTTGTTATGATCCAGTAGGGGATAGGGTTTATGTATCCAGGCATGTTAAGTTTGAAGATCAGATATTCCCTTACTCTAGTCTGGTTCATTCTTCTTTTTCCTCTCAGACTGAGTCTTGTCATTTTTCTAGTCCTCTTACATCTTTTGATGATATACTCATTACTATGCCTTCATCTAATCCTATTTCTGCACCTGTTGTCTTTCATTCTTCTAATTCTAATAATTCTATGACTTCTACAGATTCTGTTGTTCTTCCTACTATATCTTCTACTACTCCCAATATAGAAGCAATTTCTTCACCTTCTTTTCTTTCTACTGGTTCATCTCCCATAATACCACATTCTTCTTCTATTACATCATTTCCTTCTACTCATCATATGCAGACCAGGTCCAAATCTGGTATTCATAAACCAAAGTATCCTTTGTCTCTTCTTACTACACTTTCTTCTATTTCACAAGAACCAAAGCATTTCCAAGAGGGCATCCATCATGTTGTTTGGCAGAAAGCAATGGCACTTGTCAAACAGGGTACCTGGGAATTGGTTCCACCTCCTACTCATGGTCAAATTATAGGATGCCAATGGATCTTTAAGATTAAAAAGCATTCTGATGGGACCATTGCAAGGTATAAGGCTAGGCTTGTGGCTAATGGAAATCAGCAGACTGAAGGCCTTGACTTTGTGGAAACCTTTAGCCCTGTGGTGAAACAACCTACTGTCCGAATTGTTCTGAGTCTTGCTGTTCAGTTTAATTGGCCTCTTAGATAACTGGACGTGTCTAATGCCTTCTTACATGGGGTGATTAATGAAGATGTTTATATGCGACAACCCATGGGCTACAAAGATCCAGCTCATCCTCATTATGTATGCAAACTTAAAAAGACTCTTTATGGCCTGAGACAGGCACCAAGAGCATGGTTCTCAGTCTTCTCTTCTTATCTTCTGACTCTGGGCTTTACTGCTAGCAAATCCGACACCTCTTTGTTTATCTTGCATAAAGATCAAGTCCTTATCTTGATACTTGTCTATGTTGATGATATTATCTTAACTGGAAGTGATGGTGCTATTATCTCTCAGTTGGTTACTCAACTTAGTTCCAAGTTTGTTATGAAGGATCTAGGTAAGTTGCACTATTTTCTTGGAGTAGAGGTGACATCCACAGCTCAAGGTTTGTTTTTATCCCAGACAAAGTATGCTACAGAAATTCTGTCTAAAGCAGGTATGCTTGATTGTAAACCTAGTGTCACACCTATGTCTACTAAGCAACCTGTTGACCCATCTGACCCTTGCTTTGAGGATGTTACTTTGTTCAGAACTTTAGTCGGGTCACTTCAATATCTTACCTTAACAAGACCAGAGATTGCATTCTCTATTAATACGGTCTGTCAACATATGCATCAATCCAAAGTTAGTCATTTTGGAGCTGTGAAACGCTTGCTGAGGTATATTAAAGGCACCCTTCCTCATGGTCTGCATTTGTCCAAGGGTTCTTTATCTTTAACAACTTACACAGATGCAGATTGGGCCGGAGATCCCATTGACAGGAGATCAACAACAGGTTATGTAGTGTTTTTGGGTGCCAATCCAGTGTCTTGGTGTGCAAAAAAACAGTCCACAGTGGCTAGGTCCTCAACTGAGGCTGAATATAGGGCCGTGGCACACACTGCTACAAACCTTGTGTGGATACAGCAGCTTTTTACTGAGTTAGCCATTGACATCTCTCCTCCTCATGTACTTTGGTGTGACAATAAGTCGGCCATGGCATTGGCTTCCAATCCAGTTTTCCACGCACGAACTAAACACATCGAGATTGATTATCATTTTATCAGAGAACAGGTGTTAGCCAACAAGCTGGTTCTTCATTACATTGGGACTCATGCACAAATTGCAGATATTTTTACTAAAGGACTTTCTGTGTCTCAGTTTCTACTTTTCAAAGCCATACTCATGGTAGGTTCAACTCCCATGAGTTTGCAGGAGGGTGTTGAAGGCTTATAGCTTGTGTGTAATGTCATTTACTTGTAATTTCATTTGGTCTTTCATTAGGCTCGCATTTACCTGTAAATCTGTTATTAGCAGTTAAGATGGTGTTTAGGCGGGGAATAAGAGGCCAGCTCATCAATCCATGAGCACCTCTCTTGTCCAATCAGATATCAGGTAGTGGTCCTGTATAAAAGGGAAGAGAGGTCTTCTCTGAAACCCAGGGGATTACATTCATCAATTGAGAAATGAAATGAGAAATTCTTCGTACTTTCTTCTCTCTTCCTCTTAGCATATTGTTCAGTTTCAGTATTTTCTCACAAAGGACAGTCAGGACAAATAATGAAAAGGTTATGAACTGTTATAAAAGTCACAAATAAGTAGAATAAAATCAATGGACCGATGAACAAAATAAACTAGGAAAACGCATGGATATGAAGAGCTATATTTTCCCTTTTTTAAACAAATAATTGGTTTTCGGGTACGAAGATCTATATTTGCTAGAATTGATGTTCTTATAAATTCTTTTAGTTGATTGTGTTGCCAGGTCGAAACTAAAACTGCTATTATGAGTTGAGAGAGATTGATTACCAAATTCTGTCCATGGGATAAGACACCTTGAGCAATGCGCCATATCGAACGAATTTGAGGGGAATGGAAGCCGCTGAGTTGAAATAATGCCCAAAATTGCAGGAATTCCACGTTCCAGAGCAAATTGGACTTGAGCCTCGTGATTATCTCTCGGAGCAAGGGAGACTGTTAGAATTCCACGGTCTAGCAGATCACCTCCCCAGCTAGCAACCTATATCGATTCAACCATGAAAAGACACAAAGATTTACAAATTCAACAAGTACTACAAATGTGGCCACTAATCACTATATAGTTATTTCTGCATTTCATCTTAGTTCAATCACAATGATCTAAAAACATCCATTCAAGCACTTATCTTACAGAGATCTAATTATCAGTTGTTTTGGGTATCAATAGCAGAAACTGCTAGACGAATGGTATCCATCAACTAGATATTTTTCTTTTTGAAATTGCAATTTGTTTGATTCGCGAACTTCATCTTTCTTTCCCAGCCGTGCGATCTTCACGGACGGCTCAGATTCATGTCCTGGATTGAAGCCTCAATCCACGATCCTGGATAGGATATCCAGGATCAGCCCTGTATATATATATAGGGTCCCGATCTAATCCGGGATCCCTAGGTCCGGGACTCATAGTTCCGGATCAAATTTTCACAATCCGAACCGTCCAATGTGTTTAAAACGTGTTTTTAAGGGTCCCCGCAAGAAATCATCCAAAAAAATACCGGGAAGGGCTTGATCTAAGCAGTTTTTCATAAAACTGTATATGTGCAGTTTTTGTGAAAAATTGCTCAGATCAAGCCCTTCCCGGTATTTTTTGGGACGATTTCTCGCGGGGACCCTTGAAAACACTTTTTAAACACATTGGACGGTTTAGATTATGCAAAAACATGTTTTAAAACCTTCAAAACATCAAAAAACCTTTAATCCGGGATCCCGGATTGGATAGTTGGCGTATATATATATATATATGTAGTTGTCCAAAAAAAATATCCGGAAGGGCTTCATTCGAGCTTTTTTCGATAAACTATATATGTACGGTTATTATGAAAAATTGCTCGGATGAAGCCCTTTCGGGTATTTTTTTTTTGTGATTCCTCGCGCTGGCTATGGAAAACATGTTTTAAACACATTGAGCAGTTCGGGTCGTCGAAATTTGGTCCGAAAAATCAGAAAAGGGGTGGTCCTCATGGAGGAGATCCGTGAGGGAGTCCTTAATAGAACATCTTCCTATCTATATACGGTAGCTTTCTAGTCAGGGATCCCTGACTGGAGGTTTTTAGGTGTTTTGAAGCTTTTAAAACGTGTTTTTGCATGATCCAAACCGTCCAATGTGTTTAAAACGTGTTTTTAAGGGTCCCTGGGAGAAATCGTCAAAAAAAAAAATATCGGGAAGGGCTTGATCCGAGCAGTTTTTTTTTACACCGAGCAGTTTTTTTTTTACACATTGGATGGTTCGGATAATAAAAAAAATATCGAGAAAGTGGATCCCGGAGTCCGGAAATCCCGGACTAGAAGCTTAACCTATATATATATATATATATATATATATATACGACATCTTTCCAATCAGGGAGACCTGATGGGCTTCCCATCAGGTACTCCTATTTCCCGATCAAATTTTCACGATCCGAACCGTCCAATGTGTTTAAAAGGTGTTTTTAAGGGTCCCCGTGAAAAATCAGTGAAAAAAAATACCGGGAAGGGCTTGATCCGATCAGTTTTCGATAAAAACTGTATATATGCGTTTTTATCGAAAAATGATCGGATCAAGCCCTTCCCGGTATTTTTTTTCACTGATTTTTCACGGGGACCCTTAAAAACACCTTTTAAACACATTGGACGGTTCGGATCGTGAAAATTTGATCGGGAAATAGGAGAATTGGGGGTCTCCCTGATGGGAAGCCCATCAGGGAGTCCTGATGGGAAGTGCACTCTCTATATATATATATATATATATATATGTGTGTGTGTGTGTGTGTTATGAGGCCGAAGGGTTATGAGGCCGTACACTAACAAGCCCATGGACCATCTTGTCCCTTACGGCCGAAGGGTTATGAGGTCGTAACACCGACAATGTCATGAAAGGTCCTGTCAGGGACGTAGGGCGTGATGGTGCAACTCCGAATTGAAGAGTGGGCCTCTCGGGTTGTGCAGTATTCAGACGGGTGGAAAAAGGCCCGACCCGTGAACCAACCCAGATGGGTCATGAAGGCGGTTACAAGGAGCACGTGCTGAGGGCCACCTGGCACTGTGGAAGAGGCTTCTAGAAGCCTCTAGGCGACCACATGGCTCCATGGAATAGGCCGTGTCACGTGACCACAGACGTGATGAGTGACGTCACATGACTTAGAGAGCAAGTACGGGATATCTATAAATACCAAGGGATAACCCTAGATGTACACACACAATCTTAGATCTACTTTATTGTACTCCTATCTAGTAACTTGATCGTCGGAATGTCCTTGGGCAAGAGGCCCAAGTGACAGTAACCTGTGCTTTTTAGTGCAGGATCACTTGGTAGAAGGCGGGAGTGCACGCTAGGAAGTGAACATCCTTCGTCAGAATCTTCCCACCACAATATATAAAAAAAATCTTTCGAAACAACTTGAGACGAGCTCCACCTCATGCGAATATCCAAATAAGGAAGTGTGTATTATAGTAGCTTTTCCTTGTTCATATCACCGCAAATAGCCCTTGTATAGCTTTGAAGTAAATAGTAGTACTCCCTCACAGCAATTTGTTTGTTCATTCTCGGGAATCGAACTTAGTACACAATCATTACATTTTAAAATTTTGAACTTTCCAAAAACTGCAATGTGTAGATACCGTATTTAACCAAAAAAGCAGCTCATATATATACATACAAAAGGTAATCCCGAGCGTAATACTACACAAAAGCCACAAGAAAGATCTCTTCAGCAGAAAAAGAAGATCGTCTCGAATCCGAAGTTCATAGCTAGGTAGAGATCATATGCACAATAAGTTTGTTATGGCAGCGGCCGGCCGCCCGGCTAATTGGAAGCATTGACTTGGGTGAGAACAATTTCCTGAGGAAGAAGACGGTACTTGATGCCGAGTTTCTCGAAGATCTTCTTCAACTCCAGTATAAGCTCGGTCATTCGGGTGTCGCGTTCGCCGTAGTTTTGATGGTTGATGGTGTGTTGCACACACAGGCACATCGTCATCTTGTTCATGTCCTCAATCCCTTTCACGATCACCGCGTGTTTTGGGTTCCAGTTCTTCGGTCTGCTCTCTATGTATCTGTAGTACTCAAGAGCAAAACCCAGAAAAACAAATTAAAGAATATGAATTAAAGATCGCGGATTCGTACATTGCATGATATTAGGAAGAACAAGAACGTGTACCCTTTATTTAGATATATAAAACATTTCATGACTCAATCACACATACTATGTGGGACCATTGAATAATATCGCAAGTGCCATGTATAACACCACATTAGATGGCCAATAAATTAACGTGTAGGGAAAATATGGTCACTATAGCTAGGGCTGAAAACGAACAAGGTATTCGCAAGCAGGTTAAGGCTTGGCTCGTTAAGGCTTGGATTGATTCATTTAGAAATCGAGCCGAGCTCAAGCTTGAGTTTGAGGCTCGTACATGGTAAATGAGCCGATCGAGCTGGTAAACGAGCCGAGCTTAACTCTCTAAAGCTCGATCAGCTAGAAAAAGCTCAGCCCATTTTATGGGCTTGTTTAGTATATATTTTAACCAGGCTATACTCATTGCTCTAGCTCGAATTTTAAGCTCGTTTAATTAAGGAGCCAAGGTCGAGCACTTCAAAGCTCGACTCGGTTTGTTTGCACTGTTCATTGAAAATAAAAGGGACACTATAAACTTGAACTACCCCCATCCACAAACAGACACAGGTTCCAAGTGGAGTAGTAGACCAATGATAGGCACCATGCTGTCCCATATTTGGATTTGGGGTCAAAACTCACTAACTACACTAACGATACTGACTTTTGCCTAGTTTTTTTTTTTGAAAAAAAGAATAGACGCGGCTTCATGAGAGGGTTTGATTAAGAAAAATTACATATTTTGTAGCTAGGGAAATGATAAAATGAGTGATTTGTCTTCATTTCATTTTAAGAATCACCAAATGTGTGTTCTTCAATTTATAACATAGTGTGTGCAAATATAGATCTATACATATAGTGATTTTGTGAGAGGGTAGGGTAGCTTACATTTGTATGGCCTTTTTGAGTGCGTTAATGGATTCCATGGATGTGGAGATATCAACTGTGAAATCAACACCGTCACCCATCTCTGGACTTCTGTAAAAATTGCTGATTGGCTTTGTGAGCAGAACTGAGTTTGGGTAGTAAATCTTCTCATTATCGTACCGAAGAAACACTGTGGTCAGTATATTCATCTCTTCGACAACCATCTGCAGATTAATTAAAAAAAAAAAACTGATATTATCAACGAAAAAATATAGTTAAAATTATTTGAGACATTCATTCTTGTTATTCTCCCTAAATTTTTTGTCTGGTATTTTTTAATTTTTGTTTAGTTTTACATCGTAATTTTTTGAATTAGTTATTCATGTCACCGAGAAGAATCCGAAAAGAATAAGAATATGGAGAGAAGTTCAAATTTTTTTATATAAAACGACAAAAATACAATTTTGGTGTTTTTTCAACTATCATGAAGTACTCTTTTTTGCTTTTGGCCATAGTACTTTTTTAGACTTCTTTTATCGGGACGGATGATTAATTTAAAAATATAACGCGAATCCAACAAAAATTTTAAAAAGATAAAAAAAAAAAAAACCAAAAAATTTAGGGAGAGTGGATTAACTATATATACTGGTCAAATTAAAAATCCCTCCCCCCTATCAAATTTGTTTTTATCGGCATAGCAAATTTTCATTACGCATAAAAGATCAAAGATGAAGGCAGTGAGTGAAAACAAGAGGGTTCATAATATACCTGAACGCCATCGATGACGCAGCGGTCGCCAATGTCAAAAGGATGCATAACGAAAACGAAGATGATGGACTCGAAAGTAGTCTTGCAGGTGCTATGGAACATGACTCCCACAAGAACCATCTGTGTGATGACGAAGAATATGAGCTTCGTCGTCGCCAACCCCATCACCAACAGAAAAACCACGATTATGATCACGCTAACAACCGCGCTGGCTAGCTTGTGGAGTTGCTGCACCGCGGTTTTCGTGTCGCTCAACGAGTGCGCTAGGGCTTTTCGTTCGAAGTAAGCGCGAACCTAATGAATGGAGTATAGAGAGAACTAAATTGTTATTCACAAAAATTATTTTCCATAGTCAAGAAAGCTCATTTTAAAATTTTTGAACCGGGCAATGATGGGTAACGGGCCATGTGATTCTGTACTAATAAGTTAAATATTTTGGAAACAATGATGAATGCGAAATTTGTAATTAGTAGCGGTCCGAACTACATGTATTTTCGTATTATTAGCAAAATTTCCAATCTTATATGCCAAGAAATACACATTTATCAAAGATAAGGGGCGGTTCAGGAGATATAATATTTGACTCAACAAATGTAAAAAACCCATTTTGGAGTCCCACGCAAATGATTGGAACCGTTCAATATTTTTAAAACATGTTTCTAAGAAAACCCGAAAAAAATCAACTCATTCGGATATTGGTAAGGGCTCTATCGGTATTTGTCCTTAAATTTGACAGGATACAAATTGAATAAATCGATTAAGTAGATGAAGCTCTTACCGATCTCCAAATAAGTTGATTTTTTGCGGATACTCTTAAAAACAAATTTTAGACAAATTGAGTGGCTCCGATTATGAGTTTGGGGCTCTGATTATTGTTCTATCACTCAAACCGCCCCCAATAATACAGATAAATTCCATATGTATAGTGCTACTAGTGAGTTTTGTCACTGTTAACTTTATTAGCACGACCAAAGGATGGTTGAAAATTTCAAATTTTAGAAATTTTTATCCACACATAATAGAAATTTTTGGGATTTTTCCTTTGTCAAAGTGACTTAACAAGGGCCGATACCATAGAACTTTTCTAACCTGACTTGAAAACTAGTGAAAATATTTAGAGTTATGCACGTGCACGGGATATCCAACAGTACCCCTGTGTCCGTCGCTAAAAACGGCCATACCTTTTTTTGCCAAACATTACAACTTTTTTTTTTTGCGTATACATAAAAGTATATGTGTGAATATATTGAGCTATGTAAACATACCACCCAATTCCTGAAGGCAGACTTAGTGATCTTTCCATTCTCAAGGGCTCCTTCAAAGAGAGGGAAAATTGTATGAATTTCAACCCTGTTTAGGAATCTCATCAGATCCTCCTCTTCAATGTACCTTCAACCATACAAAAAGTCAAATATAATTAGCCACACTAGTACTTATGTTTAAAATTGAACTCTCTCTTCTTCTTTTTTTTGAAATTAATTAATTATAATTTATCAAAATCCACGGAACGAAAAAAAAAAAAGCGAAAAATGCCAAAAGTTATTGCTCAATTTTAAACACGAGACAATGTCCCTATTGTATTGATTTCAACTTTTGATTTGTTATGATTATTGAAATTTTCTTCGCCGTTCAGAAAAGAAAAAAAAAAAAGTTCTCTTGGGGCTGATACTCTTTCAAAACTTCTTGACCAGATATTTATTAGAGTTTATACACATTGGGTTGGACAGATTAATTTAATCAACGTATTTATGGATACACCACACACGCGCACACCAAATACACACCAGCACATCCCAATCGTCCAAGTTAATTTTGAAATGAATTCTTACCGGTCAAAGTTAATTTTGATCAATTAAAATTTGTTTCAAATCCGGACGTTGAAAAATGCTTTTAGACGGTCGGGATGTGCTGGTGTGCATGTGGTGTACATGTATCCTTTTCATTAATTTATTGTGAAGTGAAAAAATGTCCTGAAATAAATTTTTTTTTTCTTCTGAAAATAAATTCGAAAATCGCTTCAGGTTTTGTTTTTCTGATGCATGCTTGCGTAACAATGTCGTCAGTAGTGACGAACCAATTTAGTGGTCCAAGGTCCACGATTTGGTGGAGTCATTAGCACTGGGCCTAAAATGCAAATCCAAACCTGTCATTTTTTGATAATAAAGGTCAGATGTCCTCCTTGATGTTGAGGGTTTTTATTTTATTTTCCGTATAGCTATAAAGGGCCCAATTAAAGTTTTTGCATTACAAGTACAACGATAGGGCTCGAGAATCATTGAGCCGACATTGTCAACTGTGGAACTTTTAACCTAGAATATTCGGACTTAAGTCATAACTGACTCGGCTGGAGAGAAAATATTGATTTGTCTCTACTTCGTGGGATTCATCACCAGACCCCACCAAACTGCAAGTTAGCCATAACATGAAATTTTAATCTTGCATATCAATATGCACCGATGCACGAATGAAAGTGCGTAAATGTTTCATCTTTTTACTATGTGAATTTTTTTGTAAACTCCAAAAATCCGAGCTCCTTTTTCTAACCACTATTATAGAAGACAAATTAAGTCAAGGAATATTGAAAACACCAGCTAATTCACACAAACAAACATAGTAGAATCCATTAACACACATGTCCTGATCAGGACACATGTAGTGGTATGAGGAATCTTAATTTCCACAAAGTGATCACAAATATGAGACAAGTCAACCAAATCCTTCCATTCGCAGCCGGTACGATTGTCAGAGAGACACAGAAAATGGTGATGTGAGGAGCATGTAATTTTTGGTTGTGTGTATGTGGCAAACAAACACCATCAGATGGAACACTAATGCATGGCACATGGATGAGTGGTGGTCCGAATGGACACAGCCTACCGCACGTTCACTTACTGGAAGACCTGGACTTGACCCAAGAGTACTTGATTAATTACACGAGAAATTTCGAACCTGAGACCTTAAGAGTTAAAAACAAGAGGGCCTAGACCCTAAGAAACATAAACACTCTCGAGCAACTCCAAGACCATCACGGTCGTTGCGCTAATCATCTAACACTTCTAGTGGCGCTTGATCAAAACACTTGATTACCTCGGGGAAATAACCAAAAGAGTCTTGTCCAAAATTTTCTGAAAACCTAGCTCTGATATCATATTAGATTGTTAACTAACAACTCATCTAAAAGCTTAATGAATTAGCTAGAGAGAGGGGCAAGAGATCCTGTGTTCGAAACTCACTGCCTACCTAATGATTAAAATTTCAAGTGTTTAGCCCGCTTATGAACACGTGAGGGGACTTGTTGAGAATATAAATAATAATAAAGTCGCCCCTCTCTCTAATAGTTTAAACTTTTAAATGAGTTGGTGGTTAACAATTTAATAGTGTGTGCCAAACATTATGAGAGGAACACTAGTAATGCATGGCACATGGATGAGTGGTGGTCTGAATTCATTTTCAAGTAATTGTGCATGTGATGTATTGTGAGAGGATGACCTGTCTTGGTCCAAGAAGCCCTTGCACAAAAAAGGCCTAATTTTGAAGGGAACTTTCTAGCACCTTCAAACCAACGAGCTGGGGACACTCTTGTACTACTAGGAAAATGACCCTCGAGTCTTGGAAAAGTTAAAGGTTATGGAATGCTAAGGCCCACTAAAACCAACTCCACTCGAAACATATATGCACTGACTTAGGGGGTGTTCCACTAACAAAAAACTAACTAGTTTATTCAAATGCGTGAACTCCATAAGAATATGTGGTTAAAGAGTACGAGTAGTAAATATCGATTACCTCGGGTGATACTGAGGTTTTCCTCACCAATGTGCTTAATTACTTCTGCTATCTCTTCTAGCCATCGTAAAAGAATAAATATCTCTACCATTCTTAAAATCTTGTTTGGCTCATTAATTGTGGAAACTTTATATTCATCTCAAAACCAATTGATAATGAGTGGAGAGGTCCCAATATATATTAAGTGATCATTCATTCCACTCTTAGGCAATGTGGGACAATGTTTCTTAACTTTAAATTATCTCACATTGCTCATCTAAGCCACCAAAGCCTGGTTAATAAATTCTTGAGGTTACTCCACTTATTGCCAATTGGTTTTAGATTGGAACCCTCCAAGAAATTTAACATGGTATCAGAGTTAGGTCTTGAGTGGCGTCATCTCACGTGGGTTTTTCTCAATTCGTACCTCCACGTGCATCCGGGCTACACGTGAGGAGGAGTGTTAAATAATCTCACATTGCTCATCTAAGTCATCTAAGTCTGATTAATAAATTCTTGAGGTTACTCCACCTATTGTCAATTGATTTTAGGTTGAAACCCTCCAAGAAATAACACTACGACGAAATCATTGTGAGACAAGAAAATGATGGAGTTGCCAAGGAATAAATTTAGCTTATGATGCATATGCACACATTCGATATTGATGTGTATGGGTATTGCGCGGTAATTGTTGACAATAGCTAGGGTCCATGCCCTTTTATTACCCACAAAAGGCCTATTTGCAGGGCACTTTCTCACAACACCTAAAAGGCAACAAGCTGAGATACTGTACTAGGAAAATGACCCTTGAGTCTTCGGAAATTCTAAAGGTTATAATGACGATGCCAATGCCCACTAAGGGCGAGTTCTTAAATGAATTATTTGATTTTATCATTATTTTTTACGAATAGATTTTATCACACTAAATTTTATTAAATATTTTTTAAACTCATAATGGTCCACAACCATTTTATCACATAAATTTTATCTATTGGGAAAACAAGGTGATTTTATCACCCCTCCATAAAACACCAACTAAAATTAACTTTTCTATTTTATCTCATAAAATCCATTCAAGACCTCCCCCTAAAAATAACCCCACCCCCACAAAAATGTGACGGTGGAAAAGACATGAATTCCATTTCCAGCGAATCTCCCCACTGCAAGATCTCTCCACGGCACGATGACATGGATTTGGTTACTATGAAATGAGTGAACTCCACGAAAATATGTGATTGGAGAGAGATAACTATTGAATTACCTCGGGTGGTATAGAGGTTTCACTTAACAGTTATATTCTTTTTTGAGGGTAAATCAAACAGTTATATCCTTGTTACTCCAATAACATCGATATACTTTTCGTGATGTTTGAGTTTGAGATGTACTGCTCTGCTTTTGCTAACCCTTCTATTCATCGTATAAATCCTAGCATTCTTAAAATCTTGTTTCGCTTGTGAACCTATCGACAAATCGTTGTGACACAAAAATTCGATTTATGAAAGAGTCATTTGTAGTATTTTTAGAGCAATGTCATAGATGTACGTGGGTCTCACATAATAGATGTAGAGCTCGCACACATCAAACGATTTCAAACACATTTGTGTTCGAATATCTGCCTATCAATTTGTGTTCGTTGTATTTTTTTATGTTTTTTTTATTATCTTTATTTTTCTCCTCAAATCGATGACTGATGGGCGAACTAGCTAGGCAGTTAAAAAGAAAGAAATGAAAAGAAGATCTCGTCGAGGGGCGAGAGGAAAGTTAGAGAGAGAGAGAGAGCAGAGGGGCGTAAGGCGGCAGAAGCATTTCCCTGGGTTTTGCCCGGCGGCCGCCCACTCCCCCTCCCCCACCACCCCCTTCCATCTTCTTCCTCCTCCACGCCTCCACTCCTCTCCTCTCCTACTTCCCCCATTTGGTTTCCGGTGACTCCCCATGTAAATCAACCTCCTCTCCTCTTTGCATGGGCGGCCGGATCTGGGTTTTCAGATCCGGACTCCCGACTTCGGCGGCGGCGGCGATGGTGGCGTGACAACTCCGACGATCTCTTTTTCTGTTATGTTTTTTTGGTTCCATTCTATTTTTTGTTCTTTTCTGTTGTAGATTTTAGATTCATTTTTGGTTTTTTTTGTACTGTTAGTTTGATTCAATGAACTTTCTTTCTATTTCTCCAAAAAAAGAAAAGAAGCTCTCACTTTCGATCATTAAATAATTAAGGTTATCTTCTAGATCATAGTAATTGTTTACAATAAAAATTATTTTTTTCCCATAAACACGTGGCAACAGTTTGGTGTGCAACCCTTAGCTCCATAATTGGTTTTATTACGGGTCGGTACAAAAAATAAATATTTATTACCACTAACTCCAATCATTCTTTTTAATTACCACTAACTCCATTAAGGTCAATCACTCTAGGATTATAGGGTTTAGGCACTTAGGGTGCACTTTCCTATTATAGGGTTTTTAGTAGTTTAGGCACTTTCATAGAGTACCCTAGCATTTTAGACACTTTCATAGGGTACCCTAGGGTTTAGGTTTAGGCACTTTCATATGGTACCCTAGGGTTTAGGCACTTACATATGGTACCCTAGGGTTTAGGCACTTAGAATGTACTTTCCTATTATAGGATTTTTAGTGGTTTATGCACTTTCATAGGGTACCCTAAGATTTTAGGTAATTTCCCTAGGGTTTAGACACTTTCATAGGATTTGATGTTTTAAAATTAAAAGTAAAAATAATAATAATAATAAAATCTGACAAGATGGGGACTGATGGGATGGAACTGCAAATGGGGACTGACAGAATGGGGTGGAGTTTCCAGAGCATTTTTTTTCGGACAAGTGAAGTGCGTGGTCAACAACCCTCCAAAACTGGAGCCACTGGTAAATTGCTCTACATAATTCGCGCATGTAAGCGCGAGGACTTCCAAAACATTTCAAAATACCTTAAATCCATAAGTCCACTACAACTTTTTAATGATTTAACATCGCTTTGATTAGGGTGAATCAACAAGCATGATAAAAGCAAAAGCAAAAGTTAATTGATTAGGGTCGACTGTACATCTTTGATTAATTTGGGCTAGACAACAAGATGTCTCGTAGCCCGATTGATTGTGTGGATCCATCATTATCCGAGACTAAAAAAAAGGGTTAATGGAAGTACCACATTTCCCATGTGCACTCGATCGGGGTGATTGTGGTACCACTCGGTATCACACAGGAGCTAACATGGTGGAATGACTTATCTTATGAATTTCCTATCCTTAATCATCAGCTTAATAGGTCGGCTACAGGGATGAAACCGGGTTGTCAGTAGGGACGGTCGCCCCTATAAGAAAAAAAAAATGTGACGGTGGGATACTGTACTATTTGCAGGGCACTTTCTTACGCGGGTGGGTCTTGCGCGATAGTTGTTGAAAATAGCTAGGGTCCATGCCCTTGAGACCCATAAAAAGGCCTATTTGCAGGGCACTTTCTCACAACACCTAAAAGGCAACAAGCTGGGATACTGTACTAGGAAAATGACCCTTGAGTCTTTGGAAATTCTAAAGGTTATAATGACGATGCCAAGGCCCACTAAAAATAACACCACCCCCCACAAACATGTGACGGTGGAAATGAATTCCAGCGATATATCCTTGTTACTCCAATAACATCGATATACTTTTCGTGGTGTTTGAGTTTGAGATTTACTGCTCTGCTTTTCTAACCCTTCTATTCATCGTATAAATCTTCTGGCATTCTTAAAATCTTGTTTCGCTCGTTAACCTACCGACAAATTGTTGTGAAACAAGAAAACAATCGAGTTATGAAAGAGTCATTTATAGTATTTTTAGAGCAATGTCGCAATCGTAAACACAGATGAATATGCACAAATTCATGCAAATTTGCCTAGGACTGTCTAATCGATGTACCTATGACGATTTCGAACACATTTATGTTCGAATATGTGCATATCAATCTGTGACGTAGTAGTGAGGTAGCTAGCTCGGTAGTCAAAAAGAAGGAAATGAAAAGATCTCACTTTCGATCATTAAATAAGGTTATCTTCTAGATCATAGTAATTGTTTATAATAGTAATAAAAATTATGTTTTTCCCATAAACACGTTGCCGGCAACAGTTGGGTGTGCCCTTAGTTACATAATTCGCGCATGTGAGCGAGCGGGAGGACTTCCGAAAACATTTCAAAATACCTAAAATCCATAAGTCCACTACAACTTTTTAATTAATGATTGAACATCACTATGATTAGGGTGAATCAACAAGCATGATAAAAGCAAAAGCAAAAGTTAATTGAGATTAGGGTCGGCTGTACGTCTTTGCTTAATTTGGTAGACAACAAGATGTGTGTCATGTAGCCCATTTGATAATGTTGGTCCATCATTATCCGAGACTAAAAACAAAGGGTTAATGGAAGTACCACATTTCCCATGTGCACTCGATCGGGGTGATTGTGGTACTTAGACTTTTAACATGGTGGAATGACTTATCTTATGAATTTCATATTCTTAATCAATAGCTTAATGGGTCGGGCAGTGACGTAGCCAGCAAATTGGCCAGTGAGGACACAATTTATAGATGCTAATACTATTGTTGTGAAAAAAAAAAAATCTCTTCTGGGTTCCGTAAACAAGTTATAGTTTCAAGGGAAAAATTTAGTGAATTGAGGCTTGTTTTTTAGTAATTAGTTATTCAGTGGCTCTAGGGTATCGCCACGTGATGTCCTAACACTCTTTTCCATCACTTTTTTTTATCAGTCTTCATTCATCATGTATTCAGGTAAAACTCATATATTTGGTCTTGAGTCCCACATAAATATGCGCAAGAAAATAACATTATAACACTAAGTGTTCCTTTGGGTGAAATAACCAAAATGGTTTTTTGTTTTGTCCTTATTCAATTTTTTTTTTGTATTTGTTAGTTTTCGGTCGATTTTTTGTGGTTTCTTTGTTCGTCTTGACGAGAGGAATCTAAAAAATATAAAATTATTAGCCAAACTTAAAGTTTTGTGAATAAAGAAGAAAAATAAACCAAAAAACCGGTTTTTTGGATTATTTTTGTCTTTATTCACAAAACTTTAAATTTGCTTAATAATTTTATACATTTTAGTTTCCTCACGTCGAGAGGAGCCAAGAAACCACAAAAAATCGACGTAAAACTAACAAATTCAAAAAAAAATTGAATAAGGACAAACGAAAAAACCAAAATGGTTTTTTTAGCCAAAGGAGGTATAAGTAATGGTGCCCCAAAAACACTAGTTAGTTTTTTGTATGTAAAAAAAAAGTGAGTACCAGTTTATATTTTCCTACCAAAAAAAAAAAAAAAATCCTCCCTAAATTTGATTAATTTTATTTATATAACAAACTAATCTTGAATGAGCTCTAAACCATCGAAAGCTAGTTTAAACTCGAGAAGCTTGATTTGTTTACCTGTGCTAATTAACGAGATAAAAAAGGCATTAGTAATTAACCTGTTCCACACTTTCACCTTTAGTCACACGATTCTTTAGTAAGAGCTTCCGATCCCGTTCTCAACTCTCATTCTATGCTCGCCCACTCGTGAATTTTATTTTGAAATACTTTTGAAGATATTTTCATGTTCGCGGTCGCACTCACTCACATGCACGCATGCACGCGCGCTTAGTTTCCACCATGCCCTTGCCTTAAGTACGATTGTGTTTGTAATGTCTACTAATTCTTGTTTTGTCTTTGGTGAAATTTTCAATCATTCTTCTTAATTAGTGAGATTAAGGCCATATGGATTGAGGGATGTTTGTAGTGCATCCTTACACTACATGATTTGTAGGTTGACAAAATATACATGAAATACTACCCCTCCAAACACGGCCCTACTTAAAAAGTTAATCCCGTGTTTCAAAATAATTGATCTTACTAATTTTATTATTTCTGACTTCTACAAAAACATACCTACATTTTTAATTTAAACTACTTCTTATATGTAAATATGATCTTATCTGATGGATTTCATTTAGTTCTATTAGATGGATTTTAAAATTATACATAATATTATAGATTACAAATTAAATGTAAACCACTTTTTGAAAAGATTAAATAATAAAATAAGGACAATTATTTTGAAATAGAGAGAGAGTGCGCTTACTTGGCACCGGGTTTAGCGACATTCGTAAAGATCCGTTTGGCAGCGGTTCTAGCCCCCCACTCACTCGTAATCTCTGACTCTGCCCTCCCGAACTCATCCTCTGTAGTTGATATAGTTGACAACCCAAACGACCTCACATAATTCACAAGCCTCTTCACGTTCCAAGCCGAAGGCGAGCCCATACTCAGCTTCCTCAGCTTCTCCATATCAAGCCGCTTCGACCCAAACCGCTTTGAATAAACCATATTACTTTTCCTCAGCTTGGGCGGAAGCGACTTGGAAGTCGTTATTAGGTGGCTGTTGTGGCGTTGAGCCACCACGCTGTCGTCCATGGGTGGACCCGACAGCGTGTCGAGAATGTAGTGGTGGAACACACTTTCCTTCATCCGGTCAAAGTAGGTTGCCACGTGGAAGGAGGAGGCTAGGGTTTTTACTAGGATGATTTTGATTAGCCATATGGTTGCGCCCACTAGGATTGCAACTAGGGCTTGAAACACCTGGTTGACCGTTGAACAAGTACGGGAAATTTTGTAAATATTAAGGGGGCAATATTTAATTAACAAAATTATTGTAAAAAATTTAACAAGAAAATGCAGTCAGCTTAATTAATACTCTCTCCATACCCCTTTTTAAGCCATTATTTCATTTTCGGTTGTCCCTTAATAAGTGTTTATTTTTAAAAAGTTCGTGAGTAAAAATTGGTAAAATTTTCATTTTGCACTTCCGAGCTAGTAAATTGCATTTTGAAAAGTTGGAGGGTAAAAGGGTAAAAGTGTAATGATGATGTCTACATAAAATACAATTATAAAAAGTTAGAATATTAAAATTGTTACAATGGCATCTCAATAAAATAAAATAAAAAGTTTACTTAGACAATTAAAAAGAGACGGAGGAAGTAGTTTTATTTTTTTTTATCACGACTCAGATTAATTTTGGGTGTTTAAATTTGAAATTAACGAAAATAAATGGCATATATTCCACACAAGTTTTCAAACAGACAAATGATTAATTAAAAAAAACATGTTATATGAAAAGAAATACATCGGACTGGCTTGTCCCCAACCCCATCTTGTCCCTGACAATGAATTCCCATGGGACTGCTTTTTTTTTTCCCTTCTCAAAATTAGCAAATATTCTCATTCTTTGGCAATTTTTTTTAATAAAGATCATTAACTTAAAATCCACAAATTCAACAGAAGACTAATGGAGTGAATAAAAAATTTCACAGAAGAAGACTAAAAGAGTCAATCTAACTGATCTGTCTGTTTCCCTTCAAGAGAGTTCAGTTTAATTTGATTTATCTAAAATTCTTAAATCTTCAAACAGAAAAAACATCTTTTTTGGTAATTAATTCTTCCGTCCGCCCAATAAAAGTGTATATGTATTTTTACCAGTAAAAGAGTTTTTTTTTACCAGTAAAAGAACACTTTTATCTTCTAACAATAGGAGGACTGTTTACAAAAAAACAAACATAAGCAAAAAAACATCCTATAATGCTTTCACATGAACAAAAAACAAACATCTTAATTAATGGTTTGAAAATAGATTTACCTTTTTGAGCATTTTGTTCTTCTTGTGAACCTTGGCATTAAACATGATAGTCCAAGCCAGCAGAACCAGCGCCAACCAAACACAGTTCTGGAAGCTCTTCCTCAGCCCATAAACGAAGTACAGTACTCTCTCCCTCAGCATGAAATTCCGTTCGATGACGAACACGAAAAAGCTGATGACCCAGCCGGACACGAGCCGACCGCTGAACGTGACCATCACCATTAAGCACCATTTCCAGTTCTCCAGTCCCCAGGTGTTGTGGTTCTTCAGGGAATCTATTGTGAGAGAGCAGAATAAGTTTGTTACTATTATGATGAATAAGGTCCACTCGATTAACGCGCAGCAGTTGATTTTCTTCGTCTTCTTCTTCCTCACGTGTAATTTCTCTTTTCCGATTCCTCCTGTCGAGGACAAGTTGCATACATTAGGGATGTTGTAAGTTCATAAGATAATAACATGGCAATTAAATGAATTTATTTTTGCAAATTAATTACATGCATGAATCAAGAAATGCAAGTTCAAAAAGACAGTCCTTTTGGGGAAGACAACCTTTTAGTGTCTTTTTTGAACTTTTTCAAATTTTGGCTTTACTTTTATATATTTTCGATTCCTCTCATTGATCCGAATGAGATATAAAAATTATACCCAGATTAGTAAAAATAAAGAGAAAATAAGAAGAAAAAAAAACCGTGCCAGAAGTCGCTAAAGAAAAAGCAATAATGTTACATACACAACATCCTGCGTGACAGTATATGATTGTTGATTGTAAAATAGTTTCAAAGTATATTTGTTCTCTAATGACCAATCATGCAGTGTCACGCAAGATGTTGTGTATGGTATTGTGTCTTGATGTTTTGTATGTAATATTATTGGAGAACAAGAGAGTAACGGGATGGGAAATTTCCAAAAATGAGAAAAAAAAAAAATAGTAGCAAATTTCCCACTATAAAAAGAGAAAAAGAGATGAAGAAATTCTGTATATTTCCGGATTCCAAATGGGTTGACCTGTTTTTAGAAGTTTTTTTGAAAAAGTTAGACAGGTAATAGGCCTATTTAGGAAAAAAGGACATTTTAGAATCTTAGAAATTGCCAAAAAAAATTTTTTTTGAGGGTCAGGGTGTCCAGGTCAGCTTACTCACACCTCGACTATTTCCCTCTCCGATCCGATCAAAGGCGGACTATCCACGTCTGGGACTAAGGGATTCACGAGAGATTTCTCTTTTACGCTCTGGCCCTAAAAAGTTGTCAAGTTTCGAACACCAAATGAAATTATTTTGACACAAAACAAGAGCTCAACATTTGAGCACCAATTTACCATACCAACAGAGGGAATGGGGGGCCGCTATAGGGGTGCAGTGAGCCATCACGACTGTCCATTCAGCAATAAACGGTTCGGATTATCTTCATTTCACATATGAGATAATCCGGACCGTTGATTGCCGAACAGACGGCCGTGATGATTCACTACACGCCTATAACGAGTTTGCTCACTATAGGTCCCCGGAGTATGGATTTGAAGCCTTGATTCCTCTTCCTTTGCTTCGACAAAACACAATTGAAGTATTGTTACGCTTGGATGGATTGTTAATGAAAAAAAAAAAAACAACTTAAGACACCTTCATCCTCTTCGAGATCTTCCTCATCCTCATCGTCTTCATCACTGTCGTCGTCATCACTAGTCAAGTAACTCTCGTTGAGGGGTTGGAGCTCCTCGTATTCGGGTGTGTGTATGCGAGACACGGGCGGGTGATTGAACTCAACGTTTCGAGACTTGGGTTTGGAGAAGGTGTGACGGCGGAGGGTTTTTGCTCTTGTTGGACTGTGTAGTGATTGGGTGGTGTGAATTGGGTTCTTGGGGTGTGGTTGATGATCAGGGGATTGGTTTTTGGTGGTTTCTTGGTCTATGATCACTACTACTTGATCGGAATTTGCCCTTTCCATATGTGTGTGTGTGTGTGTAATATTGCAGCTAAGTTTGTGGTTTTAGTCTGGTACTCTTTGGTATGGTCCTCTGCCACTATATAGTGGAGTGTGTGATAAGACACATAAGAGAGGTGTGTCCTTGGGAAAATCTGAAATAGTGAAACGTTTGAAAAATGATGATGAAAGTGTGGCGCGTTTTTGCTAGTCTAGAAGAGTCTGAGGGACCCGCCCGCTGTAAAAGCAACTCTTCTTTTGAGCAACAAAATGTTCATGAGGTGGAACTCAGAGTGGGACAGCATCCGTGTTGGATTGATCACGGTTGTTCGTAATCAGCAATGGACAACTCAGATTTATTCGGCAGTAGACGGTTTAGATTGTTTGGACAAGATGTGATCTGAGCTCCATTGTGGACCACGGACGGTCGTGATCGGCGCAACATGAATGCTAGGGACGGCACCATTTCCAAATCCTCGCAGTAGACGTGAGATTTAGGAGTCTGCTCTAACGTAAAACTAGAGCGTGAAACTAGTGTCTAAAGTTTTTCGTTTTTGCTAACAGTGCTAAAGGTGCTAAAAATAGTTGATGTATGTAAGGAGAATGACCTGTCTTGAAATTTGTGCTTAGTATTTTTAGAAAAACAGGAAACTCACCCTTGTGGAGCCAGTGCGGGTCATTGTTCCTGGGTTTTTTTTTTCTTTTTTTGATTACCAGGTATCCAGACCAGCTTTCGCACAGCTCGACTAATCCCAGGAGACCAATCCCACCATCCATTAGTGGAGACCGTATTTAAAACCAGAGTAAAACTTTGTATGAACTTGCCCCAATTAAGGAGTTTGATAAGCCAAAGCAATTTGTTCCTGTTTTTTTTTTTTGTTTTTACACATACTCTTGATCTTAGCCAAAAGGCCGAGAAAGGTGTGTTTTTACGCATACTCTCTCTCTCCCCTATGTGTGTGTGATTGCAAGTTTATGTGGCTTTGGTCTAGTTCTCTTATTATGGTCCTCTGCCACTATATAATGGAGTGTGTTTTGCTTGAACAATGATGAAGCGTTGTGTTAAGAAGAATCCGAGGGACCCGCGTGCAATAAAAGCAACTCTTTTTTTTTTGGTCTAAACCACCGGTATCCAGAAGCCCACTGGACCTCGACTAAATCCGGTTCGAGCCGGGTCGGCCCACGAAGGGGTAAAGCTCTCCCAGTGCAAGTTTCCTTCATTCACAAGACTCGAACTCGAGACTTTGCTTAAGGGGAACAAGTGCCGAACTACTTAAACCAACTTGCGTTGGTAAAGCAACTCTTCTTTTGAGCAACAATGTTCACGAGTTTATGGTAAGCACAATAATTGGTAGGCAAATTATATGTGTAGTATACAACGTATCTTTTACATGGCGAGATATTTTTTTCTATCAAAACTCTAACAATAATTTTTATTTTACATATTATCAATTATTATATACTCCCTCTGTCCCTTTT
The DNA here is from genome assembly GCA_963854785.1 of Vaccinium vitis-idaea. Classification (NCBI taxonomy): domain Eukaryota; kingdom Viridiplantae; phylum Streptophyta; class Magnoliopsida; order Ericales; family Ericaceae; genus Vaccinium; species Vaccinium vitis-idaea. The sequence continues at coordinate 46,692,114 of OY978215.1, forward strand.
AAATGATCCATATAGAAATACGTGTAATTTGAAACCCCTAAAAAACATAATGCTCTATATAATTTTTTAATTTGGTGCAAAAAAAATTTAAAAACCTTATACGAAAATATATATTTTTAAACGTCCACAAAAATACACGTTTCCCAAGTGGATCACTTAAAAAGGACGGAGGGAGTACAATCTTTATCTTTCATTCTTCTTAAATATTTTTCTTAATTGTGTGTGAGGAAGTGGAGAGAGGAAATTGGTGAAAAGAAATGATAAAATAAGTGATAGATAGTGAATATTTGTTAGAGTTCTTGAATGTCTCACACTGCATCTCGGGATCAAGCCTCATTCCCTCTCCCCCATGTAATAGATTAGGAATGACGAATGACAAAAAAAAAAATGAATGCAATTTAGCTAGTCATTTATTGGGGCTATTGGAGTTTTAATTTGATTGTTTGCCAGTTAAAACGCTTAAAAGAGCACATATAGCTAGGCTCTTTTACTTGCCCTTAGAACCCAAGTAGGAGTACTTCACGGTGACTTGGAACCCGAGTTTTTCGCAGTCAAGACTTGAGATTTAGAAGCATACTCTCTTAAATCTTTAGTGCAAATCTATTATCTAACTCTCGTAGAACCAGTGCATACGGGTTTTGTTCCTGTTTTAATTGGATTTCCCGCTAGTGCAAAGACGCGATTAGTCTGATTAGTCAAAATGTACATATAAAAGTTAGCCCCAGAATGCTGAGTGGCTATGATTTGAAAAACAAACTAATGATCAGAGTTGGAAATTTCACTTTACACACCAATCTTGTACCAACACTTATACTCACATACTTTAGGAGTCGTATACACCTTACACACTCATTCATTGGGTATTGGGTTTGTTCGTGTACCCTACTCTCAATATTTATCTATTTCATGATGCTTCGATGTCGGCTCCTAGTACGAGTTCTAATTGATGCACCGGATCTATATCGGGATCAAAGTTAAGATTCTATCACGTGTTATGAACAAAAAAGAACCCGACACAGAGACTTGAACACAAGCATTGAATGAGAAACTCGAAGTATTTACACATCGAAAAGTAAATTACTTAGTTATATATATAGCAAACATTACCAAAGCTTAAAATCAACGGCAAAAATGAGGGAAAAGAAATGCTCTCTGTCATTGCAAGACTGAACACATAATTGCTATTCCTTTCAAACAATACAGCATTTCTGGAAGTGTGAATTTTCCAAAATCGCAAGCTGTGAAGTGTGAATTTTCAACACACTGCATATTTAACATTTAGATATACAAAGAAAAATGGAAACAAATGTAAGAAAAACAAAGGGAAGAGTGTACAAATTACACTCGTTGAGCTACACGTAATACGTTACGTAGGAAGGACAAGAAAGTACGGGGTGAAGATTATTGAGCACCTAGTTTTTCAAAACAATATCTTATACTACGAATGAACTAATTTCCCTGTAAATGGTAAACTTCTCTTTCTATACCTGGTTGAATAAATATGCCCAAGCCTCAGAAAGATTTATCACCAGAATTTGTATAAGCCTAGTTTATCATCTGGAGTTCTGGTTAGAGGAGTCCCAGAGTTTCTTCTGACAAATTAAGATTTTCTCGTTCTCTACTCCCTTCTCGGTTTTTTCTTTACGGCATCCCCATCTCATCCCTTTCGCAATGGCAGCTACCGCATCAACATAATAGTTGGTTTCCCGGACTATAGCGTACCCGTTTGGCCTCAGGATCCTATCCATCTCCAAGAGTACATGCTTCATCTCGCACCTGCCAATCATTGTCTAAACTCAGAACCAGAAGTCTTTGGCATTCACAACAAGAATCATCACGATAGTTCTATCTGGAATTGCGAGTTCAAAGAAGCCCGAGTGGCCAATGGGCTGCACCATTTCCTAGATTATTGCCATCCAGTTATCGGATAGGCAAATGGAAAATGTGAAGGAAACTCGAGAGTTTTAACTTTATGCAGTTAACTTCATTGAGCTGAGAGACTAAAATTTGGATATTGGCATCCTGTCTATTGTTTTCTAATTTGTTTTTGCTTTTCTGAAATTGTTTAATCACCTAGATCCTGTTTACACTTTTTTTTTTTTTGGTCCACTTGTGCTGTTTCGGGAATTAGATATCCTACTTGGGAGAAATATTTCAGGGTCGGGTGGGCACCACATGGCCTTGCCACGTGATGCCCGTTGGCTCATCCGGGCCGTCCATCCGTGTTTTGGACGGCCCCATATCTTTTGAGGTAAATTTACTCCAAAAATTTGACGGGCACCACATGGCCTTGCCACCTGACGCCCACCCGGCATTGAAATACTTTCCCCTACTTGGTAACTCCTACGTCTTCCGATACAAAAAACCATTCCGATAAAGAACTTCAACGTCTTCCTTTTTCCATTTTGATAAGCGGCAAATCTACTCTGTGCTAAGGTTTTGCATCCAGAACTTCCCATGTGTCAATGTTTCCTTGGTAAACTTAGAGCATAAAGCAAGCAATCATGCATACCCATAAATTGACTAATGGAACCAAGAAAATTTAAACACCACGAGCCTTACCTATGGCTTTCAGCAGTAAAAAGACCATCAAGATGGAGGAGATCATATGTTCGAGGATACGTTGAGAAAGCCTCACACCTACAAGACCAATCAACAATATACTTTAAATCTGTCATCTGTATTATCCAAAGAATAATAAAGTAAATGAAAAGGCCCAGAAGTTATGAGTAATTAGCCAGTAGTCCTGGAACAACAACTTGGCATGCTGACAAGGCACTCCCCGACCAACATGAGTATCAATCATGGAATTGCGGGTTGACTGCATGAATCCCTTTTTCCGCGCCCTTATTGGTCGGAGCACCGTGTAGGCGTGTACTGTGTACACATGCCATGGTGGTGCTTCAGGACTACTGCACAATTTCTCAATATGGATAGCCGGAGCCCTATATGAATGAATTTGGAATTACCAGTCATGGTAGGTTCCAATAAGTCCCCTGTCATACACAACAGCAAGAGAATTAGCAGCATAGGAAGATACCACATTCATCACCCAAAGGGGATCACTAATCAAAGCCGCAGCAAAACCTCCATAAAGTGTATTCATATCCATCACATTTCTTATCTTATCACTCCCAATTGCCGGTAACAGTTTCTTGTAGTGCTTTGCTCTCACCTTCCACTGACTATCATCGTGCCTGAATGCACCAATACTGCCACCGCGGATATCAGCCACCCGTTCGGGCCCTACATGCAACCGTTCGGGCCATTTGGGAAGGGATTTCAGGGCGATCTTGACCTTTGGGTTTGGAACGACAACGCAAGGACGGAGTGGAGTGTACCATGCCGAATCCGGTTCTGTGCCGTCGTCACACTTGGGGGGGTAGGCATCTGGGATGGCGAGCTTAGAATAGCAAGTGTTGTCATTTGATTTTTGCCACACAGCGATGTCGTCCTTTTTGTTGTACAACGTGAAGCACATTGAAGCTAGCAAATCCTGCAATTTTTCGTAGTCAGATTTCTGGTCTTCGATGGTTGTGTTCCAGCCTCTCCAACGATTTTCATAGTTCACAGGAGGACCGGATAGAATCCAGAAGCCTCCAGGACGGAGTATGCGGTGTATTTCTAGAAGGTAAATCCCACCTGAAAAAACACACGATTATGATCTGGCGATGAAAACTTGCTACAGCAAATCATGAAAGACAAACAGCCTTTAGCTATTGATACAGGGATAACTCAACAAGCACTCTATCTCCATACTAGATTCGAATTATAACCCAGAAGAAAACTGAGAATGACAGTGATTCACGATTTCACCTTGTTGAAGTGCAAAGGACAGTCAGGACAAATAATGAAAAGGTTATGAACTGTTATAAAAGTCACAAATAAGCAGAATAAAATCAATGGACCGATGAGCAAAATAAACTAGGAAAACGCATGGATATGAAGAGCTATATTTTCCCTTTTTTAAACAAATAATTGGTTTTCTAATACGAAGATCTATATTTGCCAGAATTGATGTTCTTATAAATTCTTTCAGTTGATTGTGTTGCCAGGTCGAAACTAAAACTGCTATTATGAGTTGAGAGAGATTGATTACCAAATTCTGTCCATGGGATAAGACACCTTGAGCAATGCGCCATATCGAACGAATTTGAGGGGAATGGAAGCCGCTGAGTTGAAATAATGCCCAAAATTGCAGGAATTCCACGTTCCAGAGCAAATTGGACTTGAGCCTCGTGATTATCTCTCGGAGCAAGGGAGACTGTTAGAATTCCACGGTCTAGCAGATCACCTCCCCAGCTAGCAACCTATATCGATTGAACCATGAAAAGACACAAAGATTTACAAATTCAACAAGTACTACAAATGTGACCACTAATCACTATATAGTTATCTTAGTTCAATCACAATGATCTAAAAACATCCATTCAAGCACTTATCTTACAGAGATCTAATTATCAGTTGTTTTGGGTATCAATAGCAGAAACTGCTAGACGAATGGTATCCATCAACTAGATATTTTTCTTTTTGAAATTGCAATTTGTTTGATATAAAACTAACTGAAGAGGAAGTGCTTCAGTCATGGGCGGGCACCAGAAACCCAAGTCAGAGGGTTCGGATAGCAAGACAAGACCAACTGATTTCATTTGATAACTCAAAATTTCTGGCATTTTCAAAGTGAACTTGGCTTCAGTGGCATCTAAACTTGGAGCCTGCTTCCTACTTGGCAAGAATGCCTCAAAACTAACAGAAAAGGACAAGGGATATTCCGCTTGCATTAGCTTGCAGTCAAACATGCTTTACACTCCGTAGCGCGGACACTTTTGGACAACAAAACTCTATCGACAGTTGGACACTCTGAATACAGGTTCAAATTCTGACACTCAATTCAGTGTGTGCTACTTTTTCTATGTATTTTTCGTTTAGACACTCCAGGGACACTCTAAAAGATCTGGATGCTCTCAAGACATTCACGAAACAATTTGGGGATGTTAACCATATTAGTAGCGTATAAAAGAAAAGTTATTTTTGCGTGACAGGATTGTGGTTTATTAAGTATAAAGATGCATAAATGATGAAATTCTTTTTGTGAATGATGTCGTTATGAATATGATTTTAAGGATACATAGCACACTATAATAACAGTTCCACCCTTATATTTTAATTTTCGATTCATCTATATCATGCATATATACTTTTTAAAAAGTGTAACCCAATGTGTTATGTCCTCCAAATTTTTGAAATTTACGTGTCGGAGTGTCAGTGTCTTGTCACGTGTCGGAGTCGATGCTACAGAGGCTTTACATTTCAAATGCATCTTCCTAAAGCAAATAGGATACTAGCTATGCTATCTCTTCAGCAATAAAAACTTGCTGGGTGCTTTTTGTGATGAACCTGGCGAAAGTGAAGAAAGAAGACTAAAATGAAACGAGACTCACCCCACATCCAGTATCGATGGCAGTTCGAATGGTCCCATCATGCATTTCTGGGATCAGATCTCGCATCAGATCAACATAGGCACTAACACCATTGGGGAACATGGTACCCCCACCTGGGAAACGGAACTTCTCCCCCTCTTTCCGTAGCCAGTGCTGGTTAGACTTCTGCTTGTTGATCCAATCATAAGGCACATTCCTACAGCCAGAGCCAAAAAATTAGTTCAACAAGATTCATTTAAAAGTAAACCACTTAGAGCATTATGAAGCTTGCACGACCTGTTAAAGTAAAAAAAAAACCAAACAATGAATATTACCTATACCAACACTCATCCCTACTCTTTGGCCATTTTATTGGTGTCTTGTATCCATCAGGTGGGGGAACCAAGCATTCCATTTTTTCAAATACTGGAGGACAATGACGTTCCAAGAAAGATAGCCGATGAACACTGTACTTCTTCCACCTCTATAAGAATATTATAATCTCATGTTTGTAAGCACCATATAGCAAAAAAATTATCAGTAAGAGAATCTCAAATGAACAATGTGTAAATGACATCCTATTCCTGAAGTGCCAAATTCAAGTTCAATTCGTGGTCCTATTCCAAGAGAGAAGAAACTGTGGCGTAGCCAAACCTTGTGTTGCATAGGGCGCCGAATCTAGCATTGACAAAATTTGGTATCTCGCGTAGATTTGGTGCATTGGAGCAGCAAAAAGATAGGAATTGCCACTTTTTTCTTTTCCCTTGGACAACCAACTTGCCATGCGCATTGGAGATAATCTAAGAGCAATAGCCATCAGAAAATACCTTTGGATCAGTGCATGGAGTGTAGTCTTGATAGTCAGCACCGCATTGGGGGAAGGAAATCTGCTTAACTTGGATAAGGCCAGAGCCAGAGTTGGTTTCAGACAGAGATTCAACAAATTTGGAGACGTCTTTAGAACTATGTACGTCCTTCTCAGAACAGAATATGCCACCGAGATAGAATGAAAACCCGCATAGCAGAATCAGCACAGTCACCGTGGGGACTACCCTGGACCTTTTATCCGGGTGTGTAGCCGGTTTTTCATCTTTGTACTTCATTGTCCCAGAAATAAATTACAATCTGCACATATGCAACAGCAGCAATACAAATGATTAGAATAAGGTTTCAACTAGAATAACTGGAGCAACAATAAGAATTCAAGATTGATCAAATATAATTTGTTCAAATCTCCTCCAATGGACTTTTTGACGGAGAAAAGACCGTACAATAGAAACTCAAATGCTGGAAACTTATGACACACACTCCAAGCCCAACTCGCTATAACATCCCAAGTTTTGATTGTTCGCCTGTCCCCTTACAATCACGCAAATTTATAAGAAAAAAATAGTTGAACTGATTGTGTTGGGAGATGTCATGTAAAATTATTGCGCTCTCAGTATTACTCTACAGGAACCACCTATATCTTTGTTGATTGTCTAGATGAAAATCGTATCGTGGTTGCATAACAGATTGAAGCAAGATCCCCGAACCAGATTACCAGTTTCTATCGCCGAAAATAGAAGCCAAGACCTTAAAGATAATCAAACAGCAATGCAAGAACTTAAATAGTGGTAAGTTTGTAGATTGATCAATTGACAAAGTGTACATGATTCCACTAAACGCAAAGGTAAAAAGAAGGGAAAGCAAATTAAGCCGGAAGCAACAACCAAGACAAGAAAAAACAAGGGTTTAATGCAGACCAAATGGTCCAAACCACCCAGGGAAATGACTGTGGAAAAGTTGAAAATACTAGGAAAAATCTGAAAGCAACAGCCGACATACTTCACTTATACTTTATACTCCTATACCTTCCCACATGATACTGGGCCCCACCCCCATGACCTAAGCCACCCCAATTGAGGAGGGGCCCTCTCACCCACCAAATCAGGAAAATTAAGCAAAATAAAGAACCAATCAACAGTGACCAAACCATACAAAAAGCCAAAAGCACATGGAGCAGAAAGCAATAGATAAACATATATGTACGCATCCAGATAGATTTTCTATTTTTCCAGTGTGAAATGTGAAGATAATATATGATATTAAATGGAATAGAAAAAGGCGAAAACAAGCACACACGAGAACACAAGATCTACACAGATTGGCAGCCTGCCTGCATCAACATAGAAGAAAAATAACAATTCATTATATCATATATAATTATGCTTTTCACAACTTAAGTGTCACTTGACTAATTCCTGAGATCAACCACACCGCTCACTAGTGGTGCCACGTAAAATCAGCGCCACTTAAAATCGGGACAAAATCTTGTACGGATTATCCATGAGAACTAATAGCATCTAGAAAGTTTCAAACTTGAGACCCGTTACGGAGTAAATTCTTAATCTCAGGGTCAATGACTTCTACAGAACTTCGGGTAAGTTCATCATAACTCCATAGACCATTAGAGAATGTGTTAATTGATAGTTGACTCCAACTGTTCAGTGTTTTCGTTTTCTCTTCTGAAGAATCCACAGGAAATGCTCCCTTAAGGAACATCCAAGACGAAAAAGGCAAAAACACATAGCTAAGAAACATACCCACCAAACAATTGGCTATGCCGATATAGTTCTGAGAAAAGGATGATGAAATCTAATAAATTAACCAAAGCAATCTCTTTTTGCATGTATATATATAGTTATATACACATTGTGTATGTATTAAAAGGTAATGACACAGTAGGAATTCGATACATAAATGAAAAAGATTCAATTTTTCTTATGAGACCCGTTTGGGAACAGCTATATCTTGTGTTCAATGACAACAATCAAGTAAAAATAGGAACACAAAACAGAAAATAAAGGAACCCACTATCCAAAAACAGATCTGCAGCACAAAATTAAAGGAAACCCAATTGCGAAAAAATAAGAACTTGGGAAAGAAATAATGTAATAGGTCGGAGAAAAGAAAAGGAGAGATGGAGAGAGACTAGTACCTTCTTTCTGGGTATGTACCTCGGCTTTCTGATATTTATTTAAGTTCAGACAAATTGAAAAGAGTTATGTCTTCTCCCCAACAAAGGAAAATCTGCTCCAGAACTGAATCTGGTTAGATGGGTTTGGGAGATCTGTCTCCTGCAAGAGAGAGATAGAGATCTGGCAGAAACTCACACATACAGAGCTAAAGATGTGAACATTTTTATAGAAGTCTGGACCTTCACTTTCTGCCCCGCTGTCTTCTACAATGGTTTTTCATTAATTGCGTTCGAAAACAACGTCAAAGGTTCTTTCGCCATGTTTTCCTCTCTCTCTCTCTCTCTATGATTATATAGGAGTTTATCTGTTAGCTTTTACATCATTCTTTCTCTCTCCCCATATGTTAATTTCAGAGCTTCTAGTAAAACCGTAAAAGGCAAGACCTGATTTCAAAGGAAAATAGGAGTAGCATATTATGGGCTCGTTTCTATCGATTGACAAAAAAAAAAAAAAAAAATTTATGGGCTCGTTTGATTTTTGAATTATTATTAAGATGGATTGGATAAGGTGGAATTAAGATGAGGATGGAGGGAACAAGTGGGGTTTCGAGATAAGTTTCGAAATAATAGATAGAATTACATAAACATTATGTTCGGTTATAGCGAGATAAAAATGGGATAAAGATGGCTTATACTATTTTTTTACCGGTGAGAGAACCTAATCTGGATTGGCGGGACAAGGTATTAGTTAGTTAGTACTACCACTTATGTGTACGAGGGATGTTTGTGAGTCTCATTTTTCATCTTTTTATTTTTAATTTTTTGGCTTTTTTGTTTTTTAAATTATGGTCAAAATGTGTTTTGAATTTGATAGAAATGTTTGGGAGAAAATGTGTAGAATGCATTTTGCAAAATGAGTAGTGTTTGAAAGACAAATTATCAAAATGAATTGCGGATTGGTTGTTTACCATTTTTCCATTGTTTCTTTATTATGGTACAAGCAGGAAACCCGTGCTATGCACGGAACGAATTCAAGTGCACTGAGTTTATGTGAATCTTGAAGTCAAAATATATAATATGTTTGATTTAATTTTCAAAAACAAAAATAATTTATCATCCTAATTGTTGGTCTTTTTTGGTTTATACTAAAAAGTTGTGTCATTTTCAAATTAAAAAGTAAACTACACATTTTGAGAACAATTGTATAAATGGCTATGAACCCGTGATATGCACATGAAATTTTTTTTAAGTGTAAGCAATTTATTTTAATTTAAAACAAAAGCTATTTGCATACCAAAATTCACTAATTGTTTAACATATCTGTCGAAATTTAAAAAATCTAATTTTACCAAATATTTCTGAATAATAAACTAACAATTAAAATTGTCACCACAAACACCCTAGTAATCCTGTCATTCACAAAAATATATATATATATATATATATGTGTGTGTGTGTGCGTTTATGTAGAAATTAAAATATATATCAATTATAAGAATTTTTTCCTGCTTCCTATGAAAAGGTATAAACAGTATTCGGAACAACAAATGTATAGCACAAAGTACTTTACTTATAAGGCATGGTTCATTTGTCATATTCTCAATCTGTCCTTACAGTGTGAAAGAAAAAAAAAATGGATTGTTGACTAAAAAATCCATTCCAGAAGTATTTTGAATCATAGATTTATATTTAAAGATAAAAGGGGAAAAAATTTAAAAAAAATGACAAAATATATAGCTCGGTAATTTTTCTTGCCTTGAGTGTGTAAAACAAAATAAGAATAATATTAATCAGTAATCAATAACAAATAGATCGACTTTTAGAAAATCATACCAGTGGAGTTGAAAATGAGTAAGAGAAATGGATTGGCATGGTGCCGAGTGTAACTTTGATAGTGGTTTGCATAAACTATCCTCGCATACCTAAAACATAAAGTCAAAAAAGAGCAGCACTATTGGTGTAAAACTGGATATAAATTTTGAACGCAGTAGTCCCAAATTTAGGAGAAGTTTTTTAGTGCCAAGTGGGTACCACGTGGTATCTTACATGGTACTCGTAAAGCCTTATCACAGCCATCCAACATTGTTACAGCCATCCAACATTGTTATCAATGGTTCGAATGTGCCGATGGGTACGACACGTGGTACTTGCTCAACATTGAAAAATTTCTCCAAACCCAGAGCAAATTAATAAAATTACAAAAGATGAACAACAAATAGTATCATATGGCTATAATCATAATCGAAAGAGGATGTAGAATCCACCCAAATATATGGATTTTTTCTAATACCTGAACCAAATTACACCTACTGTTATATGCACCAAAAAATGAAAGTTGATTCATAGATGCGTGGTTTAGTACTATTGTACTAAGAGGCATACAAAAGCAAGAGTTACTAACCAACCAAATCGGACTAAAATTACTCAGAACCTGGAACATTATGGAGGAGGTGTTCTTCATCTTCAGTACGTATCTTCCATTCTCTCGTTTGTTCCCTATACAATATAGTGGATGGATAGAGAAATTAAGAGGAAACAGAGGAATGATAAACGAAGGTATAAACTAAAAATCGAGAAACTCCTACTATAAGTTGTTCTCTAATTTGAGGAGAATTGGGTAGAGTTTTAAGGCCTAGAGCAGATGTAGTTAGTTGAATATGAAATAGAATGAGAAAGGAAATAAATACATATTTGTGAATTATGAAAAGAATATTACCTAAACAATTGTGCTTTTCTAAAATGAAGATATGGATTCTAACCCAGACAGTTTAAAAATTACTTGGCTTTGACGAAACATAAATCATGGCTAATTAGATTGGATTTGAATGTAATTAGAATTACTTGGACAATGAGTAGAAGTAATTTTCCATTTGAGAAACGAAAATCATGGAATAGATATGGATTTTCTTCTTGTTTATTGGATTTGACAAAATCATAACATGTTCATTTCTTCCCCTTTTACAATTTTTTTAGGGAAATTTATTGATGCTAAATAGTGGAAATTATTTTGTATAAAATTAATTATCTTAAACCCAATCAAGCTTTGCCACTTGTCGCGCTATGAGCCCTCCTCGCGAAAACTCATCCTGTAATACTAATATAGATATAATATAATAATGATTGATTCATAAAAATAAAAAAAACTGTTGTTTTATGTGAACAAAATCATTCCTTTTCCTTTTCTTTTTACCAAAAAAAAAAAACACACCATTCCTTTTGTCGTTAAAAAATATTGTACTTAAATAATAAATATAATTGTCAATCTTTTCGGAAAATAATCGTTACTTTCCTTAAAAAATTCGGAAATATGTATTATAATATTGCATATCTATTATAATATTGCATATCTATTATAATTGTTACTTTCCTTCATTACTTTCGTTAATTTCAAATTGGAAAAATTTCGGTTATTGTAATTGGAAAAGTTTATATAAGAAATTTGTATTCTTTCCTTAGGTGTGTCAAAATGAAAATTTCCATGGATAGTGACTTCTTAATCTCTTCTTTTTTTTTAGATATGCATACACGTGCTATTTATGGAACGTTTATATAAGAAATTCTTAATCTTTCCTTATGCGTGTGAAAATGAAAATGATAGATTGCTCCTTAAGATAATTTTTCTGTCAGTATTTATTGCTAAATAGTTATCAATCAATAATTATTTATATAATAATGATTGATTCATAAAAAAAATCTGTTGTTTTATGTGAACAAAATCATTCCTTTTACTTTTCTTTTTGCCCAAAAAAAAAAAAACACACCATTCCTTTTGTCGTTAAAAAATATTGTACTTAAATAATAAATATAATTGTCAATCTTTTCGGAATAATCGTTACTTTCCTTAAAAATTTCGGAAATATGTATTATAATTGTATATCTTTTCGGAAAATAATCGTTACTTTCCTTTAAAATTTCGGAAATATTGCATATCTATTATAATTGTTACTTTCCTTCATTACTCTTCATTACTTTTGTTAATTTCAAATCTTCATTACTTTTGTTAATTTCAAATTGGAAAAATTTCAGTTATTGTAATTGGAAAAGAATCATTATGGTAGCACAGATTAACTTGGAAAAGAATAACTACTTTCCTTTATTGAAATTGATCACCACAAAACCTTAACAAAGCTTAACTCGGTAAAGAATTAAATACTACCATTTAGGACTTTGCTAATTGCTAAAAAAGTGCAAAGAATTGGGGGACACGTGGCAAGCTCAGGAAGCTTTATTCACCAAAAGTCATCCTGCAATACTAATATAGATATAGATTAAAATGTGTATGAATATTATTTTTAGCGATATCTTAAAAAGTGTAAATGTGTTTTGTTCTTTACAAGTTTCGATGGCCTTTTGCATCCAACAAGATTTAGAGTTAATAATATGAATTTATTTTGTCAATATTAGGTAGCACATATCAGATCTTCACAAAATAATGGAAAAAAATCTAACAGATTTCCAAAATTCAATTATGATCTTCAATTTTGGTATAAGATTTTGATAGTTACAAATAACTAATAATATCACTAAAAATAAGTTGGTAATTAAAAAAAACTTTTAAGGATAAGCAAGTAATTTGACACTTTTTTTTTTTTTTTTTTCACTAGCCACGCAATTATATTCATCCATGTAAACTACCAACCAAACCATGGATTATATTATTACCCCTTCTTAACTAATCTCACATCTACCATATTTTCTTCTTATCTCCCTTCTTAGTTAATTCCTCAAAACCAATCCGGTTAACAAACAGGTCGTAGGTTTGTAAGCGGTTCGCTTCGGTCAATTAAAAACAAAAAAACTAACTAAACTGATTTAATCGATTTTTAATAGTATTGTGTACCGCAACTGACTAATACTACCAACAAACCTCATCGAACCGCGTTGTATTAATTGGTTTGGTTTGGTGCGATTTATTGGTTTGAACTTTACATAATTAGGTCAATACATTGTCATAAACAAAACTAGCACACTAAAAATCAATTACATGTACTTTACATAATTAGTTCAATTCATTGTCATAAGCAAAACCAGCACATTCATAATCAATTACATGTATAAATCATAGGTGGGAATCAACTCAGCAAATTACATGACAGCCACGCACAGAATGATGTACATAATGTCGATTGATGTGCGTACATCAAATGCCGATTGTCTTTTCGTTTTTCTTTTTACAAAAAAACTATATTAAACGTGTGTTTTTCATAGTTTTTTATTTTATTTTTAAACTGTAGTCAAAAGTAAGTTGTTTCTGAGTTTGGAAGACTCTTTTGTGAATAGCAACTTTTGGATTTTTTAAAAAAAAAATCGATAAGAGGAACATGACCTAAATGAACACAACACGACTTTGTTACCCTATTTTTAAATTCTTTCTTGGACTGTAAAGAACGAATATCGACACATATTCATGTCATTTGGAAAGTAATCCATCACCGACACATATTTGTTACCCTTTTTTTTTAATTCTTTTGCTTGGACTGTTGTCGCATAATATTATAGTAATTACGATATTCAAGAAAACGTCGTGGATCTTTGTCATTATTTGACTTTTAATGTTCTACACTACACTACTTCCATTCATCGAAACATAAGGGAGTGTTTGGGAGCTAACGTATCGCATTTTCATTATTTCATCATTTTGGTTGTTTGGCTACTAAATCACGCATTGGCAAAATCCTTATGCATGTGATACAATTTAAAATTCAATTATACCATCATTCCATTTAAGTTCCTAAATTATACAGTACCTACAGACTTCGGGATCGGTGTATCAAAAAGGAGAAGAAAAAAAAAAGTTGTGTGTTTTTTTCTTTTTTATATGTTGAGGGAATAGCACTATGAGATTTATTTGATAGCAGTATTTAATAATTAGTGATTCTCTTGCCGGTGAGTTTGTTTTTTGGTTATTTGTTTATTGGTTTTGGGCCAGTGATTTGATTTAATATATTTCTATCTCTTTACCGGAAAAAAAAAGGTAGTGTTTCTCTTGTTCTCCTAATGATAAACTAAAACAAATGAAGGAGATTATTGGGTTCTAGATTTCCCACCTTTATGGAAAATGCTAACACGTGCTTGGTGGGCTTATGTTAAGATTGAAAAAATGCGTTGGAATGTGTAAAAATTATATTAAAATAAGTGTAAATATATTGAAAAATGTAAAAAAAAAAATGCACTGCATTGTGTGCTTTTTAGTTTTTTTTTTTTTGTGTGGACACTGGACACACAATAGCAAGACCCTTTTTTTATTTCCGGTTTCTCATGGTTTCTGTCCTTTTAATTCTCGATAAATGTAAGATTACGTTCTTTGACCAAGGAAAATTTGCTGGTCAATTGATATAAAATTCCTTTTACATAGAACTATTGGGTCTTCCAATTTTCCAAAATGGTACTCCATGATTAGCGGAGTAATTTACGTATTGAGAATGCTATAGTAGTTTTTTTTTTTTTCCAACATGGTAACAAACGTTCATTGATAAAAAATAGCATAACAGGATATTAAATAAGATGATTATTGTTTCACAGAGGATCCAATAAGGAATCAAGGTGGTCTAGCTTTCCAAGTACAAATACTAGAACCCCACAAACCCGAAGTTGCCAAAGTGTGTGTAACTATCTTCGCGATCTACGAATAAAAAGAAAATCACAAATGTAAACCGATTAACTTCACGGCGAATATCTTCGATGACAATTTCTACTTCCATAGGGCAAGACCACACACTGATGGAAGCCAATTTGAAGGATCTGATTCGCCCTCAGACTGCCACTGCCTCCGCCTTTCTTCATCAAGGACCACCAACACTAACTTTATCGAAGCCTGAAACGGCATCTCGATGATAAATGAAAAGTCAAGAGAAAGGAAAAGAGAAAAAAACACAAAGAAGTTCTCAGATTTGAGATCGAGAGAAAAAAAAAAAAAAAAAACTATCACTGGAAAGGATGGTTATTAGAAACGAAAATTCATCACTACTCACTAGGGAGAACAGAAAACACCCGATGGATAAAGCCTTCTCCTCCCGCCGCCGCATTTAAGAACATCTCCAACCCATCCAAAATGAAGAATGGATATGACATAATAATGGGAGATTTTTGTAATTTATGCCCCATTTTTCCTCAAAAAATTGTACTTTTTGGAGGAACTCATCCTCGTTTTGAGAGATTTGGTTCTTCAAATTTACTTTGGTTTTTCATGTTTGAAGAAACAAACCAAAGTAAATTTGAAGAAAGAACCAAAGTAAATTTGAAGAATTGATGTGACAAAAAAGATAATGGGTCCCTTCAAAAAGTAGAACTTTTTGAGAAAAATAAGGTATAAATCTCCCCTTAATATGTCACATCCATTTTTCATTTTGGAGGTTTGAAGCTTTATCGGAGATGCCGACGAAAACCCTAAGAGAAGGGAGGGGAAGAAGAAGGAAGGCGGCTAGGTTTTTTTTTCCTTGAATGCTATAGTACTTAGGGCAAATGGAGACTTCTTGAGAATGCTATAGTAATAGTAGTAGTCAAATAGTGGATGTTGGTGATCAACCCTTTGAACTTGGCACTTCAACAGATTGACCAGGACTTATTAGACCACTGAAGTGGAGTAGTAAAGTGTGCCGATTGCAATCAACCATCATGAATTTGGAATCCATTCGCCAAGAATCTTTTTTTTATTTTATTTGGAGTTTGTAGAGAAGAAAGAGGAAAGAAGTTGAAGCACAAGAGAATTTTTTTGGGAAAATATAAACTTATCATAGATAGCAAAATAAGAATTTAAAGATTTTGGCTTATCTACTCAATTAGAAAAATGAAAAGAAATGAAGTAATACAACAATAAACCATTTTTCTTGATGGTTACTATTCATGGATTTGGGGGTCTGCAATGAGTAAGCTCGACTAAACCCCTGTAATGAGCAATCACGGTCATCCGTTTGACAATCACCGGTCTCTGATTAAATGCAATTATCCTACATACAAGAAACTTATCTTTTATGTAAGATAATTCGGACCGTTGATTGCCGAACCGACGGCCGTGATTGCTCACTATAGGCCCCCAATCCCGTCATACTAGAATAGTGCGCGTACCATGAGCTTATAACATCCGAGTTACCATAGCAAATCATATGCTACTGCTGACCAATTTATTTTCCAAAGCTAAAAATCAAATAAAAAATAATTATAAAAAAATATTTTGTATTGATTAATAATAGTGATGATGGGTCATAATTAATCTGGTGGGAAGACATTAATAAAAGCAGTTGGAAGGTTGAGATCACCATTGAACATTGATGCAACAATGTCCATGTGTTACCATCACCGATTGTAGTGGTCTACGAAGACCCAAAAAAATGTGAATACATGTGGTCCTTTTAGGAAGTCATGTGCTACCTGAAATGAAGCTGTAAAAAATGTTGTGATTTATTCCCGTAAATACTACTCCTTCCGTCCCTTTTTAAATGATACCTTTAGAAAACGTGTATTTTTTGTAACAGTTAAAAAATACACTTTCGTAGCATGTTTTTAAATTTTTTTGGCACCAAATTAAATTACCCTGTGAGCACTTTAACTTGGTATGTGTAGCGGCCGGATCCAGGGGCACCGCCCTCGGCAGCCCCCCCCCCTCGGCTGAAGGCAGGGGCGGGGGTCCCGGAGGTCACCTCCACCAAAGCAGATCGAAAGAGTCCGGGACCCTTGGTCCCGGCAGGGCAGCTTCCCAGGGGGGCAGTGAGCGTCACGTCCGGGGTCCCAGACCCCAGGGGTCACGATCCACGGGAGCCCAGATGGAGAGGCTCGGCCAGCTTCGCGTGGACCGCGGTCCCCCTCGGTGGGTCGGTCCCCGAGCCCTTCCCGGAACGAGTCGGATGACCTCGGTGCGGGGGGCGGGGGCAGGGTTGCGTCAGATGTCGGGGGCCCGATCGAGGCACGCCTGACAGTCTGAGCAGCTCGACAAGTGGGCTCACCCACCCACCTGGATCGCATTTATGGAGAGCCACCAAACCCTGCAGCCTAAGTCTGCAGGGGAGATGGTGGGATCTGACAGATAGGGGTCTCAGTGTCAGGTGACGACCCTGGGGAGGAAACGAGGTGCCACTCGGGGGACGTCCGGCGGTTCATGCATTTATTGTGGCGATAGGCACGGGGCGCGTGAGGCCCCCGAGGGACGTATGGGACACGCGCCCCCTCACCTATAAATATGCCCCTCACCACCTCCATGAAGGACACACGAAAAAGTCTCACACCACCCACTCTCTCTCTCTACATTTGGCTCTCCACTATATTTCTCTCCCTGTTGCTGACTTCGCCATCGGAGTGCCTTCCCGGACCACCACCGTCCGGGCTAGGCGCTAACGTGGTTGCTTCCTTGTGCAGGTCCCCATCCGGCGTACCCCAGAAGCTCCGCTCACCCCCTCCGTCGAACCCCAAGGGTCCCAGTGAAGTCTGGTCCGGCCCGGTTCCCCCCCAGTACCGTGCCAAAAGGACCAAGGAGGTCATTCCGGTGAAGAGCCCCCCACAGTATACAAAAAAAATTAAAAAAATTATATAAAGAAATATATTTTTTAGGGGTTTGAAATTGCACGTATTCCGATAGGTATGACTTAAAAAGGGACGGAGGGAGTAGTATATAGATAGAATTCATTTCTACTTCGCTTTAGGTTTTTTTTTTTCCACTAAGAATTGTGATTAACTGAACTATTTCCAATTTATTCTGTAACAATGTCACGTGAATTAATAGGGTAGATTAAACTGTACACTATCAACGCGACTCTTTTTTTTGTAACCGGATATCCGGGCCAACTTGCGCGCATGAATTTGACACACAGAAACGTGAATTTTTCGAATCTAGTTCTCAATCTAACCAAGCATTTACATTTTTCTTTTGCTTAATGTACAGCCATAGGGTTGACAGCCAATGGAGGCTAAGCAGAGGATATATGAAAATATGTCTAAGAACAACTCTTAGGGAGGAAATATGTGCTATAAAAGTTTGAGGTGATTGTATATATTGATGAAGTTCATGCCCTTGTTAAAAGGGAAAAACAATAGGACATGTTGACAAATCAAAGTATGATGAGAGAGAAGAGGACGGACGCAAGGGCGGGTTAGCCCGGGCAACCGCCCTACCCAAGTTCTAATTTTTTCTTATAATGTAGGACTATTTTTTTCGCCAACCCAATAAATTTTTGTTGTCGTGTTCGCTCAACCCATACTCGAATCTTGCGTCCGTCCCGAGAGAGAGAGAGAGAGAGAGAGAGAGAGAGAGAGAGAGAGAGAGGGGGATTATAAATGGGATCACATGGATAGGTACATAGGTGGCCCTCAAAATGGTCCAAAATCCAAATGCAACTGAACGTGTTTCCTTATAGCGCCAAAAAAGAAACAGAGGGATAAGAAAGGCGACGGTGCCGAATTGCTCGTGATCAAGCATTCAACGCGTTTTGTTAAATTATAATTGAGTACAGCATATGATATGTTCAAATATGTTTGTCGTTCTTTGACAAGTCACTGTTACGGGAGAATCACAAAAACTAGTGGCGGATGCAAGATTACCAATTTGACCTGATTTGCGGGGATCACTAGGAGGAGTGCATGCAGGAGCCAAACACCCCCTAAGTCCGCCCTTGACAAAAACGATCGGGAGCGGGGACATGTGCTATGTTTTTTGTAAAAATAGCACATGATATGTTTACATATGCTTGTCATTCTTTCACAAGTTGCTATTACGGGAGAATCACAAAACGATCGGGAGCGGGGACGAGATTTATCGATAATAACATCAATTACTTAAAATCAGTAGCGGATCTAAGAATTCTACAGTGGGGCACCTTGTATTCACAACCTCGAATAAAATTTCCCAACGAAGCAAAACTGCATAAGAACCCAAATTATAGAGAGGTATTGTATGAGCACAACTCAAGTTTCACATAAATGATCGAAGCCATTCACAAAAATGTACTTCTTTGGTGGGACGTCGTGGAGGTGTGGGCTTCCCTAGATTTGGGCCCATTTGAATGATCATGGTAAGGGATCTATTGTCCGGCCCACTACACTAATTATTGAAGCCTGTTGGAGGGATCCATAAAAGGTCCGGTTCGAGTATAGGTATCGAGAAATAGTGCACCGACAGTGCACATATGGGTGTGTAGGGTCCGTTTTGGAATTTCAAATAAATGATCCAAGTCGTTCATATATTTTAAAAATAAGTTTTCGAATTGTTTATGAAAAAAATAGCTGGATAAGTATAAGTGCTTAATCTAACGTTCCAATTTTCCATTATGAATTAAGAAAAGTTAAGCAATAGGATCAATATAATACCAGTTATAATGCCCGAGTAACTACCAATTTGTTTTCCTAAAGCTCAAAATTAAATAAAATCATACTCCATAATTATTATTTTTGTTAATTATTAATGATGATGATGATGGGTCATAATCAATCTAGTGGAACGACATACTCCATTAATAAAAGTAGTTGTTGAAATATACAAACATTAATTTCAAGAGTCCTTAAGATTGCCATTAATGCTAAAATTCCATGTATCATCACCATTTACCCAACCTCCATAAGGACCATAATAATGATGTAGATCCAACTTAGTGTATTATTATTTTTTTTATGATTTAGGTGTAGAATCAACTTATGCGAACCTCAACTAATTCGATAGACTAAAACTTTGTTCTGCCATCACTTTATTCTGCAAGTGAATAATCGACTCTACAACGTACTTCACGATTGTAGTAGTCTACGAAGAAGAAAAAAATGTGTACACATGTGCAAGACAACAAGGAGCGAACCAAGCGCTTGCGTGAAGGAAGAAGCGAATCAATCAGAATGGAAACAGGGAGGAGAAGCGAAAGAGAGATTTTCGAGCTTGCAAGCAGCAAGCAACAACGGCTAAAAGGCTGTTGCATGATAGCTTGTAGTTTAAGGTCCTTATAAAAATACATATGTCAGTTGAAATGAAACTGTAAAAAATGTTGTAATCTCGTGAATAGATAGAAGTATAGAACTCATTTCTACATTGCTTTAGGTTTTTTTTCTATTATTATTTTTATATAGGATGTCGTAGCCTTGGAAGGGATACCTCAGCCCGCCCATTATGCTCGAGCCTGGAGACTCGCCTGGTCGCTGATGGGCTTGGTCATTTGTTGAATTGATCTGGGGCCGAGTGGGGCTTGGCTGGCTTTACAAAAGAAAAGAACCATGTTAGTGCCTCACTGGTCGTTGACAACTGAAAACTCCAATGGTTAGGTCAGTCTCTCAATGAGAAGGGAAGAGCAAACCTTAAGGCAGGAGAAAAGGCATATCTCAGTAGTTTTTGTAGTAGTGCCTTGCTGTGGAGGTTAAGGCTACACGTGCCAGCCTCGTGCCAAGGTGACGTCGCCGACAACTACTTCTTGACCAAACGCCACCCACGATAACCTTCAGACACTGCGCTGTTACGGGGCAGACTGTGCCACTCGGCGGAACCCAATTGGTGCCACAAGGTCAAACCATACCTCAGCTGAACACCTTGCTGTTTTACGATTGCACTATATATGGCTGAACCTGATGGGTGCCACGTGGCCGGGCTATACCTCGATCGAGTGCCTTGCCATTTGTACATTTTAATTTCATGCCACCTGGCGGGATCTGATCGGTACCATGTGTCCAGATTGAATGACACATCCGGCCAGAATACCACGTTGTTGAAACAGCACGTGACTGTGCCACATGACCAGACTACGACTAGAGCCACATGACTAGATGTGACAGGTGGGTGCTAATGCGTCTGTATTTTATGAAATGTTGTGCACGGGCCGACCTGATACCTTGGCCTGCTTGTTATGCTCGAGCCATGTGACCCGTCTAGTCGCCGATGGGCTTTGGTCATCTCGTGAGTAGATCCTGCACCGAGTTGGGCTTGGCTGCCTGACCCGCATGGCTGATCCGCGGCATCCGCCATCCGGCCCACCACATAAAATGGTAATTGATCAAATGTCTCTCTCTGTATTTTTGTTACTGTATAAAGTTTGAGGTAATGGTATCATGCCCTTGTTCAAAGGGCAAAGGGCAAAGAAATGAACATGGTGACATTGTGACAATCAAAGTGTGATGAGAGAGAGAGAGAGAGAGAGAGAGAGAGGAATTAAATTGGTTCACATGGTTAGGCAACCCTCAAAATGGTCGTTTTTGTTATAGAGCCAAAAAAAATTGAAAAAGATGAATGTGCACATTCTATGCTTGTTATGTTTGTCATTCTTTGACGAATCACTATTACGGGCGAATCAAATAACAATTACGAGCGAAGACAAGATTTAGGGGGTGTTCCACTAACCCAGTTTTTTGAAAAAATTGGTTTTTCACAGTTTTTTTATGTGATGTGTTGTGAGAGAATGATCTGTCTCAGTGTTTGAAAAAAACAGTTTTTTGTTAGTGGAACACCCGGTGGAATCAATTATGGATAATGCTAACTTATGTCTAGTGAACTTATGTTAAAGTTAAAAAGTGTGTTGAAAAATGTATAAAAGTATGTGTAATGTATTCAAAAATGTAAAAGGTGCACTGGAGTACGCGTTTGTTTTTTTGTGTGCTTATGATTCCCATGTGGCACGTTCACAGTTCATGCTTTCGCATTTCTTTATCTTTATCTTTTTTTTGTGCTTTGTTTTGTCTTTTTAGTGATACTGACTCGAAACCCCATAAACACACGAACGCTGCTACGTGCACAGACGTGCGTGCACCGACGGTGCACCACGGTCGGTGCACATATCTTTACCGTAAACACACCATCCACATTCACGAGTGTCTAATAGGTCCGTCCTACACCCTGTTTTTTTGCAGTTTTTTTTTTTAAATTCTGGACCTTTTGAGTCCGTTGTAATCATTTTGTTTTGATAATGTGATGATTTTTTCCTGCAAAAAAAAAAAACCCTAAACCAATAGGCAAGAATGTTATAATTTTTTTTCCTGAATGTTTCTAGATTCACAATTATCACTTCTTTTTTTTTATTTATATACTCCATTTAGGCTACAATTAAATGCACCCCAACAGTGTGATAAAAAATCATGTTATAATTTTGGTATTGATCTGGACTACAAAAACACTCTCACTACTCACAATTTCACATCTATATTACAACAGAAAGTGGTTTTTGTCTCAGTAATATTTTTTCTCAGTCATTATATTACATTTTATCTCTCTTTCTGCCAACTCACTCCCTCTCTCTATCATTTTCCTCTACCGGCCCACCACACCCAAAATTTCAAACCACATTTTCTCTCTCTCTCTCTCCCCCCTTTTCGAAATTCAAACCACATTCTCTCTCACTACCTCCTCTCCTCCCTCTCTAAAATTTGAAGGACTATAAAGAATGGGCACGGGCACAGATACAGGCACATGCATGTGCACGTGCACGTGCGTCGATTGCTCGAGCCGTGCCTTCAGGCATGGGCACGGGCATGCCCTAGTACTCCATACATCCCACACCAATCCTTCTTTCCTATCTCTAACTTTTTACTACAAACTCATTTATTTCTTCCGAGAATTCGTATTTATTCGAAATCTCAATTTATATGAATATTCAATGAAAGAATAAACATTTAATTTTAATATAATTTCGAACATTTTCACAGGTAATAGTCTTATAAAACTAGAGTAAAGGGGACATTGTTTGAAATGGTTTCACTCAAGTATTGCGTGCCCACTTTTGTTTACTGTAAAGAGGTAAAAATGCATTAAATTAAACCACCGGCCCAAAACCGGTAAACACCTACAAAATCACCGGCATACAAAACCGCCGGCCAAGAAAAAACCACCTACAAAAACTAACAACAACAAAAAAAGAAACAAAACCCAAAAAAACTAAAAGGAGCAGAAAAGAAACCGTCGGTGCCGTCGCTGGTGTCAGAGGCCTAGATCGGCCTCCCCTTGTTCCAAAAATCAAGATTCCGATCGCCCACACTGACCGGAGAGTAGATCCGGCCATGCATGGGGAGTTACCGGCAAATCCAAGAGAGGAGGTGATAAAGGAGAGGAGAGAAGAGGGATAGAGGGGCTGGGGGCAGGGGGCGGTAAGAAGAAGCTCCGGCAACTCTCATGGCTCTCACATCTCTCTCTCTCTCTCTCTCTCTCTCTCTCTCTCTCTATACTCATTGCGTGCCCACTTAGATGATCAGAATTACGCATTTTTTGTTTGTTTTGTCGATTTTGTTTTTCCACAGTACTAATAAGATAGATCGAATATCAGCACACACATGACCTTGGGGCAGATCCATGTTGAGACCAAGACGGTCACGTGTCTCCTTGAATTTTCCAATCTTTCATCATGCCCCTATTGATCTATGATGGATTTCATTTTACCCCTCAAAACTGCAAAAGTGCCCCATTTGTATAGAAAAATTATGAAATCTATTTTTTTAAGTCTCAAAAAGTACCCCCAAAAAAACCTTATTCGTTGTGTTTAACTTTCTCAATAAAAAATACTAACTATTTGCCTCGACCATAGATATCAATGATTGCTCTATTTTGTACATCATCTATTGATTAAGTGTTTTTGTTACACTTATTTTTTTTTAAAGGAGTGTAAGAACTTTATTGATAAGAAAGATTACAACCTACCGACAAAACAAGTAAAGAAGACAAAAGCATACAAGAAAGACAAATAACACAACCAAATCAAAGAAGGATATATCCAGCGAAAAATGATCCGGTGGTCAGATGTCAGAGAATTGTATGCAATATGTCGTTAGAGACTTTCATAGCTAGACATTTTGTTGAATGGTTTTGATATCTTCAAATTTGCTTGTTGCTTGCACGTGAAATTAGTGGGTTTTCAATATTTTTCATCTCTAAAGCTATAAAACTTGAACTCATAATATTATTATACTTTAGACTAAAAATATTTTTAAGTTTATGATTAATAAGTGCCCCTCCTTATCTTTAATTTTTGGATCCGCCACTACATGAAGATAATACATTTTGTGTGAACAAACACCAACGTATTTGTTTACGTTTGGGTGTCGGTATCCGATCAATCTAGCATGAACAAACTGAATAAGCCAAATTCGGATGGGCCAAAATGGAAAATCACAACACCTTCGGGCCCGGAAAAAATGGAGTCCTTCGGGCCTGGAAAAAATGGAGTTGGAGCTTAATAAAAGTTCTCTAGTCCAACCGTTATTTAGAAAGTGCAACAAAGAAGATGATTTTAGTCAAAATTAGTTCACTTCAGACACAGAAAAAAACCTAATTTATGCCAAACTTGCATACAGATCAGCGCCATAATAAGAAAACTGCGATATTCGAGGTGCCCGTAAACTAGCCGGCAAACCTGAATTATCAAAAAAATATCTTACATACAAAGAAGGCTGCGATAAGAAATTGAGAACAATACATAAACAGGGGCTGAATGGAAGCGAAATTCAACATCTTAAAGACTTCAACGTTCTTCAAAATCCTTGCAATGAAAAACATGACAATAATTTACATTAGTAACCAAAGAGGAAAACAAAATCGCTCAGAAAACGCAAGCCCAGAAAACCCAGCCACACAGCCAAACACAGTCGCGACATTTGCTGCTCAAAGAGGAAAAACTATACCCCCATTGCAGAACAAAAGTTTCCCCCTCAGCACAACTGAACTGGCTTGCAAACGTCCTCGACAAAAAGATGCACACATTTGTACATATTTCTGATCTACAAAGTTTATTCAAACTAAACTCAAAAGCCGCCAACCCTTTGCTTCGAACCACCCCCATAGGCAGGAGGAACATTGCCCAAACCAGGACAATCTTTCGCCCAGTGCCCAGATTGATGGCATTTAAAGCACTCATTAGAGGCACCACCTCCTCCACCACCACCACCTGCCGCCCTATTAGCACCATAGCCACCCCCATAGGCCGGAGGAACATTACCAGGACAATTGCTCGCCCAGTGCCCAGATTGATGGCATTTATAGCACTCATCAGAGGCACCACCTCCACCACCTGCCACCCTATTAGCACCATAGCCACCTCCATATGGTTGACCGGTTATGTCGCTTGGGCAGTTTGCAGAGCTATGCCCTGAACCACCGCAGCTGTTGCAGCTCACGTACAAACCAGTTGATCCACTTGTCGTAACCCTGGAATTACCATATTGGTTACCAAACTGACTCGCTTGATTTGTTGGCGTCGCGAAATTTCCGGAATTGCTAGCACTTCCTGCATAATTAACCGCAGGTGGTAAAGGTTGCCTTGCTCCAAAGTTTCCAGATAATGTACTATTTAGTCCAGTGTTTGGATAGGTGTTCTCCATTTTTGGGCCTAGGGAACTAGCATTCTCACCTTTATTAAGCTTGTCCACCAAATCCAGAAGAAATCTTGATTCTGAGGAGAAATTAACTTTCTCTGCTTTGACAACAGTGGACTTCACTCGCTGCTCGTCGCTGAACATCTCCTCCTTAATTTTCAACTTGAATACATACTTATTAAACAGCACTTTTCGCACTATTTCTCCAAATCTCTCATCTTCCTGCTCTTCGTATTTCATAAAGTACAATTCTTTTGCAGGTACACCCATGATCTCCTCGCCAGATTCTTGAAACGCCGTTACCCAGGTTAAACCAGTATGGTCCTGTATCTGAAACTGGAGTATATACCGGTAATCACACTCGTCAACAGACTGATCACACCTATCGCACCGCCATTTCCCATCCCCATTGTTTGTAACCTTTTTGTTGCATTGTCTATCTCCAATCATGATGGGACACGCTGTATAGCAAAAATTGTCAACTTTTATGAAAGAGATAGTCGCGCTGACTGTAATCCAATCCGGCTTCTCAGAAGTCCCTAGTTTCTCATCTTTAATCTGCGATATAGTTTTTCGAACTTCTGTTCTTCCTAAAGAAGATGTCTCCCTTGATAAAGAGATGGACGGAGTGTTTCTTCCCTCCTTCTCAAACCATTCCCTTAGCCTGCGAGCCTCTGGAAAATCTGGCTCTATGATCAACTGACTTGAAGATATGGTCCCCACTGCCTTCCCATTGAAGTCACTTACTCTACCCGCTTTCACCGCCAGAATAGGAAATGCCCCAGAATCACACATCTTTTGCAACTCAAATCCTTCTGCGTTGCAGAAATTCCCCCATAAAGTCAATTCAACACTTCGTCCAGACATGTCCTTCAAATGGAGGGATCTCTTTTGAGTTTCGGTACCATTTTTCCTCATTATTGAACTAGACGGACTGATATAAGATACCATGCCAATAAGATCCAGAATACTGTTGTTCTCCATGCTTTCAATCTCCATAATGGGACGGAAATGAAATTGCTGCTGCGGGATTGAGGTATCATCCTCATGGCAAGGCTGCACTATTGACGTACTTTCCAGCATTATTTCATGATCATTACGAAGATGATTGAAAGCCTTCTGAGCCGGTCTCAGGCTTCCTTTGGAAACCAAGTAAACCTTCCCAACCTCAATCTGGTTGTAGAATTGATCCGCAACAGCATTAAAGCAGGTCACTCGAATTTCTCCTCCATCAGAATCTAGAAGATCGAAAGAAAATACCTTACCATCCCCTCTAGCATTATTATAGTGTCTAAGTTCCCCTTTTGCTGTCACTCTGGCCTTAATTGTCCACCTTCCCTGATATGGATTCAGAGCTGCAATTGGAATAATCCTTGGGGGAGCTTCATTCTTAGCAACAGGCCCCCTGTTTGAGTACATTGGAGGTGGCTGTTGATATGCTGCCTGAGGAGTGCGTCCATAACTACTCAACGAAGACCCGGAAATCCCACCACCAGCAAGAGGGGCATTTGTCGCACTTGCATTGTATCGACCAGTCTCAGGATTGCTGGCAATGGAACCACCATAGGAATGGGAATCTGGGCTGCGCTCCACTTTAGGTTGGATTGGAAAAGTTCCCCCAATAACATTTGGTTTAGCAACTGAACCACCCACACCAACCGGACTACCAACAGAAGATGGCGCATTACTGGTCATTGTCCCAGGTTGATCCACATTAGACTGCACCTGCGCAGAGGATCTTGCCGCTGGAGCAGAATTAGTATTACTGCTAGGTCGTTCAAAATGTTTTGGTTCACCTATTATATCACACTTGTCAAGTATCACATTTAGGTCGATGACAATAATAATCCTGTTCAAAATGAAAGGTTCAAAACATCAATGATAACTTATGGATTAGATAATTGAATATGCAAACATAATACTACGTAAAACTAAAGAGACAAATAGTTCGGATCTTAAAAGACCAAATGAAGACGGAAATATACGTCTGTGTCCAAAAAGTGCATTATTGTTTGCCCAAGTAGTGGAAATGGTGCATTTGAACTATCTGAATAGTGTCCAGCTCTAGAATCCCAAGAGACCAAAGAATATTCGTTGTAAAACTACAGAAATAAAGGGACACCCTTGGATGGATGTCCAACGTGGCATTAGGAGAGTGTCAATGTCCAATGTGGCATTTGGAGACTGTCAATGTTCAACACGGCAGACAACCGCTCTTAGAAGCATCTGTGCGTCTTAGATAAATAGTCGGTACACTTCAATATTATGAGCTCCTTGCTGCCCGTTCCAAAGCAATTGGCTTATGCATTTTTTAGTTTTGTTTTTATTCAATTTTTTTTTTTTGCATTTGTTAGCTTTGCGTTAAACTTTTGATGAATAGGTTCGTCTCGATGAGAGGAGTCAGAATTGGGTAAAATTATGACTTTTGATGATTATAGGTTCTTTTCTTGGATATTTCCAAAAATATTTGGGTAAAAGTCTTAATTTAATAAAAAAAAATTGCATTTGTTATGCGTTAAGCTTTCGATGATTATAGATTCGTAATCAGACTTGGGTAGAATTATGACTTTTGATGATTATAGGTTCTTTTCTTGGATATTTCCAAAAATATTTGGGTAAAAGTCTTAATTTAAGTATAAAAAAATTGCATTTGTTATGCGTTAAGCTTTCGATGATTATAGATTCGTAATCAGACTTGGGTAAAATTATGACTTTTGATGATTATAGGTTTTTTTCTTGGATATTTCTAAAAATATTTGGGTAGAAGTCATAATTTTACCCAATTCCAATTCCTCTTGTCAAGACGAACCTATAATCATCAAAAGTTTGATGCAATTTTTTTTTTTTGAATAAAGACAGAACTACAAAATCCTTAAGTCAATTGCTCTAGAACGGGCTCTGAGTAGTGACTCAATCAAAAGGGAATAAAAAACATGTGTGGAGTAAAAAGAACACCTTTTGAGAGGTTTAACAATCGCTTCTTTTTTATAATCCACAGAGTAATGACTTCTTGTTACCATCAATGTTATGACACTAAAGTCTAAAAAATTGCATCTGCAGTAGCATTGTAGGGATTCACATCTTCGGACTTGGCTTGTTCATAAAAAAAATGATCAAAAACACACAGTCGCATGTAAACTTTTCAAAACCCAAAAGCATATATACGATTCAGTTATATCCCAAAGAATAAACACCAGGTAATTCAGATTCAGGAAAACTAATCTTGACAACAAGCTAGAACAATCTGCAACAAAAAACTCATGCGAAGAGGACAACCACCGAATTTAGAGGCAGTAATCGTATATTCAAATCAAAATTCCAACTTTGAACCTGTATGATGTATCTCATCAATTTCCACTGAAAACCATACAGTGAACTCAAGCTAGTCCAAAAAGCCCTAATCAGCAAGCAAATCTACATACAACGATTTAAACTGACTCAACACAGACCTTGACATATAATACTTGACAATTAATCTTAAGAACAATATTCATACTGAAAACTTAATGGTTGACTAATGCTAGTAACAAAAGACCAATTTTTAGACCTCCTTTTGTCAACTTCCTTCTAGTCCACAAAGCCCTAATCAGCAAACAAACACGAAGATATCCATAACTACACCCACAGCCAAAATAGATACACATACATACCGACAAAAACATAAGACACAGATAACTGAAAATAATCGGAAAAAAAGAAGAGGGAAGTAATTAATCATTACGTGCGGCCTTGGATGAGATTGCAGACGAACTGAGACAACTGAACAATGGATCCCTTCTGAAGGGCCTGGGTATGGACCAACTCGTTCTTCTGAGTGGCGAGCATGCCCTGCTGGAGATGAACACCGTCGGAGAGAAGAACACGGTACCTCTCGTTTTGCTGGTTCTGGTTCTGGGTGTTGACCAGTCTCAAGTCCACCACTTGAACCACCGGCTTCAAGTCCGCTGCCTGAGCGTCGCCGCTCGACAGCATCGCTATCGCCCCTTCCGTCAGATTGATCGCCATTCTGATACAGAGAGAGAGAGAGAGAGAGAGAGAGAGAGATTTTGAAACCCTAGGGGAGGAGAAGCGCCAAAATGCGAAAGAGGGAAATGCGTAAGTGGGAAGTTACATTTGTGTCCCCGTTCCCTTGATTTTTTTACCGAACAGATTCCCTGCTCCTTTGATGAAGTGGGGTTAGTACTTATGGAGTGTTCCACTGACAAAAAACTGTTTTTTCTAAATACTCAAACACGTCATTCTCTTACAACACATCATATAAAAAAGAGGTAATTAAATAGTCATCCGTTTTTTTAACACTATTTAGATTTTAATCCCCCACTATTTTATGGAATTATGTTTTCATCATTTTTGTAATGTGATTTACCATTATTACCCTTCCTATATATATTAGCAGGCGGAAAATATTAGAGGATGAAAAATATAAAATGGAAGTAATTTTTGAAATTCAAAAGAGGGATGATATTGTTTCAACAAATCAGATGAAGTTCAAAATCCTGATTGAAGTTTACCGAATTATTAGGGATGTTTGAAAAAGAGGGGGTAGTGCCTGTGGTGGATAATTGGTTACCCCATATTTCGGCAGTCATTTTTATCACGAACGGAAAACTTCATGAGTACATTCCATTTTGATTCATTCCATGTAATCTTGTTTTTTATGGTTTAACATGCTCTTTGAATATATTTACCATGAAAAAATCACGTATTTAATTTTTACCATGATCAATTTTTTATGGTCACAGTTTATTATTTGTTCAAATTTACCATATCGATGGTTTGTTATGATCATATTTACCATGATTGGGAAAACTTCATGGTTGAAATTCAAAAGCGGGATGAAAAAATCACGTATTTAATTTTTACCATGATCAATTTTTTATGATCATAACAAACCATCGATATGGTAAATTTGAACAAATTGACTTTTTCAAACGGAATTCAAAATTGTGGGGAATGGGGATGATCATGGTCCCTTAAATAACGGGTTTCATATATAGCAATACTCCATATTGACAGTTTCCCCCCCTATTATAGCTAGAGTTTATCATTTGCTTCAAAAAAGGATTAATTTACGCAATTTACCATAATTAATTCCGCAAAAAATGTGAACATGTAAACATGGTAAATTTTTGTGAAATTCCATGGTAAATATGACAAAAATGGTAAACACATATATTTTGGTCATTATGATAAAAAATGAATAGAGAACAAAAAACATGGTAAAAATTAGATCATGTACCACTAACATGGTAAAATTAAATGACTTGTAAATTCGAATCATTGTATATATCCAAAAGCATATCTCAATGTTTATGGTAAATTTATACAACTTGTTAACTTGGTTTAACAACTCCGATCATGGTAGAAAAAATACCTCTAAACTTGTACCAATAATCATGGTAAAAAAAACATTTTCAGAACAGTAACATGGTAAATTAATACTAGTTTCTTGTTTTTCCCAAATACACCCGGATTCGACGTAGGTGGGATTTAGTCCCAATAAGGAATTCCAAAACGTCTCCGACGGCGAGGAGAGAGAGGACGATGGCAGGACAACGAGGAGAGAGAGGACGGTGGGATGACAATGGTGGGACCGCGAGGAGAGAGAGGACGAGTAGCATGCACGACAGGTGCGATCCGCCTGCGTTGATTCCGCTTCAGATGAACGGGGTTGTGTTGGAGGTTGATTGTTATTTGGATACGTCGTTGGTGACTGTGACGGGATCGTGGCGTGTTCATTGTATCATGGGAAGTCGTCAGTGCGACATTCGTGTCACCATTCCAATGGGCGAACAGGTAAAGCTTATGAATTTTTTCAATTGGTTATGATCTTTCTATAATTGGTTTTGTCATTCTCTTTGGTCTGGGGCTGGGAATAAGGTGGGGTTTGGCATAAGTAGTACATGCTATTTCTAACTTTTTGCTTATTTGAGGAAAAAAGCCACAAGCAATTAGTAAACTAGTTTGGCATAAAAAAGCTACTTCTAACTTTTTGCTTATTTCAGTCATTTTTTTGGCCTAAAAAGTTCCCAAAAGTTTACTAGTTTGGCCTAAAAAAAGCTTTTCTTTATCTGAATTTTAAGCCAAAAGTGTTTACTTGTTCCGGCTTTTTTAAGCTCCAAAAAGCCAAAAACTTGCTAAACTACTTATGCCAAACCAGGCCTAAGGACCGAAGGTTTTGCTATTATAATGCCGTAATATTAGGATTGACAGTTATCCCCTAAATCCCTTAATTGCAGGAGATGACCTCAAAATATTGAAATTGGTCCACTTTTCTCTCCTCCTATATGCAACATTGATTTTAGTCCTCAATTTCTTAATCTATCTAATAAAGGGCAATTTTGGGTTTATTTGAATGTCGGGATGAAAACATAACTCCAAAAAAAGCAAAGGATTAAAACATAATTTCAAGGTGTCTAGAGGATGATTATTTAAGTGGCCCTATAAAAAATCGTGAAAAACCAATTTTTTCAAAAAACTGGGTTAGTGGAACACCCCCTAATTTGATGAGAACACCATTGCGTAAAACTCTACGGGTGTATTTCTCGTAATTTTTTAATCTTTTTGCTAATTATTTTACTGGAGTAAACGGTAAGATTGTTTCTCTTATGGTATCCATTTTAGTTTTTGAGACTCTTTTTAGAAGAGACTTTTGGGACTTTTTTGAACAAAAAGTGAAAATTTTGAAAAATAGGGATGGGGCTAAACCGGTTTGGAGGATGGTGTAGTGCGCAAAATGCACTGTACCGTATAGTGCATCATCCGACTATCCATCTCATCAACGCTGGGCTTGGATTAATTTGAGCAATGAATCTAATATGACAGTTCATTGCTCGGATTAAATCCTAGCCGTACATTGTCGAAATGAACGGGCGAATGTAGTACACTACATCGTATAATTTTTATTTTACGTACTACAAGGTCCCTTGGTCCAGGCTAGACCTTGCTTGTATCATATATTGGCATTGTCTCTACCGAATCTTGTTTTCGGGTAATAATTGAGTCTCTAAAAGGAGTAAATATGGAAAATTTTAAAAGTTGGGAGATAATTGAGTCTCTAATTAGTGTCCCATTGGCCTCCATATTTGCAGACTCAAAATCAAGTCTCCATATTGATGGACGTAGGTAGGAGTGCGACAATTCTCCATTGAAAAAATCATTCTCCATTTTGGAGAAAAAGAGATGGGTTGGAGATGTTATATAAAAGAAGATTATTCTTACGTATTTCAAAGATCTAGGGCCTATTAACATGTAGAAATTGTACATTGTGATGTTTTTCAGTGATCTAATTACTCACACTAACACGTGTTTGGTCTAGTTTTTGCAACTACATTATGGAAATCCATCAATTCTAAGAGCTTGTTCTAGAAAAAGTAATTTTTTTTTTGGAAACTGGTTTTTACTGTATTTTCTTTTTGGTGTTTTTGGGTCGATGGATTATGAAAGAATGACCTGTCTCGTAGGACATTTTGAGTTGATATATTGTGAGAGTGTGACCTGTCTCGTAAAACGTGAAAATACAGTGAAAGGCAGTTTGGAAAAAATAGTTGCATTGTTCAAGGCAGCAGAAAATTGGCGGCAATTATCTGATGGACATAGATCTCATCTGAATTTATGCACATTGTACTCGTGCATATCCATTATTAGAGCAACAACAACAGCTAAGGTAAATGAGGTTTTTGGCTATTTTAGCTTACAAAGAGGAGGAAAACCCTGCTGCAGCAGCTTGGGTAAAATAGCTTAGACTCATTGCTAAGCTACAGTACTTGTCTATCTTTACCTTGCCACTGTTCAACAGCATCCCATTTTTTTTAATTATTTTCTCTCTCTCTCTCTCTCTCTCTCTCTCTCTTCCCCAGCCAGCAACGACGAAAGAGTTAGCAACGACGGCGACCGCGGCGGAGGCAAGCGGTCGGAAGAGTTAGCAACGACAGAATAGATCGACGGCGATGGGAGTTACAGTACCGACTGCGACAGGATTTTAGATCTACGACCTCTGGATCGGCGGGACCAAGATCGACGACAGTGAGAGCTTCGACGGCGATGAGAGCTTCGACGGACTTCGACGACAGTGAGAGCTGGACGGTGAACAGTGCTTAGGTAAAGGGCGACGGCCGATTTGGACGATGAACAGTCGCGTGTGTATATATATATAAAGGAAAAAATATTATTTTAATGAGAGGTAAGGTAAAATGGATAGATTGTTGGAGTGTTGATGGTGACAGGGTAGCTATATGCACTGTACACAAGGTATTTTGGCCAATTTTTTAGACTAGCTGTTGTTTTTGCTCTTAACTTTGAAGGCAACGGTTTATCAATTTAAGGCAAACGAGCCCATAATACTTTTCTCGCATTGAGGGATCTAGTATCTAATGATCTCTCGCCCAAGATTTTTACATGGTTCCTCAAACTTTGTAATTGAGGTACATATATAGCTCACACATGTTCGACTATGTAATTTGAATGAAGAGAGTATACATTGGTTGTTGCATATAACAAGTATTAAAAAATCTAGGTTTATATCACTAATCATCATACTACCTCGAATACTTTAACGAAGCGCGACCTAAATCTTTCAAGTCTAACTTCATAAGAGAGAGAGAGAGAGAGAGAGAGAGAGAGAGAGAGAGAGAGAGAGAGAGAGAGAGAGAGAGAGAGAGAGAGAGAGAGAGAGAGAGCATTATTAGAGACACATATATCTTGAAATGGATGTGATCAGAGATGTCTAATGAGATGGATCTCACGAGTGTCATATGAGACCCAAGTGCATTGGACGATTTTGGACATATATACCTATGTCCGATTTTGCGTCGAGATTTCAGCATCCATCCTAGGAGACCCGGTATGTGCATTGAATAGTCCTGGACATAATCCGTGTCCAATTCTGCATCAAATTTTCAGCATCCGTCCTATGAGACCCAAGTAAATTGGACGGTTCAAGACCTATTTGCGTCCGATTTTGCATTGAGATATCAGTGTTCGAAGCGTTGTTGACAAAATAAAAAATAAAAAAATTTAGTTGCATAGAAAAGGACGTGGATGAATTGAACTTTAAGATTTCGTGAACTTGAAACCCATCTTTTAGTTGTACAGCTTTAAATAAGCACATGAAAACTGCAGGTACAAATCACAAATGGGACCCTACTCTATAGCGAAGCATTTCTGGCATGACTTTCTGAGTGGTGGTCCTATTGATTCCTAATTTCCTATATAAAATCGAAAACTTGAGAAAAAACAGTTAGTATTTGATCAGCATCAACTACTGCTGCTGTCAAAAGGACACATTGGACTACATCCTGATTCTTCGGCCAATAAAATACTACTACTTATTAAATGGACCCACAGTAGTCGACAGTAGGATTGGTCTCTCAAAATTAGTTGAGTGCGCAAAATCTGGCCCAGACATCTTGTTATATATATATATATAAGAAAAGCTTAGCTTCACATAAGGGACCCTTATGGGAGCCAAAATCCGGACTTCTCCTCACAGCCCTTGGATCTCATCCAAGGGCTCAGATTTAAAGTGGCATCTCGCGGGTTAAAACCCCTTACGGGTTGACCCATAAAGGGTTCGCGGGTTAAAACAAGTACATCGGGTTAAAACCCATTCCCCAGTCTATTTTCCCCAAATCAATCCAGAGTCACTCCAGAGCCACGCTACTCGTCTCTTCTCAACGAAGAAGAAGAAGAAGAACACCAGGTTCGATCTCTCTCTCTCTCTCTTTGTCTCTCTCTCTCTCTCGTTCTCGTTCTCTATCTCTCTCTCTCTGGTTCGATCGGCATTCAAAAAAATCCGGTGTAGGATTGTTGAAATTGCATTTTTTGAATTGAAATTGCCTTTTTTGCTCCTAAAATCCACAGGTTCATCAACGTATGTTTAGGTGTTGGGATTGTTGTGTGCTTGACCACCCTTTCTGGCCATATGGTTGCAAACTGTATCGGCAAATCTATTCATTTATCAGAAAGGTGGAGGACTTGATCACTAAGTCAAGCTTAACAGACATGTTGTGATGCTGAATTGTAACTGAGAAAGGGGACTTGCTGTAATGAAGCATATTTTGTAGACAATAAACGATGTCATCTGATCCGACAAGCATGTAACATTTTTGGTAGACATTCTTCAACATAGGTTTTGGATTAACAACAATGCAAGTTGATCAACGGCTCCACAAGCAACCAAAGACACTAAATCAAGCAAAACTTTACGGGTTGCATAGTGATCAGAACCCAAATTATATTCCTTCCCTCCCACACTTAATATAATAGTGATCACATGGATTGCATATTTGAGAACCAAATTACATAAAAAGAAAAACTAAACCAAAGAAACACAGATTCATACACCAAAGGTCTCAACCTAAAGAAACACAAATTCATATCTACTTTCTTAATTCCCCAAGTAGACACAGGAAAAACTATACCAAAATAACCATGCCAAAACTATTATTATGTCATCTCCTGCTTCATTCCGAACCAAATAAATGTGCCACCAAAATACAAGCGATGAAACCTACGAAGAAAGTCGCAACAAAGGCCAAAGTTGAATCTGGGCGGCGATCCACTTTAGGTTGGATTGGAAAAGTTCCCCCAATAACATTTGGTTTAGCAACTGAGCCACCCACACCCACCGGAGTACCAACAGAAGATGGCGCATTACTGGTCGTTGTCCCAGGTTGATCCACATTAGACTGCACCTGCGAAGAGGATCTTGCTGCTGGAGCAGAATTCGTATTACTGCCAGGTCGTTCAAAATGTTTTGGTTCACCTATTATATCACACTTGTCAAGTATCACATTTAGGTCGATGACAATAATAATCCTGTTCAAAATGAAAGGTTCAAAACATCAATGATAACTTATGGATTAGATAATTGATTATGCAAATCTAATACTACGTAAAACTGAAGAGACTAATAGTTTGGATCTTAAAAGACCAAACAAAGACGGAAAAAGTGCATTATTGTTTGCCCAGGTAGTGGAAATGGTGCATTTGGAATATCTGAATAGTGTCCAGCTCCAATTCCTCTTGTCAAGACAAAAATATTTGGGTACAAGTCATAATTTTACCCAATTCCAATTCCTCTTGTCAAGACAAACCTAAAATCATCAAAAGTTTGACGCAAAAAAAAAAAAAAAAGTATAAAGACAGAACTACAAAATCCTTAAGTCAATTGCTCTGGAACGGGCTCTGAGTAGTGACTCAATCAAAAGGGAATAAAAACATGTGTGGAGTAAAAAGAACACCTTTTGAGAGGTTTAACAATCGCTTCTTTTTGATAATCCACAGAGTAATGACTTCATGTTACCATCAATGTTATGACACTAACGTCTAAAAAATTGCATCTGCAATAGCATTGTAGGGATTCACATCTTCGGACTTGGCTTGATCATATAAAAAATGATCACAAAAACACACAGTCGCATGTAAAACTTTTCAAAGCCCAAAAGCATATACACGATTCAGTTATATCCCAAAGAATAAAAACCAGGTAATTCAGATTCAGGAAAACTAATTTTGACAACAAGCTAGAACAATCTTCAACAAAAAAACTCGTGCGAAGAGGACAACTACCGAATTTAGAGGCAGTAATCGTATACTCAAATCAAAATTCCAACTTTGAACATATATCTCATCAATTTCCACCGAAAACCAAACAATGAACTCAAGCTAGTCCCAAAAGCCCTAATCAGTAAACAAATCTACATACAACGATTTAAACTGATTCAACATATAATACTTGACAATTAATCTTAAGAACAATATTCATACTGAAAACTAAATGGTTGACCTAATGCTAGTAAGAAAAGACCAATTTTTAGACCTCCTTTTGTCAACTTCCTTCTAGTCCACAAAGCCCTAATCAGCAAACAAACACGAAGATGTCCGTAACTACACCCACAGCCCAATAGATACGCATACATAGCGACAAAAACATAATACACAGATAACTGAAAATAATCGGGGAAAAAAGAAGAGGGAAGTAATTAGTCATTACGTGCAGCCTTGGATGAGATTACAGACGAACTGAGACAACTGAACGATGGATCCCTTCTGAAGGGCCTGGGTATGGACAAACTCGTTCTTCTGAGTGGCGAGCATGCCCTGCTGGAGATGAACACCGTCGGAGAGAAGAACACGGTACCTCTCGTTTTGCTCAGTCTTTGAACCAAACTCATACCAAATCAAACTTTACTCAAAATTTTCTTCAAATTTGGGGAGGAAAAAGGGTTTGAACCAAATTTTCACCACCGTCGGACCACCTTCCACCACCGTCCTCGTCTTCGTTGCCGTCGTCGGACCACCTTCCACCACCGTCGTCGTCTTCATCACAGTCGTTTTCCAGATCTCGATCACCACGGTCGTCGTCGTAGCAGAACACAGTCGTCTTCGATCACCACGGTGGTGGTGGGTTAGATCTACACCTCTGGAGATGACGGTGGACAGTGGTGGGTCAGTCGGTGGTGCTGTGTAGGGGTGTACACAGTCCGGATCGGATCGAATTGGCATGGATCAATTCTAATCCGCGAGTCACGGTTTTTAGAAAATACAATTCGTGTCTGGATCAAAAGTCTCACGGTCCGGTTCCAATCCGATCCGCGAGTCACGGATCGGTTCCGGTTTTATCCACGGATTACATGTCATAAATAAATAAGTAACAAACAGTTTAATCAAAATAAAATCCTAAAAAATCCAAAGTAGTCAATAGAGAGACCTTAGGTGGAGCATGTGATGGAGCCACAATTAGGGCCTAAACAAGCAACAGAAGAAGCATGTAGCTTAGTTCAGTTACATAGTGGAATAGAAACAAATGTAGTTTTAAAAAAAATAGTGAACAACTACTGAATTCATCAAAATCCAATACAAATGCAAGGCAGTAGAATACATCAAAGTCCAATACAAATTGACAATATCCGTAAGAGATAACATTATACCCCTATATCAACTTGACAATAGTTATAAAAGTGGTAATATTATTTACATATACATATACACATATATATATTTTTAAATTGTATATAATAAAAATCTCACGGTTCGGATCGGTTAATCCACGGTTTCAAAATCAAAATCCGAGTCCGGACCGCGAGTCACGGTTTATTATTTTTTGAATTCGTGTCCGGACCATTAATCCACGGTTAAAATCCAAAACGTGCGGATCGGTTTGGTCCGGATAGGATTCACGGTTCACCGATTTTTTTGTACATCCCTAGTGCTGTGTGGTGGTGGCTATAGAGAGGACGGTGGTGGTGGTGGAGACGATGGTGGTTATAGGTGGTGGGGTGGTCAGAACAACAGATTTTGAGTAAAATTTGAGTTTACCACTGGAGTGGATGATACCAAAGTGAGCTTTTTACTCAATTTTTTGATCAAATTTGAGGAAAAAAAAGAGTGAAGGCTGGAGTTGCTCTTATGTAACTCTACAGGTGTGTTTCTCGTAATTTTTTAATCTTTTTACTAATTATTTTAAAGGTAAGATTGTTTCTCTTATCGTATCCATTTTAGTTTCTGAGACCTTTTTTAGAAGAGATTTTTGGGATGTTTTGAACAAAAAGTGAAAATTTTGAAAAATAGGGACGAGGCTAGACCGGTTTGGAGGATAGTGTAGTGCGCAAAATGCACTACACCGTATAGTGCATCATCCGACCGTCCATCTCGACAATACAGGATTTGGAATTAATTTGAGCAATGAATCTAATATGACAATTCATTGCTCGGATGAAATCTTAGCTGTACATTGTCGAAATAAACGGCCGAATGTAATACACTATACCGTGTAATTTTTATTTATGTGAGTAATGATTATAAAATAATAGATAAAACCGGTTTTGAAACCCAAAACAAACAAGGTCTACGAAGCACACGATGTGGCGGTGTTTCAGTAGAAGTGCTGAATAATTTCTCCTCACTAGTCAGTACTACTGTGGCTCGAACTTCTGAGGGACGCAAACTGGGGGATTGCTGCCACGTGGAGGAGATCGACGGTACACCTAATCTAAGCAGGAGGCCTCAAATCGGTTTTAATTTTTTGGATCCGGATTCTCAAATTGATGGATTTGTGTTCTTCCTAAGAAATATTGGGCCGATTTTTTACTGGGCTGGGCCAGATTCAGAGATTCTATATGAATCCTATCATTGGGTGAAACTTGGAGCATCCACCCGTACAAAAAAAAAAAAAAAAAATCACTTTTCACATCAACTTCGGGAGTGGAGACCTTGTAGTCACGACACCTTATAGTGAGTAAATCTCGGCCGTCCAAAGTATTTTGGATGGTCCGAATTTCAAATAAATTGCTCACGCTAAACTGTTCGGGCGAATAGTTTATTTAAGATCCGGACCATCCAAAACAAGAATGGACGGCTGAGAATCTCGCAAGAATGAATGGCTGAGATTCACTACAGGCTCCCCGGTTCCATCAACTTCAACCCACATTCTCCATTTTCATCTTTAAAATGTCTCTCCAAAACTTCCCTCCAATTCTTTTTGTAGAATTAAATTTTGTTATTAAATATGGTCAATATTGGTCTCATGGGAAGTATCTTGCCAATAGTGTTAATATGAAAATTATGAAATTAATATCGAATCAAAGTTATGCCTATTTCATAGAAATAAATCAAAAAAGGGTAAAGGGTATTCGTATTGAAATTTAAAATCAAAAGACAAAATAAGTAAATATGGAAAAATTTAGAAGTTGGGAAATAATTGGGTCTCTAATTACTGTTCCATTAGTCTCCATATTCGCGGACTCAAAACGAAGTCTCCATATTGGTAATCAAAATGGAAATAGGTAGGAGCGCGAAAATTCTCTATTGAAAAAACCATTCTTGGAGAAAAAGAGATTGGTTGGAGATGCTCTTATAAGAGAAAATTCTTCCTGCGTATTTCAAAAATCTAGAGCCTATTAACAGGTTGGAAATGCTCTTATAAGAGAAAATTCTTCCTACGTACATCGTGACATTTTCCAGGGATCTAGTTATTCACACTAGCACGTGTTTGGTCTAGTTCTTAAAACTACGTTATGGATATCTATCCATACTAAGAGCATCACTAGTGGTATACTCAATTATGGATACTCAAATATTGCCACATCACATTTTGAGTATTCATTTAATGAGTTTATAAGTTTGAGTATCTACCCTTCTACAATGGTTCATTTGTGTACATAATAAAAAAAGTATTATTCACTCTATTTTTATTCATAAAATGGACAACTTTAAATTTGTACATATATATTTTTA
Organism: Vaccinium vitis-idaea; assembly: GCA_963854785.1. Lineage (NCBI taxonomy): Eukaryota > Viridiplantae > Streptophyta > Magnoliopsida > Ericales > Ericaceae > Vaccinium > Vaccinium vitis-idaea. The sequence goes on from OY978215.1 coordinate 46,732,977, forward strand.
TAATATTAGTACCATTTAAAAGATATTCACAATACGTTTAAAATGAGATCAATCTTGAACATATTTTGGTAAAGATTAAAAATTGATAATTTCAATTTTTGAGAGAAAGTGCAACAAAATTGAGTTTTGAATTAAGTATTTGAAAAATGGAGAGAATGTTGTTACTTTTGATAGGGTGTGGTCCCCAAAATTTGGTTATTGAGAAAGATTGGTAGTTTTGAGTATCAAAATGCCGAAAGTTGAGTATGTGTAACAAATGTTAACTTTGAGTATTTATCCAAATACCATTGTGAGCCTATTTTGTGTATCAAAATACTCATCTTTGAGTATACCACTAGTGATGCTCTAAGAGCTTGTTATCGAAAAGTATTTTTTTGGCAAACTGGTTTTTAATGTTTTTTTTGGGCAAATATGATACGTGCAAAGAAGATTTGCAGGGAATCACGCAGGGAAGACTCTATGAGATCCAGTACGGATCCCGAACGAATGATCTGAGCCGCTCAAAAATTTGAAAAACACATTTCGAGTGGGCGTGCGAGAAATCAGCTCCATCCGAAATGTGTGGATGCTTGATCCAAACTTCCATTTTTTAATGGCTCGGATGAAAAAAGAAAAAAAATGAAAGTTTGGATCGAGCATCTACACATATCGGATAGAGCTGGTTTTTGGCGGGCCCACTCGAAATGCGTTTCTAAAATTCTTGAGCGGTTCGGATTAGCCGTTCGGGATCCGTACTGGACCCCTGCGTGATTCTCTGCAAATCTTTTTTGGGTCTATGGATCGTAAATGTTTTGAGTGTTTTGAGTGTTTTGAGTTGATATATTGTGAGAGTGTGATCTGTCTCGTAGAATGTGAAAATTGTTGGAAATAATCATTAGAATTTCTATAAATGTAAATAATTGGAGACAACAACACAACAAATAAATAATATGACGATACTACAAATATGAAATAAAAGAGATTAGGAAAACTTATATTGATCGAGGCACGCGTAAAGCGCTCTCCTAAGAGAAGATATGTCACCGCTTGCACCGAGTTGTGTGACATTCTACTCCCAAAATACAACAATCATCTACGGAAGCTTTGTGTGCAGCTAAAACTTTCCACACGAATCAAGAACCGCCCGTATGCTCAGAATAATAAAAAATATGTATATATCTCAAAAGAATCTCAATATAAGTGTATGATACTCGCTCTGTATATATAATCACATATTTCTCTATATCTTTTTATGTACACAACTTGCCAACCAACAATAAGATGAGTCCTCTCTCTACTTTGAGAGCTTCTCACTCTAGCCGGCTCTAGTTTTTCCAAATCTGATTTCCCCATGGGGGGGGGGGGGGGGGGGGAGGCTCCCCTCCTCCTTCTGCCTCCTCCCCCTTCTCTTAGTTCCCTTTTCCTCCATGTTTCTCTCTCTCCCCCTCCCCTTTAGTGTGTTCCCGCAGCCATTTTCACGATTTCTTCATAGATGTCAATCCTTGTATCGGTGTAGTCCGGTCCTCTTGCCGTCGTCTGTCGGTGGTGTCGATCCGACACACTTGGTTTTGTTTTGGCGTGGTGGAGGAGTCGAGAGGTGTGCGGGCGTGGCGGCTAATGGTGGAGTAATAAAGAGGAGCGGAGCAAAGGGGTTTTTTGCCGGCGGTCTTGCTCGGCTAGTAGAACCGGTCTGGTTTCCCCAAATCCGGTGGGTTTTGGTGGTGGGCAATAAACAACTCAACTTAACTCAGTGCGACTCTGATAGGGGCGCAAATGTGCCCGTTGGCGGCCCCTAATTTATGGTTATTATGCCCTTTTAATTTATTACTTGAAGGTTGATACTCGTTTTTCTTGTTTTAGGACTTGCGGAACAATTGAATGGAAAACGATGTTAAATTGAGAGTTTTATACGGTGCTGATCAAATTAATCGAAAGATGAGGCCAAGCTTAGTATGGAGCACAAAAGGGAGAAGCACCTAATCAATTCCCATATGACGGAACCGGAACGTTAAACGGAAATAGATTTGCACGTGATGCAAGTTTTAGGCAGCTGGGTTTTAATAAGGCAATTGATATAATCAGGAATATGGCCCAGTCAACAAGCCTTTGGGTTTCTTACATGCATAATGATGGCCCATTAGTGGAAAAGTTTGGTAACTCTTTTCTCGATGATTAGTCGGTCAGTGAGCAATATAAAAACAACAGGAATAAAGGGTTTTGAAAGAACACGAAGCTGCGGACCTTTTCACGCAAGGCAGTAGACCTGAAGCGGCGCAATAGGATCTTTTCTTTGGCGCACAGCAGAGACGTCAGAGAGGATTCCACGGAGAGGCTGCACATCAGAAATCACCACGCACAAGCATAATTTCCGTGGTGCACAAGCACGACTGTCGCTGTTCGGAGCCAGTCACACGGAGGCTCTGGGTTTAATTCTTTATACTTTTCGTAGGCTTTCAAGTTGTTTTAATGGGGTTTATTGGTTGCATGATTATTTGTTCTAACTCCATGAGCGGCTAAACTATTCGACTAGGGTAACGAGGATGCCTCTCCGAGTAATATTATTGTTTAGATTTCTTGGGTTTCATATTCAACTTTTGATTGTATGACTCGGATGATTCATAATTTTTATGAAATTTTTATTCTTCCAATTTTCATACCGTATTTATATGCGCGTTATTAAATACCGTCATACAATGGTTATTAATGCTTCAGGATAGTTTCTGAGATAAACTATACGACGTGAGACGGATCCTTCCGCCCATTAAATCCGGTGAGACGGTCCGTGCCGTGTTGAGATAGCCTATACGGAATACGAATCTTGATAATATTTTTGAGGATTATCGAAAGGATTTGCTACCCTATGGTGGTCTGGTTATTAGTTGAATGAAACTCTAGATTTCGCATAATTATATTATAAGGGGAGGTTGAATCGGTAACCCTAGTCCTTTCTCTCACTTATTTTCAAACCGCAATCACTTTTTATTTAAATTTTAGCTTAATCATTAGTTTAATCAAATCAAATCAAATCCAACCATCCACTTTGTTTCCGAATTAAATTAGAAATCCATTGGAACTGCATGCAACAACTTAGCTTTTTACTCCCCGTGGACGATCTCGGTCTTAATCGCTATTCTACGGAGTAGTAGTTAACTCCAAGTTTTATAAATTATATTTTTGGTACGACAACGACATACCAGACTCGGTGACTCGGCTCAACTCGGTTGACTCAGCTCAACTCAGTGGGATTCCGACAGCCTAGTTTCTATTTGGGTTGGGATTTGTTGTTTTTTAGTTTGTTAGTCTTGTTATCTTTGATGTTTTTTTGTTTCTGTTTTTCCGGACTGGATTTTCCAGTTTTCCCGGCGGTTTTGGTTGATAGATTTCATCTGAGTTAACTGTGTCAATGGAGTGAACTGGGCTATCCTTTGGAAGCTCTTCTACTGAATCATAGACGGACTCTATGCCGACACCTCGTGTTGGTCTGCTTCGTGCAGTACGACAATCCAGAGCCTGTATTCGCCCTTTGTGGTTTGTGCTCGTGTCTTGTATTTGGCAGTTAGGGTTTACCCCTGTATTGTGTTTGAAATCTGATGAAATGAATGAATAAATTCTTGATAAAAAAAAAAAAAAAAACTTGCCACGTTTATATAGTGACACCAATCACAAATGTCATTGGTCATTACATTTAACATGCACTTAAAGCCCTAATAAAAATGATTAGGCGTTACAAATGGTTTCATCCAAATAACCAATAACTTAATCGGTACAAGTAATTAACATGATAATTAATAATATTAAATAGGTTTTTAAAAGTTTTTTCTAACAAAAATACAGTGAAAGACGGTTTGAAAAATAAAAAACAGTTGCATTGTTTAACGCAACAGAAAGTTAGCTGCAATTATCTATTGGACATGGATCTCATCTGAATTTATGCACATTGTACTCGTGCATATCCATTATCTACTTTGAAGGCAACGGTTTATCCATTTTAAGGCAAACGAGCCCATAATACGTTTTTGGCATTGAGGGATCTGGTATCTAATGATCTCTCACCTAAGATTTTTACATGGTTCCTCAAACTTTGTAATTGAGGTACATATATAGCTCACACATGTTCCACTATGTAATTTGCATGAAGAGAGTATACATTGATTGTTGCATATGACAAGTATTTAAAAATCTAGGTTTATATCACTAATCATCATACTATCTCGAATACTTTAACGAAGCGCGACCTAAATCTTTCAAGTCTAACTTCATACGAGAGAGAGAGAGAGAGAGAGAGAGAGAGAGAGAGAGAGAGAGAGAGCATTATTAGAGACACATATATCTTGAAACGGATGTGATCAGAACTGTCTAATGAGATGGATCTCACGAGTGTCATATGAGACCTACGTGCATTGGACGATTTTGGACATATATACCTATGTCCGATTTTGCGTCGAAATTTCAGCATCCATCCTATGAGACCCGGTATGTGCATTGGATAGTCTTGGACATAATCCGTGTCCAATTTTGCATCGAGTTTTCAGCATCCATCCTATGAGACCCAAGTAAATTGGACGGTTCAGGACCTATTTGTGTCTGATTTTGCGTTGAGATATCAGTGTCCGAAGCGTATTGACAAAAAAACAAAAAACAAAAAACTTTAGTTGCATAGAAAAGGACGTGGATGAATTGAACTTTATGGTTTCGTGAACTAGAAACCCATCTTTAAGTTGTACAGCTTTAATAAGCACATGAAAACTGCAGGTACAAACGGGACCCTACTCTACAGCGAAGCATTTCTGGCATGACTTTCTGTGTGGTGGTCCTATTGATTCCTATATAAAATCGAAAACTTGAGAAAAAAACAGCTAGTATTTGATCAGCATCAACTACTGCTGCTGTCAAAAAGACATATTGGACTACATCCTGATTCTTTGGCCAATAAAATACTACTACTTGTTAAATGGGTCCCGTCAATGGACGGTGGGATTGATCTCTCAAAATTAGTCGAGGTGCGCGAAAGCTGGCCCCAACATCTTGTTATAAAAAAAAAATACTACTACTTATTTTATGACATAGCTTATTCCCAAAGTACACTTCTTTTTTCCGATAACTTAGGGTGCCTGGTTAGTTTACGCGCACCGCTTTTAAATCTCTCGAGGAATCAATCCCACTATTCACGAGCGGGGGACCGGTTAAAACAAGTTATGAGAATACACAAAACATGTACAGATAAAACGCCAGTGCAATTGAACACACAATAAGCATGGAAAATAGCCAAAAATGGATATGAAAGCTTATAGTAAAAGAGAGAAGCCATAAAAGAAATCAGGAGAAGTGAACAAGAAGATAACTTGCACGACAAATCCACTTATGGGCCTTGCTTTAGGTTGGGGGACCAGTCTATGTATTCACTTTGTTGTCATATTCCCCAATCCCCAGCCGCCCTACAACTGGAATATGCCCTTGTCTATGTCTATATTCCCCTCACATATGCAATCTTTTTACGACTCAGGTGTCCGGATCAGTTTACGTGCACCTTAAAAATTCGGCATATGGACTTGCCCCAAAGGAGTTGATAGCACTTGAGAGGTTCCGACTCTAAGATCTTAGGAGGAAACAAACCCCTACGTCCCAAGTCTTGACCACCAAGCCAATCCTTCGGGTTATCACGTATGCATTTATTAGATAAAGCAAATGGAGATATGTATATATATTTCAGTACCTCTTTAGTTGCCCTCAATCTTTCTTTACGACAAAATTCAGCAATGGGGAATTCTCTCTGTCTCTCCTTCTCCTTCAAGAAAAGCAAAGCTTTGCCTATTGACACCATTTTCAAGCTTCCCTCTTCAATACCTGCTTGGCCACCAGGTTTTGATCTTCTTCTTTTTTTGCTCTTTTCACCTATTTACATCATTAATTTTCTTAACATTGTGTTCATTTCATAGTTGCTCCATTTCGTTTTTTCCTATCTAGTTCTGTCTGAGTGGAGTCTCAAATTCTTCAACCTGCTAGAACTGTTTATTTCGTATTTTCTTAGCCGATTCGTCATGGTTTTCCTTTGCATAAAGAATATGATTTTCTTTTGTCAGCTTAAAAAAGGATATGTTTGTGTGAGAGTGATGAACATAATCGGCTCATTGAATTCTCCTCTTTAACCTTGATCAGGGCTCTAGCCCAAAGGGTCATGGAGGAGGGCCTTATTAAGTGCCCGTTGGAGATGCCTCAAGTTCGAGTTGATAAGCTAGCTATTTTAACTTACTAGCTAATACCATGCTCTAAACAAGCTAATGCTTTATCGTGGCGAAAAACACAAGAAAGTGAGACCCTTCTATTGATCATCCTGACAGTAGGCTAATCCAACCGATGTAACTCATTCGCGCTCTTTTTGGTGCAAATCACAGATGAAGGATTTGGAAGTGGAACCATTGATCTAGGAGGCCTCCAGGTCTATCAAACATCAACATTCAAAAAAGTTTGGGCTACCTATGAAGGGGGACCAGATGACCTTGGTGCAACATTTTTTGAACCTTCTCCAATTCCAGATGGATTTTCCATGCTTGGTTGCTACAGTCAACCCAACAACCAGCCACTTTTTGGGTATGTTCTTGTTGGAAAAGATGTGGAAAAAACTGACTCACCTACTCTAAAGAAGCCAATTGACTACTCTCTAGTTTGGAGCAGTGAGTCTCTAACAAAAAGTAAGCAAAATGGCCATGGTTATATTTGGTTACCAACACCACCAGATGGTTACAAAGCTGTTGGCCATGTGGTCACTACCTCACCCAAAAAGCCTTCCGTGGAAAAAATCCGGTGTGTCCGTTCTGACCTAACCGATCAACCCGAGACCAATAATTGGATTTGGGGACCAGGGACAGAGAGCAATTCAAATGGTTTTAATGTGTATAGCTTTCAACCTAGCAATAGGGGGACCAAAGAGCCTGGTGTATCAGTAGGCACATTTGTAGCCCAGAATAATGCCGCCTCTTCTTCTTCTAGCTTATGTCTAGCTTGTTTGAAGAATAATAAATTTGACTTATCTTCAATGCCTAATCTCAACCAAATCAAGGAATTATTTCAAGCTTTTTCTCCATTGGTTTACCTTCATCCAAAGGAAATTTACCTCCCTTCTTCTGTGACTTGGTATTTCAACAATGGGGCATTGCTATATAAAAAGGGGGAAGAGTCTAACCCTATCCCTATTGAACCAAATGGCTCCAACCTACCCAAAGGTGGTTCAAATGATGGTGCATATTGGATAGACCTCCCTCTGGATGAAAATGCTAAAGAAAGAGTCATGAAAGGGGATTTACAGAGCTCTGAGGCTTATTTACATGTAAAGCCCATGTTTGGAGGGACCTACACTGACATTGCTATATGGATTTTCTACCCCTTCAATGGACCGGGGACTGCTAAACTCGAGCTACTTGACATCCCACTAGGGAAAATCGGCGAACATGTTGGTGACTGGGAGCATTCGACACTGAGGATAAGCAACTTCAATGGGATGTTGCACAAGATGTACTTTTCACAACATAGTGGAGGGAAATGGGTAAATGCTTCGTTGCTCGAGTTTTATAAGGGCAACAAGCCGGTGGCGTATTCCTCATTGAATGGACATGCATTATACGCGAAGCCAGGGCTTGTTTTGCAAGGAAGTGGCGGGATTGGGTTAAGGAATGATACGGACAAGAGTGACAAAGTGATGGACACGGGAGAAAGGTACTCGGTGGTTTCGGCTGAGTATTTGGGTTCGGAAATAGTTGAGCCGCCGTGGCTGGATTATGCTAGGGAATGGGGTCCTAAAGTTACTTATGAACGTCGGGTCGAGGTCAAGAAGGTGGAGGCCTTATTGAGTGGAGGACTGAAATCTACATTTGAGAGTTTGGTGAAAATCTTACCTAATGAAGTGTATGGAGAAGAAGGGCCTACTGGCCCAAAGATGAAAAAGAATTGGTATGGAGATGAAGTCTCAAGTTAATTTAGTGTATGATATTTTTTGTGTTTTCCCCCCCTATTTGATTTGGAGAAATATTCAGCTACCATAAGCAATGTGCTAGAAAGTGATTATTTGATTTTAGCAGTCTAGCAGGTAACTAATACAGATATATGTAAGCTTGTGACCATGAATTCCGTTTGAGGTTCCTGTTTCACCAATCACTGCTTAAGTTTGACTATTTATTTTTTTTTTGTCCTCGCTATGGCGAAGCTTAATTCATATAAGTAGGGTCGCGCTAACAACTGACTAGAGGGCGGTGGTTAAGGTGAGAAAAAAGCCAAAAGAACCGAAATCCCGAACGCATTCACAGGTTTCATGCCTTTCCAAATACTACATCTGTTAGATTGTAAGTAATCGGCATTCGTGCCACTGTGGGTGCAGACGGTTTCGGAGGATGTGGATTTTATGAGAAATAAAAAGGGAAGGGTAGTTAAGAATATTAGATGATACAGATTCCTTGGCAACCAAAATGGCATCTCTTGTCCCACAATATATGATTTGAGCAAGCAAAGCAAAATGGGTTAAAAAAAACGAAATCTTGAGAATGTTGCAAACGGGATTAAGGGATTGCTTGCAGGCGAAAACAGTTGTGCATCTTGCTTTTGGGCCACCAAAGTGTGATATTCATCAACAGCAGCCAATATACTTGAATACTAAAGAATATTGCCTTCTTTTAAAAGGAGACATTTTGAATGTGGACCTCCAAAGGTATTTTGTGTTGCTTCTTATTAGCTCCACATTACTTTTAGGGAGAAGACTATGGTACACACCTTGAAAAAAATTGGCAACTAAAATTTTGGGTACCAAAAAAATGCATAACTCGCAAAAAACAAAAATGTATAACTAAAGAAAGAAAAAATGCACAACTGTGTACTGTACACTCTTATTCGTAACTTCAACCAAAAAAATTACATAACTAAGACCACAATGCTTAACTAATGAGCCATAAAATAAACGTACTATACAACAAAAACACTTGTAACAATCACTAAAAACATGCGTACCATCGTACACACTATTCGTAATATATACTTCCGAGGTACACTCCATTTTTTAACTAACCAAAAACATGCGTAACATACCCCAAATTACGCATAACATATACCCAAAAATACACGAAACATTCTATGATACACCCCAGGTATGCCATAGCTTTCTCATACTTTTAGGGGTCAGATCACAATTGCCTTGTCATTTGTGTAACCAATACTTGTAAACTAGGTTTTTATTGCCTTGTCATTTGTGTCACTAAAACTACATAAATATGTTGTTTCGGTTAGTCCTGGTTAAAAGGAGTGACCTTGGTTCATATTGAGGAACAAGATTTTTACTTACTTCATATCAATGAAAGCAAATCAAGGTTTAGTTAGGCCAGTCTGTTAAAATTCCAATTAAGAGGAAACAAAACTAAATAACTTTTCTCCAGAGATGTACCTGTTGATTGAAATTTTGTACACCTGAAATTGGAAATCGGAAGTGGTATCATTGTTTATGGCACTGAATGTTTCTTTCTTCGTGTTTCAATGTTGGTCATTTGATAATTTTTGCAGGCTGGCCAGTTTCTTTGGGTCCGTTCGGTTAGAGTGAAAATTATAGAAAATGCAAGAAGTAAACTACAATACTTTTCTGGCGTTCGATTAGCATCAAAATAGTTGAAAGTGCTAGCATGAGCCATTATACAGTGATCAGTGAATGACTTCTTTTCTTTTATCCCAGAAACGTATTTTGTAACAGTGAACCCATCACCATTTGAGGAGTAAACCTCAGCTGTCCCGAGACATCTCTCCACTTACAAAAATCGTTAACTATGGTTATATCATGTCAAATATAGTCACAGTATCCAATACAGAACTAGCAACCCACCCTTGATAATACAAGAAGGATGGCATCTACATTGGTCTATTTCTCAACTCGAATTTTGGCCATTTCGGGGCGTTGAGAAGGATTGAATCGTAAAGTCAATTGCAGTGAAGATGGAGAAAGCAGAATAAGGTCTCACATGTTTACAGTTTGTCCAATGATCCTTTCAATCTCTTCAAGAAGACGCTCCTTTTCTTCTGTCAACTCATCGTTCTGCTTTTGAAGCTCTTCTATTTGCTTCGTCTGTTCAGAATCCTTTCTGATATTTTCAAACATATAAATGATGGTCAACAGAAGCTTTATCAACTCATCAAAAATAAAGTTCTACGTAAAACCAAATCTAGATACTGTAAATCTACGTAAATTAGAGCTTTATGGCAGTACCTATTCATGAAAGACAAATTAAGTTTAAGTGACCGCACTTCCTTCTCAAGATTATCGCACCGCTTCAAAATGGACTGCATATCCGAGGGAATTGACGGTGTTAGATTCCTTTCCTTCGCCTCTGCCATTCTAAATCAATAGAAAATTCAACATAAGGTACAGTTCTATCAAATTTTTAAAGAAATTGGAGACACTAATAAACTATCTTTGGTATGCATATACACCCAGTCTAATGTATGTTCAGCTTCAAAGAATAACCAAAATCCCTAGTTAAGTGGGTTGCAATGATGCTATAACTACTGAATAAAAGACAAGTGTTTCTGGAATTTTAAAATCGCTTCTACCCGTCATGGACTTGGAGGAAGCTATGAAATCCCAGAACAATTTCCGGGCCCTTTGTAAACACATCAATGGATGTGTCCTTCCCCTCCATATCTTCTTATCACTTCCAACCCAAATGGCCCGAGGCTTGATCAAATCCAGTGGACAGCCTCTTACATAGTTGCAGTTACATGGTATGCAATAAGGTTTCACTCACCTGTCGGACATCGGCACCAGCTAGTCTGGTTACCTAAATCTATTCCTAGGCACTGTTTTATTCTCTTGATGGCAATCAAAGGCAGTCTTAGAAACACGGATAAGATTATAGGCTTCGATATTCAGACCTCTACCAAATGTCCCCTCTGCCAGTGCAGCTAAGTGGTAAAAGCCTATTTCATCTCTACTTTAGAATATGGAAACAAATCTGCTTCCTCAGTGGTACATATTAACCTCATCACTCTTGGGAAAATGAAGTTAATTGGCTTGTTGGGAACCTGTGCTGGAAATTTTTCAGTAGCATCATCAGAAAGCTAGCATGGGCAGCAATGTTGCACTGCATTTGGCTGGAAAGGAATTATACAGTTTTTCAGGGTATCCAAAGGCCCTATCTTGATGTTATCCAAAAAATGAAATTTGATGTAAGGATTAGGGGTTCTCAGTTATCTTCCGTTAAGGTCTCTTCCCTCAATCTTGCCCTTCCCATTCTTGGAAAATTCCTCTGAACGTTGTAGCCTGTCACTAGTAGCTTTGTAGGCAATTTTTTTTCTTGTAATTGGGAAGATAGGTGTTCTATTTGTTCTTCAGTAAAGTTATGGCTTGCCCCAAAAGAAAACAACGAAAATCAATCGAGCAGTTGAACAGGTTTTTAGATTATATTAATGGCCAGCAGAATATTTCAGACTGTTGGAGTGCAATTTATCATGTACTGAAATTCTAGAGTTTATCCAACCTTAACTATGACTCAGAAAGGTAGCTTGAAAAGGACACTAAGAATGCTAGGAAATTTTGCATTTTCAGTGGCTAAAATTTGAAACTATTCTGTTCCTGAGACAATGAAATTATTACAATACTGAAATTTTCAGGACAATAGTTTGTAATGAAAGAATCTACTTCCCCCAAGTTGTAAAGATAGTAATACGTACTTCCGGGATCGCTCCACCCTTCGCTTCTTTGTTGGATCTCCTTTCTCCACTGCAATATTTCTTTTGGTTAGAGAAAAATGAAATGACTTGATAAATGCTACACTAGTAAGGACAATATTTAACACTGATTATATCATGATAAAGGATAGACATGGAAAAACAGAAACTTCTGTGCATAGAAATGGGTAGATACCGTGAAATAGAATCAGGTTTTCAAGGAGAACAAAGAAGCAAGGCAGCTTTACTTTCCTGTTATCACACTTGTTCTGTTTTTGTTGCATTCACTCCATTCCCTTGGCACCCTATGGGATTGCACAATTAAGCGTTCTGTGTCTTTTATTACCTCTAATAGCAATATTGAATCACCCCGGCCCCTTTTTTTTTCTTCAAACTAAGACCGCGTTTCTTGTAATATAGACACAACCTACTGATATTTATGGGGATCGTTGTGCTAACTTTATAATGCTTGCTCCATTGCCCCAAACACAGAACACAAAGTCATCCAGCAAATAAGAACTCAACAGTTAACTTAGAAGAAGATCAAGCTTCGATTTTACAAGTTTTGATAAAAAGAGTAGGTTATTCCTTTTAGAAGTCTAATTTATGACATAAGAAAGGAGCGAGGGAAACTGGAGAAAGACCTAAGCTTTGGCAATATTTGCTAAGAGAGGCTGCTCTTCGACTGCAGCCCTTATTTACAACCTTGTAGTATGACTTGTTTGGAAGAAATTCATGGAGTACAGGAATGGGTAATTATTACCTGAGCCAACTGAATTCATAGATCCATATCGAACAAGGCTTCCGTTTTGCTGAAGACAGATAAACAGAAAAGAAAATTTGGAAGTTTTAGAGGTTCTTTATGATGCTTCCAACAAGCTTGTAGATAGTTTGTGTTTTCATTATCAAAATGTAAGGAATGGGTTCAACATACCTTTCGATCAGCTTTTATATCGTCATATATACGTTCCCTGATGTCTGCAGTTCAATAATGGAAAAATACTCACTAAGTGGCTGTGTACTACTGATGAGAGAAAAAGAAGGGAACACAGTAGGATGCTTTGAAGTGAAACAAATCTGGAATAAGCCCATAAGAGCTAACATAGAATATCCCTTCACTTAGGGCCCTTTTTCCTTGCAATTCCTGCTTAATAAAAGTGCTTTTTTCTTTTTTGTCAAAAGCAATGTTAGTGTAGAACATCAACTGCCCAATAGGAATTTACTTGTTACCTTTGGCTATAGAGCCATTTTCTGAACTCTTTGGATATCTATGTTGTTTCCTGGAGCTCTCACTCATATTCTGGCCCGAGTTGCTGGGCCCATCACATGCATCAAACCCAGTTGAGAGAACTGGTGCAGCAGCAGAAGATTCACTTTGTGAAGGTTCACGGGATAATGTGCTCATCTGCGTTGGGTTTGTAAAACCTTCTAATTCCACAACCAAAGATTGGTTAACTGATGAGTGTAAAACCCCGGTATTATTAACTTGAACAGATGAGACATCTTGAAATATTCTTGGTGTCTCGCGAATAACATAATTCCCTTGTCCTTCTTGAGCACAATAATGTCCTAGGGAGCTATCTTCGACGGCTTCTCTTTCAGTTGGGTTCGTAAGCTTCTTTCGCTCCAATGTGCCCTTAAGCATCCACACAACAGAGGAAATGTTGTCTAACTTATCGGCATTAGGTGTGTTGAAAGCAGAAGAGGATGATATGGTTGGAGACATAAATGAGTTGAGCTGGTTTGGATTGTCAAACATTGGAACATTAGCAAATGCATTTGGGTTTGGGTTTCCAAATTCCTGTTTCAAATTATTGACAGCATGCTCTGTGACATTATGCATTGCTTCCATCCCGAATGGTGTTTGAGAGTTCTGCATGGCAACATACCTCCTCCTGCAAAACAAGTACCTCCTTATATGAAACCAAGAAAAAAATTTACCGACTCTTCCTAGTTAGTTTATTTGCTGTAAAGCTACTAGAAGTGCTCGAGGTGCGCACAACCTGGCCCGGACATCCGGTTATCCAAAAAAAAAAAAAAAAGTGCTAACAAATAAGATAAACTACATGGCTCATTTGTAGAAAATCATACTATGGAAAAAACGATACCGTAGTTCAGAGGATCGACTTCTTGTCATGGGTTGAGAACTATGGAACCAAGCCTTAGCCAAGTATAGATTACTAGCTTGCAACCCTTTGTCAACCACAGTCCTGAAGAGAAAAGGAGCCAAAACTTCATCACCATCCATAAAATAAATTCCCACTCTTCAACCAATGTAAAAATAGATTTACTGTAATTGAATGGACGCGTTGGAGTTTGCACAAAATGAGAACTACGGCAAATAGTAAACTAGTCTGATGAAAACCTCCAACGATATAGCAAAATTACTGACTGAACCAACAGTAAGGGAAATGACCAGATTAAAGGTGTTGCAAGGACAAATTGACAGCTAAAACTATAGATTACCTATCAAACTACTTTGAGATATATAAAATTGAGTAGAAATGCAAAAACAGTTGGTGATTTGATTGAAAATATCCAAAACTCTACGATTGGGTGTACAAATGTGATAGCACTAAGAGAAATCTACCTCATTGTATTTTGGGTGAGATCACTAGTTTGTTCATCAGCCATGTGAGTATTTTGTGGAAACGTAAATTCGTTGCTTCGTTTCTTCTGAAGTACACCACCAAATTGAGGATTGGTTAAACTGGCTAGTTCTGTGGAAATCCTGCATTTAAAGCAGAATTTGTGTAAGAAGTTGAAAACAAATATGGTTCTTGCTAATTCGATTGACTTTTTATATCCTCATAGGATATCACAAAGAGTACAGATTACTGTAAACATGTGAGAACGAATCTCCATTTTACAAAACTTACAGAGAAGTACAGATTACACGCATTCTATCAAGTATCGACCAACGTGAAACTCTTTAAATGTGACCTACTAACCTTTGGGATGCATTTCGAGTAGGATTTGCTATGCTTGTTGAGTTATAGCCATGATTCTGCAGAACCAAAAAGTGTTAGGACAAAATCATGAAGCAAACAACAATACAACATACCACAAAGTAACAAGATTGACAGCAACAGGAATTTTTTCCGGTCGCAACTTTTGATCTTCAACGATCACCCATGGTTCGAGTTACTCCTTTTCCACATGTCATGTGTATGCATACAACTATACGTGAGAAGAGGCGTTCACAATGAGAAGAGAAGGAGAAAATCGAGTTATTATTTCACCAAATCTAGAAGAGGACTTGACCAAGGCATTGGTGTATTTAATTTTAGATAGAAACTAGAAGTCATGCATAAATCAAGTATGTTACCATATATAAATGATCATGCTCATAACAAAAAATTTAACCATGGATCAATTAAACAAAGTCAGCAGAAGGAGATAGCACAATTGCTTGCCTCTCCATTTGTGAGCCAGCTTTTGAAGAGTTCCTCGCTATCTGCACGAAAATTCTGGCTTAGATTTTTAAAACCCAACATCTCCATGGATGGCGTTGGCATTCCAATCGAACTCTCCATCAAAGATTTGAAGAACAAGTCTTCACTTGTGTTCCTGTAAAAGTCCGAATATCCCCTTCCTTCGGTCTCCATCAAATCCTTTTCTACTTCAACCCTCCGAACGGCCTGAGATTGGGTTTTACAAATGAATCATTCCCTGATCTTCCCTTGATTCCAACATTAAAACATATTACTCAATCATACTTTTTCAATCATGAACTTCCACCTAAGAATCACATGACATAGAATAAAACTAATTTTCCTCTCTAGCAGAAGTACTAAATTCTTATCCTGTTTGATAAGCCAACCCCACTTTTACCAAGATGTAGTCACAACCCCCAAAAGAAATCCTTCTAGACCGGCAAACCAGGCAAAGTTCTTGAGACCGAAAATCGCAAATGGACTCAAACTCCGAGAATATACGATAATGAGCATATATTGGGCAATCACAGATGGGTATTATGGGTCACTGTATCTTGAAAACATCTACCTCAAAGAATTTTGGATTTGATGAATAAAAATTGTGATGCTTCTCTATTTGCTCAGTATTAGACAGGTATAAATGGCTCTTTGCTAATAACCCATATGGTGATTGAGAAGGCGACGAGCCGTCAAAGCGAAACTAAAACCAGAAAGCTATAGGAAAGGTTGAAGATACAAACATCCAATTAAACCACCACAGTACGATTATACAAGAAAAATGGTTCAAAACCTTGTACAGAGACTACACAACCCCAGTGCATTTATATTTTGCTAGTTCCTTCTACAATTTTTCATTGAACAATGACAAACAGATTGTGAGCATAACTAAGAAAGACAGAGATATGGAATCAAGTACGTCATTTTTTACTTAGATTCCAAATCCCACCCTTTTTGTCCCTTTTTGTCTGTTCTTAGAAACAATAGTTTACACTTCAGAAAGTTGAATTTTCCAAAGTTGACATTCAACAAGGATTTTCAAGAGGGGGCCGGATTATGAAAGAAATATTTTCGTAGAGTGATGTTTTCAAAATTAAATCCAGTCATTCAAGTTTTAACGAGATGGTTTAGATAAATTAAAAAATTAATCAAGAATACTTTTGTTATTATATCACTCGACAAATTCATACATAGCTTAAGTAAATGAAAATTCACTAAAATATGTGAGTAAGTAAATGATATTATCTCAACAAAACAAACTAATAGGCTCAATACATTTCCAACCAAAATAAATATGTTAAGTTTATATTATACTGTGGTATAAATAATATGTTAAGTTTATATTAGACTATGGTATAAATAATTTTTATCATTATTTTTGTCGCCACTGAACTAAAGTCTTGGAGCCGTCCTGTGTGGAAATCATAATGAAGAAGGGGGTTTCAATGAAATAAGATATTTGGAACCGGCCGGCAATTTTTTGGACTAAAATGTGAGAAGTTTTGGGCGGAATGGAATGATGGAAGACATGAAAGGGTTCCCAATTTATGATTAATTGAGGATGTATCGCATGAAACATTGTGTACCCGAATACGTAAAATTTCGTTTCCCAACATCGAAAAGTAATTTTTGTTTTTTGAATCTCAGATTTCAGAGATGCTTTAATGATATGGAGTAATAAAAATAAATATATTTACGAGTTACCTTAATTATATAATAAGGTAACACAGGGAGGGCTTCTAGTCCGGACCTCCCGTTTCCGGACCTCCATGATCCAAATTTTTTTTTGACGATCCGAGCCGTCCAATGTGTTCAGAAGGTGTTTTCAAGGGTCCCTCCCGGAAAATCTTCAAAAAAAAAATACCGGGAAGGGCTTGATCCAAGCAGTTTTCGCAAAAATATATAAATACAGTTTTTGCGAAAAACTGCTTGGATCAAGCCCTTCCCGGTATTTTTTTTTGAAGATTTTCCGCTTGGACCCTTGAAAACACCTTCTGAACACATTGGATGGATCGGATTTTCCAAAAATAATTTGCAATACAAAAAAAGCCATGTTTTTCTTATTTCTGGGAGGTGTGGACTAGAAAATCCACCAGGTAACACATATATTATATGTCTAATCTTCTGGTTTGATTACTCGCAGCGGAATGTAATTTTTATTTTTCAAATTTCAGACTTTAGCGATACCTTGATGATATATAATAAATATATTTACGATAAACTAGTATAAAATTCTTTGTAGCACGTATAAATTGGATATGTTTAATCTTTCGGGTTCGACTCCTGGCAGTGGAAAGTAAATTTTGTATTTCGAATCTCCGACTTCAGAGATGCCTCAATGACATACTTCCTCCGTCCCATTTTAAATGTCCCCTTTGAGAAATATATATTTTCTTGGACGTAAAAATATCTCCATAGAAATTTTTAAAATTATATTTGCACCACTTTGGGGTAAGAAATTTAAAAATGATATAGAGAAAGGAGTAGTATATTGTTTGGGAGTTTGAAAATGCATGTATTCCTATAGTGGACACTTAAAAGGGTATGGAGGGAGTAATAAATATATTTACGATAAGATAGTATAAACTTGTATTAGCACATATATATTCGACATGTTCAATCTTTCGGGTTCGACTCCCGACAGTGGAAATTAATTTTTGTTTTTGGAATTCCAGACTTCAGAAATGTCTTGATGATAGAATAAATATATTTACGATAAGTTAGTATAAAAATGGGATTATTACCTCTAGATCTAGAAAAAAGATGTCTAATTACCACTAAGGTAAGTCATTTTTTTTTAATTACCACTAAGGTAAGTCACTCTTTTTTGGAGTTTAGGTTTAAGGTGCACTTTCCTATTATAGGATTTTAGTGGTTTAGACACTTTCATAGAGTACCCTAGGATTTTAGGCACTTTCATAGGGTACCCTAGTCATAGGGGTACCCTAGAGTTTAGGTTTAGGGTGCACTTTCCTATTATAGGGTTTTAGTGGTTTAGGCACTTTCATAGAGTACCCTAGGATTTTAGGCACTTTCAGAGGGTACCCTAGAGTTTAGATTTAGGGTGCACTTTCCTATTATAGGGTTTTAGTGGTTTAGACACTTTCATATGGTATCGCTTTGACCTTCTGGGAATTTTTCAGAATTGGGCTTTGACCTGATGGTAATTATGGGATCTAAGGGTGGCCTAATGGTAAATGTCCCTATAAAAATTCCCATAGCACATATAAATTGGTACTCCTGAAACACCTTCGTGTGATGCTTCATGGGTCTTTGTAGTGGGCATTGGTGGGGAACGATGTACTTGAAACAAGGATGCTACAAGTACAACAAAAGTTGACAATACGGATCTCAACCGTTTGTTTCAGCAATCAATGATGTGGATTTGAAATACTCTTTGACTAGTAAGAGTACTTCAAAGAGTATTTTAAATCCGGACCGTCGAAAAACACTTTTGAACGGCGAGAGACGTGTTATCCACTTTTATTGTACATGTAGCATTTTTGTACTTGAAAGGCCCTTGGAGCGGCACATCACTTCATAATTTTTGTAATTTTTACTCACATCCTTTCGAACAACAGTGCAGTGATTATATAATGGGAGATTATTTAATAGAATTTGATAGTCCTATCCGCCAATCATTGGTTTGAAATATTCCCTCCGTCCCAATTTATTTTTTTTATTTTGGAAAATCCAACTTGACAAAAGAATAAGATTATTATATTTAAAATTTTGAACTTTTAAAAAAATGCATTTTCCACCAAATTAGACTTATTATTTCAACTCATGAAAGAAGGATAAAATAAAAATAGAGTAAGCTACCGTTGCTTGATCGACTTGGTTTTTTTACTGGGTTGTTATTCGTGTGATCTAACCCTAACTAGTGAACGGTTCAGGTTATGTTTTTGAGCTTAGAAAATGCTTAAATCCAAGGCACAACAGTGCTCTCTTCCCTTTCTTCTGAACGGTATCCATTCATTTCCACAGTGTTCATTGCCTGCCAAGGATAGTGGTATTTGTTGTACTGCTTCAACATCTAACTATATGACAGCATCTCCAATAACATGTTATATATGTTGCTATAGCTACATTATGGAATGAAGCTCTAAAGTTCCTTAACCAATGGTGAGCTAAAATACATGCTATATTACCTATAACTATATGTTGTGCAAAATGTAGCACAAGATATAGCTATTGCTATAATTTAGCATGCCCCTTTATATCTATCTCTCTCATCATGTCACCCACAGATAGTAATAAAATTGACATTTTTGGGAAAAAAGAGAAGAAATAGCATATATACCGTATTAACATTGCAAAATTATAGAAATTTGGCACTATGCATTGGTATATAGTAGCAATAGCTATTCAAATTGCAACTCCACAGCTAAATATGCTCTTATAAGTAAAATTCTGGCTGCATCGCTTATGGTAGTAGTTCCTTGACGGGCAATTTTTCACTTGTTAAAGTTTAGTTTCTAAAACAGGTTTAACTACTGGAGGATTTAAAACACACATAGGTGTAACTTCATTTGAACTTGAAAACAACTAGAGCTTGATTTGGAAAGAAAATGATTTAACAGCACTTTTTGTTTTTTTGCTGCAAATGAGAGTCAAAAGAATTAGGGATCCGGGGGAGGCGCTGTGCCGCCTGTGCGGTAGGTGTTGTGTGGAAAAACTACGTCGTTTTGCTCATTTTCTTAGTATATCCAAGGGCCCTGTTTGGAGAGTTAAGTGTGGGGTTTAATTTTGAGGTTCAATTTTAGGGGATTTAGGCTCTTTGGGGTAAGGTACAGTGGGTTTAGGCACTTGGATTTAGGCACTTTGGGTTTAGGCACTTCAGGTTTAGGGTTTAGGCACTTTGTAATGGTTTTTTCTTCCTCCAAACAAGGCCCTTGGAAGCTTTGGAAGTGTGCACAAAAATCAAGCAAAATGACGTAGTTTTGCCTCACAACACCTACCGCATAGCACCCACCCCGGATCCAAGAATTAGACACCATAATTTCCACAACATTTAAATCCCCAGAGCATAAACCATTTTTTCAAAGTTGTATTCATGTGGTTAGTGGGAATGGAGATGTTCCCTTCGGGGACAACATGGATACTGGGCCAATCACGGCCGTCTGTGGTTGGCCATGGATGGCTCAGATCTGTTTAGATCTAAGCCATCCATGACTGACCACGGACGACCGTGATTGGCCAGCATCCATCGGGGACAGCACCCACCTCATGTCCTGGTCGGTGTTCCAAAAGCCGGCACTCTTTTACTTTGAAACATATTATTCAGCACTAGTTAATTTAGTTTACTTTTTGAATGGAGTATTATTTAAAATGGTTAAGATTCTCGACAATTTTCATCTGGACTGCACCCCATGAAGTTCAGCTAATTCGGGCTCAATCCAACCCAACCTCGAATGATCCAAGCTGTTCATTTTGTGAGCCCAGCCAAGTAGAATATTCGTGCGTAATATTAGATTGATCATACACCGGTAACATCCCGAATGGATCAAAGTTGTCTCGAGAATGATGAATGTTGTGTAAATTCACAAGTCATTTTTCTCGAGAGAATCATGATTAGATCGTGACGTTATCGGTGTACCATCAATCTAATTTTCCCTTGAACGTTTTACGCGGTAGATCTTATAAAATAAGTGGCTTGAATCGTTCGAGGTGGGAGGTGGGTCTGGATAGTTTAAAGTAGCTAGTTTTCCAATATATATTTTTTATAATCTAATTGGTTATGTGATCAGGATGCTTAATGGTGAAATGGTTAATAGGGACATCTCTAATTCTCCATGCCAATTATCTAATTGCTTATGTGATCAGGATGCTTAATGGTGAAACGGCTAATGGGGACGTCTCTGATTCTCAATTCCAATTATCGAATTGCGTATGTGATTAGGAGCTCCGTTCAATTGTCAAGAAACTAGTGACGTAAAACTCTTTCCGAGAAAATTATGGTGAGGTGAAGTAAAAGAAAATGAGGAGAAAGTTAGAAAATAGTACTCCGTTCGTCCCTTTTTAAGTGTGTTGATTCGTAAATCCAACTTATTAAAGAAATATTATCATTATTTTTTTCACATCAACTTTTATCTCAACTTTATACATTTCACATCAATTTTTACCTTAACTTTCCAAAATTATCCTTCACTTCTAGTCATTCTCTTTACCCATTAACTTTTCAATACACACACTTATTAAGGGACAACCCAAAATAGAATACTCAATAATTAAAAGGGACGGAGGGAGTAGTTTAATTAGGTAAAAATTAATGGAGATGCAAAAATTGCTTCAAAATCTTGAGATTTGTGCACGATATGTTTTGAGGGAAAACTAATTATAGTGGGAAAGTTAGAGATTTGGGTCTCACAACTTTCCCGGTAACAGGTAACTGAACAAATTAAAAATGTAGGAAAACTAAACATTTCCGTACTAATTATCTAATTGCTGTCCCTTCCCTTCCATGACTCTCTTTACTTTTTTTTATATATGTTAAGTTATTTTCAAAACAAGAATTTGTTGCTTAATTTATTGGTTATGAAGTTATTTCCAACTAAAGAAATAGCAGGCTCTATCACAATGACTTCACAAGACCTAGCCATCCAATAACTGCTTCTAAGTTGGAGAGAAACTCCAAAAAGCCGTCCAATCTCGCATACTAGTTTTGTTTTTTTTAGTTCATCATCATATAAGCAATTTAATTTGTAAAATTCACTAGTTAAACGCGCATTGCTAGCCACACGATGGAATGTTGTTGTCTTCTAATTCATTCTTTTAATCTTAGTCAATAATACGGCAATCGATGTCCTATTAATTTGATTATACGCTTAGAACGTTTTACTCAATAAAATCTAAAAGCAAAATGTTCGGATGACGACAACGATAACGATGACGATGGATGAGATCGACCCCTCTGAAGCGCATCACAACATTTTCAGCAATTCTCAAGTCAATGATGGCCCATCCGGTCAAAGACAAGCCATCCACATTGAAACTAGGAGATTCACAAAAAATTATTTTTTTGCAACCTAACCCCAAGAAATCGAATCCTGATCAATTGTGTGGGAAACAAACCCACCAACTAACCAACCAGATGGACTAACCATTTTGCGAAGTTGAGATCGTGAGCCATTTTATGACTCTTTCCCTAAACGCGCTAAAGATTTAAAATAACACGGTTTTTTCAGATAACCTTCAAGATCATGCTGGACTGTAAAAGCGAAAAAAGAAAAAAGAAAAAAAAGGTTAATAAGAAAATAAAAAAGTGAAGTTGTTGAAATTATATCTTTAGCTATGGACCCCATCATTCTAACTCTTCGTAAATTCTTTATCCAAACATGCACTACTAAGTAAATCAAATTTGGAACGTAGGAAAATTGGTGGTTCATTGTTTTCCAGTATATGTGCCTAGCCCGGTTGCGAGCATAAGCCTGTCATGTCTTTCATCGTCCGGTGACAAGCACATGTCATTTTATGAACACATGTCATGTTTCCGCCAATAACCTAAAGAATGACTACCAAAAGGCATTGAAGCCAAACTTGCAACAGGGCTAGGCAAGGGCGCATGACACGACACAACTTGTGCTGAGTTGTTTGACTTCGATGCCTCTTGGTAGCACATCCTCTGGATAATTTTTTTGGGCTATTACCATGTGATGTGCTAGTACAAGGCACCAAAGCCAAACGTCGAAACATAAATCATTTTGTGCCTTGCCTAGCCTAGTGGCAAGTACATGTAATGCCATGCCTTGCCTGGTGGCTAGCAATTGTTTTTACCAACGGGTATTTCGGTTGCTGAGTAACTCCGAGGCAACCTTATAGAAACACACGGTGTTTATTTTTCACGGTTTTTACATTTTAGTAACTACTGAGGGTGACACAGGCGCCTTTAGACAAACATAGACAAATTTCAGTACCCAGAACCCTAAATCTATATAAGAAACGGATGTAGGTTTCTGTGAGTACCTACTTGTGTGCTCCATGGGCAGAACGGATGGAGATCAAATTCCAAAACCCAGCAATGGCTTTTCATAACCGGCTACTTAGGAAACATCCCTCTTTTCAAACTTGGTAAAAATTGTTTGCAAGCTGAACAAAAATGACCAAACAATCTCTGCCCAATATTTCCAACTCTAGGAATTGTCGTTTTTTGGTAATTTAACTTTCATTGACAAAAAACACCGAAACAAAGATCAAATGGGCTTACCCCTAAAGTGATACATCAAAACAAACGGGAGGCCTAGACCTCAATGGAAACAAGCCTGTAGCACAAACCTGAACAAAGCTAAACAACAATAGGGACAAAGGCAACAAGCATTATAGAGTAAGCTTCTATTAAGAGCCCTAACTTTCCAACTCGACATCCATGGTTTACTTATCAACATCCGTCGTCATCTTCTCCTCACCAAACTCCACTCTATCACCAAACTAGGAATGTAGTTTCACATCACAATAAATCTCATTATTACCAACTTTCGATGTGTGTTTTAACTTCATGGTTTAGTCTATTTAGATGTGTAGAGATTATGCATTATAGAGTTTTTCCTCCTTTTCTTTATTCAGCGACCTTGGGCATGTCGGATAGATCTTTTTCTTCATGCACTCAACTATGGTTGCCCTCTAACTTTGGTGCTCTTTAATACCTTCATACAAGTAAAAAAGGACTTTGAGAGTGACAACTTCCTTGGTAATCTCATACTACAAGCTGCGTGTTTGTTCCTTGCAGGTTTTACCTTTTTTTTTTTTTTTTTTGAACCAGTTGCAGGTTTTACTTAGGTTGCCTATAATTCATGGTTTATGTTTGTTGTAGGTATCAATAGAGTCAACTGGGA
This sequence comes from Vaccinium vitis-idaea, assembly GCA_963854785.1. Classification (NCBI taxonomy): domain Eukaryota; kingdom Viridiplantae; phylum Streptophyta; class Magnoliopsida; order Ericales; family Ericaceae; genus Vaccinium; species Vaccinium vitis-idaea. The sequence goes on from OY978215.1 coordinate 46,756,912, forward strand.
TCTGGCATTGGCTTCAATTTGGCCAAAGTAGGAATGCCTCAGGCCACTTGTTCTCGCGTCCTATGGTATTAAAAAATATTGTTGTTTATTGGCGATGAAGGATTTGACAGTCAAATACTTCTTTTGGAGTAGGCGATTGTCAAATCCTTCATCACTTACATCTCTTTTTGAATACCATACTGAGCCATAGGACGTGAAAACAAGCGGCCACAGTCATTCCTACTTTGAAAAAATCGAAGCAATGCCAGATCCCAATTCACCGTATTGATACATACAACAAACATAAACCATAAATTATAGGCAACCTAAATAAACCTGCAAGGAACAAACATGTAGCTCGTACTATGAGATTACCAACGAAGTTGCCACTCTTTCACTTGTTTGAAGGTATTAAAGAGCACCAAAATTAGAGGTCAACCATAGTTGAGTTCATGAAGAAAGAAATATGCCCGACATACCCAAGGTCGCTGCATAAAGAAGAAGAGGAGAAACTCTATAATGCATAATCTCTACACATCCAAATAGACTAAACCATAAGTCAAGACTCATATCGAAAGTTGGTAATAATGAGATTCATTGTGATGTGAAACTACATTCCTAGCTTGACGACATAGTGGAGTTTGGTGAGGAGAAGACAACAATGAATGTTGATAAGTAAACCATGGATGTCGAGTTAGAAAGTTAGGGTTCTAATAATAGGATCCAACCGTAGGGACAAAGGCAGTTGTAGACACCCCAATTTGGACCCTCAAAATACCCTTAAGTTGCGGCCCGTCGGCCTTCCCGATGATGAGGATAAATCAATAATTACCGTGAAATTAATCTTGAGATGCACCCGAAGGATCCTTCCATAGCCTAAATCACAGAAATCAATCCAAACCAAAGTCTCTTAAAAACAAACTCAAGCCTACACCATCTTCTAGTACATTCAAAACTCTATTTTTTAATATATAATATGTCTTATTCCATTCCAAAATGAGGGAGATGCTCACGTTTTAGTAAAATGACTCGTTTTCCCGACCTTCTGAGGGTAAAATGATCATAGATTTTGATGTACAAATTATTTTGGGTCCAAACCAATTGGGTTAGAAAGACTCAACAAGCTTTCCAACGCTTCAAACCACACTCAAAACGGAGTTCAATAGCACCCGAGACAGTCCTGCAAAGTTTTGTCTGTAGTGCAGTCTAACCAAGGCGCCCCAATTCAGCTTGAACTAGGGTGTAGTGCAGTCTAACCGAGGCGCCCCAATTCAGCTTGAACTAGGGCGCCCTAGTTCAAGCAAACCAGAGCCCCCCTACTTTTTGGCAATTGGGGCGCCCCAGTTTCACAAAATCATGATTCCATCTGTAGGAAAATAACATCATCATGTTTACACTGCTCTTGCAGCTCAGCTAGAGACCAGGAGGTTTGTCTCTCTTAACCAAGGCGCCCTTATTGCCATTTCCAAGTCTATAAATAGGCTTATGCATGAAAAACGTGTACTCCTACACACACCTACTGTTACTCTCTCTTCTTGTTGCCATTTGCACTCCTTCTCTTAGAAATCAGTCTTTCTTCTTAAGTTGTTGCTACAACCCACCCTCACTACCATTCTGATTTCCATGAAAATCCCACCAAAAATCTCATGAAAATTCCTAGAATCTAGAGGTATTATTCCCCTTGTTGCTCTCTCAGTTCATTTTCTTTTTACTTCTACTGCCATAATCCTCCCATTACCACCCTAAAAATTTCAACCACTTTCATACCAAAAATCTACCAAAGATACTCTAAAATTCTACTATAATCCCCAAAATATTTTCAAAAACTTTTAGTCATTGTGATACCAAAATTAATCCAGTACCTCCACCAAGCTCCACAACCCTTAAATATCCACAGCTTATCATCACTTGCTAATAAGTCCAAAAAGGTGCATTACGAAGATCAAATTTCAAGGTAAAATTCAAGTTGAATCCTGAGGGAAAATTCCTCAACTTCACATCCCAGTAAAATATACTGGAAATGTGCTAAATGAGGAATGAAATTTACTTTTTATCAAATGGTCACGAAATTTTCTGAAAATTAACCAACTAGGGCACCCCAGTTCTCTATTTTTTTGGAGATTTTCTTGTTTTAAAAGTTTTATTGTTTTTCCAATAAATATAGGGTCAAAAATTATATTTTTCTGTCACTTAAATAAGCTTACAGTTTTTATAATTTATTTCCCCCAAAATTTTAAATAACTTCTTTTAAACATTCTTCTTTTTGAAAAGAATAATAATCTTCCCATTCAAAGCATGATTTTCATAATAAAAAAAGAAAAAAAAAACACTTCAAAATTTGTTTTTTCAAAAATGTCAGAATAAAAAAAGAGGGAGAAAATGAATTTTAGAAATTAATTTAACTAGGGCACCCTAGTTCCCTTTATTTAGGGCACCCCAGTTCTTTAAAATTAAAATTTATTTAAGTGATTTCGATTTTAGGTTGTTTTTGTCGCATTTTATTGTTTAAAGTTATTCCGTTACATTTTATTGTTTTACATCAATATTTATGCATCTTATTTGCTTATTATGTGAATAAAATTTCATTATAAAATATTTTGCAAAATCCCACGAATATTACAGTAGAGACCGACCTCGTGTCGGGCGAGGGGGGTGCCGTAAAACCCTTCCCCTCTCGTAACCTGGCTCCGAATCCAAGAATCATTTTAAAATGACCAAAGCCTTTTTCTAAATATGGCATGGAAGTCACAACTTTTTAAAAAATGGTTTCTCGGGTTATTTTCTGCAAATCCGGATGGCGACTCCAAAAATCAATTTGAATTTTCAAATCGGCGAAGTCGGGAGCCCCGTGGCAGCGTCCACAGCAGTAAGCTGAACAAAAATGACCTAACAATCTCTATTTTGTTTACACACAAATGCGCACAGAGAGAGAGAAGGGCGACACATCAAAGTCTTTCAGACAATTCTTTCTTTAAAGGGAAACAACAGAGAATTGCAAAATCTGAAAAACTTCTGAACGATGATGCTGCTAAGCATTTGCTCCCGTCTGGCCCAGTAGGGGTAGAACTCCAGCTGCAGGGACATCAGAATGAAAAGCTGAACCATTGGCTAATTGTCAAGCCTTGACTTAAGTCGCCTAAAGAAAGAAAATTAGAAGCAAAAGAGAAAAGAAGAGAACGTTTATTGCGAAGTTAAACTAACCAACATGCACATCACTCAACACTAACTAAAGCCACCAAAACAGCAACAAGAAGAAAGAACTGATATTGTGAAGTTTAACTAACCAACATGCATCACTCAACACTAACTAAAGCCACCAAAACAGCAACAAGAAGAAAGAACTGATATTGTGAAGTTTAACTAACCAACATGCACATCACTCAACACTAACTAAAGCCACCAAAACAGCAACAAGAAGAAAGAACTGATATTGTGAAGTTTAACTAACCAACATGCACATCACTCAACACTGACTAAAGCCACCAAAACAGCAAGAAGAAGTAAATATGACCAAATCTTATAATATAGACCCCCATTTGTTGAGAAAACGAGGGGATAAGCGGTGACATAAGGAAGGTGTTTATCCAATTGGAAGGGTCTTAGCTAATCTCATCTCTCACACTAGGATTAGCTAATCCAGGGTAAAATGGCCAAATTACCCTTAATTTTTTTGTTTTTTTGATGTTCTCAATGCATTGATTTAATGATTACAACCAAGTAATTTCTCACATTATCCACTCTTGTCCACCATATCAACTACTATTCAAAGTACTTTATAAGTTTATCCCCCTCCTCTACAAATCTCCCCTTATAATATACCCACCTCTTATTCACCCTCCTTCCTTATCCACCCAAAGCCTTATCTGTCCGACAAATGAGCAGTCAAGTATAACGTAAACACATGCATTTTGCCCATGTATTTGGGGTTGGAACGCGGAGAAAACGTATGTTGTTGCCTCTGCCATGTTTTCCATTTTCCCTCACAATATATTAAAGTTAAAACAGCCTGAACAACATAACAAGGAATGCCCCGTCCAAAAGAAATTATCCTTATCAGGGCCCCCTTGAAAAGAGGTTGTATCACCTACCTTCGCAGTTAAAAATGTTCTATCATCATGTTTAGATCTTCACTTCTTGGTCAAACGGAGAGGCAACATCACAAGCAGCCAAATACCCACTTATGTGCATTTTGTGTAGTTAAATTGCAATTATTGGTGACGCGCCTATCAGATAAATAATACTCCTAGTGTCCTCTTTGGTTTGTTTATTTTCAGTAATCTGACCTTTAATGAAGCAATGGTTTATGCATTTTCATGACTAATATTTAAAAAAAATCAACCAAACAAAAGGTCTCAAATAATTTCTTTTTATAAACTAGTGTAGTAAAATCTGCAGAACTATTCATAAAAATACAATATTGTTTATCACTTTCAAGACAAGGTTTTCGAAAAATGGGCAAACAATATTGAGCAGAGGGAGCAATAGTCACTGGCGCAGTGAGAAAAAAGAAAAAAGAAAAAAGGCTTCCCCACTCCAACTTCCATTTCCCAATTTTAACATAGTTATAAGCAACATTTGGGATGGCATAAAAAACAAAAAGAAAACCCAAATTGGCTTACCTGTATTAGTGGCCTCCAACTAATATATCTCATCATCAGGGATATCTGGCAACAAGAATGTTTTTTCATCAGCGGCTCTGTAAAAGGGACTCGTCACACCTTTCGGAACAGGCATAAGAGGAATAACGCTATCTCTATCAATAACCCCATCAATCACTCCATATTCAACAGCTTCTATAGGAGACATGTAGCGATCTTTATCAATGTCTTTCTCAACTTCTTCCAATGTGCGCCCAGTGAAGTCGGATATAATTTTTATGATACTAGCCTTGTTTTGCATGAGTTCCTTGGTTTGAATTTCCACATCGCTAGCCCCCCCACCTGCACCTCCCATAGGTTGATGCATCATTATCCGTGTATTGGGCATCGCAAAGCGCTTGCCTTTAGTGCCACCACCAAGGATTATAGAAGCTGTTGATGCTGCAATGCCCATTGCAACTGTAGACACATCAGCCCTTACAAGCCTTATGACATCGTAGAGAGCCATTGTCGCGCTGATAAACCAAAAAAGCAGAAACAATTAGGAAAGGAGAAGGGAAAAGTAGTGCGCAACCAAGATAATAGGTCATCAGTTGAATTATTACAGGTTCCCTCAGCTTCATGGGTCCAAATATGTCTTTGTTTTATATATTTAAATACATACATGTGTAGTAGTAGAAACTACGGAAACAAAACACCTAGGGAAGGCAATCTCGACCAGACCGTCAGTTACATGAACCCTTTGGTGCAGTTTGTAACCATTCTTGTGGTTTTGGTTTTAGCTTTTGAAAACCGGCCAGTTCGGTTTTGGTTTTGGTTTTCTATGTTAACCAAACCTAACCGAACCGTAACCGTGTCCGAACCGTTACATAATTGCATAAATACACCATATATACACACAATTCCACACAATACAACAGATTTGGAATGGATACTTGCTGGAAAGCTGGATTTGCAACTGGAAGTTGGAACCATTAGTTTATGTTAGTTCACATTGCTTTATGTTACTTATTACTTTATGTTATTATGGGTGTTAAGTGTGTTGGATATTAAATTTGTTGGCTTTTTTGGATATTTTTTGTTGGAAATTGAGTTTGTTGGCTTTTGGTGGATACTTTGTTGTATATTATGCGTCTTAACTCTATTAAAAATATTGACCACTGGTTTCGGTGAAAATTCGAACCGAACCAGTACCCGTGGTTTTCCGGTTGTTTTGATTTTGGTTCCAGTTTTGGGTATTAGATTCGGTTTTGGTTTTGCCAATAACCGCACCGAACAACACTGTTGCCATCTCTAGAAACACATAGCAAATTTTAAGGAAATAATTGGGATCTAATGTTATTATGTGAGTTTATACCAACAAATCCACTTTTTCAGGAAATCTAAAACCCACATCTACAAAAAAAATTCACGGATGAATTGCTTATGTTATATACTGAGGCTTTACACAATCTCTTTTCTAAATTTTAGAACGTGAATGTCTAAGAGGAAAATTTATGCAATACAAGCAACAAACAGACAATAGAAGGGAATGATGAGCACTCAAGGAAATCACTTACTGAAAGAAAGATGCAAAACACTCAAGGACAGAAGAACATGCTATTAACAAAACAGAGACGTTACACAGAATGATCAGCGAAATACATAATATATCAAGTCATGAGCATCGAGAGTTGAGGTAAAGACTGATGAAATTTGGGGCTTGATAAGTTTCAAAATAAAGCCATACAATTGAAATTTCCACACAGAATGACCAGCGAAAAACATAATATATCAAGTCATGAGCACCGAGGGTTAAGGTAAAGACTGATGAAATTTGGGCTTGATCAGTTTCAAAATAGAGCCATACAATTGAAATTTCCACGGTGGGGCATCGAGTTCCCTAAAAAGTATAACAGGAAACAAACTAGGGCAACATGTTATGCAAGATCACATATAAAAGAAACAGCAGATGACTCTAAGTTGCAGAAGAAACATATTCTACACCAAGCACAGGGTGCGGATGCAACAAATTGAACTTGAGGGGGGGGGGGGGGGGGGGGGTAGCCGCATATGGCCCAAACCACAGGGGTATAAGTGAAGCTTCAATCGATTGTTGATCGGTCTAGGGTTTCCTGCATTTTTTTCCCTCTTCGTTGGCTTCGAGATGTGTTGTGATAGTTGATATAGATTAAATTACACTAAAACCTGAATATTTAAACAATCATCCCTCCGTCCCATAATTTTAGTCCTTTTTGAAAGTTCCAACCTTTTAAGGGTATGCTCATTTAATGCCCTTCAAGTCACATCAAAAGGTACCTTTTACCAAAATTGTCCCTCTATTTCAAATTTTTGAAAGTGATCATACCCCTTTGTGGAGGATATTACTGGAAAACTATAAACATTTTGTCTTTCACTATGTAAAGTGAACATGCATTTTGGGACATCCCAAAATGGAAAGATGAACCACAAAAATGGGACGGAAAACTGAGACATCCCAAAATGGAAAGATGAACTAAAGTGAACATGCATTTTGGATCTTTCAATCTACCCCCGTTGTGTCCTTGTACATCCCCCCCCCAAGGGTGCAGCGATCTATTTGGAGAGTTGGTGCTTCATACTCCCTTCACCCAAATTTCTTGTCCACTTTTCGGCACGCGTGTCATTTTTCAATTGCTTATATCTTTCAATCTATAATGTTTTTTTTATTGTTTTGAAAATGATGTTTAATAGAACTCACTGAGAACTATCAAACAAGATCCATATTGAATACATAAAACATTATACATTTGAAAATATGAACAAGTTTTTGAGGGTCATTAAAAGTCAAAATGGACAAGAATATGGGGCAGAGGGAGTAAATGTTAAGCGTATAAAAATGTCTCATCAAGCTAACTTCATCGGTTGATAAAAGAGAACAATATTTCATTATTTCTGGTTGGGGTACAAACCAAAGAAAGCCTCAAGTCCCAATCAGTTGGGGTGGGCTACATGAACCCATTTTCCCATTGACCTCTATCAACGGCATCGTGTTCCTTGATATTCAAAAAACCTATATCCTTTCATACTACGGTCCCTAATATCAATTTTGGTATATTGTTCCCACCTTAATGTCACCCTCAACCGTAACAATATCACTCTTCCAAACTACTGCATCAGTTGATCTACGATAGACATGTACAAATCACGTTAATCTATTTTTCCTCATCGTATCTTCTATTGGTGCTACCCCTACCATTCCGCATATGTTTTTGCTGTAGTTCTATACCACAAGTCTCACAACACATCCAAATCGACACTCTCATTTCAGCTACACTTAGATTACTCGCACGTTTTTTAGTAGTCCAACACTCCATGCCATACAAACAGGCCAGAGGCTTCATAGCAATACGGTAGAATTTTCAATTCAAGTCTTCAACTATGCAGGTATCTTACTCGCACAACATTCCTAAAGCACCCTGCCACTTTATCCGTCCAACTTGAATTGTATGTGTAATATCAACTCCAATCTCTCCATCTTTATTAACATTGAGCCAAGATACCTAAAATGTCCACTTCTTGGTAATTCCTAATTTTGGAGGATCACAGTCAACAAACACTAGCACTTAGACCACCGCCAAACCTACATTCCAAGTACTATTTTTTACTCCTACTGATTCTAAATCCTTTTGACTCAATGCTTATTTCCAAGATTCTAATTTAGTATTAACACCTCTTGCAGTTTCATCTACAAAGACATTATCAATTGCAAACAACATACACCTATCATCCTGAATATGTCTTGGTCAATACATCCATAACTAAGGCAAAGAAGTAAGGGCTCAAAGCAAACCCTTTGTGTAATCCTACTATGACTAGAAATTCGTTGGTTTCCTCTACTGGAGATCTAATAGTAGAGGCAGCACCTTCATGTTCTTAAACACATCAGTATCCTCTCCAAGACCTACTATAACGTCAATAGGCACCTTATCATATGCGTTTTCCAAGTCCATGAAAATTCTGTGAAGGTCCTTTTCTCTCTATAAACTTTCCACTAATGGGACGAAACTGCTTGATCTTGGCGGAAAATCTTTTCATCATCATCCTTACCAAGAGCTGATATAGGGCCACGTGGGGCCACGTGCTCCCACTCAAAATAAAAAAATTGTATTTATATCTCTATATTGTCAAAAACTATAGAATGTCACTCTTGTTAGTATATAACTAGAAAACAAATAGACATCTCTCATTTCAAGCCTCAACTTATTTCGCACAAGGTTGACTGATTTTTTTTCCTTGTTTCTATAGTCACAAAAGGAACATGTTTAAAAAAAGTCACTAATGGAACAACTTCGTTCTAAAAAATCTTTCGAGCTCAACTGTAAACACATAATGCACAAACTTTACCGTCGTTCTTAAAAAATCTTCCGAGCTCAACTGTAAACACATAGCGCACAAACTTTACTCTAAAAAATCTTTCGAGCTCAACTGTAAAAACACAATGTACAAACTTTACCAACCCAAATTTAAATTATGTGCTTATTCTTAGACACTTGTTGTAAGAATTTTGCACAATAAATTTTTGTAGCTAGTAATGATTCCTAAATATTAACTTGTTGCACTTGATTCCAAACATAAATTCCCACTGCTATGATCAAGAGAGTTCCCACTGCTTCAATTTTTTTTCTTACTTTTAGGACACTTGTCGTAAGATTTATGCGCTATAGATTTTTGTAGCTAGCAATAAACAACAAGTTCTCGTTACGATTGATTGCGAAAAAAATGAGTGCTCCCACTGCGTCAAATTTGTACGCATCGAATTCCTAGGTCAAAAAAAATCCTAGGTCCGCCACTGCCAAAAAATGCACGCACCTGAGCGACCCACCGGGTGAATTGATGAAGAGCTTGATATCTTTAATTGGGTCTTGAGCGTCCAACAGCAGCAGCTGACTGATAGTACAGTCGGCCACAAAATCGTCAATTGGGTATCCCAAGAAGATGATCCTCTCCCTCAGCAGCATCCCCATGACGTCGCCGTCGCCCCCCCTCCTGGCCGATGGCGGCGCCGGCGGGGCCGACATGTAGAGAGGATTGTTGACGACGGCTAGGGTTTTGAGGGTTTTGGGTAATTGGTGGGAACCAAGTGAGCAGCCGAAAGATTGTGGGGATGTGGAAGGTCGGAGAGAGAAAGTGGGGGGTTTGGAGAGACGGGTGTTGAGGGAAATCAGGTGAGAGGAGAGAGATAGGGCTTCCATGGTCAAACAGAGAGAGAGAGAGAGAGAGAGAGAGAGAGCGTTGAGAAGGGGGAGAGGAGAGATATGGCTGGATTAATCCCAGAGGCTTGGTAGTTTGGGACCTTTGGGTACATGAAAAAAAAACATGAAACATGTAAACATGACAACGCAATCGACGGATGAGCCCGGCGCACTGTTTTAATAGTGTACCGGATGAAAACGCATCCGACGGATGAGATTCCACCCGTCGAATACATTTCATGTTTAATTTCATGCTTTCTCATGTTTCCTAACACTTTCCCAACAATTCTCTAATGAGAGGAGGTGAGAAATGAAAGAGGAAATGAGTTTAAAAAATTCAGGCAGACTATTTCAAGTGGATTAAAGCAAATTTGGACTGTTTTTTAAGCAAATTATTATGCTTAATAATTTAAGCAAAAGCCTCCTGTAAACAAACTCGAATATAAAGCACAATTTGAGTAGATATAAGCACAATTTGAGTAGGGTAGTTTCTCAAAATAAGTCATTTGACTTTTTGGGTTTGTATTTATTTAAAAAAAAAAATTCATGTCTGATCTCGTTCGAAAAGTAAAAAAAATCATGACTTTTACCTAATTATTTTAAGAAAAAACCAACTTTTAGCACTTTTGACCTGGCTAAAAGTGTTAAAAGTCATAATTTTTTTACTTTTTCGATTCCTATCATTGAGACAAACTCATAATCCACAAAAACTTTACTAAAACCTAATAAACGCAAATTTTTTTAATAAAAATAAAACTCAAACCTCACTATGGTATGAGTTTGAGTCAAAGCAGTAGTTTAAAGGATTTTACTCAGAATTTGGTTCAAAGTCAATGAAAGTGAGGGAAGGAGTTGCTCTTATTTGGTTATTTTCGTTATAAGTGGATTTATAAAAGTTTTGAATCATTATAATTAAATTAAGTAATTTTCTTGACGAAAAATAAAAAAGTACTCTAAAATTTTACAGACTAAATTAGAACAGTTCTGCGCAGGAAACTAAATTAAACAAAGTAAAACTTTTTACTTTCTACTTTTTACATTTAGATCTAAATACGATTTCAACTACTCGCTCCGCCCCTTTTTAAACGTGTAACTTTGTAATTTCAACTAATTAAAAAAACATCGTTGTTACGCCTTTCTCATCAACTTTTACCAGCAATTTCCGGAATTATCTTCTACTTTTTCCCATTAACTTTTCACTTAGGAGTATTAACTTTTAAAAAAGGACAAAATAAGAGTACAAACTTGAACAGTCCAAAATGGAATACTAGACTATTGGGAAGAGAATGAGTAATACATGAGAGATGCATGTGTGATGACGTGGCCATTGTAGAGGTTTCAAAATGAGGATGATCAAATTTTATCCCACAATTAATCTGGAAGATTCAATTGTCAAAGAGACACAGGAAAATTAGCTTCTTCTTATTATGATTAATGAAGTGAAAAATTAGGACTTTGGCATTTTGGTGAAGTCTGTTATGAGGCTCAAGAATTTGAACCAAAATGCTTTAAGATCAAAGGTTCCCTTCCCTCCATTTTAAGAAGCATTTCTATAACTAACCCAGTTTGGCAAGTGGTCAATCACAAAACAGAAACAAGAACCGATAAGAAAACGGATCCGGGATCTTGTGTGTGGATGCCGCACTACAGGATCCCCAAATCCAAAGAGAATGAGTAGTGTTTATTAGATCATCTAAAGCTAGAAATTAAATTGTCACAAGAAAGAAACAGATAAAAAAACACCAGTTCCGAATTTTTTCTTATCACGAGTTACATGAATGTTTCGAGTTTATCGTTACTTGCTGTTTCCATTGTCTCTTGCTTCGACAAAAATTCTGCTACTCGTATAACTTGTCAACGTTTTCATAAAAATCAACTAATCATCACAACAGGAAGAAAAAAAAAACAATTTTACACTGCTTATAGTCGGCAGAGCTTTGACAAATGATCGCATCCTTCGTAGACTTCCAGTCCGGGCTGGTTCAGTTCATCTTCAGTGAAGCAAGCACAGCGCTTACTCACTTTTCCTGTTATAGCCATCTCTAGCGGCCTTTGAACTAACCTCGGATAACCTTTATCGCACCAGACCTGAGCAAAATAGCGAAAAATTGAGAAAGAGCTCAACAAGGTGAGCGGAAATTTTGAATACATTATTCCCCCAAGGCCCAAAGTTTTGTAATCTTTTTTCCTTTGCAGTTTGGTTCTAAAAAGTGGATTCGTAACCCAACACCCAACCACGTTAGCCTTCTTAAAGAAAACTCTGATGTTAATGCTATAATAGTGGTCAGTGGATGCATTTCCTGGGTGGAGAATGAATACTCCATTGGAGGCACCATGGAGTTGGTTCTCAAATCATGAATCGCGTTGAGTTACCTATAAAGGTGAGTGGAAATGGTCTCAGGGCTAGGAATTTTGTTATGAACAAAAAGTTAGTAGTAATACAACCCAGGTTTCCTTCATAATGTGGGTATCGGGGATGTGTAAGGTGGGTTAATACTGACCATGGTGATTTACATACAGGTCACCTTGGAATGTCATCAGAAGGCATCACGCTCTACTGCTCTAGTATCGGTTATATTGGTCCTAACACCAAGTCCGTTGATGGTCATTTATTCAATGGCTTGTCTTGCTCGGAATATTGGCTCCATTGATAGGCTTGCTAATTGGGGGGTTATAGCTGTTAGTGACTATTTTCTCCATCAGCTATAGCCGATATGTATAATTAAGGGATTGTGAAGTTAGTTACCACCTCTGTTTCTCTCTTTGTTTCTCTTGCCTCCGCAAATCCCCACAAATCCGGGAGCTAAACACAGGCCATGTGGTTTCTTACTGACTGGACGAGATAAGTATACAGTGATTAGATTAAAGATTGTACCTCTGAACCTTCTTCCTGACTCCACCTTGAATTGCAGGTAGGTAGTTTAGCTTCTTCATTCTTCTGTTTCTCCATCAGCTGTGCACCTCTAGCGGCCTTTGCTTCAGCACCTTTCAAGTACTTCGTGGGATTCCCCTCGCTATCATAGTAACGACCAACTAGCTTGCCAACAAATCTGACAATCACGAAACAAGACCATATGAATTCGAAGCAAATGCAGCCCATTTTTGTCAAAATCTAAAACTCCAGCTTTGTAGGAATATCTTCCAAACCATAAAGGAGAAAACTGGCAAGCTTATTTAAGAACATCCAAGAACACGTTGAAATAGATCATACAAGGAAATACACCGAGTTAGATAATCAACTAACACTAGAATATACATTTTTGGAATTGCATTTCCATTTCCAAGTTGCACATTATTTTCATGAAATTTCTAACTTCTATACTTCAATGCTACAGACTTTCTTTTGCGTGCACAAGGCACAAATGTCATGAACATTTAGCTTCTACTTTCACAAATCATCAAATCATACTATCTACACCATGCCACGCAGCAACAAAAATATGTTAAATTTCAGTTATCTCCTTCACTTGGTAGATGTTTTATGCCCTTCTGAATAATGTGAAAGCTTATAACAGGAAATGTTTTGTGCCAGAGAGTCATGTTCATTATAATATTTGCGAATATATCGTTTGTGCCAAAAGAGTCCCATTCGTCATATTATAACAGCACATTTTTCTTTTTCAGTTAACTTCAAGCTTCCAATTACTAATAGAATCTCTGCAAAAAAAAAAAAAAAAAAAACAGATAGTCAATGCATACTCACATGTACGTTTTGAAGTAGAAATCTCGCCATTCGACAACACTCTTCACCTGCAGACATAAGCCTTGAAATATCAAACTTGTAGAGTAGCCAAAGAAGCAAAGGAACTAGTATTAGGTTTGGCAATACACCTACTATCACTAATGATGTACCAACCTAAAAGCCAAGACAATAATCTTTGGGATGGGGACAAAGGCAACTAAAAGATCGTTATAGAAAGTGCAAGTAATGGCAGGTATTACACAACACAATCATCCTACTTTTCCGATTCCATTTGAATATGATTATAATACAAGGATAGTCAATGGACAGATTATATCGAGCAGAATTTGGAGACGCTTAATAGTTTCAGACTTCAGAATTGTGTAGATACCAGAGAATTTTCCAGGGGAAAAAAAATGAGGGCAAAATGCAACAGTGTTGCACATGTAAGTAGGATAGTTAGAAACTAATAAAACGGTAATGATTACCTGATTGCTGGACAAACCATGCAATGAATCAGTGAGGCCATCTCCTGTATTCAGATAAAGATAGGAAGATGATATGAAAGAGAGTAATTGATGATTTTGGGACTCTAGTCATGAAGATATAAATAAGTGCTGCCATATGCGACTTTAGTGACAGAAGTTCTGTACATGCAGAAGTTAATATTAGTTCATAAAAAGTCAGAGAACATCCTTCTTCACACTATTATCCCCAAAGGCTGCAAAAATCCTTGAGGAAGCACTTGTATTCCATCAAGACTATCTGGTTTTACTTCCTTTTTTTTTTCACAAACTTCTTGTTAAAACCGAATTTTTAAACCAAAACCGATCATTTTGAAACCAAAGAAATTTTAGGAAAAGCTATGATTTGATTTGGTCTTCAACTAAAAGTCCAAAACCCATTTCGAGACAGTCATCAAGTGAATATAAAAGTCTGACAGATATGCTTGGAATGTTATGAAAAGGACACACAGATCTGATTGAATTGCTGAAGCAGAACTTGAATACCAATGCACACCATATCTTAAGTGAACCAAAGGATTATCAAACTGACAAACTAAAACTTGTAAGTTGACCATTAAAAGCAAATAAATAAATACGCGATTAGAATTTTACCTGTGAAATTTCCTGAAACAAATGCACGAGAAGCATCCCTGGAATCATCAAATTTCAAAAGCATACAAGTCTTGTTAAACAAGTAGGACACGAATCAGAACAAAAAACAAACATGCAATTGAATTTCTATCTACCCAAAGCCAAAAGGGATTGACTGCTTGTGCTTAACCAAAATAATACTCAAGCAACTAATTTAGGGTATCATAGTAATCCGATGACAGCAAACGTAACTAGATCTTACTATGATTGAAAATTTATATCAGCTGGCAACCACCTCAAGGACAAATATACGTTCAGATTTAGCATGTGCAGTTTTCTTGATAACTCAAGGTATCGGGCCAATTTATGTGCACCTCAACCAATCGCAGCAGGTCAATCTCTCCGTCCACTAGCAGGGGACCCAATTAAAGTCAGGGCACAGTCCGTATGAACTGGCCCTACAAGAATAGCACCAGAAAGTTTCAAAGTTTTGACTACCAGGTCAAGCCCTTAGTTTCCAAGCGTCTAGTTAACATCAATACCCAATATGTAATTGAACGACAACATTAATTTACTGGTTCAGCGATTCAAAGGACTGAAACAGAAGAACAAAAGAGCTGGAAATGAAAGCACAAACCTTCCAGCAAAATGATTGTAACCCCCTCCTGCTCCATAATGACTTTTTCCCTTTGTAACATCAAATACAGAGCTGATCATTCATCACCAAAATAACCAAATTAATTCCTGGATATTAAAATTGACTGAGATTAACTTTTTAAGAGCATACAAAGCACAAAAATTTACTATGAATACGCACTTTTTTTGAATGCCTGTGTGTGGAGAGAGAGAGAGAGAGAGAGCTTACCCAAGAATTGCTAAAAGGATGGGTAACCCATCATCGGTGCCATTATAGATGGCCAAATTTTCAGCAGTAAACAATCTCTGGCAAAAGTAGCAGGGAAAAACAAAAAGTCCAGTAAGTAATCGATTTATGCTATGCAGCTAAAACCCAATTGATATATAGGGAGATTGAAAGAAGACGTTTACGGAGAGCTGGGAGAACAGACAAGTAGTGAAGATGATGATGATGAGAGAGAGAGAGAGAGAGAGAGAGAGAGAGAGAGAGAGAGAGAGAGAGAGAGAGAGAGAGAGAGAACAAACCGGTGGAGGAGGAGGAGTAGGTGGAGGTGGGTTGAGAGGGAAGAATCTGATGAGGAGGAGAGAAACCAGGAGGAGAGAGATAGAAGCTGCGATACCCAGAAGGGGGGAAGACGCCATTAATGGAAGATCTCGCCGACCTCAGATTTTGTTCACAGTCCAATTGACTCCCAGTTTTAAGGTTATGTTTGGTTGGAAAGAAAGAAACAGAAAGAAAAGGAAGGGAAAGTGACAAAGTTCAGTATATTCGCTTGCGAAAAAGATAAGTGTATATTAATGGATGATCCCAGTCCAAACAACTCCCAATTTTTGACGCTGTGTTTGAAAATTGTGGAAAGAAAGAGAAGGGAAACGCGGAAATTTATTTATTTATTTTTTTCTTTTGTGCATTGCTAGAAAAAGAAAGAAAATTGATAAAATATTAGCTATTCCTTGTTTGGATTTAAAGGAAAATAATTAGTAACAAAAATTCAAGAAACACAATAGTACAATGGCGTGGCGGACTCAACTACATGTCAACATGTATGCGGCTTCATATATATCAGAACATTCTAAACATGAGTTGTATTCAAAGTTGTATGTTCTCCTAATATTTAGAGATATCTAACTTCGATGCCACATTTAAAGGCATAGTTGCCAATAATAACACTTCCAGAATTGCCAACCAAACAATGTTTTCGCAGATTTCCACAACCAAACAATGTTTTCGAACAAAAGATCGAAAAGACTAATATAAACGGCCAAACGGAACAAAAGATCGACAAGACTAATATAAACGGCCAAACAGAACCGTAGTGAGAGAGTGAGTAAAATTCTTTCAACACGAAATCTAAAACTTCAAGACTTTGGTTTCGTTCACTGGTAATGCATTTCATACATTTGCATAAAACCTAACAGTTGAACAAATTGGCAGCAGAAAAATCGATCTCCAGGAGGAAGCCTGTTCAAATGCTCCACAGGAGGGACCTGTATACCAGTATCAGTTTCTTAAGTGAACAAACTACTAAAAACCCAAAATTTTACGATTGCAACTAAAAACCTTCCGACAGTTAGGTCACGAAGAAATAAAGTCTACGGAATGAGAAAACACTTGCTCAACCCCATTACTGCATTTAGAAATCAACCACTAACAGCAAGCAAATGATTTCTCAAAACAGGCATCAAAATTCTACATCAAACAATTAAGGGAATAAGCATCAGAAGGAATTCAAATAGACAACAGCATGTAACATCCTCTCAGTGCCCCTAATTACAATACTAGCCCTCCAACCGAAATGAGATCACCAGCATTAGACAATTTTAGAACCACTTTATTAGCTCGAAATTAAATTATCTAAACTACCATCGGACAATAAGCCTCATCCCCAAAACCAACATAACACAAGGAACACACACCATCTTTCAACCTACACACGCCGTTTCTTTGGGAGTCTGCATCCATTATGGGCCTTCCGAGTTGTGTCCTCAATGTACACTATGGGATTCTGATCACCCCGTGAATTGGTATACCCCTCTCTGAAGCTCAAAATTGCTTGCTTTTTCTTCTTAAAATAAGTAAATCCATTGACTTTCACCACAAAAGTCTTCAGTCCCATGTTTCTAGCTAATCGACCAACATGTTCTGCAGTTGCTTCAGCTGCATATCTCGATAGTTTTGGCCCTCCTTTCATTTCTGACAACATTCCTGAGGAAGCGCCGAATTTTTTGTTCCCTTTAGAATCTGTCACAGTGACAAAGGTATTATTGCGCATCAGCTTTACATGGACGATATCTGCATTGTGTTCAACACCGTATTTAGGTTGAGCAAATTGATTGTTCTGTCTGTCCCCCTCTAAAATTCCCCTCACAAAATTCATGGATCTTGTGTTCCTTTCGGTTGTCTCAAACTCCTTCTGAAAATTCATGGGTCTTGTGTTCCTTTCCGTTGTCTCAAACTCCTTCTGAAAATTCATGGGTCTTGTGTTCCTTTCCGTTGTCTCAAACTCCTTCTGAAAATTCATGGATCTTGTGTTCCTTTCAGTTGTCTCAAACTCATGAAAATTCATGGATCTTGTGTTCCTTTCGGTTGTCTCAAACTCATGAAAATTCATGGATCTTGTGTTCCTTTCGGTTGTCTCAAACTCCTTCTGACTTGAAGAATGTATGGAACTCCTTAAACTGACTGCAACGGGTGGAGAAACAATCGAATTCACTTTCTTACTGAAATTGCACAACAGTTGAGGTACATAGAGATTAGCAACTGCTTCACTGTTGCTATGAAGATAAGTACTGCCTTTTAAACCCCCCACACCTGAAAAGCCAAATGCATATCATCATATGCCAACATAACATGGTTTTCAGTTTTCCAAACAGATATTTGAGACATTAGGAATTCTACCATTCCTTCACTAACTACTCACAGCAGTTTCAGATATGATGGGTTATTCGAAATGTAGAATAACAATTTTCTTCAATGGTGTCAAATGAAATACTAAATGAAAAACTATGAAACCATAACCAAACACGCTTGTGAACTACATAACCGAGAATCCCCACTGTTACAGAACATTTTATTGTCTTGAATAGATACCTCCACATATTCTCTATTCCAAGAGCTACTTTGATAATAGACATTAAATTCCAACCCATTTCCCGACGAAAGCACAAACCAACTTAACAATCAAATCAATAGGCAATGGAGAACACATTTTCGTGATCCCCTTTCCTTAAGCTATATAACTTTCCCCAAAAGCAAATGGAATTTGATGATGATGCTCCATAACCTTACTTGACAGAAAGGGATGAACATGTGAAAACTAGAAACTAATTTAGCTAATAAAAGAACTTCCCACCCTGCAACAACTCCGGACAGTATCCAAAACCTACATATCTTGTCTGTAATCCTTGGAATGAAGGTGAGTGTTACTATGCCTAGGTAACTGCTGCAAAGATTTTTCCTCCACAGCAGTGGCTCATGTAGTAATTATATCATATTCCATATCATATGGAAACTGAGGGATTGAAAGCGAGTATTTACCGGCAAAAAAAATCTCTTTCTTATACACTTTCATTTTCTTCCGTTTTAATAATAGTATTAACCATGAGTTCGTGAATGTTGTCACCCATTTGAATGAAGTAACATTATTGTAATTATCTGAGAAGTGATAATTCTCATTAACTCTAAAATGTGCGTCTGCATTAGCGAATAGGTTCTTTCCTTTATGTAGACATTTTCCTACACCATCATATAAGCTATAGCCTATAGTTGATTTATTTAACCATAGTGCATTAATCTATTTGTACTTAGTTCCTGGCTCACAATGCAAGATTTATTCTGTTAGTAACCTTCCATATCTCTACCCCAAGTAAATAAATAAATTTGGCAACAAAAAATGAAAAAGTTACAGAGTTTGTGAGAGACAATATTCTACATGGTCACTTATCTATCCCATTTGATTGCATTCAATGGCAGAACTACTCATTGAGTGGAGAGTCTTTCTCATGAACCTGCTATATACAGTGCATTGCTTATAAATGTAGGCTTTCCAACTCTACTAGCACCACCCCATAGCTTTTAGAACTTTTCTTAGGGCTCTAATCAAACGTTTACCTTCTATGGGGATTACACTACATGAACCTGCTATATACAGTGCATCGAGAATAGATGTAGGCCTTCCAACTCTACTAGCACCCACATAGCTTTTAAAACTTTTCTCGAGGCTCTAATCAGAACTTCTTTGGGGATTACACTACATTCCCTTCTCCAGCAGTTAACCAGTTTATAACAATTCAACAGAATGGTGAACTTCCAATTTGGCTCACAACCATATTATATTCCTATATTATCCTTCTTTATTAAGTTATATCATTTCTATCTTATGTGCTCTTTTTCGACATGTTTATGTGTGCACTGGTAACATATTAATTCCTACATTTCACTACACTTATGATTCCGCAGTCATACTTATAAGACTATAGACTCGAATTCTACAGAAAACAAATTTATTTTCTCGATGAGGAAGTTAGTTTACATGGAAATTCCAGAGATATAAAAATATAAAAAAAAAACTGGTCGATGGGGGCAAATTTTCTTTTCAAATCAGGGCAGGACACCTGATTCGATCTTTGTTGAGTACAACAACCAACTGAACTGGGAAAACTTCGTAGAAAGTTTTTATGCAACTCAGTAATGCTTAATTTCCGAGATTCTCTCAATGCCTTTTTTTCCCTTATCATACGAAAATTTTCTTTGACGATAAAAAAAAACAATCAGTAATGCTTCAGTAAATTTTTTTATACTCCACTAATAATACCCTTTGCAATCCGAATTGGGTCAGCTAGTTAAATGGAAAAGGCATTGGAAAACCCCATCGAGTAAAACCGAAATCACAAACTTGAACGTAAATAGGCAAACAGTTGAACATAGACTTATCGAAGATATTAACTGAGCTTATACTTGCCTCGAACTGCATTAAGTTGTGGAATTTGAAAGAGAGACTTGAGGGGCTGATTCGAAGCGATAGAAGGTTCAGATCTCGGGCCAAAGACTCGAATAGCGCGGTCGAACAACCCTGACTGGCACGAGAGTCGAAGCATGGATCTGCGAGTGATCATGGCTATAGGGTTTTGTTTACCTCTCAAACACAGAGACAGATACACAGAGAGAAGCTACCCGACGACGGGGATTGCATTTGGGGAGGGAGAGAGAGAGAGAGCTCAGTTAGGGTTACTGAGGAGAAAATTCCGCATAAAAAGTGGTTTTTGGTTTTTTGGTTTTTTCGTTTCGTCTTTATTCAAATTTTTTTAGCATTTGTTAGTTTCGCGTCAAGATTTTGTGGTTTCTGGATTCCTCTCGGCGAGACGAATCTAACAAGTATAAATTTATGGTCAAAACTCAAATTTTTTTGAATAAAGCCAAAATAGGTGGATTATTGGTCAATAATTCACCTTAATTTTTTTGAATAATTTTATATTTGTTAGATTCGTCTCGCCGAGAGGAATCCAGAAACCACAAAATCTTGACGCGAAACTAACAAATGCTAAAAAAATTTGAATAAAGACGAAACGAAAAAACCAAAAAACCAAAAACCACTTTTTAGCCAAACCACCCAAGACCCCTATAGTTTCAATGTTCATTTCTCCGATACCCAAAAAACAATTGTTCGACCAAATACGTTCAGTGGAGTTTTTGGTGCATTTTTCGAAAACTGATGGAGCTTGGCGTGGACAACCCAAAAAGCAGGACCTACCCGTGCTTTTCTCAATTATTTTTTGCCTTATCTTTTATTTGTTTTGAATTTTTCATTTAATGTTGCATCAATTGTTTTGTTTTGTACGATTCACCTACACATGAATGTAAAAGTAACAAATTACAATCAAAAGTTAAAAAGAAAATCCACTAATAATAGAAGTAACTAAAAGGCCTACTATTGCCTAGAGAGGTTCTCTCTCTAAAAGTAAGAGAACCATAGGGTTTATCCCCTTTTTTTTTGCCGGCCCCTTCCCGTCCGACCTTCTTCCTCTCCATTCCCTTCATTTTTCCTCCTTTCTCCCTCTTCCACCCTCTGATTCCTCACCCCCTAGTTTTCTCCCCATTTTCTTTTTAGGTTGAGGGTGGGGCTGCCGCCTCTCCACCCCACCCCTTCTTCCCACCACTTGCCGAACACCCACCATCTACCTTTGGCCGGATCCGGACACCCACCATCCGCCTCAGACCAGATCCTCTCCGCCTCCTCCATTCTTTTTCTTTTGGGTTGTTTTGGGCCCGACTATGGGTAGATCTTGGGTGCCCCTGCCCCCTCCGGTTAATAAAGCTCTCCGATGCCATGGGCGGCGGCTATGGAAGCTTATTTTCGTCTGGGGAAGTGATTGATCAAGATCTCGGTGGATCGACCCAGTGTGGATCGGCTGTGCCAGTGTTGGGGTTTTTTTTTGCACTCGATGGAAATGGTCATCAGCATACGTATGCTAATGTAAGCATGCAAAAGAGAATCAGAGATGACATGCCTATTGCAATCTTGCCACCAGTAGATAAGCCATTACTTCGCATAGTATGTGGAACTCAGTGACTCGGTGGGCAACTCAATGGGTCTTGGCTTGGCTGTACCAGTTCTTTTGGGCCTCGTTTGATTCGTAAGGTTGTCGGGCAAGTATTACAAATTTGCCACTGAAATGTTTTCGGCCCTAGATCAAACACTTTTCTTCTTCTTCTTTCTCCCTCTCTCTCTCTATAAACCCAGATCTGCAACATTTACGATGGAAAAACTGTGCAAGTTGCTCGACATTTACGATGGAAGGGGTTGAGAGGTGATTCGTTCATTCTGATGGGTAAGAACACCATGATGAGCGGAAATGGGTAAGAACACCGACATCCTCAACCTCTTGGGTTCTGATTTTTGGAATGGGTTCTGATTTGTGGTAAGAACACCGACATTTTTATGGAAATTTTTGGGTTCTGATTTGTGGGTTCCGATTTGTGACATCCTCAACCTCGTTTGTGTTCTTTTGGGTTCCGATTTGTGTTCTTAATGGAGGTTTTATGGAAATTTTTGGGTTCTGATTTGTGGGTTCCGATTTATGGGTTCCGATTTGTGACATCCTTAACCTCGTTTGTGTTCTTTTGGGTTCCGATTTGTGTTCTTAATGGAGGTTTTACGGAAATTTTTGGTTTGAGAGAGATAAGAGAGTGCTGAAAAAAAGAAAAGAAAAAAAGTGTCCCAATGTTAATCCCATGCCAATCAAACAAGGGATTATTCAAGATGCAGGACTAAATTAATACTGGGACTAATAGTCCGGTACAATTTATGCCGGGACTCCTAATCCTATCTTTTTTAGTCTCCGAATCAAACGAGGCCTTGGGGTCTGATTAGTTAGTTTTTTGAGTTTTGTTTTGTTACTGTTTTTTTTGTTCCCGATTACCTTGCGCTGTGTTGTGTTATGGATTGTGCTGGAAATCGATTGTGATTCTCTACTGCTACCTTTTGAATCGGATTCATCATTCCGTCCCCTAGGTGTCGGGTCTGCTTCGGCAGGTGTGTCCGCGAGTCGGTGGCCTTGTCAGCCTAATGTCGTTCTCATTTTACTTGTTTGTGGTTTGGGTTTCAATCCTGTCTTTTGTAATCGGTGCCGGATGGCGTTTGGATATGATATCTTGACTATTTTCACAAAAAAAAAAAAAAAAAGGAACTCAAAATAGAGAGCAATTATTGTCGTCTGATTTTTCGGTCTATATTATCTTTACATTTTTCAATTCTCTCGTGATGAATTCAAAATGTCAAACATATTGACTAAAAGTGAAAATAGTTCAACTAACAACGAAAATAAGTCATTGTTTAAAGGAAAAATTAGTCAAAAATACAACATTTTTTATCCCTTTTAAAGATAGGACACGGGGTTTTTCAGATTTAAGGGAAGGACACGGGGTTTTTCAGATTCAAGGGAAGGACATCCAAAAACTAGTGAGTACTCACTAGTTTTCTGTTTCCGGCCAGTGGGTAGCCCGTGACCCGATTTCACCGCCTGACATCAAACCCCTGTAATACTAGAGGTACCAAGGACTCCCAACGTTCCGGATTACGACCCGATTCCACTGGAGAAGCCCACCGGTCCACCGCCGATTTCACTCGGTCAAAACCCGGAGTTTCCGGTCCCATTACACACACACAAACACAGAGAGAGAGAGAGAGAGAGAGAGAGAGAGAGAGAGAGAGAGAGAGAGAGAGAGAGAGAGAGAGAGAGAGAGAGAGAGAGATGATCGAACCAAGCCATGACGTTCACCAGCTTGGAAGGAAAGCCTTTGCTGGTTCATGGATTGCGTATACAGTTGAGAGAGAGAATTAGCAGCGCTGCAAATGGAGGTGTACAGGTCCGACCCTCATCTTCCAGCCGTGTGGCGTCGGATTTTCGCTTCTTTGCCATAGCCAAAGATTCGATTGCTCTGGTCTAAGAAAAAGGAACCCCAAAATGGTTTTTTGGTAGAGAGTTTTTATGTGCAAGAAACTGTTATTGTCCCATTTGGAGTAGAAGACATAGAGGGGAGTCTCTCTTTTGGGATGTGTTGGCAGAGGAGAAGAGAATGTCGATGAGACACCTGTAAAGCCAAGTGTACAATGGATGTTCATCCAAACACCTGGTGATTTTTTTGAATTTTATGTTCAAAATTAGAATTTTTAAAAAGTAGTGACATCTCACTAATTTTTTTGGACGCCGGAAGTGGTCAGCCAGTGGTGGGGTGGTGGTCCGCCGGAGGTGGGGTGGTGATTTTTTTGAATTTTATGTTCGAAATTAGAATTTTTAAAAATTAGTGACATCTTACTAATTTTTTTGGTCGCCGGAAGTGGTCGGCCAGAGGTAGGGTGGTGGTCGGCTAGAGGTGGGGTGGTGGTTTTTTTGAATTTTATGTTTTCGAAATTAGAATTTTTTAAAATTAATGACATCTCACTATTTTTTTGGTTGCCGGAAGTGGTCGGCTAAAGGTGGAGTGGTGTTCGGCCGGAGGTGATTTTTTTGAATTTTATGTTCGAAATTAGAATTTTTTAAAATTAGTAACATCTCACTAATTTTTTTTGTCTTTATGTTCGATTGCAAAAGTTCCTTGTCCTTCCCTTTAAAAATGTCAAATATTTTTTGTTTTTATGTTTGATTGCAAAAGTTCCTTGTCCTTCCCTTTAAAAATGTCAAATGTTTTGGATTTTTGGCTAAGTGGCCCTTGTTTAAAAAAGTAAGTTAATTTAGTCGAAACTCTACTGTATATGGAATTATGAACATACACATATACATACGCACATTCTTTAAAGAGATAATTAAATAATCATCTTATTTTGTCTACCATGTAAGTTTTCACCCGGCCAATTTGAGCGGTTATGTTTTCATCATTTTTGCTTGTGAAATACCCTTTTTTTTTTTGCTTGTGAATACCTTGTGCACCCTTTGTTTAGTGATACATATTAATACATATAAATATAGTTTCCTAATTAAAGGAGATTTAATTAAGATTTTTGTAAATGTAATTTTCTAATCAAGGGGGATTTGATTAACTATTTCAAACGGAAATTAGGGAGAAATTCAAAATCATGGATATAGACAATTTTATTTTTCGTGGTGAACAATTTTTCTACCATGTAAAATTCACTTTTATCATGTTTGTTGTTTCATATTTATTTTTACCATGTAATATTGACAAAAGAAAATATTTACATTACAATGAACATGGTAATTTTGCCAAGAAACATGGTAAAATATAATCAATCTAATCCATCGTCCTGGGATCATATTAAAAATATGTCCCTACAACTAAATACGTAAATTCAAGTGAACATAGTTTGTATATGAATCATTTGGGAAAAAAATTTGATCTATATGAATTTGTATATGAATCCAAGCTGCTCCCATTAACAAATATTGGACAAATCCCACCACGTAACCACGACTACTCAACGACAATCAAAGCCACATCTAGCCACAACCTTTACCGGGGAAAAAAAAATGAGAACCCGATTAACTACCTAGCGTTTGTGATAAATATATCAAAAACCTTGTAGAAAGCTGAACAATATGTCCACCATTCGAAAAATAAGGTCTGTTATGCATCATTAGTAGTTCAAGCTCTTGGGCATTGCACACCAAAAAATTCTTGAAACTATTTAGAAAATTATTGTGAGAAATCAAACTCTCTCCCTCCCATTCTGGTGATCAAGCTCTCTTCAGCGACCAAATCAAAGGTTCTAAACTCAATTTGATCACAAAAGTAGCTTCGCCTTGACAAGACGAAGACAACGGTGCAAGTACGACGACGATCCGACGAGGGGGTGGACCGCACGTGGTGCCGGAAGTCGACAACGATCTTTTCATCCTCCCTTTCTCACAGAATCGCGCCACTTTTGGCAAAAGACGAAATAGGGTTTTGAAAGGGGACTTGATTCTCACTCCTTCCCTCTGGTGCCATCCAAAATGGGGAAAGAATCTCTTTTCTCTCAAATCCTTTTCTTCTCTCTAAAAAACCCTCCATGCAAAGGGGGTGTTATTCTACACCAATTTGGCTTGACAGAGACCGATCGGTTGCTTCTGAGGCCTCTTAAACTTCTTTACCCACTAATTTGATGACAGAGGCACCCCCATTCTCATCATTCACCGCTCTTTTGTTTGTGACTTAGCTAGGGTTTCACAAAACCGATAATGGAAAGGAAAAAGAGGAGGATTTCCAAAATATTTTTGTACCTGGTAATGGAAGGGTGCATGAAATTAGAATTTTTACATATATATATCCAAAATTGCAAAACAAAAGATCCAAGTTTAAATTTTGGTCCCAAAATTCTCCTCTTATACAGTGCCCAACAAAAATGGGAAAATAGTGCAATATGAGAAAAATTGGGTTTATTTAAATTTAAGAATGAAAACATAATTTCAAAAAGTGGATGGACTAAAAACATAACTCATACTAGGCTGAAGAACCAATATTTAAATATTAACTACTCGTTTTAAACACAAAACTTCTAAGGTATAGTTTTCCAAAAGATTTTAGCAATCCAGTTGCTAAAAATCAACCATAATTTTAGCAAATGAGTTCAGCAGGTGCTAAAATCATGGTATTTCAAATAAAAAAATTAAGTGTTTCCGTGTATTATTTTTGAATTTTTTACACCGAATTAAAGTACACGAGGAGTATTTTAATTTGGTGCGAAAAAAATAGAAAAACGATACACGGAACCACTTCATTTTTTGATTTCAAAACCATGATTTTAGCACGATTTTAGCACCTGCTGAACTCATTTGCTAAAATCAACATGATTTTAGCAACTGGATTGCTAAAATCTTTTGGAAAACTATTATTTAGTAGACTGAGCTAAAAATTAGGTACTGGATGCAGATGTACAATACTACAATAGGTGTATATTTGGGGAAACGAGAGTGCTGTAGGGCGCCCCTGTAATGCGCCATGTGGATCGTCGAATGTGTTTTCAACAGTCCAAATTTCTTACATCATCTTACAAATAGGATATTAATTGGGTAGTGATAATGCCAAAACTCCAATGCATAAAGAGCTTGTACTTTACACATGAGTACAAGTATTTCATGCACTTGAGTTTTGGAACAGTCAAAAATAGTTTTGGCATTGTGAGCATCCGCGGCAGGTGGTTATGTCTGGCTTCGGGTTGTACCTTCGTCGGGTGGCCAGTGGTGGCGTGGTGGTGTCCGTTGGTGGCTGCCCGGTGGTGGCGGATGTTTTTCCTGTCAGATCTGGTGGTTGGTGGCTGCTCTTTTTTCTAGGGTTAGGTTTGGAGTTTTCTTTGGGCTGGGCTTTTATTGTAAAATTTAGGCGTTTGCCTATTTGGGTGGTTGATCTTCATTGTTTCTATTTGGGTTTTTTAGACCCACAGGTGTATTGGGCTTTGCCCTTTGGTTTCATCCAACTTTTGGTTGGATCCCTCTTCCCCATCCCCCGACTTGATGTACCCCTGTCAAGTTTTAATAAAATCTTATTGCCGATAAAAAAAAAAAAAAAAGTTTTGGCATTAGCACTACTACCCTACTAATTTTACCTGTAAGATAAATCTGAACCGTAAAAAACACATCCGACGATTCACATACAGGGCTGCGCAACAGCCAAATGATCCGTATAGTATTTGATTACGAAAGAAATATGAAAATTTGATTCGGTACGTCTGGGATCAAGGGGGCTTAAATAAAAAATTTTACTCGACCTGGCCGATCAATCGGACTACCACCGATCGTTCCATTTGTGGGCAGAGCACCAATCGATCCATTCATGGACAAAGCGTTACGACTTACGATGGATACCAAACGACTGTCATCACTATCGTTACCTCATGCCACAAACATTGTTCATCTTTTTGCCTCATTGCTAGATTATTTTGTTTGAGTGCATTCAAACTTAACATGGACTGGTTTCTTACATTTGTAACACTAGTGAATGCCCGTGCTTGAAGGCACTGGTTCAAGCATGGGCAAACGAAATATAAGCCTCAATCGACATCAACCACCAAGTCCTACTCGACAGATCCAATATAATTATGAGCTATGGGGAACAGAAATAGAAATAAATTGCATAAATTTAAAAACTGAGATTATAGCCCGTGCCTCAAGGCACTTCCCAAAATATAAGCCTAGCAGTCGCTATTCAAGTACATGTAAGAGAAACCAAAAAAAGTAAAACATCATGGCTAACAAGTACTTAAAAACTACCAACCAAGATTTGCATAAGGTATTGTAATTTTATCGAGATGTAATTAGAAATGCGTGCCTTTTTACGAAGTAGTTTTGTACTTGGAAATAATAATTCGATCTTTTTTTACAACTGCTGTTTGATCCCCGCAGCCCTACTATTGTGTCTTAAGATTCGAAGTGTTCTACAACATGGTACTAGTATGATCTAATGATGGAGGCCACATACTCATCCTTGTTTTGATTTCTTCTTGATTAATTTTGTGGATGAGAATGAAGCTTCTTCTTTTTATTTTTTATGGATGACAATGAAGCTTGATCCTACATGTTGTAGATGACAACAAAACTTTTTTTTTTTGTTGTAAATGAGGTTGTTTTGTGGAGTTGTGGACTATGAAATGTGATTCCAACTGTCTTCTTTCGTTTTTGGAATTTTGGATCTTATTATTGGGATGAAAGGTTTCATTTGTAGGTAAAAATCATGTAGCTTTGTCAGTATGATGCTCACGACCCATAGTGTGGTTGGTTCGTTACTCTCTCTTAGAAGAGAGACATCTTGAGTTTGATTTTTCAAGAAAGAGATGCTCAGGAAAAATATTGTAATATATGCGATCGAAAAAAAATTATTTGTGCATTTTTTTACCTGTCATTTTGAACAATGTCTTCTTTTTTGGTGTCTTTATTGTAAAATGAACATATTATGGCCGCAAAAAAGGGAAAAAAAAAGGAAATAGATTGTAGTTATTGTTGACACTTGATAAGGTTTTGGGGCTTGTGAGTAATTCTAAAAACTTGAAAGGGTTGAGTTTGGAATTTGGAGAAAGAAGAAAATAGGCAATGTTGTACTGAATTGGTGATGTGACAACGTGTTATTGGTTTGGAGGAAAAGCTAAGTGTTTCCACCACCCGTGGAAGTAATCTTTTCTCTTACCAAAACTAGGGTAAAAATCACTTAGACCCCCTCATCTATCACTCTTGCACGCATACACCACCTCATCTTTAAAACTAGAGGTGGCAAATGGGTGGGTTGGGTTAGGTTTGAGTGGGTTAATGTGGGTTTTGGGTTAAATATGGGTGAGTTAAATATGGGTTAATAATATGTGGGTTGAATATGGGTCTAATCAAAACCAACCCAACCCAACCCATTTTTTAATGATAAACACTATCAAACTCTTTAAGTTTTGTTTAAAATCTTTTCGTCGTCTATTTTACAATCTATTCATTTTCTTGAGATCTACAAGACTACAAGTTGAACGATCAAAAAATTTGGGGTCATCGTGGTTGATGGGGATGGTTGATGCCTGATAGTACTTTTTTTTCTTTCAATTTTATGATTCCCTTCAAAGAAATGGTTAGGAGAGAGAGGCAGAAAATAACGAAAATGCCAAAGGTTAGTTGGGGCCTCGTGGCGTTGAGTTGTGTGGGAATCAGCGAAAGAGATTAAGAGACACATCACGCTTGTATGTAAATAAAGTACTTCCGTGCATATTTTTTATTTTTTTCTCACCAAATTAAACTACTAATAGATATTATTAATTCGATGCGAAAAAAATTGAAAATTTTTGGTGCAAAAAATGCACGCTTAGGTGAGGTTTACGAATATAAAAATTGGACCAACAAATACCGACCTAGAGAAAGTAATTCTTAGGGTTGGATTTGTATTATACGAGGTTAGGAGTTTAGTTAGTTTACTACAATAATTTGGGATGCTACATTTGGGATTTCAATTATTTAAAAAAAAAATGCATTTAATGCATGACCACAATTATGTGACAGGGTATCAAAACGAGATAAGCCTTTCACGTCAGGGTATCAAAAGTTACGTATTACTATCGCAGTCCAACCCATTTTCAACCCAAGTTGAACCCATTTATAAATGGGTTAGTATGGGTTGAACCAAATCAACACATGATAGAAATATGGGTGGGTTGGGTTGGGTTATAAGTGGGTGGATTTGGGTGAGTTCAAGGGTTAAGTTGATAATTGCCACCTCTATTTAAAACTTATCGACCACACCCCATCATCTTTCAATAATTCAATCTATGTGCAATGCCAAACAAAGTTTAAAAACCCTGTGATTTGACCACAATACCCCTTCATTTATAAGGGTTGGGTTAGGGTTTTCCAATTTTCTCACATCTGGAGTTCAACCAGAGAGAGAGAAGACCGTCTACACCAAAGCTCCAGACATCTCCGGTGTACCCATTGTACTTGCTCTGATTGATATCAGTATCAATTTGGTCCGAACTCATGTACGCAATATTTCCAACAGAAGAGTTACAAGGATCCATTGTCTATGCTAAATATCCTAAATACCCCAACATTGACAATCTTGACCTTTTTTCTGGAATTGATTAAGAGGTTAGAGGGTTTCATTTCCCTCTAAAAGATTTTGGGAAGATTAGAGGGAGTCACCTGTGGACGCTCGCTTTCGCTTGGCGAAAAAGAAATTATCCACAGAGCTTTGATTGTGAAAAAAGGGCGATCCGGGAAATGAAGAAAAATTTAGAGTCGCCACTCGGGGTTTAATTCTTGAAGAATGTTAGGTACCCGAGAAACCGTTTTAGAAAATAATGACTCTGGTGCCGCTGAAAAAGGGTTTGATCTGCGAAAAGTAGAGATTTGGGTTCGGGAGCCAAGTTACCCGCGAGGAAGGTTTTGTTTGGAAAAATGCACCCTCTAATACCCAAGCAATATATCATGAAATAACGAGCTTAAAGGAAATAAATAATGACAATAAGTTAAATAATACACAATCAAGTAGATAAATGCGAGAAAATTAACTAAGAGGAGGTGTAAATGCAAAAACGTGAAGTAAAGGGGGGTAAACTGCAAATTTGACTCACTGGTTTCTCAAGAAAACAGAGTATCGGATTTCAGAAAACAGAGCATGAAAAATGGTTTTCCAGTGACACCGTACGGCGTCAAAGTTAGACCGCGCGGTACCATAAGGATGCCGTACGGCACCTCCGTGCAGTGTAATTTTTCAAAAAAATTCGTTTTTATCCGTTTGAAACCAACCTCTATCTTTATATAAAAGCCAAGTTATTTATTGATAAAAATAGGTTTGGAAAATGATTTTAGTGAAGGAATGTACCTCATTTCAAGGATGGTATCCCGTGACAATAGACGGTGTCACGCGAAACTCACCCGAGAGGTTCGAAATTTTGTTGAAATCTCTCCAGTTGGGCTCAAGGAAGAGCTATGGAGCTTCCCTCGAGCCCGGCGGAGACTCCCCTCAGAAGGTTATTGTTTGAAGGCGAATATATACCTCTGGATGTGCTCGGTTAAGACCACGGACTTTGAAAGGGTTTGGATTTGAGGTTTAGAAATGGTGGTTGTAGGCTTGCAAGAATAAGGGTGGTATGACTTGAACCGAAAGGGGTTTTGATAGAATAACGAAAGGATGAAGGAATTTTGTTTTCGGGAGGAAATTTTTGGCTGAGAATCCTTTTTTTTTTTTGGCCGCTCCTTCTCATGGTTTATATAGAGAGGATTTCTGAAACCATCATTTGAATGATTCCCGTACGCCAGTGAATGACATGATTTCGCAGAATCTCATCATCGTTTCTGAGCTGCTGGGCGAACCCGGGAATCTTGTTGATGGGACAAGGGAGCCGTACGAGGTCAAGGGTATGCCGCATGGTGCACAAAGTGACACCGCACGGTGCAACTGGAATTTCAAGCCGTACGGTTCTGGGTTTTGGGCCGTACGGTTCAGGTGGGTTTGAGGTTTTTGGTTTTCTTGATCCATTCAACTCAAGTATCCGTTCCAAGGTATGTTTTGCGCATTCTTTTCATCATTGGGGACGCACAAGTCGTCAAAATTGGGGTGTCTACATCACCGTCATAAAAAAAAAATTTGTGCCTCTCCCTCACTTTATCGTCACATCTATTGTGGTTGCATCTAGTCTGGTTTTGAATTTCATGAATTACTTTGACTTACTCAGTGCTGGAATTTGGCGATTTTGGGAAGATTTCATTAAGGTTGCTGGGCTCTCCGTTCTTCCCCAAGTAACATTTCTGAATATTCTATCTTTTGTAGTCTATTAATGTCTTTATCTGCTTATGTCCCCTTATTGTGGCCTTCTTTCCACGATTGATTGGAATACAGGTTGTGTGGTCGACTTTTGTGCTGTATATTCCGGACAAAATTTTGCAATGGATTTAGAGTAGGGATGGAAGAGAGAGGAGAAGGAGGGTTTTATAAGGGAAGGGATGAAGATAAGGGCTTATGTGACATAAAAATATTTATTTGGATGGAAGTAACTGACATCCATTAAAAATATGGACGGAAGGGTGACGGAAGGATGTTAAGGGACACGGGTTAAAAGATGAAGGGGTATGGTTGATGGGTTTTAAAGATCAGAGGGTGTATGCGTAGAGGAGTGATAAATGAGGGGGTCTAAACAATTTTTACCCCCAAAACTATCTTTCTTCAGTGTTAAGACTCATGTGATGAATGATGATGTGATACACATATGAGTCGCAACAAAAACCCTTTTTCCGAAGTGGAATACTTAATAAGTCTTAAGCAGGTCCGGCCCTGAGATTTTCGGGGCCTTAAGCGTGATTTAATAATGGGGCCTCTTAAACAATTGTATATATATTAGTTTTTCCAAACATTGTTATGAAATAAGCGTAGAATAGTGTATAGAACCTTCAGGTTGAGAGTTCCAGTTATGTCGCCAGCAATTTCATTGTTTTTTTTTCCAAAATTTTCAACAGTTATGTCGCCAGCAATTTCATTGTTTTTTTTCCAAAATTTTCAACAGTTATGTCGCCAGCAATTTCATTGTTTTTTTTTCCAAAATTTTCAACATATACTGGTGTTAAAAAATGGAGGCAGGAAGATTTGAACAATGGACCTCACGGACTTACCACTGCACCACAGCAGCCTTAGGTGTAAAAACATTGGCCTACTAAATATATAACATCTTCTACAATTTGGGGGCCCTCTAATTGGGCCAAAAACGGGGGCCCTTAGCGGCGGCGGCTTGGTGAGGCTATGCCTAGAGCCGGCCCTGGTCTTAAGTTTGGACTCGGCAGCATGCATATGTGCAACGAGCCTAAAAGGCTAAAAATGTGACTTGGGTACAAATGAATTGAGAAGCCAAATCCCATTAAAAAACTGCCGATCCTATAAACTGCCAAAACCCTTTCGTCCAAAATCCAAATCCCCTGCAGAAGGCCGCAAAAACATGGAAGAGAAATATTCCCATCCTCTACCTGATAACAACGCCGACAAGGGTACCCTCTGTCTCTCCGTCTCCCTGTGTGTGTGTTCTATGTATATATGTTTTCGTGACTATATGTCTGATAACAGGCACGCACTTTTCTTTTGATGCGCCCTTTAGAACATTTGACAACTATTTGGCTGTGGAGTGACTGAAAGGCATCATCTTTATTTTGTTTGATTTAGGAAATTTACTTGTGTTTTACCGTTTGCCATGTTTCTTGGAAAATGCTAAACCCGCGGTGGATAATGTGTGAAATCGTGTAGGTATCCAACAAAAGTGTGTTGATATTTGTTAGAGTGTTTTGAATCTTTTGATACTCGTGAATGTGTATCGAGATTCAAACTTTTTTTTGTTTTTTTGGGTAAGGTAATCAATTAGACTAATGCCAAACCATGGACCAAGGGCATGACCTTGAGATTCACAAAAACCATCTCCACAGAGAGCAGAAATAACCTTTGAATAAGAAGGAAATCAAGACCATAGCAACATGCCAAGACCAAAAAAGATAATAATAAAAACAGCCGAGATTATTTCGCAGGACAGTTCTTTATTTTTGGGGTGAAGACCCTATTCGGCTATTCCAACTGGGATCCAACTATTATGCCCATGTTAGAATATTGGTTACTAAGGACGTCAAACTGGAACAAGCTCCCATCCAGTTCCTTATCCTCCATTTTGGTCTACTGTAAGGTTGTTGTGGACCATTCCTAGGTCCACCATGACCTAAACCACTCATGTTTTAGATCTTACAAAAAACTTCAATCGTTATAAAAAAATTAGCTTCATCTGACATTGACGACTACATTAACAGTTTGGAATTGTGAAACACAAAATAGATGGTGGAAGTATGGCGGTGTATTTTGACTTCTACGAATACAAATCATATATGTAGTAGTCGATGTCTGACCAAACTAATTTTTTTTCAGAGGACATAATTTTTTGCAAAATAAAAAACATGTATGTTTCGGATCAATTCATTATTAAGAGCCCCGGAAGGGCCCACCAGGGTCCAAAAATGGAGGATAAAAAACTGGGTGAGAGCTTGGTCCATCAAACTATAAAAGTAAAACTAAGTTTAAATGGATAGAAGATTCCTTTGGTTTTAGGAATTTAAAGTTCTCAGATACTATAAACTCTCATGGGCTAGTTCATATGGGGTTTTTCTCTAGCTTTCAATGGGCCTCTTGCTAGTAGATGGCGAGAATGGTTACCCAAAGACTAGTTGAGCTGGGAGAAAACAAGTTATTTAGAGAAGGAATTCCATGCGTTTGTTTCTGTTGGTTAATTGCACATAGTTGTCAATGCATGCTTTCTACAAACCGGAAACAGTAATCTGACACTGTCTACAAATGAGATAGCTAGAAGTTCTCAAAAGACTCATATTTTGATGCTTCAATCATTTCTGAGAAGTTGTAAGGTCAACAAGAGAGATGCCGCCTGCTCATTACACATTCAAGATCGATTCGTTCTCGCTATTGTCTAAAATATTGTCAATGTCTGAATTGGAGAAATATGAATCTGATAAATTTGAAGCTGGTGGCTATAAATGGTGAGTTTGAATTTTCTACATTTTCAAGCATCGCAACGATTGCACGCCATTTGAGATACAATATAGCTTGAGTGCTTGTCTTGTGTTGTAGGAAACTGTTGTTGTATCCTAGTGGAAGGAAAGAAAGAAATGCAAATGGATACATATCTCTCTACTTGGTAGTTGCAGAAACAGATACTCTGCCACTTGGTTGGGAAATGAATGTGATATTTAAAATTTTCGTGTATGATCAAATTCGAGACAAGTATTCGACATTCCAAGGTAACTGCCCATGCATCATCAAATCTGTGTGTGTGTGTGTGTATAGTTGCTGTGGTTTACGTATTTGGTGTTTCTCTCTTCGTGCAATAGATGGCTGTGATGGAGTGGTGCGATTCCATGGGATGAAAACAGAGCATGGGTTTGCTCGATTGCTTTCCCTTGAGAACTTCAACCATGCGTCAAATGGATACCTCGTTGATGATTCTTGCGTATTTGGCGCTGAGATTTTTGTTATCAAGTCTACTGGCAAAGGAGAATGCGTGTCCATGGTAAAGACACGTGATGACAATTTTCATACATGGAAGCTGGAGAAATTTTCAACTTTGAATAACGAGCGATATTGGTCTGAAGAGTTCATGAGTGGAGAGCGAAAATGGTATCTC
Source organism: Vaccinium vitis-idaea (assembly GCA_963854785.1). NCBI lineage: Eukaryota > Viridiplantae > Streptophyta > Magnoliopsida > Ericales > Ericaceae > Vaccinium > Vaccinium vitis-idaea. The sequence continues at coordinate 46,792,231 of OY978215.1, forward strand.
CTCAATTCTACGCACTTTTCGATTCTGATAGTGTTGTGTAATAGCTGAAATTAGATGTGATTCTCCCTCTCTATTTTGAATCCAGGAAACTATCACTTTATCCAAAAGGATATTCAAGCCAAACCAGCAAATATCTATCTCTGTGTATGCATTTGGCCGATACCGTAGATTTACCTCCTGAAAGACGAGTATTTGCTGAATATAGACTCTGCATAAGAGATCAAATCCGTGGTGAACATGAGGAAAGGACAGGTCAACTTGCGCTTTTCCTTCGGTTCACAGTTCCCAACTAAAATCTCTCTCATTACGTTATTATTCTAATAGCAAGACATCTAGTTTTGAATAGCTTTCTGCTTTCAAATGTTTTCAAAGGTCAGCTTGTTTTCATAAGAATGCAAACCATTCTACTGCAGATGTTTCTTGGTTCACTACCTCTACTAAGAGTTGGATGTACAAGAAGTTCTTGTCACTGAGTGCCCTTCATGACACTTCAAGGGGTTTCCTGGTAAATGATACTTTAATTGTTGAAGGACAAATTAAAATCGTGTCAGCAGTCAAGAGATTCTCCTGAATACATGAAGGTGCCTATGTTACTCTTAAAAACTGAGTAATGTTTCTAGCTATTATGATTTTTGCTGGTACACGTTGCTCTTGCTAGTTTTGTGAGATTACAACTTCCAAGTACAACAAAAATCCTGTAGTGAAAGCAAGTATTCTTCCTGTGATGATGTTATTTTTCCCTCTAAATGCTGCTCATATGATTTTATGCCATCTTGTACATTTAAGTAGACTTCTTAAACCCTTTGATCAAATCAGTTGATTATCCTTTTATGTTGTGTCTAGAACCTTGACATGCTGATGCTTGACTTCTTTGGAAACCTTAAGAAACATTCTCTGCTCTCGTCCTTTGGAATTGAGTTTGAGGTCGCAACCTCCGTCTATGTTGAGGAGGGTAGCATATTATCCTGGTATATGCTGAAAAACTTGGTTGGGTTCCCTATATAGGTATATTGACATCAGGTGTCCTTGTCTTTTCTAGGGACCTGAATATAATCTAAGCCCTAGGACAAAAATAATGGCTGAATCGCAGCCATCCATTGTCTCAAAAAGTTAGTTTGTGAGTTCACATTTTCCCACAACCTCCCTAATTTGTTATATAGATTGTCGACTTGGTTGTACTGGGTATGTCTATATGTTAGTTACGTAGAGGAATGATAAATCACTGGAAAACATGTGCGGTGATTATTTAAAATTCTTACAAAACATTAGATGAAATTTCTTTTACATTTTCTTATGTTTACATCCATTGTACTTTGTTTTTTTAAGTCCCAAACCCGAATTATAGTATGAGTTTTTCTCCCTGGACTTTGGCTGATGCTTTGTTGCCATTTCAGGTGATCTTGCAAGCTGCTTATGGTTGCCATGAAGACAGTTTTGAGATTTAAGAGTGTTTTGTGGGAAGTGTGTATAACTTCATGGAGTGTTTTGTGTCTCCATATTATGGTAGTAGTAAGAAGACCCTTTTTCTGTGCATGTTAGGTCTTTATGGGCAATGACCTATTTTTCGCTAAGTCGTGTACGTAAGCTAATTGCTATGGATTTTCGATCAACGCTTCGTCATCCCACATATTATCATGCTTGGAAGTGATTTTTTACCCTAACCGCTTACAGAAGCAAGAAGGAGAAGTGACTACGAGGAGGCAAGATTAAGGTGGTTTAAGTAGTGACTTTTTTGTGCTCTCGCTTTGGTTTGATCTCAGCCATCGAACCTTCAATTGTAATAGAAATCTGGCATACCAGATTATGATGATGGTGGTTAGGACCCAAGTATTGGTTTCTTTTGCCATTTTATGTTCTGGTACATGTTGCCAGTTTGCAAAATAAGAAAGCAAACAAAGTCGTCGGCAGTCACCTTGCTTCGAATATGCCATTGCCTTGTCTCGCTGCTCTGCGCTAGGCCTTTGGAGGCCGTGTCGCATGGGTTCAGGTTTTTGAAAATCCCTCAGAAGAGTCGGATCTAGTTGTGAGCAGGAAGGGTCTGGTCGTTTTTGAAAAGGCAAGCAGCAAACAAGATAAAGCCCCCAAAAAAACAAGCTACGCAAGACAACAAGACTACACTCTGCCAATTTCAAAACCTGCAAAACAAAGATTAGGCACAAGACAAACAGCTAATCAAATATATTACCGCGTTGAGGGATATAGAATATACGAGGTCTCTGGTCTTGAGAAAACCAAGTACTGTACGAGGATTAACTATCCTGCTTGAAGGTCAATGTTTAAAGTACTCCTTCCGTCTCAAATTTCTTGTTCATTTTCACTATTCATGGCACCTCAAAAAGTTGTTTATATTTTCCAATGTATAATGTAATATATAATCAATATGAACCTCGTTTGATTAAGAAGACTTTTTTTTTTTATCCCGGGATGCAGTGTGGAGCATCCAAGAACTCTACCACATGAGCTAGCCTTCACTTGCTTATTTGGAGCATGTTAAGCACTAGTTTATGGGCAATGATAAAATTTTGCTAGATCATGTATGTAAGCTAAGCAGAATTTGGGCATGCTAATTGCTGTGGATTATTGATCGATGTTTCATTATCCTAATAGCTAAAAATGTTGAGAAATCTATATGTAGTCATACTTGGAAATGAATTTTTTTCCCCTAAGCACTTGCTTTAGCAAGAAGGAAGGAAAGTGACTATGGGGAGGCAATGCAAGATTGAGGTTGTTTAGGTGGGGTTTTTGGATACCGCTTTGATTTGATCTCGGCCGTCGAAACAATGAGTTGTTATAAAAATCTGGCATACCAGATTAAAGCTTATAAGTACATAATTCTAAACTCTGCGACTTATTAGTTTCTGAAAAACCAAATCCTATTTCTCCGAGCTCTAGTTCTTTTTCCTGGTGAAGATGATGAAGTTTAGGACCCAAGTATTGGTAATTAATTTCTTTGCCTTTTTATGTTCGAGCAACGAATAATGTTGGTTTTTGTTGCATGGGTTATATTATTGGTGTCGGAATAATGGACTTTGCTGGATGGTTTATGTTCTTGGTGTATCTTCTACTTTTAAATGCAGGAGGTTTTTGGTATTAGAGGTCCAGGTTACCATTTTATGCCGAATGGTTTATGTTTTCGGCATTCTCGTCGCTTCGACGATGAATCTATTTCCTTATCTCACTACTCTGCTAGATCTCAGGAGGCCTTGTACCGTCGGGTTTAGATCTCATGTGGCATGGTGGTGGAGACATGGTGTAAAGGTGGTTGTGGTGGTATAGTTGGGTAGTGTAACGGTGGTGGTTGTAGCAGGGGTGAAAGGATGGTGGTTGTAATTAAGGTAGCGTGATGAAAGGATGGCGACAATGATGGTGGTGGTGGTCTTGGTGGATGGTCTTGGTGGTTGTAATTAAGGTAGCGTGATGAACGTGATGGTTTCGGTGAAAGTTTGATTTGAACAAAAAAATTTGAATTCCAATTTCTAACTAATCAAGCATTTTGGTTTTATTTCCTAAATAAATTAATTGTCCCTGAACTTATTAACATGGATATATAATGAAAATTGTGCCTCAATATAATCCTTAACTTAACACGGAAGGTCAACAACAACATTAAACGGCTGTATTAAGCTTTTTACTGTAATTAATAAATAAGAGTAAAATGAGTTCTTCACTCATGTAAATAAAACTCATAACTCACGATAATATTATTGTCCTAAACACAGGGACCGAGGCGTAGAGGGGATTGAGGTGGCACATGCCACCCCCGGTTCCAAAAAAACAAATTTTTACCACTAATGGAAGTTGATATAGTACCTATCGGTACTCAAATAACTTGATTTTTTTACCTAGACAAAGGAAATATATTAGTAATTAAAAAAGTAAACGGTTCCGATCACATAAATAATCTCTCTATGACTTTCATTTAAAGACCACGAGATAGTTGAATCAAGCATTTGTTACTCGTAAGACAAAAAAATAAAACTCAAGATAAAAGCTTTATTTTGTATTTTCACGAACAAAATGCAACAATTATTAGGGAACTTCCATCGAAAAGTGCAACCCACTTAGTCAAATCTTGGCTCCGTCCTGCCTAAACATAAGTAGTAGTCATGAATAAATGGAGTTTGCAATTGCTTCCAAATCCCGGTCCCCAATTTGTGGTGCAGGAAGATTCAGCTTCGGCCGCTTTCTATCTTTTGCAGGAGGATGAATAAGCGTTTGAGCTTGCAGTCCAGCTGATGTTGGATCCCGGCTTTCGCTATCTCGCTTTCGTAGTCGTGCTTCCGTATCAACCCTTGTTTCGTCTTCAAGTTCTTCGACGGTGGTGGGAAACTTGGGTTGTTCCACCTCGGGTGCATCATCGGAAACCTGATAAAAGCCCGGCGGAGGCTTCTTCTGAAAGGCGATTTCTGTATGCAGCTGCTGGGTACCACGACTTGGAATAATGACGGCTGCCTTAAGTTCTCTAGTCCTCTGTAGTGAAGCAAGCCTTGTCGCCTCTTCGAGTAGCTTCTCCCTGGCTTTCCTTTTCGCCTTCTTCCCCTGGGTATTGGCTAACCGAGCTCGTGCTTGTTGGAGCATCTCTTTCTCATCCTCATCCATGTCCATGGTGTCAGGACGTGCTGGTTTCGATTCCGGGGTTGGGTCAATCTCTCCGGGACACAATTTCCGTGAAAATGGATGACCCAACCCCGGAATATGAGAACTACTACTCCAAGGGAAATCGTAGTAGTTCTCATATTCCTTGTCATCATCAAGAAGTTTTTCGTAATGGTCAAGGCACTGGGACGCAGTGCGACCAAGAATCTGGCCAACCGTCCTCCATTGGCAGGGCATGGTCTTGGCAAGATGAAGCAGCTTTTGCTCCTCTCCCCTAGTCCAGTACTCGGTCTTGTTGATCCCAGGATCAATCCACTCGGACCAACGCGCCTTGCACTGTTTGGCCGACATGCGCGGGACGAGTGTCGAAACCCTATCCCACTCGTTCTTCCCATACTTCATAACCCCCGCTTTCAACACTTCATCTTCCATGATTCTCCAAGCACCACCTCCATTACTAATCCTCATAATTCTCTCTCTCTCTCTCTAAACAGGAAGGAAGCAAACAGGAAAGCAAATTGTACTGAGAGGTTGATAGTGCCCTTGGTCTTTATATATATAGAAGGCAGAAATTAGAGTTGGATCCTAGACCTACTAGAAGACGAAAAGGTTTTTTTTTTTTCCTTTTCCTAATAGGCCTGGGATCATGATTTTTCATGATTTAATTAATTAATTCCATATTTTCCTTTCTCTCTCCTCTTCTAAATTGGAAACTATATATATGTCTCAAGTTCAAGTCCCAATGGGGCCTTTCTAGCTAGGTACATTTTAACTTTTGCACACCACATTTCGATAATTGTTTTTTTTTTAAATTTTGTTTCATATATTTTAATGTTATTTGTAAATTTTAATATCAAATTTACAAATAAATCACTTTTGACAATAATAAGTAAACCAAAATAGTTTATGTTGAATGAACAAACTTTGGGAGAATTTTTTTAAGTTAATCGAGTAAGTTTTTACGGTTATTCTTAAAATTAACATGAATAGATAGAGAAAAAAAATAATACTATGAGCAATATTTCGTAATAATTTTTTTTTCTCGAATGGCATAACAAAGTTTATGTTTGTTAATTCACAAAGCTAAAATACTATATTTAATTGTCTAAAACACTTTTGAACGGTCAAAATACTTGTTCAGACGCCACGTGTGCGGTACTTTATTTGCACCCAAAATTTTCAATACTAGTATATAGCTCCTTCGATGTCCGAACATTTTGACTTTCTCGCATTTGTAAAAACTCGACCAATTTCGGAGTAGGAACAGCTTCATCTACAAAGCTTGTAGAAAAGAGCTAAATATTGCAATTCAATATATAAAATTCATAAGTATTCCTAATTTTTTGCACCACAAATCCTATAAAGACACATCCAAGTTTAATAAAAAAATTTAAGAGATGGGTCTCATAGATTTCAACACAAATACAGTAACTAAGGCTGAGTTTCCCAAACAATTTTATCAAAGATGAAATCAAAATTTGATAAAATGATTTTATCAAATGAGGAAGAGATTTTATAAAATTTCAGCTTCTTTAAATTTTTTTGGGAAACTAGGCCTTTGTAGATACTCATGGAAACAAGGTCCCCGTAGTGCTCAAAGTCAATACACTTTTGTATTGCGACGGCCTCACCTAGAGTGAGGGTGAACGTTGTCTTCACTCTGATTGGTGGAAAAAGTATAAGGTATACGAGATCAATACCTTTTTCAAAAAATAAAAATAAAAATAATAGGGTTAGTTTGTGACATTTTTTTCACCAATTAGAGCAAGTGTAAACAAAATCACAGTCCTCTAGTGCCCAATTTGAGTCATCGAAAAGTGATTTCAATGGAATAAATTTCAAATGTTATCCGACATTAAAAAAAATTGTTGGCCAACATGTAAGATACTTACATTGTAAAATAATTTGGGCCGTTAATTGCTGAACCAACAGCCCAGATCGAGCAGCACGGGAGTGCAGTGCCTCCTGCCGCAAGCTGTCTTGCTCTTTACTTTCGTGGCAAGCTATATATTCCAATTGGTTCTCTCTCTCTCTCTCCCCCCAAAACTTCTCTCTCTACTTGAACTTTCGCAATACTTTCTGTGCAAGAAAGTCCGTCAAAAACCATGTACCAATTCGCAGCAAGCCTCGCCTCGAAAACTCGGTGCGTTCCGCCAATCTCATCCCTTTTGATTTCAATTATTTCAGGTTTCTTTGTGCTGCATTGTCGTTTCGAAGTTTTATAATCAAAATTATTTTATTTTTATTTGACTCACATCAGGTTTGCCCGAAATAGCACCCAACAGGTTATTCCGCTGAGCTCTGTTAGATTTGTTTATGTCTTTTCATAGCCAGGGGTGGCTGAACACCCTAAAGTATACATTTTTCTAATTTTATTAATTGTAATTTTATTTCGGCCTTTATTTGAATATACAATCCTATATTATGAATGCTCATCGATTCAGGTAATTCATAGTGACTAATACAGCAGCCCAAAAAAAGATACACGCTCTTAATGACCGGAGAAAACACGATCCATTGTCAGTATCATGTTCTGATTTCTCTCTGAACGATAGTCAAAAGTTTACATCTCCAAAAATAAGAGCATATGTCCTAAAATATCCATGTCAAACTATTTGCCACAATTCCTCGCAAAAGAATTTATGTGCCGATTTGAACTTGTTTGACTCAAAAAAATAAAAATTTGTTGAGAATCATTGTAAAATCTTATTTATTTTATGTTTTTTGCTTGCACTAAACACGCTCATGTATAGTAGAGAAGGTAGAATTAAGGCAATTGTTGAACACCCTGCCTGGAATTGCCATTGTCCATAGCCCGTTTGGGAGTTCCAGTTTTTAAATGTCATCTTTGCTTTGAATAGTAGATTTAATTTCCCATACTATCCCTGATTCTCAGTCTTAATTACTATTTTCAATACTTTAATTCTGAGGGTTAGTTTTAGAAATTTTGGACCATTTTAGGACATATATCCTAACATGAAATAGAGGACTAATTTTAAAGCACAGAGGGAGTATATTCTCGATGCGCTTTCTCACTTCAAGTTGTGTTTGGATCCTCTCATGTCATGTGATCTCCTTATTGGAAGAGATATGGAACCCACATGGTCCCATTCTGATTATATGAGCTGTTCATATTGTACCTCTTAATATGCAAATTATTAACACAGAATTTTAAGTTAATCAGGTACATTAAGTGTCTCGTCAAAATCATATTTGACTACTGGAGATGAACGTTCAGAATTTTGATTTGTTGAGATGATTGTCGATGTATGCATTTTTTGTATGGGTGGCGTAAGTATCAAAACTTTTATAATGACAGTTCGGATCATCACAATGAGACCTTGATGGGCCCCATTCTCCTCACATAAAAACTACCCGAGGAAATCCCAGAAAGGATCATCTCTGAATGGCCTCACACTCTCCGATTTAGCAACCCAAAGACGTTGATGTAGGCAGCTACTTTCTGACTCCATATAGATTGTTTACCATCAAATCATGACAAGCAGGGGCGGAGGCACCTTGAGGCTGGGAGGTGCCCCGGCCCCCCCGCAATTTTAAAAAATATATATAAGATATCTAGTTTTTAGTAGCAATATTAATAAATTAGGTTTGATTTAGCAAAAAAAAACAGGTTATTTCACATTCTAATTTCTTTATTTCTTTCATAACCAAGCAAAATAGCATGCGAGTGTTGACATAGCCTAAAATAATAGAACAAAATGATTCATATACTTTAACTGCATTATATTGCAATAATTTCAATGTGCATATGTATTACACGAGAAAACAAAAACTCTACGGTATAATTTGTTTACGGTGATACAATAAGATGTCAATTACTTCGGCCCCCCTCGGATTAAAATTCTGGCTCCGCCACTGATGACAAGGGTAACTATATTCTTTATGTTGGCTAAGGTTTTTGGAGGATGTGGATTGGTAGTATATTGGGCTATAACAAAGATTACGATGATGCGTTGCTTTGGAATTTTATTGCTTGTCCTGCTATTGATTTATGTATGTCTGTTTATATATGCATGTCTAAGAATTTGGTTTTCTGAGTGATACAGATTGGTAGTAGATTGAGTTGGAGCAGACGCTATGCCGCCACAGAGATGGAATTCGGTGTGGGGAGCAGTGGTACTCTTTTGATCCCCTATTATTCAATTTCAGGCATTTTTCCACTATATGTTGATTACAACCCTTGCATAGAGTAAGTCAAGAATCAGACTTTAGGCGATTGCCTATAAATGTGTCGTGTTATCAAGTTTGCGAATTATTCACAATTCTCAAAATGGGGTTTTCTTAGTTTCTCTTTTTAGAGTTCTGCAACTTTAAATGCCTACTGTAGTTATATTGAGTGTACATTCTAGAACATTCAACTTGAACATGAACATGTATTATTTGTTTGAATATTTTTCCTATATTTGCTAAGACTAAGTTTCTGTTCATGTAACACAAAGCATAAAGCATGCACATCCCATTCAGTTCAAAGTTTTTAAGCATCCATGCTCAGTTACGTATGCGTCTAATTAGGCATGTATAATGCATGTCCATAGCCTTAAGGCCCTAAACCATGAGGCATATGTTTGGCACAGAATATATAGGGGTTTAGTTTAGAAGAACCCATTCACCATTGGCTGAATAGTAAGGAACTGAGGTCTATGAAACAGAAAGGATTAGTTTGTTGCTGTTTAGTATTATCGAACCGTTTTTCATGTTTTATCTCTTGGAATTGAGCAGAAGTACTGAGAGATGCACCACCGGCTCACTACAATATGAAGGTCAAGAAATTCTCACTACTGTCACAGATGATGAAAGATTCTCAGGTGCAGAAATATGAATCAGACACTTTCGAAGCCGGTGGCTACAATTGGTTGAGTCCATAACCTCTTATTGTGGAGTTTCCTTTTGCATTCCTATTGAGCCCATAGAAGCTAACTCTTATTGCTTTTGCATTGAAGGAGGTTGTCTCTTTACCCAAATGGTGATCAAGAAAGAAATGGGAAAGGATATATCTCTCTATACTTGAAAATCGCAGACACGATTAATTTACCTCTTGGTTGGGAGGTCAATGTGAACGTCAAATTGTTTCTGTTAGACCAGATCCAAGACAAGTACACGACTGTTCAAGGTAGTCTCATTGGTGACAATATCTCCATTTTTGAATTGGGAATCTGAATTTTCATGATTTCATCCTCTTACACTTTGGGGTGCTCTACCCACCTGATGTTTGTTTGTTTCGATGCTTAATGAGACGACAATGGAAAGGTAAGGCGCTTTCATGCGATGAAAACTGAGTGGGGGTTTCCGCAATTACTCCCGCTCAGTACTTTCACTGATGCTGCTAATGGATACCTCGTCCGCGACACTTGCGTGTTTGGGGCAGAAGTTTTTGTAGTAAGCTACACTGGCAGAGGAGAGTGTCTGAATATAATGGAGGACTTTTACTATGCCAACACTCGTACTTGGAAGATTGAAAATTTTTCATCTGACAAAACTTATTCCTCTGATGTCTTCACAATTGGAAATCGGAAGTGGTATGGAATTGTTAACTTCCCTCTTCTCAACTACAGTACGCAGAGTTGTAGTCTTACACAATAATTGTAGTTCTTATGGCTTCTTCTGATGAATCCAGGGAGGTACACCTGTATCCCAAAAGAGATCGGAAAAACAAAAATGACAAATTCTTGTCCCTTTATTTCAAGTTATCTGATTCGGAAGCCTTTCCTTCTGGACGGAGTACTTATGCAAAATACAAGCTACGCATATTGAACCAAAACAATAGCAATCATGTGGAAAGGGCAGGTGATGGTTTTTGTTCATCCTGATAGCTCTGTTACAGTTGACGTTATGAGTGCGATAATTTTTGTTTTTAAGTACTATATGGCTCCAACCAAAAGTTGATCTCATGTGAAATAAGACTGTATTAATTAGGCTACTTTTAAAAAAAAAATTAATTAAGAGCTTGGCATTTTCATAGGTCATTTTCCCTTTATGGTATTCAAATAACAATTGGCGATCATTATCTTGCAGCTACTAGGTGTTTCTGTGCTCCAAACTTCGCCTGGGGTTGGTCTGCATTCTTGTCGTTGGCTGATCTCGAAGATGCTACTAAGGGCTTCCTTGTAAATGATACTTTACTTATTGAAGCTGAAGTTAGTGCCATATCTGCAGTGAATAACTTGTCAAAGTAAGCTCCAGCTTCCTTATCATGTTAATTTGCTAATGCCATCTTGTGCACCAACTTATGAGCTAGGATCTTGTATGCAATGTTTGTGATGCAACCTGTAACGGGTTGGATTAAACTCATTCGGTGTTGCTCTTCTTCAGTGATTTCTCAGTCATTTTCTTACAGCTCATGTTTGATTTGGTAATTTTTGTTTCTTTTCTCAATCCTTCAGAAGAAAGACCGACATGGAGGCCGATCAGAAAAAAAAACAGACCGACATGGAGCTACCGCTGCGCCAAAGTTTTGCTGCAAAGTTTTTACTGTGGAAATAAGTTTTTTTTCTACTCATTTTTGGTAGTCCTCGCATAGGTTAATATGACCTATTATGACTTCTTCATCTCTTTGTAATTATCGTTCTCTTGGGACAGAGTTCTTCCTTTTGGGTTGATGGGTACTTAAAATTTGCTGCTGGTTTGGCCAAACATGGCAAGCTTTGGCATGACCGAGAGGCCTGCTGTGTCTTTGTTCCATTCAAAAGTCCCGACCGAGAATGTGACCCGAGGCTTTCACTTTGTAAACCTTGATGCTTACACCTCAATTTCATACACCTCGACGCCGAATACATCAAGTTAATCAGGCATCAATAGCCTAGCGATACAAAACAATAATAATAACAGAACCGATCTAGTTCCTAATCATTGGGGGTATGAATAGGGGTGATTGAAGACAGACCTAACATTTGACAATATACACAAAGTGACTGTTCTCAGAATACCACTAAAACAGTGACCCCCCTAAACCTCCAAGAACCGAGGAGCTGTATGGATGTTTTGCTGCATAACCATGCCCCCAAATCAAAGTCGAAAGGCATTAGGGAGGGGAGGCCAAGAGACCAAAATCAATTTCTATGCTCATTATTATGCTTCCTTCATTCATGGTCTAGAACATCCCAGTAATGAGCACATGACCATGTATTTTCAAAGTCTGTCTTCTTGTTTATTTATTCAAGACTATGATTTGCTCACTGTGTTACGGATGTCCGATCAGCTTAATTTTACGAGTAATTATTTTATGAGTAATTTTCTGTGGTCTTGGGCACCAGCACATGATGCCCCAACAACCTTATTCACCCCAATTTCCTGTGGAATCCGATACAATGTGGTGGATAAGTGTGTTAGGACACCACGCAGTGGTGTACCAGCACCATGGAATAATTAGTGTAATTTTACACGTCAAGTTTTACAAAGTGAATGTTCTGTATCACGTTTTTTGAGTTTCATATGATGCTCTATTTTTGAGGTTTGTGATGCCCAGATGTTATACTAACCATCATATTTGGAAGATTGTGTTGGGTACAAAATGAACAATTCTAATAATTGTGTTTGATGCAGAAGGGCTCTCGACCCAAAAAAAATTAAAAATGGAAGGGAACAGTATCATATCTAAACCGGACAGGAATTGTGTCCCTTGGATTAGGAACTGGGGGTGCATACCGGCTGACTAACCCCTTTTTTTTAAGGGTTTGAGAAATGTATTTAGCCAATAGAGTTGGACAGGATTGAGTTTTTGAGCCGATTTAGTTAATGGGATGGACTAGGGAATATCACTTACAAATAAATCCAGCCTGGTTCAACCCGTATAAAATAATAATAAAGACGTGCATTTAATTTTCAAGCTACCAAAAAAATTGTATGTGTATGAAGAAGGGGAAAAAAATACTATACAGATATAGGCAAAGCCAACAAGGGTCAAGTGGGGTCACTTGACCCCACTCAATGTCCAAAAAATTCATGTTAGGTAAGATTTTGAGCCCATTGCTAAAATTGATGGCTCTGCCTCTATATATAAACAAAATACCTTTCCTTAAAAAGCATATATTCGTTCGACTTCGTATAAATATAGTTTTTTTTTGGGTAAATACGTATAAATATAGTTATTACGACTGAACTCGAATTTGTAATACTCTATGGATGATTATTTATGTTTGGAGTACTATGTTTTAGAAAAATAAACAGACTTATTTTACGGACTTGAAAAATAAAACTTTAATAGGAATGGACTTGGTAATGTATAAAATAAAACCCCTTTTAAACGGACTGGCTTGAACTAAGGCTCATTGTTATTATGCATCAAAAGCCCGGCCCGAACTTGGTCCAGTCGAGTTATGTGCACCCTACAACGAATGGAATGCCCTACGTTCCTTTTCTTATTCCAAAACAGAGGAGATGGTTGTTCTTCGAAATCGCGTAGGGAAGGCGGAGAACATGGAAGAGAAATCATGCCATCCTATCCCCAGCGACAATGGCAACTTTGGTACTCTCTCTCTCTCTCTCTCTCTCTCTCTCTCTATACATCTATATCCATGTGTGTATGTATGCTTGCATGTGTACACAGTATGACTGATCATACGACTCTCAGTGCGTTTAGCTAGGGTTCTGTCGTGGAAACTAGAACACCTCTGTTTTTTTTCGTTTGCTTGTAGCAAAGGGTATTCACATGTATACTACCATTACGTTTTGTACATCTGTTGAATATACTCCCTCCGTTTGCATTTGTTGGTCCATTTTTAGAATCAGACCATTTTTTTATTGCTTATATCTCTTAATTTATAATGGTTATCATGACTTTGCGAACATTGTATTATAGAATAAATTGAGATCTATCAAACAAGATTCGTATTTTTTATTTTGTGAGATCCATATTGAATATACGGTTATCATCAAATGATTTCATAACTTAACAAAAACTACAGTGTGACAGATGAAAAAGGTCGAGGTATTTTATTTTTCAACGATTAACCTAGGAAATACTGCATTTTTATTAGGAAAAATAGTTGTGCAGTTCCTTACCCCCTGGTGTTAAAATTTCAACGATTAACCTAGGAAATTATAATGTAAAAGCTAAACAATCCGTTTGCTGGTCGATATTAGAGAGGTATTGAAGGTGCTTACACTTTGGGTCCGGTTGTTTGACGAGACTGTTGAAAGATCTCCACCACCTCTCTTGATCTTTCCGGAGTCTTCCGGATGTCACTAGAAACTTCCAAATACTTCCAGAAACATCTGGACTGTGCTAGAATCTTCCAGAATTATCAAGACTATGCTAGAGTCTTCCGGGCTATTTTACAATGTTGTGGAGTATATAGAACATTCTAGAAGGCGGTTCCGGGTTCTACTAGAGCGTTCCGGAATATAATAGAACCATAGGGGCTTCCCTAGAAGCTTGTAGAAGTACTGTGTTTTATCTAGAAGCATCCATTGCTTCCTATAAATAGGGATGAGGTCTTCATTGTGTGTATGCAAGTGAGAGATACTCCAGGCAAGAGAGTGCAAGTCTAAGTGTGAGGTGTCCAAGTACCAAATAGTTTGTGTCCAAAGTTAAAGTGTTTTCCTAGATTTTATGTGTACTACCTCTTGTTTGTGAGAGAATCATCATTTATGAGTCATAGTGTACACAAGTTAAGTGTACAAGTGGTTGTAATCAATAAAATTACTTTTGTTTGTTGTGTTCAAACTATTGAGAAACTTATAGTGAATGGATGTATTATCACATACGACACATAGTCCTATTGAAATAGTAACAACACCACACTCGCAATGGTTTTTTGCATTTCACATTTTGGGGATTTATATATTCCATGCATGTTTAATCGGGACCGTAATGATTCACCAAACATCGGATAGGTAGCCCTCAAGGATATATAGTCCAATCCGATGCTCAAATCCGATCAAACAAGCGGGCTCTGTAGAATTACCGAAATCATTATTGAGTTGGATGTTTGGTCATCAAAATTGTAATGTGGAAATGCGTGAAGGTCGTAACTTGTACCCTGTGCATGCCTACACGAACGCATAAGGTGAGTATTTCTTTTGGCAGGGGAAAATGTTGCTGTCTGCAGGAAATTATATAAGGTGAATATTTCTCGTTGGCGGTGGGGATAAAATCCTCAGAAGTAAAGAAAAAAGACTGTTATGTGGGACAACCAAGTATAACAATTTAAATACGCCAGTTTCCATTAGACCTTGTTTGTTTGACTGGAGAAACAGTGGCCATAGATATTATCCTGATGCCCATGGATCAATAATCACATTAGAGTAGCTAAGGGGATTAATAATGCTGCACTCCCCATGGTACTTTTTATTCCGTGTTATGTGACGGACATTTGATCCTAGCCGCAAAATTTCCGACTAAATATAGGATATGTGATCCGTTGGATTTGTAATCCAATCTGATATGCTTTAATCTGGGCAAGCAAAAAGGGGTCTATGAGTTGATTTACATTTGTTTATGGACTCAACTACAAGTGTCGGTTCAAGTTGTGGAATGTTTTGTCACAAGTTCTTACATATCTTCTGAGTATTTTCCCGTAATTTTCCTCAGGCAAACTATTGTTTTGTTCTACAAGAGGAAGTGTTTTCAATCAATTACTAATTATTAACCAACTAGTTGGATCAGTGAATTGGGAGAGTCAATATCAATCATGCTTGCTTGGTAGTTGGTACCTGTCCAATTAGGCATGTCAGATCCCCATGCATACTCTCACGATCTCACCTAAGTTTCATGTTTCCGGCATGATTACTCCATATATTGATGAACACATGCAACATTGGGTGATTTGTGCCAACAAATTAGATGTTCCATGGTAGTTGACTGTTTATTTCTTTATCCTTCTGCAGAAGTAGCTAGATCACTAAGAGAAACTCCACCAGCCCACTACACTTTCAAGATCAAGTCATTCTCATTACTCTCACAGATGTTGTTAGATGCTAACGAGAAGAACTTGGAATCAGCCGTTTTTGAAGCCAGTGGCTACAAATGGTTGAGTTGATAACCCCATCTTTGATTTCTTTTGAATACCAATTCTAACATAGAAGCTTACCTTATGTTCTTTTGAGTTGAAGGAAGTTGTCTCTCTACCCTTGTGGTGATAAAGAAAGAAATGGGGAAGGGCACATCTCTCTGTATTTGGTAATTGCAGATAGAGATAGTTTACCTCTGGGTTGGGAGGTCAATGTGAACTTCAAAATGTTTGTGTATGACCAAATCCAAGACAAGTACATGACTGTTCAAGGTGGTCTCTTTAATAATACTAAGGCATCTGAATACTCATCCTCTAGCACATTCGGCGGCTCTAACCACTTGATGTTTCTTTTGTTCCATTGCTTAGATGCCAATGGCAAGGTGAGGCGTTTTCACAAGATGAAGACTGAGTGGGGTTTTGCACAATTACTCCCACTCAGTACTTTCAATGATGCTGCTAATGGATACCTAATCAATGACACGTGCGTGTTTGGAGTAGAAATTTTTGTGGTAAGTTACAATGGCAGAGGAGAATGTTTATACGTACTGGAGGGACTTGACGCTACCTATACCTGGAAGATTGATAATTTTTCATCTCTGCAAGGCGAATTTCATTACTCTGATGTCGTTACAATAGGGAAGAGGAAGTGGTAAGTAATCATTGACTTCCCTCCTCTCAATTACGGTAAGCAGTGTGATTGGCTGTCAATTATGGTTTTATGGCATCCAGGAAGTTAATGCTCTATCCCAAAGGAAATTCAGGAGTAAAGAGCAAAAGCATGTCCCTCTTTATACAGTTGAATGATTTTGAAACCTTTCCTTCCGGGCAGAAAATATGTGCAAAATACAAGCTCTGCATAATGAACCAATACCATGACAAGCATCTAGAAAAGACAGGTAATGTTTTTTCTGTTCTTCCGAATATCTGAGGTGCTGCTGACACCGGGAAGGGTGTAGTGAGCCCATTTGGCCATCCATCTCAATAATGAACGCTCGGATTTTAATCCAAACAATGGACGGCTTGGATCATTTAGAGTTTGGATTAAATGCGAGCTGTCAGTGCTGAGATGGATGACTGGATGACCCTCACTACACCCCTTGTAGTGAGTTGCCTCATGACAGAGCCCCGCTTCCCGCTGACACGATGACAAGACAATTATCTTTTTTAATGCAGAAAATGACTCCAGTGTAAAGATAAAAAAGCATATCAATTGCATCCCTCCTTTTTTTGCATAGATATTTTTGTTAACCAAACAGCAATTTCCCAACCGTTCCCTTGCAGGTACCGCCTTTTTCTCTGCTCCAACCTACGCTTGGGGATACTATTCGATGTTGTCATTGACTGATCTCCATGATGCTTCTAAGGGCTTCCTTGTGAACAATACTTTAATTATTGAAGCCAAAGTTAGTGCCATATCCATGGTGAAGAATTTTTCAAAGTAAATACCGAGTCTTTGTTTCAGTAATACAAGGATGTTTCAGCATCCTTAACTTGTCAAGTTGCTAATGTCATCTTGTGCACCAAGTCACCAACTTCTGTGCTAGGTTCTAATATGCAATGTGAGACTTCCTATTATCCAGGATTTTATGGTTAGTGATTCGCACCTGTTACTGGGTTGTTACGTTAAACTATGGGTTTCCATTGACTGATTTTGTTCTTCAAGCTTCTTACAGCTTCATCATAGTTTTTTTTTGGGTATTTCGTTTCTTCACTCAATCCTTCAAAAGGAAGACCTCCTTGGAGCCTACCGTTTGACGAAGTTTAAGATCTTCAAGCTTCTTTTTTCTTTTTTCTACCAATTTTGGTAGTCCTTACATATGTTACTATGATTAGCATTAGGCTTTTGAATATGTGGTATGACCTATTATGGACTTCTTCGTCTCTACGTTACTATAAATTTAGCTGTTGGAGTGAACTTCTCCCTTTCAGGTTACTGTGAAGTCAAAACAGCTGTTATTTTGTGATGTTCTTAATTAGAATTTTTGCTACAATAACAGAATGACAAAATCAACTTCGAAAGGATTGCAGGGCAAGATTAAAAGGAAACACATGGAGGAATAGTTTGATTAGAGTTTTTGAGATGTATCAACGTTGAGGTCATTTTTTTTTTTTTCCAGCCCTAGGCGGAGCCCTCATTTTGTTTCTCTCTTTAATTATAACACAATATATCACGGAATCCCATTTATTTTTATAAAACCTTTATCACTGGTACAAATCCTGCCAATCGAACGATGTTCGCTCCTACTGCCAGGCCAAGGCCGGCTTTGAGATTTTGGAGGCTTAAAGTGAAATTAAAAAATGGGCCTTAGGTTTTTGTTAAAAAATAAAAAAAATTAAAACAAGTCACTATAGGTGGGGTAGTATAGGGTAAAAACATTATACATTGTATTGTAACTTAACAAAAATAAATTTTAATTTTTTTTAATACAATTAGAAAAAAAGAAAAAAAAAACGAACATAGTATTGAAGCATCTCTCTCTCTCTCATCTCTCTCTCTACCAAGTTTCGTTCCCAATACATGAAGGAATAAACCAAACATAGTAACAAAGTACTTGTCAGACTGTGCATTTTCTCTAACTAATTATAAGATTGTTCTAATTTGTGAGTGAAAATAAATTACTTTGGTATTAACTTTTTTTTTGGTACAAAGGAAACATGAAAAAAACAAAACAATTACAGCCTTTCAAAGGCCACCCCCCTCATATCAGCTTCCAAGAGGGGGATGATATCAACTGGAGGAGCTATATGGGAAACCCATTTTTCCTCTTGATCCACTCCAAAGTTTGCTAGTTTATCTGCAACTTGGTTTCCTTCACGATAAGCATGGTTCAAAGTACATCCACTGGCCACAAGCAAAGCTTGGCACTCTTTGATGAGGGTCTTGTGAGGAGAGTGAACAGATGCATCTCCTTTGATGAGATCAATAGCTGCAGTAGAGTCAGATTCAATGTCCACATCCTTCATATTTTGGCTTTTAATCATCTCTAGCCCTTTAAAGATTCCCCACAATTCTGCTTCCAAACTGGTACAGTCTTCAAGTCTCCCATAGAAGCCAATCACCCAATGCCCTCTTTCTTCTCTGAATACACCTCCAAAACCAGCAGGTCCAGGGTTTCCTCTGCTACTGCCATCTGTGTTAAGTTTCAGCCTCCCTGTACCTGGAAATTTCCAAGAAATGAGTTTAATTTGTCTAATTTTCGTTGGAAATTGATCCCAAAAGGAGTGCACAATTTCAGACCTAAAAATTAAACATTTTCTGTAAATACTAGCAGAGTCTAAACTAATATTGTCAAAGACTTTCTTATTTCTAGCCAGCAAAATGTTCCATAAAGTAACCAAGATCAAAATAGAGTGAGAGTAACTCCCTTTATCAGCTTTGACAGGTTTGATGTTTGTCTGCAACCACTCCTTCCATGTTTCTAAATCATCAGTAGTTGGAATCTGGACATTAGGAATTTTGGACCACAGTTCAATACTTGATGGACATTTGAAAAAAAGGTGGAATAAATTCTCACAGTCAGTCTCGCATCTGGGACATGTGTCCCCAGTGGATAATCCCCTACTCATCCTTTGCTGATTGGTAAGCAACTTACCATGCATGCAAGTCCAAATAAAACCTTTAAGCTTGGCAGGTGCCTTGAGCTTCCATATCCAACTCCAGTTAACATTAGGGTCAGGAGGATCAGTAAGATGAGTATAAGAAGACTTAACAGAGAACTTACCATTGTGACTTAGATTCCAATGAGGATTATCATCAATCGCAGCATATTTAGGAATAAGAACATTAGTAATTCTGTTAGTATCATTCCCACCCAACGTCTGATCCAATAAAATAGTTTTTTTTTTTTTATTACTCACTAAGGCAAAATAAGGCAATCAAAAAATTGGAAGCAATAAAAAAATAAGGCAAAATAACAATTGCCAAAGAGAGCCTCCAAGGAATTAAACCTAGGTGTTAGTGGTTCTTTTACTTCTTTATAACAAAAATAATCGAGTGCGAGCGTGCCAGAGAGAGATTCAATTTCCTCCCTCAGATTAACTTTGGAAAAACCAAATCTAATCAGACGATTGTGTTTTAAATGGTTCAATTACCTCAATTAAGAGGATTTTTTCTTTATAAGTGAAGAAATGTAAACCAATATACTTAGGAAATTAAAGAACAATAAAGAAACAAGATACTTCGATTGATAAATCAAAGGTAAACTTACTTCGAATTGCCTTCAACTTCAAAATACAACGTAATGAGAACTTCGAACAGATGATTGTTACAAAAACAATCGAAATTAATCCTAAACTACTCACTAATCTACTTCCTAATCTACTTCGAACTGAATTCGAAATCCTAAACTACTTTGCCAATGAACAAACCAAGCATCATTTTGTTTGATTGCTGTTTGTTGAAGATTTGTCCGGGGGCTTTTCACTCTTTAATTTCTTTTATTTATAGACGCTGCTTGCAGTTGAACTTCCCGCCCAGTGAATTTGAACTTGGCTTGCTTCGAACTCTAACTTCTACTCTTCAAGTTGACAGTTTCTTCTTTCCTCCACGTCTGAATTTGAATTCTTCTTCCTCCAGAAGCTTTGATTTTGAATAACTCAAACGATTACGAGTTAAGGAGATAACTGTCTTTCAAAATGTACTCCACGTGTCTTAACTGCCACTTTGCTTTGTTTCACAAGTTTATACGTGGAGTTTATGTGTTTAACAGTTGATATCATGACTTCGAAGTCAATCTTTATATCAACAATGGTTCGTAACTGCCAATAATTGCTTTTCTAATTTGAGAAATAATACGACATTGTATTTACTCAACTTTGTTTTATTAATCCAGTGTGTCTTCATTGACAGATACTTGCCAACGTTTGGCATTTTAGATTACGTGTCAATTAATTATTGAATTTGTTAATTTTATATGTAAACACTAGGACGACTACCTTCATGTATATGCACAAACAACTTGAGCTAGCTCCCATATTGTGTTCAATCACATAATATTTTATATATAACATATGTACGAGTATTATGGAAAATGGACTCCTAATTTTTGCTTAAGTTTTTTAGTCTAAAGCGGCCAGACCTCTCGCTTTAGGCTAGAGCCGGCCCTGTGCTAGGCTAGGGAGGTTTTTGTCACTCTCATGTTCATTATCATCGGTCTCAGGCCTCAGCATATGTTTCCACAAAAAATCTTAAAAGCCTCCACAGGGGTGGCTGCTAATAATGCATGTTGTTCTATTGCATGCAACAAAACTATGGAGTAATAAAAAAGCAAAAAAAAATATAAAAATTTATGTATACAATAATCTTTTCATATTTATATACAATAAATTTGTTATACGTTGTTTTGCGTTTATCTAATTTATATACGATAAATTTATCATAAATGCAAACACATTTATCGTATACAAAAGATGGTAAATTAATCGCATGCACTCAAAGTATCATAATCGCTCATGATTAAGCTGAGTTTTCCAATGAATTTTATCAATATTTGATAAAATCAACCCTCTGATTTTATCCATTCGTGATGACATGTGATAAAATCTGTGGATTTTTGCATTCAAAAATCTCAAAAATCTACAGATTTTATCAAATTTCTTCACGAATGGATAAAATCAAGGGGTTGATTTTATCAAAATCTTGATAAAATCCATTGGAGAACTCACCCTAAAGATTAGGAACCATGATAAATTTCAAATTTGGTCTTGCATCAGTGTATCCGTTGTGATAAATATAGTGTATTCAATAAATGGACCACAAATGCAAACATGATATAACAAATTTATCATATAAAAAGTTAACAAATGTCCAATAACTAAAAAAAAATATCCCTTGAGATAAATCTATCATATTAGGTTCAATGAACCTTTGATTTGAACAAAAAATTTCGAATTCCAACTAATCAAACATTTTGGTTTTATTTTCTAAATAATTTGTCCCTAAACTTAATATGGATACCGAAAATTGTGCCTCAATTTAATCTTAAACTTAACACGGAAGGTCAAAACAACATTAAATGTAGGGATGACAATCATACCCGCCCCTCCTTGAACCCACCCTGCCCCTAACGGGAAGGTTATTTCTAATTTTTTTGAGTAATGGATAGGGTTAGGGGGGGAAATTTGAAAACCCGACTGGGTTAGGATAGGGTTAGGGGTAGTAGCACCACACCTGGATACCCATCCCGAACCCGCCCCGATATGTATATGCATATGTATGAAATGACATTGTAGCCCTTATATTTTCATTTAATTTCGAAAGTACCACAACATATATAAACAAAATCTTTCAATTTAAATTTAGGGAAACTTCATATCATATTTCTTCCATTTTTTTTTTGTTGGCAATAGCTTGTGATGATTAGAGTAGGCATGTGCTTATGAATAATGGTTGTCCAAGATCAAATATGTAAGACAATTAAGAGAGGAAAAAAAAAAGGGCGGGTAGGGTAGGGTAAACCCATTACCCGACAAGGTAGGGTATGAGGGTAGATTTCCATTACCCGGTCGGGATAGGAGCGGGGCAGGGGGAGGTTGCCACATTTAGGGTAGGGGTAGGGGTAGATCAAAACCTGGCCCTACCCGCCGCATTGCCATCCCTAATTAAATGGTTGTATTAGGCTTTTAAATTAATAAATAAGAGTAAAATGAGTTCTTCACTCATTTAAATAAATAAAGAATGTACAGATAACTCACGATAATATCATGGTCCTAAGCATAAATAGTGCTTAGGTTTAAGATCATGATTTAAATAATTCCATATTTTCCTTTACTTTCTTGGCAAGGTATATCTTTGTCCTCTTCTAAATCGCAAATACGGAGAGGTGTTGTGCGGTAGGTGATGTGCACCATGTTGCGCGGCATGTTGCGAGGCAAAACGATGTAGTTTTGCTCATTTTCTTGGTACAATTCCAAGGCCTTATTGAACTTTCACAAAAACCATGTACCGCTGCTTGAACTTTCACAAAATCAAACGTCTCCCCTGCTTGAACTTTCACAAAAACCATGTACCGCTGTGCAGCAAGTCTCGCATCGAAAACTCGGTACGCTCCACCAATCTCTAACCTTTAGATTTCAATTATTTCACGTTTCTTTGTGCTTCATTGTCGTTTTTGAAGTTTTTTCTAATCAAATTTCCTTCACTTTTATTTGATTGAAATCAGGTTAGCCCGAAATTGCTCCCAACAGGTTATAATTTCCGCGAACCTCAGTTAGATTTGTTGATTCATAATTATAATCCTCTCCTCTATACGTATTGTTATACTACATATCCACAACATGCCTGATGTTTGGGTTGCCCAAGCCCGACTCCAAGCTTACTTCATAATTAATTATGTTATATAGGCACGCAGCTAGCTCCATATTAGATTGTTAACCATAAAATCACGACAAGGGTATCTAATAATTTGTGTTGGCAAAGGTTTTTGGCGGATGCAGATTGATAGTATATTGGTTAACTATCTATTATGGAGTATTGATTTTTGGAATTTCATTGCTTGTCCTGCTATCGATTTTTGTACATATGTTTCTATATGTGAGTATACGAATTTGGTTTTTGGTTTGATGCAGATTGGTAGTAGATTGAGTTGGAGCAGACTCTACGCCGCCACAGAGACGGAATTCGGGGTGGGGAGCAGCGGTACTCTTTTGATCCCATATATTCGATTTCATTTCCTAAGCAAAGCTAAGAACAGTCCTATGCCCATTCGAGACCCAAACCTTAGTTTAACAAGAAACCAACACAAGAAACACCTATAGGGCGGAAACCCAACCACCTAAAGGCCCTAGACTCAAATAAGAGCCAAACCACAAATAAAGATAAGCCTATAACACCCATAGCCTAGCCCAAGAGGGCATACCCGAAAAACAACAAAGCCGAATACACCTAATGGGACAAAGCCCAAACCCCCAAACCCAAACCCAAAACCAAAACCTAACCCTAACCATCAAAACATCCTTTAGCCACCGCCACCGTGGCAGAACCAAGTCGCAAAACCAAAGAATGACTAAATGCCTGTTCATAACATAAAGCACAAAGCAACTTAATTTTACAAGTAATTATTCCGTGGTCTTGAGGCACCGCCACGTGATGCCCCAACACTCTTGTTCACCCCTACTTTCTTGTGAGAGCCGGTACAATGTGTGGTGGATAAGTGCGTTAGGACACCACATGACGGTGTCCCATCACCATGGAAAATGACCTACTTAACTCAGTGGTTAGAGTTTTGCTTTCATACGGAAGGAGTCATTGGTTCAAATCCAATAGTAGGTATAACTTCTTCGATAGCATTGACCTCGGTTCGGTGTCTAATACCTTTTTCTACCCACCTTCTTGTATTGATTTTCTATCTTTTTCATCCAATTCTCTCTTTCTTTTTTCAATTGAAGAAAGTCTTGCCTCTCGCCTGAAGATCCGATTTCACTTGATTGTATTCAATCATCAGAATATAAAATCCAATAGAATAGGGTGGTGTGTATGAAATCTAGGATAGTAGGGATAAGCTATAGGGCGTGTATAAGCTATAGATAGGGTGGTGTGTATGAAATCTTAGTCTAGTACTTTTACACGTCAAGTTTTACAAAATGAATGTTCTGTATCACATTTTTTGAGTTTCATATGATGCTCTATTTTGAGGTTTGTGATGCACAGATGTTGGCTCGAATAGATTGAGCCCAAAGCTCCAGTGCCACAAAACACCCTTACCACATTTGCTTGTTAATCTCACTGTGAAACAACGAAAGAACTTGATCACTGGTTCTTAAAAATAAAAAAAAAAGCTTGATCACCGCATTTGGCTTCATTGACTTAGAGAACAAGAGCATTTCCAATAGAAGCAACAAAAGTCATAATTAAAACTCATATTTGGAAGATTGTGTTGGGTACAAAATGAACAATTCCAATAATTGTGTTGGAGGGAATGGCTCTCGACCCAAAAAACTCAAAAATTGAAGGAAACTGTACCATAGCTAAACTGGACAGGAACTGTGTCCCCTTGTATTAGGAACTGGAGGTGCAACCGGCCAACTTGCCCGGCTTTTTAGTGGTTTGGAAAATGTATTTAGCCCATAAGGTCAGATATCATGCATACTCTGACGGTCTATATTGAAGAAACATGCAACATTGGCTGAATTGTGCAAATACAGCAAATTAGATGTTCCATGGCAGTTGACTATTTATCTCTTTATCCTTCTGCAGAAATAGCAAGATCATTAAGAGAGATTCCACCAGCCCACTACACTTTCGAGATCCAGTCATTCTCATTACTCTCACAGATGTTGTTAGATACTCAACAGAAGAACTTGGAATCGGCCGTTTTTTAAGCTAGTGGCTACAAATGGTTGAGTTGCTAAACTCATCTTTGATTTCTTTTGAATACCAATTCTAACATAGAAGCTAACCTTATGTCTTTTGTGTTAAAGGAAGTTGTCTCTCTACCCTCGTGGTGATAAAGAAAGAAATGGGGACGGGCACATCTCTCTGTACTTGGCGATCGCAGGGAGAGAGGATTTACCACTTGGTTGGGAGGTCAATGTGAACTTCAAAATGTTTGTGTATGACCAAATCCAAGACAAGTACATGACTGTTCAAGGTGCATGGTCTCTTTAATAATACTAAGGCATCTGAATACTCATCCTCTAGCTGTCTAGCACATTCAGCGGCTCTAAGCACCTGATGTTTCTTTTGTTCCATTTCTTAGATGCCAATTGCAAGGTGAGGCGTTTTCACAGGATGAAGACTGAGTGGGGTTTTGCACAATTACTCCCACTTGGTACTTTCAGTGCTGCTGCTAATGGATACTTGGTCAATGACACGTACGCGTTTGGAGTAGAAATTTTTGTGGTAAGTTACAACAGCAGAGGAGAATGTTTAAACGTACTGGAGGGACTTGACACTACCTATACTTGGAAGATTGATAATTTTTCGTCTCTAGAAGACGAAATTCATTACTCTGATGTCTTTACAATGGGGAAAAGGAAGTGGTAAGTAATCATTGACTTCGCTCCTCTCAATTACTGTAAGCAGAGTGATTGGCTGTCATAACTGTGGTTTTATGGCTTGCTCTTAACACATCCAGGAAGTTAATGCTCTTTCCCAAAGGACATTTAAGAGGAAAGGGCAAAAGCATGTCCCTCTTTATACGGTTGAATGATTTTGAAACCTTTCCTTCTGGGCAGAAAATTTGCGCAAAATACAAGCTCCGCATAATGAACCAATACCATGACGAGCATCTGGAAATTACAGGTGATGTTTTCCGTTCATCCGAATATCTGAGGTGTTGCTGACACGATGATGACAATTTTCCTTTTTCAATGCATAAAATGACTCCTGTGTAAAGTTAAAAAACATATCAATTGGATCCGTCCTTTTTTTTGCATATATATTTTTGTTAACCAAACAGCAATTTCCCAACCGTTCCCTTAGAGGTACTGGCTTTTTCTCTCCTCTAAACTACGGCTGGGGTTTCCCCTCGGTGTTGTCGTTGATTGATCTCCATGATGCTTCTAAGGGCTTCCTTGTGAACAATACTTTAATTATTGAAGCCAAAGTTAGTGCAATATCCACGGTGAAGAATTTTTCAAAGTAAATACCGAGTCTTTGTTGCAGTAATACAAGGATGTTGCAAGATTACCGAAAAAAAAAATACAAGGATGTTGCAGCATCCTCAAGTGGCTAATGTCATCTTGTGCACCAAGTCACCAACTTATGTGCTAGGTTCTAATATGCAATGTGAGACTTCCTATTATCCATGATTTTACTGGTAGTCTCCTAGTTTGTCTACTCCTCCTAGAAATAAGCCTAGTAACGTATTTTTTAGAAAATTCTGTTTGTCTTTTGCCCAGTCCTTTGAGGTTGATTATCTCTTTGGCAAGCCATTTGGGCAGGCCCTGTTTGAATGAACTTTTATCGATTTTTCCTTCTGTGAGATCTTTAAATTAATACTTTATCGGCTACCAAAAAGATTGGGTAATTTCGGATGGAGGCCAGGAGTAGTAAATAATACTCCACAAGGTGCTTCATTAGTTTTAGAAGTTTATACGCAAGTATCAACAATAATTATTTAATGTTGAAACACTTGTAGACAGTCCCCAACTGATATTAGTATTACCCAATGGGTTGACAAAGTGGTTTTGTCTTGGATCTTAGGGGTTTGTTCAATTGCTCCCATCTAAGGTTTCAGGTTCGATTTCTCTTGGCGGCAAACTCTTGGGGCCATTGAGGGTTGTGCCCAATCGTTATGTCCAAGGCTCCGAAATTAGTCGAGGTGCGCGCAAACTGGCCCGGACATCCGGTTATAAAAAATAAAAAAATAAAAACTGATGTTAGCTAGTATGAAATCAAAAAATAAATTTACCAACAATACTTCAAGAGATTAACCTTAAAGTGTAGACATTATGGGTCAAGGTCAATAAATGTGACTCTGCATTGAGCTTCTCCTACTGAAACAATGACCTCCACTCCACTCTGCCCTTGGTGTGGGTTAGGGTTTACAGCATCTTCTCTCAACGGGACTCTTATCAATAAAGCGGCCGTATCCACCTATAGCAACAACAGTCCCCTCCAATCTGAATTACTAGCAATCCAGGAAGCTATTACTTGGGCTCTAAACAATAATTTTAATGCTGTCCATATTAATACTGATTGTTATATTGCTGTTATGCAGTTAGCAGGGGGACTTGAGAGACACCACAAAGACAGATTTTTGATTGACATCCTCAACATGAAGATCCAGCGTCTTGTTTTTTTGTAGGATTTCGAAGGTGCCACGCCAGCAAGTTGTCAGAGCTCACTTGCTCGCCAAGCAAGCTCTTTCTATCTTCACTCCCCATCCAGATACAGGGGACGGAGGCCAGCTTCTTCAGGACTCTTCCTGATATTTTGTCTTGTTTATTTATGGCCTCTGTAGTTATTGCAGTTCTCTTTTGTTTATTGTTTATACTATTAGCTTGAAACTGTATCCCCTTGTACGCTGGTTTATCTAATGAAATCTTCTTTCTTCTGACAAAAAAAAAAAAAAAAGCTAAGTCACATAATAGGTGTGCTAGCGGGAAAGCGTTAATTTTTTTTTTTTTTTTGTAAAGGGAGCCTATCAAAGCGTCTTCTTTATCTCCAGATTTATAAAATCCATGCATAAATTTCTTGACAATATACTATCTGTAATAAGTTTGTCATTAAAAATAAAATAAAAAAAACAACAATATATTCATAATTTATGTGTCCATTCATAAGAAGTGTAAACAATCATTGATTTTTTTTAACTTGTCCAAATACAACATTTACAAACCCTGGAATTAAGGATATACTCAAATTTGCAAATTCTTTCATGCTGGTGTTTATTTATAGTATTAGAGGATGTTTTAGCTTAATAATCTTGTTAAATTATTATTTTTGTTATTTCTAAATTTTTGCGTAATTTTTTTTTGTTTATTAGTTTGTCTAGAAAAAAGGAATCTAAAAAGAAAAAAGTTATTATCAAAATCTTACAAAATTTGCTAAAGATAGAAATAATTCAAATAAAACAAAAAATAATGCATAAAAATTATTAAAAATAATGCACTGAGGGCTCGATTGGCTGTGGGTAAGACAGTAAAGGTATTATTAGTAAGGATGGATAAAATAGTAGGCAATATTATTAGTAAGGACCCACATTGATGTGACATTTATGAAGATGGATTAAATAGTACGTGGTTTTGATTAATTTGTGATAAAGAGGGATAAAGTTGGGTGGATGATGTAAAAATCTGCAAATGACTTATTTGCCCTTATGCATAAGTCATATTAGATTTTACGATAAAATAAATACATAAATACAAGACTAATTAAATTAATTATACTTGACAATAAATATGATATAATAATTCCTTTTATTAATTATATATAAAATTAAAAGATTTAATTATTTTTTGTAACTATTCATTTTAATAACTATGCATACCACCTAATTTTTTTGCTATTTTTCCTAATTATACGTTTTTTACTTTATTAAGTAAAAAACACTTATTAATTTTTTACTTATAATAATCAGTTTTAATAATTTTATATAAATAAAAATTAATACATGTTTACAACATTTTTTAAATATATTTAGAATATACCATCTAATATGTTTCAATTATTGTAATTTACATATTAATTTAGTAATTTTTACGTTATACCCCAACAATGTCAAATTCTAAAAAATAAAAAATTTCAAAATTTTTTGTATTGAATTAAATATCTCGATTAGTAGTTTAATTTGGTGCACAAAAAAATAAAAAATTATATGTTGAAGCGCTTTATTTTTTTTATCCGAAGGATATTGCAAAGCAACTCAATAAGCCAACAATGAAAAATTCTAAATGATAAAAAAATTCAAATTTTTTTGCATCGAATTAAAGATCTCGCTTAGTAGTTTAATTTGGTGCAAAAAAAATAATTAATGCGCGAAAGTAGTTTATTTTTTTATCCGAAAGAAATTGCAAGGGCACGCAAAACACACAAATAGGGTACTCTAAAAACAAGCGTGAGGGGTGTTAAATTATAATACCCCTAGTTATTAATTAGAGTATTTCTTCGACAAGGACATGGTATAGAAGTTAATCATGGAAATAGGACACAAACTAATTCTTTAATGCCAAAATGACAAATCACCTAAACATTTCAAAAATGCCCCCGCTAGCCCATGAAAGTGCCTACTCCTCCCAAACCCTATGAAAGTGCTTAAACCCCAAAACCTAATGAAAGTGCCTACTTCTCCCTACTCCTCCCAAACCCTATGAAAGTGCTTAAACCCCAAAACCTAATGAAAGTGCCTACTCCTCCCAAACCCTATGAAAGTGCTTAAACCCCAAAACCTAATAAAAGTGCCTAAACCTAAACCCTAGGGTACCCTTTAAAAGTGCCTAAAATCCTAAGGTACCCTATGAAAGTGCTTAAAACCCTAGGGTATCCTATAAAAGTGCCTAAACCACTAAAATCCTATAATTGGAAAGTGCACCCTAAGCCTAAAGTACCCCAGGGTACCTTATCAAAGTGCCTAAAACCCTAGGGTAACCTATGAAAGTGCTTAAACCACTAAAACCTTATAATTGGAAAGTGCACCATAAGTGCCTAAACCCAAAATGTTTAAATCCACTATACCCTATCCCAAAGAGTAAAATTGAACCCCAAAATTAAACCAAACCCCAAAATTGAAGAGAGAGAATTAATTTTGTCCCACCTATGCATGAGAGAGAAAGAGAAAGTGACTGGTGGATTAGAGAGAGAGAGAGAGAGAGAGAGAGAGAGAGAGAGAGAGAGAGAGAGAGAGAGAGAGAGAGAGAGAGAGTGACGGGTGCATGGGTCAGACATAACTACATAAGTGTCTTTCTTCTTCGACAATTTCATGGGTCAGCAGTTAGCACCTACCACTTTAAGTGTTTCCATATATCATTTTTTGAATTTTTTACACCGAATTAAAGTACACGAGGAGTACTTTAATTTGGTGCAAAAAAAATCGAAAAACGATACACGGAACCACTTCATTTTTTGATTTCAAAATCATGATTTTAGCACTTACTGAACTCATTTGTTAAAATAATGGTGATTTTAGCAACTGGATTGCTAAAATCTTTTGGAAAACTTTCCATGAGTCGGTCAGCACCTATCACTTTCAATGATGAATCGATCAGCAAGGAAAAGTGACGGGGTACAGCCGGCTTTCTTGTTGTAATTTTTTTTTTTTGGTCAAGGTCAATAAATGTGACTCTGCAATGAGCTTCTCTTACTGAAACAATGACCTCCACTCCAAAGCTATCACATAATAGGTGTGTTAGCGTGAAAGCGTTAATTTTAAATTTTTTTTTTGTAAAGAGAGCATATCAAAGCATCTTCTTTATATCCAGAGTTATAAAATTCATGCATAAATTTCTTGACAATATACTATCTGTAATAAAATCTTATGTTTGTTATAAAAAAAAAAAAAACAATGTATTCATAATTTATGTGTCCATTCATAAGAAGTGTAAACAATCATTGTTTTAAAAATCTTTTGGAAAACTATCCCTGAGTCGGTCAGCACCTATCACTTTCAATGATGAGTCGATCAGCAAGGAAAATTGACGGGGTACGGCCGGCTTTCTTGTTGTAATTTTTTTTTTGGTCAAGGTCAATAAATGTGACTCTGCATTGAGCTTCTCTTACTGAAACAATGACCTCCACTCCAAAGCTAAGTCACATAATAGGTGTGCTAGCGTGAAAGCGTTAATTTTTTAAATTTTTTTTGTAAAGAGAGCATATCAAAGCATCTTCTTTATATCCAGAGTTATAAAATTCATGCATAAATTTCTTGACAATATACTATCTGTAATAAAATTTTATGTTTGTTATAAAAAAAAACAACAATATATTCATAATTTATGTGTCCATTCATAAGAAGTGTAAACAATCATTGTTTTTAAAAAATCTTTTGGAAAACTATCCCTGAGTCGGTCAGCACCTATCACTTTCAATGATGAGTCGATCAGCAAGGAAAAGTGACGGGGTACGGCCGGCTTTCTTGTTGTAATTTTTTTTTTGGTCAAGGTCAATAAATGTGACTTTGCATTGAGCTTCTCTTACTGAAACAATGACCTCCACTCCAAAGCTAAGTCACATAATAGGTGTGCTAGCGTGAAAGCGTTAATTTTTTAAATTTTTTTTGTAAAGAGAGCATATCAAAGCATCTTCTTTATATCCAGATTTATAAAACAACAACAATATATTCATAATTTATGTGTCCATTCATAAGAAGTGTAAACAATCATTGATTTTTTTAAACTTGTCCAAATACAACATTTATAAACCCTAGAATTAAGGATATACTCAAATTTGCAAATTCTTTCTTGCTGGTGTTTATTTATAGTAGTAGAGGATGTTTTGGCTTAATAATCTTTTTAAATTATTATTTTTGTTATTTGTTAATTTTGCGTAATTTTTTTTTTTTTGTTTATTAGTTTGTCTAGATAAAGGAATCTAAAAGGAAAAACTTATTTCTAAACAAAATCGAAATACTGAAACTTTTATTTGATATTTATGTTTTCTTCGCCGCATACAATATAGTATAGCATTTTAGCCCCCAATCATATATCTTTAGAAAAGCTTGAGTTTATGTTTATATTGCTTGTAGGAAAACATTTTTGTTTTTCGTTATATTTTGTGGGGATTCTGAAGTGTGTTGTTACTTTTGATTTGGGTGGTGAGGTGTTTGGGGAGAAAATTTTGCCAATTCACAGTGGATATATATATGAGGACGAAACTCACTCCACTGAAAGGCTCACTTGCCTTTTTTTTTTTTTCATTAATAATTTCTGGAGAGGATTTGCGGTATTCAGTGAATGTGGATTAAGCAATCAACGATAGGGCCCATTTCGAGAATTGGGAGTCCGGTGAAACTTAGGAGAAATGGTGAGGTGGTGCTGGAAGAGCAAAGGGCTTATGGGGGCCAGGGTCTCGCCCCATTTGGTTGTCATTATCTGAAGAATTGTTAAGTGAGCATCTCAAAACGTCTTCTTTATGTATCACAATTTGTAAATTTCATCTATAGATTTCTTACAACTAAACTATCCCTAATAAAATTTTGTCCCGTTATAAAAAAAAAAAAGGACAACAATATATTCATATATTCATAAAATTTTGTCCCAATTCATAAGACGTGTAAACAATAAGTGTTTTTTTAACTTATCCAAGTAGTACAATGTTTACAAACCCTCGAGGTAATTATGGATATATTTATAATTTCTCTCTTCCTAGTGTTTATTTATTGCAAATTATGTTTTGACTTAATAATTTTTTAAAATTATTATATTTATTTATATTCAAATTTTTTGTCCTTTGTTAATTTTATTTAATTTTTTTAAATTATTGGTTTGTCCCAATGGAATGAATTGAAGTTAGAAAGTAAAACTCAAGATCAAAATCCTAATAAAAATTCACTGAAGAGAAAAATAATACTACTCCCTCCATCCCTTTTTAAGTGATCATTGTCGGAATACGTGCAATTTCAAATTCTTAAAAAATATATTTCTTTATATAATTTTTTATACCAACCAAATTAAAGTACTCAATATTAAAGTGCTACGGAAGTACATTTTTTAACTACAAATACACGGTTTCCAAATGTATCATTTAAAAAGGGACAGAGAGAGTACAAGAGAGATGCACCTTTTCAGTTGTTTTTGTTATTCAAAATTTCTTAGTATCTTTCACATTTTGTTAATTAATCTTTTTTATTTTGTTGAGACCAATAAAAGCTTCACAAAAAAATGATGCAAGATTACGGATATCTTTTGTAAAAACAAAATAATACTAATTCGAAAAAAACCTACTCAGTAAAACAGAAGTCGATCGCAGAGCACAAACCCCACCGTACTCTTCCACAGGACCACTCCTTCATTACTGAACAACAACCCTCCAAACTGCGCTGGTCGAACTTCGGGTAAGTCCATTTACATCCCAGTTCCGTTTTTCTTCCTTGATTGAAACTAGGGTTCTAATCTTTCAAATCGAAGCAAAAATGGGTTGTTCAAAATTAGCAGTTCCAGCTATGGCGAATAGCCATCTGCCCATCGAGTTAGTGATTGAGATCCTGTCGAGATTGCCTGTGAAATCCCTCTTACGATTCAAATCCGTATGCAAAAACTGGTACGCTCTCATCGAAAGCCCAGATTTTATTGGCACACACCTAACCCAGTCCACTCTAAACTCCAATATCGATTCCAACGCTCTCCTTATAATCAGGGATGATGAGACTATACTTAGTCTGAGGACTCACTTACCCTTCAACAACGATCATCGCCTTATCAATCTCGATTTCCCATTTTTGAATATATTGAATGTGCTTACTGTTTTAGGGATCTGTAATGGCTTAGTTTGTATAAATTTCGACCAAATGGGGCTAGGAAGAAGTAAGCCCCACACCCCAGTTACTAATCGTTTGATTCTGTGCAACCCTGCGACCAGACAGTTTCGGGACATCCAAATCCCGGATTTCAAATGGTGGGATGATAATGTTATGAAAATTATGGGGGTCGCTTTTGGATTTGGTTTCCATCCTAGTGCTAACGATTACGTATTGATAAGGATTACGTATCACTATAATATTATCACCGGAGATCAGAAACTTCTTGTCTATACTGAAATGTGCATGATGGGAAATGATATTTGGAGAGACCTTGATGTTACAATGCCTTCTGCTTTCGATGAGGAGGTAGAAAATGCTGATTTTCGCCCATGTGAACTTTATCAATATCCTGTTGGAGTCTTCATAAATGGCATTCTTTATTGGCGAGCGAAGGCTTTGCAGGGTAATGATGTAATTATTGTGGCCTTAGTCTTGGGTGATGAGGTTTTCCGGAAAATAAGAACACCTTTTTGTTGCAACTGGAAAGATTGGGAATTGGTTGGATTAAATGACAAACTTGCAGTAGTTGTGTATTCTTATTCTTATGGCTTGAGATGCTTTGACGTATGGGTATTGAATGAAGACCAGAGAACATGGACTGACCAATTTAGAGTTGGACCTTTCACACGTGTTGCAACGTTTGCTGGATGTGCAAACAACGGTGAGTTGATACTGAGGGTAGAAAAATATACTGGTGGTGTAAAGCTTTATTTGTATGATGAGAAGACCGAAGTAGCCAAGAATATTCTGTTTGATCAAGATCCCTGTCCGGATGATATGTATTTGACTGATGTTTATATGTACGTGGAGACCCTACTTCCGGTCAAGAAAAACAATGAATCTTGAGAGCCATGGGTAACAAGAAGGAAAAACAAACAGCAAACGCAACATTGAACTCGTTGAGAAGCCTGATCGGTGAATTGTTGTTTCGGTTGCTTTCTCTGTTCATTTGTAGTTCATTTGCACTATGTTAACTCTGCCTCAAATAGTTGGTTCCGAAGTGAAAACGAGCTTTAAGTTCCCTACAGTGTTTAATTCATGAACTAGAAAACTGTTTCTTTTGAGTGAATATGTACTTTGTATGAGATGGAATGTATTAATTTTCATATCGTATATATATATATTTTTGCTTTATTTGACACTCAACCTTGATGACAGTTTTTTTCTTTTAGAATGGATGATGGTTGACTGTACCATTTTCGCTTCAATGTATCAACTTCCAGGTGAATTATCTTTTGTTTGGTTGAGCTTAATGCTTGAGCTTTTTGTGCATGACCATCTGTATTTATTGGAGTACAAATATGCAGTTCTTCTTTGTTACCTCAGCTTTACCATGTGATTAGGGGCACTGCTTGAGCTTATAGGAGTAACAAATCCGGATGGTGGGGGTATTTTTGATAACAAAATTGAAGTTTAGGAGTACGCTTTAGAAAATTGTAAGTTTGAGAGTATTTTTTATATTGAGGTCAAAGTTTGGGGGGCATTTTGAAATTTTTTCTTTTTTTAGAGGGAAAGTGAGAAGTGAATTGTTTAAAGGTTGTATGTCAAAATTACAGAAATAACCCATCCCTCACACCAAATAACTAAGATATCTGAAGAGCGTCTCCAACCACAGTCTTTAATTTGAAGAAGTGTTTTTTTAATTATTAAAAAGGTGACTTTAAATTAATTTCATTATTCACGTTAACTCCAACACAATTCTTTATTTTCCCCTCTATTTCAGTATTTCCCTCCAACTTCCCCTCCTAATATTCCCACCAAAATCCCCTCCCAAAATCCACGGACCAAAAAATTCCGTCCAAGCTTCATGATCATTTCTGTCCAAAAACCCAACACCCCACTTTCAGATTCATTTTCAATTCCAAAATAAGAGACCATTTTCTACATTGAATTGAATAGACGTTGTATTCATAGAGGGGAGGTGGTGCAATGAATTCAATCTTGGTGGTTGCAAGAAAAATTCAAATTTTATGCTAATATTTTTTGTTTTTTAATATATTGGATATTAGTCTCATTTTAAAGGTATTTTTTTATATCTTTTTATTGGTACCATTTCTATAAAAATTTCAAGAATTTAAAAGATAAACACATTTTATATAAAATGAATAGTGCAAAACCCATTTGAAGGATGTTCTTCATTTTTGAAGTGGTTCTTCATATATGAAAAACCAAAATTAATTCTACAAAATGAAGGAGGGAAATGAAGTTTGGTTGGAGCCCCTTCATTCTTCAAAATGAAGAAATAAAGGTTTAGTTGGAGATGCTCTAAACAATCTCTGGCGTAGGCATTTTTTCTGTACGAAAAGTTTTTTCCCTCTCCTACTTACTTTTCTTTTCCTTTTCATTCCCTCTTTTTTTTTTCTCTTAGTACTTTTCTCTTTTCCTTCTCCCTCTTTCTTTACTCTTTCCTTTTCTTTTTCCTTCCCTCTTTTTTCTCTTACCTTTAGGAACAGTATCCATGTTGTCCCAATCTGGGCCGTCCGTGCTCGGCAATGAACGGCTCGGATTTGTTTAGTAGCGGACGGTTCTGATGTGTTTGGATAAGATGTGATCTGAGCTGTCCAGCGCTGAGCACGGACGGCCTAGATTGGACAACATGCATGCTGTCCCCAAAGGGTGGGGACAACATGCACCCCGGGTCCTCTATTTTCATACTGCATCCCCTCCACATTTTAGCTCAGTCTGAAAAAAAAAGGAAACAACAGAGAGACTTCATGCTTAAGCTTAAGGTTGCTTTTTGTGTGGGTCTTCAACAAGGGTGTGATCGATCGCTGATTTTCTACCGGAACATTTGTTTGAATCAAAACTCTTGACAATGAACTTATTTTTTTGACCGGTAAGAGTATATTTTAACCAGTAAAAATTCTTAGGGAACTTGAACCATCAATTGCAAAGATTAACGGTTCTCATTACTCACTACACATATTGTGAGGATGCTCACTGTAGGCCCTTCTGATTTGATCAAAAATCTATGAGCTGGTTGCAAAACAAAAGCATAAACAGTAGTCATTGTAAAATCGTCATCATTAAAAGTAAAAAAGAGAGAACACATATGTCAAGATAAAAGGGTGACCAAAGGTACCGAGGTTTATAATCTGAACGGAATCCATTAGTTCCCTTTCCTTATTAGTACTCCATATTCCAAACAGAGGGGTTGTTCTCCGAAGACCGAATTCCCTTGGGAAAGGCAGAGAACATGGAAGAGAAATCATGCCATTCTGTCCCCAATGACCATGGCAACTTTGGTACACACTCTCTCTCTCTCTCTCTCTCTACATCTATATCCATGCGTATTATATATGTATAATTGCATGAGTATACTGTATGACTGAACATGCGACTCTCAGTGGGTTTAAGGGTTCTGCCGTGGAAACTAGAAAACCTCTGTTTTTTTCCCTTTGCTTGTTCAGGTCCATTTGTGTGTTTGACAAAGGCTATTAAGGTATTGCACTATCATCTCACCTCGCATGAATACGTCCGTTAGGTTTTTTGTGTCTGTTGAATATATAAGTCAAATTCAACCCACTCTACCATTAGATTTCCAACCGTACTCTGTTTCAGCCTCCGATTATGAACACTTACTCCAACACGTTTTAGATGTTCAACATCATGTTGCGGAACCCGCGAAGCACAATCTTCTAATGGTTTGTCTTTTTTAATTTTGAAAAGGTATTACCTAGAACAAAAACAACAAATGACCAATATAACTCATGGAGGATCTTACTAGTTAGTCGTTAAATGTACACAGAGGTTGGGCACACGTGAAGCTTGTGCAAGTCGAGCTTATGAAACTGCATTCTCTAACTCAACGGGAATAATTGTTGGAAATACTGTAAAAATAATGGAACCGTTTACCTCAGAATCTGTTGTTACAGAACAAAAATACCGCAAGAAATTGGCTGATGTTTTGGGTTGAGTCGCGGACTAGGTCGCTCTCTTTAAGACATTTCGCGGCTCCGCCCTCCCTGTACCAGCCAATCGACCTTTTTCTTGCTCTCTGAATTTTTGTAATGAAAATGTTTTTCGGTGTGTTTGAAAAGGCTGGAGTAGAGCTCCTTTTATAGGTGACGAAAAGGTTCAAATTTGGAATTAGGATCAATCAAAAATTCTGTGATTGGTTCAATTAGCCCCCCAAAATTTGTGCACTGATTATGCACACGTTTTTCACATTTTTGTAACGGCATCTTGCACTGATTAGCAATATTTTTTCCTTATTCTGTAATGTAACGGACAAAAAATCTTTTCCAAAACGGATTGGTCGAAAAAGAAGAAATCTTTCCGTAAATAATTTTTGCAAAACGTGGGATAACTTCATATGTGAGTGAGGCTCCAAATTCGGAGATTTGCACCTCCGTGCGGGCGATGTTCGCAACACGCACCCGATTAATTGGTCTCTGGATTGGTTTTCCCAAAATGGCTCGGACCTTGGCCCAACCCATGACCGCGCGAGGCCTCTCTTGGGCCTAGCTCATCAATTGTCCATGAAGCCTCCACACATATAAGGAACACAAAAGTTTTCTAGTTAGCCAATGTGGGACAAGTGTTTTGAAGAACTCTTTTTGAAAAATACACAACCCCAACAATAATATTTTGAAAATATAATGTTCAAATTTCAAAAGCTGAAAAATATGGGCACAAAAAACCTGGAACCAGTTAAACATGGGGTGGTTACTGGGGGTGTGTGTGTGTGAGAGAGAGAGAGAGAGAGAGAGAGAGAGAGAGAGAGAGAGAGAGGACCGAGAAATGGAAAGAGCACGTGGCCTAGAATTAGCGTCGAGAGGTTTCTACTCATAACTGAAGCAATTACTTTTTTTTGTTCACGAAACATGGATGGGTTTGAGAATTCAATTTTGCCCTTACAATTATGAAACATTGTTCTGTGAAAGATGAAATCACAGTTTTTGGGGGACAGATTTGGAATAAATAAAAATATACTCAATCTCAAAAAAAGAGGACAGTTTTTGACGGACAGATTTGGAATATATTATCACATAATCTTTTGGAGGGGCATTAATTAACCAATATGGGACAACCTCTAATAAAAGTATATTACCACATGACGCATAATCCTAGCTGAAAATCACGACCATAATAATTTTCACCAAACAGCGGATATGTAGCCCTCTAGGAGATATTGTCCACCACGATACTCATATCCGGTCAAGCAAACAGGCCCTTCACAATTACCGAAATTGTTATTGAATTAGAATTTAGTCATGAACATTGCAATATAGAAATGCATCACAGTCGTATCATATACCAGGTGCCCAAGTCTCTGATGCATACTATCTCCAATTTTGTCAAAATCTTCATGTTGTGATGTAAATATGCCATGTTCCACTTATGCAAACTATTGTATTCTCTTCGGCACGAAGAAAATGTCACTGTTTGCTGGAAATTATGTAACTTGAACCTTTCTTGTTAACGGTAGGGATAAAATCTTCGAAAGTAAAGAAAAAGACTGTCATGTGGGGCTAACAATGTAAGTACACCATTTTCCATTCCGCCTTGTTTGTCACTGGACTAATAGCGGCTGGAGATATAATCCCTATTCCCATGGATCAGTAATCATATCACTATTCGCAAATGCTGCACACGACGTGGTATTTTTTATTCCATGTTATGTGGGATATCATTTGTGACGAATATTTGGTCTTAACCGCAAAAGTTCCATCTAAACGTAGGATACATGATCCTGTAGGATTTGGAATGTTTTGTCACGGATAAACATTCATATGTTTTGTGTATTTTCCTGTGATTTTCCCGGGACAAGCTTCTGTTTTGTTATATCGGAGAAAGTGTTCCCTATCTACTAATTATCAACTATGTTAGAACAGTGAATAGGGAGAGTGAATATAAACCATACGTGCCTGCTACCATTGAGGCATGCCAGATCCCCATCCATACTCTCACGGTCTCCTTGAAGTTTCATGTTTCCGACATGATTACTCCATACATTGAAGAACACATGCAACATTGGCTGAATTGTGCAAATACAACAAATTAGATGTTCCATGGTAGTTGATTATTTATTTCTTTATCCTCTGCAGATGTAGCAAGATCAGTGAGAGAGATTCCACCTGCCCACTACACTTTTAAGATCAAGTCATTCTCATTACTGTCACAGATGTTGTTAGATGCTGAACAAGAGAATTTGGAATCAGCTGTTTTTGAAGCTAGTGGCTACAAATGGTTGAGTGATAATCTTCTCTTTGGTTCTGTTGAATTCCAATTATGACACATAGAAGCTAACTTTGTATCATTGTGTTGAAGGAAGTTATCCCTCTACCCACATGGTGATAAAGAAAGAAATGGTGAAGGGCACATCTCTCTGTACTTGGCGATCGCAGGGAGAGAGGATTTACCTCTTGGTTGGGAGGTCAATGTGAACTTCAAAATGATTGTGTATGACCAAATCCAAGACAAGTACATGACTGTTCAAGGTGCATGGTCTCTTTAATAATACTAAGGCATCTGAATACTCATCCTCCAGCACATTCGGCAGCTCTAACCACCTGATGTTTCTTTTGTTCCATTGCTTAGATGCCAATGGGAAGGTGAGGCGTTTTTACGAGATGAAGACTGAGTGGGGTTTCGCACAATTACTCCCACTCAGTACTTTCAGTGATGCTGCTAATGGATACCTGGTCAATGACACATGCGCGTTTGGAGTAGAAATCTTTGTGGTAAGTTACAATGGCAGAGGAGAATGTTTAAACGTACTGGAGGGACTTGACACTACCTATGCCTGGAAGATTGATAATTTTTCGTCTCTTCAAAGCAAAATTCATTACTCTGACGTCTTTACGATTGGAAAAAGGAATTGGTACGTAATCGTTTGCATCCCTCCTTGTTACAGTAAGTAGAGTGATTGTCGGTCATTAACTGTGGTTTTATGGCTTCCTTTAATGCATCCAGGAAGTTACGGCTATATCCCAAAGGGGACTCGAGACAAAAGGGCAAAAGCTTGTCCGTCTTTATAGTGTTGGATGATTTGAAAACCTTTCCTTCTGAACAGATATATGCAAAATACAAGCTAAGCATAATGAACCAATACCATGACCAGCATCTAGAAATTCCAGGTGATGTTTTTCGTTCATCCAAATATCTGAGGTGCTGCTGGTGTGAT
The DNA here is from genome assembly GCA_963854785.1 of Vaccinium vitis-idaea. Taxonomy (NCBI): domain Eukaryota; kingdom Viridiplantae; phylum Streptophyta; class Magnoliopsida; order Ericales; family Ericaceae; genus Vaccinium; species Vaccinium vitis-idaea. The sequence continues at coordinate 46,832,820 of OY978215.1, forward strand.
AAGACAATTATCCTTTTCTAATGCACATGACTGACTCCTGCACAAAGTTAAAAAGTAGATTAATTGGATCCCTTCTTTTTGGGGGGGAAATTATGAACAGATTAGAATTTGCATAGATCCTTTTGGTAAAGAAACAACGATTGCCCAACTGTTCCCTTGCAGTTACTGCCTGTTTCTCTGCTTCAAGCTTGGGCTGGGGTTGCTCTTCGGTGTTGCCGTTGACTGATCTTCATGATGCTTCTAAGGGCTTCCTTGTGAATGATAATTTAACTATTAAAGCCGAAGTTAGTGCCATATCCACGGTGAAGAATTTTTCAAAGTAAGTACCGAGTCTTTTTGTTTCTGCATAATACAGGGATAATTCAGCATCCTTGGTAGGGCTGTAAACGAACCGAGCCGTTCGCGAGCTCGGCTCGGTTCAGCTCGGTAATAGCTCGACTCGAAGGGTAAATGAACGAGCTCGAGCTTGATTATATGGCTCGTTTGACAAACGAGCCAAGCTCAAGCACGTGGAGGCTCGGCTCGAACCGGCTCGCGAGCCGAGTATATATATGTATATGTTAGGGTTTTCCTTTTAAGTTTTTTTTGTTTCCCCTTTCCACCATCAGAAAAGAGAGAGAGAGCCAGAGGGAGGCGAAATTACCCCAAAGCCGCTGTCTCAATCTTAAGCCGTCGCCCACCCCGAAGCCGTCGTCGCCCACCCCGAAGCTGCCAGCGCGGATCTCCGGTCTCACTCCCCGACAACCTTCCAGCATCGTTCACACTCCCCAGACCTCGTTTTCAACAGATCTGAGTTCTTGAGTGACCTCGTTTCAACAGATCGAGCTCATGCTTTTGATTTTCGTTTTCAATAGATGTGAGTTATTGATTTAGGTTCGATTGGGTATTGTATTTGCTTGGGTATTGTATTTGTTTTGGGTATCAGATTTAGGTTCGATTGGATATTGTATTTGCTTGGGTATGTGAGTTAATCAACGGTTGTTTGTGCCTATAGTTAAACTCTGTATTTTTTTTTCCCCCCCAATTTTTTACAGGAATTCGTTTTCAATTTCTGAGCCTTTTGACGAATTCGAGCTCGAGCCCGAGCCGAGCTGGCTCGTTTATTAAAAATTGAGTTCTATCGAGTCGAGCTCGAGCTTTGTTCATACTTGGCGAGCCGAGCTCGAGCCATACCATTTTTTACCGAGCCGAGCTCGAACATGCCAATGCTCGTCTCGTATACACCCCTAATCCTTGGCATGTTAAGTTGCTAATGTCATCTTGTGCACCAACTTATGAGCAAGGTTCTAATATGCAATGTGAGACTTCCGATTATCAATGATTTTACTATTTTTGATTCAGACCTGTAACAGGGTTACATTATACTATGGATTTCCATTGACTGGTATTGCTCTTCTTACCTGATTTCTCAGTTATATTGTGGAGACTCCCAGTCCTGATAGTCTTTTTGCCTTCTTGTAATAGACAGTTATTTTGAGAAAAATCTGTTGTCTTTGCCCAGTCCCTTTGAAGTCAATTACTCCGTATTTTTTTCTTTTGCTAGCCATTTCGGCAGGCGAAGTTACTGACCTTCTCTCTATGCTTTCAATATCCAGAATCTTTTATTACCAAAAAAGAAACATCCAGAATCTTTGGAACACATTTCTTTTGCAAGTTCGTTCGACCGATCTAAATTCTAGTCTGTCTTCTTCTCTTTGCTTATAACTGTCTACTTCCGCTTATGAAGTCTAGTTGCTTATAAATTTATTTATCTTTCTCTGGTTCTGCCATTTCATGTTTTTCGCCTTTTGGATGGAGTCGATGGACTTAGTTCATAGCTAGTTCCAGCTGGACTTTTCTTGGCAACTCTTTATGCTGCATTGACTTCTCTCTGTTGATCTTTTGCTATTTCATACACTAAGTAATTTCTTGCCTTCTTGGGCAGGTAGCAGGGGATAGAGATCATCAAGCTTCTTCTAGCACCATTGTTTTTTGTTATTTTTGTTTCTTTTCTCAATCCTTCAAAGACAAACGCGCCCATGGAGCTTGCATTTTGGCTGGTGTGAATTCAGGATTAATTCTTCCTGTGTTTGTGTTTTTATCGTTTCTAGTAGTCCTATGATGGTGTGATTAGCATTAGGCTTTTAAGTGTATCTGTGTATGGTATGCATGGACCTCTATTATGGACTTCTTCGTCTCTATGTAATTATTTGTCTCTGTTGAATGGACTTCTTCCTTTTGGGGTGATGGGAAGTCTAAGCGCTGCTGGTTTGGCCAAATATGGAAATTCTTTATGTTTTCATCCTCATGGTTAGCTGCATGCGCGGATCAAACTCATAAAGGAAAGTTAACTAATAGTGAATATGGTTTATTGTTTTATCACTTTGGTGAAAAATTGGTAAATTAATCAACCATGTTCACATGTTCTTTAAAAGAGGGTTATTTACACAGTGAATATGGTTTATTAATTGTTTTACTATTTTGGTGAAAAAATGGTAAATTAATCAACTATGTTCACATGCCCTTTAAAAGAGGGTTATTTACGTAGTGAATATGGTTTATTGTTTTACCACTTCAGTGATTTCACATAATAAACATGATAATAATTCAATATAGTATTCATGATAAATAATTTTACTATGTTTGCGGATTGCCATGTTTGTTTAATTAATGTTTTAAATTTTGTTTTGAGATTTTAGGGGAGAGAAGACTAGGGATTGGATGGGATTTGGGATGGATATATTCGACTTAACTGCACAAGATAATGGGTACGTAAGAGAATGGGAAAGGTTTTTGAACTGCCAAAGATAATTCTTATGTGAGCGAATTAAAGTAAATTTTAGGGAGGATTTTGGGATGTTTTTCATGACTTTAAAATTTACTAAATCGATTAATATAATATAGAAACTACAAAGGGTCAAAATATGGAGATAGGGCATGTGGGTATTATTTAAAAGACGGGATGTAATCACAAGTATTCAAACTCTATAAGATGAAATCATAAGGATATTATTGATAAAGAATGTCTAATTAACTCCCCCTTTTTAGGGGAAGTTAATTAGCCATCCTATACAAATAAAAAAATTATGCTTCCATCCTAGTGGTTTTGAATAGTTATGATTTCATCCTGACTTTTAAATAATACCCAAAAAGCCCTTATATTTCGTTTTTTCCCTATTAAGAGATTTTATTAGTAAAGATTTTATAAAGAGATTTTACAAAATTAATAGTCCTGACTTTTAAATAATACCCAAAAGCCCTTATATTTTGTTTTTTCCCTATTAAGAGATTTTATTAGTAAATATTTTATAAAGAGATTTTACAAAATTAATAGTCCTGAAAACCATCCCACAAAACTTCCAAATCTTCTAATACTTCTACAGACCACAAATTTCGGACAGTTTCAAAACCTTTTCTCCTCCTTTTAAGGTGGACGGTTATGGAAAAAATTTCATCCCAAAAATCATCCCTCCCCAAATCACCGTAAAAACCTTTTCTCTTGCTTTTAAGGTGGATGATTATGGAAAGATTTTCATCCCAAAAACCATCCCCAAAACAATCCCTCCCCAAATCCCTAGATTTACAGTAAAGTATTCCCATTACCTTACCCAAATCGTCCCATTCCACCATCCCAATACTAGAGATTTGAGGAAACCCACCCATCCCATTAGCCTAGTTTGGGACGACGACGACAAAAAACCTTAAAGCGGTAGCGACGAGGCGGATGATGAAAGGAGATGGTTGACGATTTCATCAACGGAGGAAAAGCCTAACCAATGTACGACGAAGGCATTCTGGTCATGGCTCGTAAGTTTTTTTCCCCAAACCTTCAATCGTCCATGTTTTTTGCGATTCAATCTGGTTGGGGGTTTGGATTGTGGTATGGGTTTTTTTTAAATCGATTGAAGTTTTTGAGTTTTGTAGGGTTTGAGAAGGTAAACAGGGAATACGAGAAATGTGTAGGGTTTGTACCCCATTTCCATGGTATTTAGAAGCTAAAAATTGGGAGGGTTTGAGAAATTAGTAGTAATGGTTTAACAATATACCAAGGTTTGATGTCAGTGGAAAAATGGAATGCTTATGGAAGTAGTGAGATTATGGATTACTAGTTTACCATTTTCATATGTATTGAAGGTTTGGATATGGTGAAACATTGAACCGTGTCCACTGTCCGGAGAAGCCATTATTAGAAATTGGTAGATTTTTTCCCATTGATTTACCTTTTGTGGTAAAAACATACTCTTTATTTCCCTAAAAAAATGGTGAATCAGGGATCAATGTTTTTAATGCCCAATTTTGCATATTTTCATTCCACATGAGAGTATGGATCATTGAAGTTCCATTGTTTGCGTATTTGAAAGTTAAAAATGGTGAATCAGTGAACCAGTTTTATTGACTAAAAAAGATTTAAGTACCATATATCAATTAAACATGATAAAGTAAGAAACCTGTAACACACAAATTCGAGTCCTGCAATAAAGACAAGAAAAAGATGCACAAAATATATTTTATTGATTTGATTTGAATTGAATGCGGGTACAATCTCTATTAAATTCTTTACAATAAAGAATAATTCCTCTGATTCGATCTCCGAAGTTGAAGGTGCAATCTAACGGCTATGGAAGCTTGTTGTAGGATTGAACCGGTTTGTAGTTCTTTCAGATCTTCGAGTTGAGAAGCTTGAAGAACGAAGCTTGATCGAGGGCTTGAACAGCTTGATCTCGAACAAACGGTGAACTTGAGGATGATCTTCGCCAGCTGACGCGTAGACCGTTGTTGTTATGGATGAATCGGCACGTAGCTTTGGTGCTTGTTGATCCTCCACGCGAACTTGAGGGATTTGAGAAGAACTTGCAGAGAAGGCTTGAGAACTGCTTGAGAGTGCTCTGGAATTTCCCTGACTGCAGATGTGTTTGAAAAGGACTTCGATTTGTTGAAGGATTTAAGTTGTTGGGTGATGAACTTGTGAAGAAATCGGCACGTTGTTCTTGGTGCTTGATGATTCTTCGCAAGTTGTTGACGAATTGCTTGGGAGCTCTGGTTGAATGCCCAGCTGAGAGTGAAAAGTCCTCCTTTCTTCTTCATATGAGCCTCTATTTATAGGCTCAGGAAGAGGGGGTTTCAATTTGGTATGATTTGTAATTAATTTTATTTAATTACAAATCAAGATAATTAATAATCAATCAGAATTACTTGATTATCAATCAGGATATTTTAACCCTAAATTGAATATCAATTAAGGAGATTGATTTAATTTCATTTCCTAAAAGAAATTTGACTTCTTTTATTACTTTTAGGAAATAACATTAACCCAAAAAGATAAATAATATATTTATTAATTATTTACCTTTTTTTTTTGTTGGGTTACCATGAATGGGCCTGCACATTTGGGCTAACCCATTTCCTTGACTCATTTGGCAAATTAACTTAACCCAATGTATTTTTGGTCTTCCACAAATCTTCAAAAGGACTAAGCCCATAAATTTGACGGGCCCAATATCCATTCGAAAATTTTGACCAATGTTTGACTTTTAATTAATCGAGATTATTTATTTATCTCAATTAATCGGACGGTGATTAGGCAGCGCCGAAATTTTGGTGTCTACAAAACCGACATTCGAAATTGGATTATTGATCTACTGTTGTTTATTAGTGCGAAATTATGGTTTATTGATTTCGAATGTTCAATGTTCAGTTTAGTGGTGAATGTGGTATGCTAGTAAGTCATGTAAAATGTGGCTTATTTTATACCATGTTTGAATTGTTCCACATACCATGATTTTGGGTACATATAGAAAGTTAAGATGTGGTAAAATTTTAAAGGAGCCGCTGCGCGGGCCAAATTCATAAAGGGAAGATCATGGTAGAACTTTTATTAAACTTCCCTTTATGAATATGGCCTGCGCAGCGACTCACTTTAAAATTTTAATGCAACTCACTTTAAAATTTTAATGCATCTGAACTTTCTATACCCAAAATCATGGTGAAACAATAATCCATGTTGGAGTTTTCTGTAATTAATTAAGATGGAGGATTTTATAAAAATGAACATGATTTATTAGTTGTATAATGTCTTTTTGTTTCTAGTGATTTAGGAAGCTCTAACGCATGTAATGTTTTTTTTTGTTGTTGGATTTACCATCCTAGTTTATAATCTGCACCCAATTTTGGATGAAATTCATAGCATGGAATATTGATTTACCATTTTTATGGGTATTGAAAGTTTCGATATAAAATGTGTAGGGGCCGATGCTGGTTTGGACAAAGATGGTGGTCATGCATCCACCAAAAAACGGAAAATTTGTGTCAGAGAACAGAAGGGACCATGACGAAGACGCCTCAAAAGGCGGAACCCGTTTAGAGAAGAAAAAAAAAAAGCCGGTGAAATACCCAATAACCGTTCTTATCAAGCCTAGGAGGCATAATGATGAATTTACTTGCACCTTAAGTTGAGGAATTGCCACATTGAAGTTTTGATTTACCATTTCCGAACATTAGTACGGGATCAATGGAAAGCCAATAAACCATGTTTCCATTTGATTTTTAAATGGTAAATAGACACACTGGACAATTGGTATACTTGCATGTCTTTTAGAATGGAAAAGGGAATTGAATATAGTAAATATGGTTTAAGCATTGCTGGTTTGGCCAAATATGAAAATTCTTTATGTGTATTTGACAAAGGCTATTAAGGTATTGCACTATCATCTCACCTCGCATGAATACATCCGTTAAGGTTTTTCGTCTGTCTGTTGAATACATATGTCAAATTCAACCCACTCTACCATTAGATTTCCAACCGTACTCTGTTTCACCCTCCAATTTCCAACCGTACTATTAGATATTCAACATCATCTTGCGGAACCGTGAAGCACAATCTTCTAATAGTTTTGAAAAGGTATTACCTAGAACAATAACAACAAACGACCAATATGACTCATGGAAGATCTTACTAGTTAGCCGTTAAATGTACACTAGAGGGCGAGCACACACGCGCGATGCTTGTGCAAGTCGAGCTTATGAAACTGCATTCTCAGTGTATCGTTCTCATAATTCTCGTGTCATGAGTGGAAACGATTTCTATTGATTGGCAGAAGAAAAGGGGAAAAAAAAACCCTGAGGAAAATGCTGAAATAGGATTACCATACTCTAGTAGAAGGCTGTTATTATCAAATGATTTCATAACATGACAGAAAGTGCGGAGAGACACATAAATTGGTTAGGGCATCCTATTATTTTTAACAGAACAATCATTGACTAAGTTTTCTTTTATATCTTGTACTCTGAGTTTTGACATGACTACCTGTGGATAATTCCTGGAGCTGCCACTATGTATATCTTTGTGTTCTTGGCATTATGTTGTGCTTGCGCGAGCTTTTTGCACTACGTGAGTTGCTTTTGGGGTGATTGAATGCTGCGACCAACCAAAAATGGAAGTCTGGTCCTTGAGCATGGCTTGGCAGCCACTCAAGCATCCGTTGTACAAAATCAGAATTTCTCTCTCGCTCGAGCATAGAAGTGAGGATTGAACCAAAGCCAAAGTGGAGCCATATTCTTCAATTAAGGCCTGGTTTGGGTAAATTGAAAAAACTGGTTTTTTGGTTTTTTTGGTTTTGTCCTTATTAAAAAACAAATTGCATTTGTTAGTTTTCGGTCGATTTTTTTATGGTTTCTTAGCTTGTCTCGACGAGAGGAATCTAAAAAATACCGAATGTCATTCGTTATCGAGTTGATTTGACATATATCATCTCTTTTCTTCCTTATTCAGTTTGATAGGTTTCGCTTCTCGTAAACATTAATTCAGAGATAATAAAGGAGCCCAACAAGTTTATATAACAAGGGTCTTGTTAACGACTCCTTTATTTGATTCCACTTTTATGGGGAAAGTAAGATCAAAATTTAAGTCATCAATGACATTTTGAAAAGATCATCTTGCATGGTTATTGCTGGACGAAAAAACCGTTGTGATTAATATTTGAAAACACGAAACTAGCTTCCACCAAACTTATAGAAAACCAATTAGACATTAAAATCATATATTTTTGCCTCCGGCCACAATCTTTCATGTATATTCTCACTGTAGACCATATATAATTGAAAATTTGGGCAAAAATAAAAACAAACAAGAAGACCAAACCCATATCAGATTCTTTATTTATTTATTTTTTAAAAATAGCAAATACAATATTGGTTAAAAGCCAACAATAGAAGTTTATATAGTGACTGTTAAAAAGTGTTAGCGAAACCAATAGAAAAATAGGAGCATCTTCTATAAGAGCATCACTAGTAGTATAACCAAAATTGGATAACCAAAATTTGCCACATCAAACTTTGATTATCCATAGAAGGCATTTATAAAGTTAACAATGTAGAGTGTCACAATGGTATTTTGTGTCCATAATAAAAAAAAGTACCACTCACCTTATCTTTATTCATAAAACGGGCACAACTTTAAATTTTACATATATTTTTTATAATATTAGTACCATTTAAAAGATATTCACAATACCTTTAAAATGAGACCAATCTTGAACATATTTTCAATTTTTTTTTTATTATTGATAATTTCAAATTTTTTAGAGAAAGTGCAAAAAATTGAGTTTTGAAGTAAAAGTATTTGAAAAATGGAGAGAGAATGTTGTTATTTTTTAATTCATTCTACCAAAAAAGACTTATAAATAGGGTGTGGTCCCCAAAATTTGGTTATTTAGGTTTGGTTATTGAGAAAATGCTGTTACTTTTGATTATCCAAATCCCAAAATTTGGTTATTGGCTAAAAGGTTGTTAACTTTGATTATGCCAATGTGAGTCAATTTTTGGACAAACATTGCTAACTTTAGTTGTTTAGATGTTTTGATTATCCCATTGGGGATGCTCTAAGAATCTCATTTAGACTAAAATGTAGTATTTGTGACGGAAACGGGGACCTTATAGGAGTTTTATTTATATCTGGACCGTCGAGTGCGGAGATGGAGAGTTCAGATGCGCCCTACAGAGGCTCCATGAGTACCATTAAAGTGAAGAAAAAATTAAAGGGTATGTTAATCTGATGAAATCTTCGCCTACATCAATGTATCAAGTTATTTCTCTATTTCCTACATAAGTAGAGTTAATCTCATTTAATTATTTAACATGTGCCTTAGGGGCAGGAATTAACAAAAGAGATAATCTTTGGAGATAATCCTTTTTATAGATGATCATTAAAAAGGGATTTGCACCGAGCAAATCTCCGCCGTCCATCCCAAGATCCAATGGCTTGGATGCCGTGCACCCTCTTTCCTCATTAAAAGCATCTTGGGTTTAAAAAAATATATATACACGTCATCCGAGCCGTTGGATCTCGGGATGGAAGGCGGGAATTTGCTCAGTGCAAACCCTTTTTACGAGTCATCCGTAAAAAAAGATTATCTCTTAACAAAATTCATATAAATGGGTGTTCACCGTGATACATCTATCCTTGCAGTTGATGCTTCAAATTCCACTAGGAAGTGTCGCTTTGGGATTATTCCACTTTCTTTTGAAAAATGGATAGCTTTAAGTGCTAGCCGAAAAGGTTCTCTTTCTCCCCTGTATAATGTATATATACTCCCATTTTTACCAACTAATTTTTCACTTGTCCAAACCAAAATTCGTTGGAAACCAAAAGTTTCATGGTTTCCACATATTTTCTTTGTTTTTTCTTCTCCTTTCTTTTTCTCTCATTCAACCTCGGTTGGATGCCCCTCGATGTACCCTTTCGAGTTTTCTATTATATCTTCTTCTGTTGATCAAAAAAAAACAATATGCAGAAGTAGCGAGATCACTGAGAGATATACCACCAGCTCACTACCTTCTGAGGATCGAGTCATTCTCGCTACTTTCACAGATGATGCTGGATGCTGAAGTGCAAAATTATGAATCAGATGTGTTCGAAGCCGGTGGCTACAAATGGTTGAGTGATAAAATCTTATTGAGAGTTCCATTTTCAATTCCGATTAAAAAAACCAAGCTTAAACATAGGTCTTTTATGTTGAAGGAAATTGTCTCTTTACCCGAAGGGTGACAAGGAAAGTAAAGGTGAAGGACACATCTCTCTTTACTTGGTAATCGCAGATACAAATGACTTACCACTAGGTTGGGAGGTCAATGTAAATTTCAAATTGTTCGTGTTTGACAGTATCCAAGACAAGTACATGACTGTTCAAGGTAGTCTTATTGGCTATAATTTCACTTATTTTTAGTTACAAATCTTATAAATCCCCATCATCTTGCATATTTGGTTACTCTATTTTCTTCTGTCACAATGCTTAGATGCCAATGGGAAGGTAAGGCGCTTTCATACCATGAAAACTGAGTGGGGGTTTCCGCAACTACTCCCGCTCAGTACTTTTACTGAAGCTGCTAATGGATACCTCGTCCACGACACTTGTGTGTTTGGAGCAGAAGTTTGCGTAGTAAACTACACCGGCAGAGGCGAGTGTGTAAATATAACGAAGGATCTTTGCAACACTCATACTTGGAAGATTGATAAGTTTTCGTCTCTACATGACAAGAAAAATTACTCTGATGTCTTCACGCTTGGAAATCGAAAGTGGTATGGAAACTTTTCTTTTCTCAACTAGGATATATAGAGTGATGGTACAATTACGGTGGTTATTGTGGCTCTCTTTGATGAATCCAGGAAGGTATGCGTATATCCCAAAGGAGATTCAAAGGAGAAGGACAAATTCTTGTCCCTCTTTCTAGAGTTGGGTGATTGTGAAACCTTTCCTCCTGAGCAGAAAACATACGTCAATTTCAAGCTTCGCATTATAAACCAAAAAAATAGCAATCATGCGGAAGTGGCTGGTGAGGGTTTCTGTTCATCTCGATGTCTCTGTTTAAATTGACATTATAATTGCAATAATTCATGTTTTAGGTACAAAATGGTTCCAAACTAAAGTTGATCTCATATAACAAAAGACCAAACTCAGCATTTTCGTTGGTCTCTTTTCCTTTTTGGTACGCAAACAACAATTGCCCAATCATTATCTTGCAGATACCAAGTGTTTCTGCGCTAGTTTGGGCTGGGGCGTCTCTGCATTCTTGTCGTTGACTGATCTCAATGATGCTACTAAGGGCTTCCTTGTGAATGATACTTTGCTTGTTGAAGCCGAAGTTAGCGCTGTATCCACAGTGAAGAACTTGTCGAAGTAAGTAACTGGGGTTTTATTTTCAGTAATGCAATTATATTTCAGCTTCCTTACCATGTTATTCTAATGTCATCTTGGGGTTTTATCTGTCATCTTGTGCACGAACTTATAAGATAGGATTTTCTATGCAATCTTAGCATCTCATTCTGAGCAAATTTCATGCATCAAAGACATTGTATTAAGAATGGGAGAATGAACAAGAGATGGTTTGAGTACTTATTGTCTTTCAAAATCCAAACAGCTGATTGAAAGGGGAAATCTCCAGTTCTGAATACTCAAATTACATCCCTCTTGTAAGCGTCAATTATACGTAGTTAATGAGGTTCAATTGAGTCCCACATCTATTGTCTGTGTTATCTGTGGGGGAAAACCTTGTATAAAATAAAGGCTGAGGTCCAATTAAGAAGTATCTTTGCGCTTTTCAAAGACGTAGCTAATGAGGTAATAATAACCGAGACACGTCAATTGCTGGTTGAAAACTATTTCCAAACCCCCCCTTTGGCCTGGGTTTGGCCCTGGCCATTGACAATTTCTGAAAGGGCTCCCTCTAACCGAATCATCCGAAAGCTGGATTTTTCTTATAGGGACTCAGTTTATAGCTAATTCTGTCCATGTTTGTTTGGCAACTCTTTAATTCGGTATTCTATCTTCATCCCGACTATGTACTATTTCTGAATACTTTCTTGGGCAGATAGCAAAGAATAGAGATCTTCCAGCTTCGTTGGTGTTTTTGTTTCTTCGCTCAATCCTTCAGAAGAAAACCTCCTTGGAGCCTACCGTTTTGACGAAGTTTGATGTGAAGTTTATGATTCCTTTGGCCATGGATTCCTTTTCTTTTTTTCCCCCCATTTTGGGCATTACTTACATTTGTTATCACTGTGACAAGCATTAGGCTTCTGAAAATGTGGTATGACCTATTATGGACTTCATCTCTATGTTAGTATAAATTTAGCCGTTGGAGTGAAGTTCTTCCTTTCGGATTAATGTGTAGTCAAAAGTGATGCGGGTTTGTGATGCTCGTAATCAGAATTATCGTTCGAAAGTATTGCAGGGCAAGATCAAAAGGACGCTCATGGAGGAATATTTTGAGGAAAGTACATGAAATGGCCCAAAATCACCCATGCACCATGAGAAAACGTGATTTAAAAGTCAAATTATTACATTCAACGGAGTAAAACGAAAACATTAGAATTACAAGTTTATCTACCCAAAATGAGAGTACATGAAATGGCCCAAAATCTCATTTCTAATATGTTTTCAAAAGATGCAAGGCACTCCAATTCATACTCCTTAATTGGCACCTAAAATTAAAAGGGTGAGCATTTACTTCGCCCAGTAGGGATTTCTTTTACCAAATCTATATGTGCATGAAATGGCAAACAACTACTACTAATTGGAACTCAAGGAACAACGACTCATCACACGCATGTCTATTCCCACTCGCTAATATTAACTTTATATATGTTGTCGACTACTGAGTTTTCCTCTTACTGTGGGACCCGCCATAACATCTTCAAAAGCCACTAATCTCTAAGTGTTTTCTTGAAGTTTGATCCATCGGGTCCAACACCTCACATAAAAATCACCTCTTCCATACTACAAAGCTTACATTATCAATATTGTAGTCGTTCAATGGTTCTTTACTATTTTCGCTAGCAATCCTGGCAACGTTTCGTTCGTCGTGTACTCTGTAGATTTCACAATAAACATTCCGAGTATGTGTAACACCGTACATTTCTCAATAAGTATTCCGAGTATGTGTAACCCCGTACATCATTAACCAAATATTCCGAAAGCAGCTAGCCAACGTATTTTCCAAGTGTCATTCAGAGGGTATAAATACTTCTAAGTTCTAAGTACTCCTATTTGTTTGTTGCCATAATACAATTCCAGTACTCCTTAGATCATAAATACTTCAAGTAATTATTTGTTGTTAGACTACTTCGTGTATTTTCAGATGGTAAAAACTTCAAGTATTTATTTTTCTATGTATACAATACTTCTGGTATTCATCGATTCAAAATACTGTAGGTATTTCTGAGCGAACTTTTCTAATAGGACACATTTTTTCCTTAGTCAATATGATATTGACTGTAATATACATATATTTGTTCCATTAGGATATATGCAAGTTTGTTCTTCAAGAACAATCACATGATTGATCTACTAGATCAATTCTAATTCTCATTAGAAATACGTTTTCTGTCTATTTTTTTATTTTTTCATCGAAAGATTGATATCTATTGAAACACCATGCAATAGGAAATCGGATAAAAGATGGAAAATATACAATCATTTTATTTTACCAACAATTTTGTACTAAAAATAAACATCAATTTCACAATTGCACAACTCCCAGTCCAGAGGAATCATAATTTTTCAACCTCCCTTTTACTATTTACCATTGGAATTTTCTTTTTCCTTTCGGCCCACTAATGAAAACCAACAATTATTAAAATAAAAAAAATTAAATATACGTGCTTAACCTTACAGAAATTAAAGTGATATTAATTCCCCGTTTTATACCACTCTGATATAAAATTAGACACATCAGCTGTATAATAATATCAACGCAGTTATCTTCTACACTAAATAATTACAACTCGACAGTCAGGCCCAAGAATAATATTGACCCAACCGCCATTAAAACACAAATCGAGCTACGGGTTTTAATTGCTAGCGTTCGTTTTTGATGTGGGAGTTATGACGCTTGAGCGATCGGACATATTAGAGGGATGATCCAGAGTACCCATTATTCAACAAGACAAAGGAGATTGATTGTTACTAAAACTAGAAGATAAAATGGTGGGAAAAATATTTTGGATATAATATTTTATTTAAAGTGTGTAGTATAATTAATTTGATTTGGAGTTGCATCTTTTCATTGACACTTATTCACTATGAACGGACGCATCCTTTCGTAAACAGATGTGTTTCTTCTCCTCGATGATTATTCATAGAGTCACCAGTTAGTCTATATATGGCATGCTTCATTCATTTTAGTGGTTGATTTTTCTATATTTTCATTGAGTCGGAGTCATTTCATTTTAGAGAGTACGTACAGACACAAATTTGGTTCAACAGACCCACCGATTATAGTGTTGCTTCTGTGTTGGGATCCACTCCGTGTGGGGCGGATGGGCTTAGGCCTAAGGTTGTCTAAAGTTTCCTTAGAATAGCCCTAGGATTATAAATACTATTGTAGTGTCTCTTATTATTGGGTGTGGCAGCAATGTGAGAGGGTGATGCCAAGAGTGTGAGGGGAAGCAGGCTATGGCTTCCCTGGAGACGGAGCCGATTGTGGTTCTCCGGAGAGATTTTTCATCTTGTATATTGTGTGAATATATATATAGAGTAAGCTTCCTATCCAAACCTTAAGTTACGGACCTACCGTCCGGACTTCACTTTCCGGACCAAATTTCGACGATCCGATATAGCGTTTTTGTGAAAAACTGCCCCGATCAAGCCCTTCCGGGTATTTTTTTTGCCAAATCTTCGCGTTGGACCTTAAAATCACGTTTTAAACACATCTAACGGTTCGGATTTTCAAAAAAAAATTGGGAAGGTGGAGGTCCGGAACTTAACAGGATCCGGGAGTTTGGACCGGAAGTTTCGTGTATATATATATATATATATATAAGAGTTTTTCTCAGATTTTTTGTGTGTTGGTGTGTGCGCATGACCCCGGAAGCACAACATTCCGTGGGAAGTTCGATCAAGTAGTGTTGGGAGATAGATGTCCATGCAAACTATAAGTACCGTAGCGGGGGCGAAGCTGTCTTAATAAGTACAGAGTGCAACACTCGCCTTGATCACCATTTCATTCTCATTGATTTTCAGGTTTTGCGTTCTGATTTTATTGCATTCATATTTTCGGTTTTATCACAAAAATTTAACATATTTTCTAATATAGAATACCCTGAATTAAACAAATTAATATTCCTACAACTCTGTTTTCTCTCCGACTACACGTAGACTGAGAGTGATGAGTGTGGAATCCCCTGCTGCTATTGCTATAGGCTAGGCCTTTAGAAAAAGGAACATAAGGAGTGAAAGTAGATGAAAATGTATTACCAAAAAAAAAAAAAGTAGATGAAAATGGGGGTGGGGGGGGGGGGGGGGGTAAAGGAAATGGAAAAGAGAAGCAGCGGAGATTCTCTTTGCTGAGATTCTCTCTTTCTTTGGTTAGAATTTTTATTTTATTTTCTGAATAGAATACTCCAGGTATCCTTTTGATGATGATTGATGAGTAAAAATACTCCAAGTATTAGGCCTCCTTTGGCTAAATTTAAAAAATTAATTTTTTTCGTTTTTTTCGTTTTGTCTTTATTCAAATTTTTTTTGCATTTGTTAGTTTTGCATCAAGATTATGTGGTTTCTAAATTTATCTCATTGAGACGAATCTAAACAGTATAAAATTATAGTCAAAAGTAATAGTTTTTTTTAAAAAAGCCGAAAATAAACCAGTTTTTTGGATTATTTTTCGTCTTTATTCACAAAACTTTAAGTTTGGCTAATAATTTTATACTTTTTAGATTCCTCTCGTCGATACAAGCCAAGAAATCACAAAAAATCGACCGAAAACTAACAAATGAAATTTTTTTTTTGAATAAAGACAACGAAAAAAACCAAAAAACCAATTTTTTTCTTTTTAGCCAAAGGAGGCCTAAGGTTACTCTATTTCCACTAACTCTCCTTTTTTGTTAGAGTTTCGTGCTAATAACGTCTTATGAAATTAGAGATATAAAGAAACAAGAAAACACAGTAGATATGCAAGTTACTTCGGAAACTATGAAGAGAGAAATAAATGAAACTAATGAAATGAGGTCCTATTTATGAAGAGAGAAATAAATGAAACTATGACACCCCCTAAGGTTTGCATTATGTACAGATTCTCCTTCCAGGTATGTGAAACGACTCTCCCCCTCCCTAAGGTTTGCATTACCATTTTAATTACCGCTTCAGTTACTTAACTGTTAACTTGAAAATTCAATCAAAAAACTTACTCCATCAAGGGTGTGAAAACTTTGTATTGCATTTTTCTGTTTTGCCCCTAAGTCTAGTCGATATTAATGAGGCCAATTTTGTGGGGCTAATTTTTTTACATCAAACTCAAAACATATGTAATATGGATCTTGTTTGATAGAGAACATTTATTTTTATTATCCAAAGTTTTCAAAATAATAAAAGCTATTATCAAATAAAAGATAATGGACAAGCCAATTGAGATGAAAAAATACTTTTTAAGGGTAAAACTGGAGTGACCCTGTTTTGATGGATGTTTTTAGAAATAGGACATATATTTTGGGACATCCCAAAATGGAAAGAGGGTTTAGCAATTTGGGATGGAGGGAGTATTATAGTAATAGCAAATACATGTACCAATACAACAACAGTGCAAATGTCAATGCAAATCTGAGAGGGGAGAACCATTTCGAGAGCGGATTTGTACATATTGTATGGGGGATGGTGCTGTCCCTTTAGGAACAACATCCATGTTGGGCCGAACACGGCTATCCGCGCTCAGCGATGGACGACTCAGATTTGATCGGCAACGGACGGTTCGGATTTGTTTGGACAATATGTGATTTGAGCCGTCCATTGCCAAGCATAAACAACTGTGATTGGACTACATGGATGCTGTCCCTTTTGGGATAGCACCCACCCGGATCGATCCTAATACAATAGCAATGCTACGTAGAGAACACGAAGGGTTGTGGTTGGTTGCTGTGTTCCTACAACTTATTGATAATAATAGAAACCGCAGGGGTGCCAGTGGATTTTACAATACTGAGTGTAAAAGATAGAGTACTATAAAGAAGGGGTCCGTTTTTTGGAAGGACATGGTAAAAGGTCTTTACTTCAATAAGGACATCAACTTTTTCTTTAATGTCAAGAGGACAAATCACCTACACATTCCAAAAATGCTCCCACTAGCCAATAAAAGTGCATAAACCCTCAAACCTAATGAAAAGTGCCTAAACCTAAACTCTATGGTACCCTATGAAAGTGCCTAAAACCCTAGGGTACCCTAAGAAAGTGTCTAAACCACTAAAACACTATAATTGGAAAGTGCACCCTAAACCTAAACCCTAGGGTGCCCTATGAAAGTGTCTAAACCTAAACCCTAGGGTGCCCTATGAAAGTGTCTAAACCTAAATCCTAGGGTACTCTATGAAAATTGAACTCAATTAATTTTGTCTCACGCATGAGAGAGAAAGTCCCAAAATTGAAACCAATTAATGTCCCAGCATGAAGAGAGAGAGAGACATGTGATGGCCTTTATTGAAAGTGACGCGGGATTGAAAGTGACGGGTTGTCCCTGTCACTTGGGTGAAACCGTAATACTCCAGTTGGCCTTTAGGCAAGTCACTTTCAAAGATGCGCGACTTTTTTGCCTCCTCCACGTGCGGCTTTATTACTCTAATTCATTAAGGGTATTTTTGTCTAGTATTGTCTTTGAGCCCTCAAATACTTTTTATCAATGTATTAGATGCATTAAAATAAGTTAAGCTGGATTAAACACCATTTAAAACCCTAAACTTGGCCTTTAGACCAATTTTCTGCATAAAGAAAGGCCCTTCCGCACTAATCCTCTCACTTGTAGACTACAGTGTAGGAGTAGCAGTAGTAATTTAAAAGGTGGAAGTATTTCCGATCGTCAGAAATCCAGCGGAGAAGGCGTAAAACATGGAAGACAAATCATGCCATCCGATCGCCAATGACAATGCCAACTTTGGTTCTCTATCTCTCTCTCTCTCTCTATAGATACATGCATATGCTAGAAGTAACTTTTGTGTAGTCTATACGCATGAACATGCGTGTGTGTGATTAGGGTTCTTCAGAAATCATCTCTGTTTTGCTTTGTAGAGTTTCCTTTGTGTGTATATGTCTGTGGCAAAGGCTATTGAAGTATTGTACTATCGTCTTCTGTATACAGTATACTGGGCTTACGTTCCGTGTATTTAGAGTCTCTGTACTGGAATGTGTGTAAAAAATTCAGAAAATACCGAAATTAGCTAATTATTAAATATAAAAGAAGAGTTAAGGCAAACAATTGCGAAGTGTTCGCATGTTTAATCAGTTACTAGCAAGTAGCAAAGTAACTATCTTGAGGTCACCACCAACTCTCCGGAGGCATCCGCAATGGCTCCAGTTTTCTCTAGAATCTTTCACACTCTTCCGGAATTTTCCGTATCAACCAGAACGCTTCATTTTCCTTTCTAGGGCTACACTAGATAGTTCCGGGTTCCACCGGAATCTTTCCAATATGGCGCAGTCTTCCGGGTTTCTCCGGAATCTTCTTCAACTCTTGTTATTTTCCTCCTTATGAATATGACTAGGAGATGGGGGATTACTACTTGAGAGTGTGACAGCTGTGACTGAGAGGCACTTAGGTGTGATAGAGGAAACACATACTCTAGTGTGAGAGTATTGTTTTGGGTCTTAGGTACAACAGACTCTGTACTTTTACAAACTTTATTTTTTGGAACAATTTCTTTAATTAAGAACCCAAAAAAAAAAAAAAAAACAAGGAGATAGACTTGTATAAACTTGTATTGTGTCCAAGTGAAAGTATCCAAGAAAAATGTTTTGTTTGGGGTGTGCAAAGTCAACATTCACATGTGCATGTAACAAAGTTTGGGGTGTGCATACTCCTAACAAAGTTTCATGTTTTCCACTTGCATATTTACATCATATATATTTTGAAGAACACATGAACATAACCTGAACTGTGTGATAATCTCAAACTGAATGTTTCCTGGTATTATATAGTTCATCCCTTTAACCTTATTCAGAAGTAGCGAGATCATTGAGAGATATACCACCAGCTCACTACCTTCTGAGGATTGAGTCATTCTCGCTACTTTCCGAGATGATGCTAGATGCTGATGTGCAGAATTATGAATCAGATGTGTTCGAAGCCAGTGGCTACAAATGGTTGAATGATAAAATCTTATTGCGAGTTTCAATTTCAATTCAGATTAAGACAAACAAGCTTAATCTTAGGTCTTTTATGTTGAAGGAAATTGTCTCTCTACCCGAATGGTGATAAGGAAAGTAAAGGTGAAGGACACATCTCTCTTTACTTGGTCATCGCAGATACAAATGACTTACCACTTGGTTGGGAGGTCAACGTAAAGTTCAATTTGTTCGTCTTTGACCGTATCCAAGACAAGTACATGACTGTTCAAGGTAGTCTTGTTGGCTATAATTTCGCTTATTTTTATTTACAGATCTCATAAATTATCATCCTCTTGCATATCGGGTTACTCAGTTTTCTTGTGTCCCAATGCTTAGATGCCAATGGGAAGGTAAGACGCTTTCATGCAATGAAGACTGAGTGGGGGTTTCCGCAATTACTCCCACTTAGTACTTTCACTGAAGCTGCTAATGGTTACCTCATCCACGACACTTGCGTGTTTGGAGCAGAAGTTTTTGTGATAAACTACACTGGCAGAGGAGAGTTTCTAAATATCATGAAGGAACCCGACGACACGCATACTTGGAAGATCGATAAGTTTTCGTCTCTAACTGATGAAAAAAATTACTCTGATGTCTTCACACTTGGAAATCGGAAGTGGTACGGAAACGTTTTAACTTCCCTTTTCCCAACTACAGTACGCAGACTGATAGTCTTACAATACTTCTGATCCTGATGGCTTCCTCTGATGAATCCAAGAAGTTACAACTATATCCCAAAGGAGATTCAAGGGAAAAGGACAAATTATTGTCCGTCTTTTTACTGTTAGATGATTCGGAAACCTTTCCTTCTGAGCGGAAAACATATGCCAAATACAAGTTACGGATTGTGAACCAAAAAATAGCAATCATGTGGAAATGGCAGGTGAGGGTTTCCTTTCATCCCGATATATCTGTTTCAGTTGGCATTATGATTGCGATAATTTTTGTTTTTATGTCCAAAGTGGCTCCAACCTACAGTTAATCTCATGATAGAAGACCATATTAATTTGACTTTTAAAATAAATAAATAAAAAACAATAACGGAGAGCTTGGCTTTTTAATAGGTCATTTTGCTTTTTTGGTACTCAAACAACAATTGCCCAATCATTATCTTGCAGATACGAAGTGTTTCTGTGCTCCAAGTTTCGGCTGGGGCTGCTCTGCATTCTTGGCATTGACTGATCTCAATGATGCTACTAAGGGCTTCCTTGTGAATGATACTTTACTTGTTGAAGCTGAAGTTAGTGCCGTATCCGCAGTGAAGAACTTGTCAAAGTAAGTACTGAAGCATTTATTTCAGTACAGCAAGGATATTTCAGCTTCCTTATGATGCTAATATTCTAATGTCATCTTTACAAATAGGAATTTCTATGCAATCTTAGCATCTCACTATGAGCGGATTTCTCAGTCATCGTAGTATCTCATCCTGGATACTTGCAATCCTGTTCGTGACTGACAGTTAGTCTTAATCATAGTTATTTTTTCAGGAAAGATATGTGGTCTTTGTCCATTTAATTTGAAGTCCAAATATTTCTTTGGCAAGACATTTGGGACAGACCTGGATTCGACTGGCCTTTTTCTTCTCTGCTCTCAACATCCAAAATCTTTGGGACATGTCTTTATTGAAATTTGTCGGACCAATCTATTCTTGTGGTCATTCACATTGTCCTTCTCATGTTCTTCATCAGAACCTTTGTTGCTTTTCTCTGTCAGAACAGCCAACAAGGATTTTTGTGAGCAGAATCGTACTCTTGTTTATTTTCCCTCTGCTTCTTCCCCTGTCTGCCTACCTTTTTCCTTCTTCGTTTCTTTTCATTGATTCCCTTCTCCTTATACTGAGAAAGTATTTATCTTTCTCTGATGTTGCTTTTTCATGTTTTTCGACTTTAGGGGTCAGTTTATGGCTAATTCTGGCCATATGTTTTTGGCAACTCTTTCTGCTTGCTTGCTTCTCAGATTCTTATGCTATATCTTCATCCTAACCTTCTATTTCTGAATACTTTCTCAAGCAGGTAGCATGGAATAGAGATCTTCAACCTTCTTACAGCTTCATTGGTGTTTTTGGTATTTTTGTTTCTTCGGTCAATCCTTCAGAAGGAAGACCTCCTTGGGAGCCTACTGTTTGACGAAGTTTGCAGTGAAGCTTAGGATTCCTTCGGATATGTATCTTTTTTCTACCAATTTTGGTAGTCCTTGTATGTTACTATGATAAGCATTAGGCTTTTGGATATGTGGTATGACCTATTATGGACCTCTTCATCTCTATGTTACCATAAATTTAGCTGTCGGAGTGAAGTTCTTCCTTTCAGGTTAATGTGTGCTAGCTGTTGTTTTATGATTATCGTTATCAGAATTTTTGCTGTAATAACAGAATGACAGAATCAACTTCAAGAGGATTGCAGGGCAAGATCAAAAGAACGCGCATGGAGGAATATTTTAAGGCAAACATTAGAGTTTTTGAGATACCTCAAAATTGTGGTCACTTTGGGTTTTTTTTTTTTGTTTTTTTTTTACCATTAGGACTAGTAGATTGGGCCCTACACGACCACACTCCCTGACTTGTCCCGAAACGATGATCTTCTGCATTATGGGGGAAGGGATCCAGACCGGTTTGTCACTTAAAATACGCGAATGACTGCATGATTCATGAGTTGAATTTACCTTTGCCGAAAGTCTTTCTTTCTGCTCGGCTTCCTTTGCCAAAGTTCTTTCTCCTCTGCCTCCTTCAATGATTACTCTGTAAAGTGACCTGGTTGAGCATTTTGAAGTTGGAGTCATTTCAAGTCATTTATCATTGGTGCATGAGCATCGCTGTTTCTTTAAAGATTAAATCCGATATCCTTCCCTTTTTCCTTCTATACCCTAATTGTGCGGAACTTCGTAAAATATAACGAATATTTTGGGTCTCTCTCCAGATTTATGGCTCTTTTGCTTGCACGTTTAGGTTTTTAAATGTACGAGTCGTTTTCTTGTGCCGTTTTGTTCTTGGAAGTATTTTGGAGGCATCGTCTCCTTGAGGTTGGAGTGATTGGTTGTAGGAAAGTCAACAAACAGCTGACACTTTTAAGTGATTGGTTGTAGGAAATTCGACGAGCAGTGGTCTCACTGAAATTCATATTTTCCGTAAATACTATGTATAAATATTTTTGGTATTAGTATCTTAATCTCTATTAGAATATATAATTATGATCTTATATAGTTACCCGTAGTCTAAGCAATGTTTTAAAAATCGGACCACCGGACCTTGCTCCGTCCGGGTGACCCCAAGAATCATTCACGTTTCAAAACCTGCCTCCTTTTTAAAAACTGCTAGGCAACAACGTCGAACCGTTCGACTCAGCCGCGGGTCAATAGGACCGAACCGGGACATTTAAAGCTTGCATTTTAGCCTATACAGTTGTGCACTTTAAAGCTATAGTGTCCACGTGGGCCACTACTCACGCTTTTACTCAAGCAACTGCATATGGAAATTGGAAGCCTCTCTCTTTACCTTTTATAGTGCTTTAGGTTGTCTCAACTCTCTTATTTGAGCGACGTGGGACTAAACCCAAATACAGAATTCCATCTCTCTCATTTTTCCTATATCATCTCTCTTTTCCAACATTTATTTTTCATATTTATTTTTTTGAATATTAAAAAGTATATATTAATGACATAATTATGACATCACGGTTCGATAGCGGTTCAACCACGGTTCAATAGCGGTTCAACCGGTGACCCATCCGCCCGGTCCCTTTTCCGATTCGCTCTCCGGTCCGGATTTCAAAACATTGAGTAAAGTACCAAGAAAAATTACCTAAAATGCACCCAGAAAGTAAAAATCAGTGGCCCAAATTTACTGAATCCGGGCCATTAAGTTTCAAATTCTGGGTGTTCTTTTGTGTGTACGTAGTGGTGCTGGTTAGTTACTCCACAAGTAGTATTACATGTCCACAGCCATCTCTAATAACTCGTGGTCAATCCGCCAATCGAGACTTTATTTCTAATTCATCCAATAGAGTTGATGGTTGATACAACTGGGGGCTTCCAGCCTTCCACTCTGATAGACTACTCTACCATCAAGATGGACCCATCTGCAAGATTTTCAAAGATACCGTTGGCAATTTTGGTTGATTTTCTAGGGATGGCAAGTCCACATGAACGTCTCTATACGTTGTTTTCTTTTTGCTCACCACGTCTCTATACGTCTAGTTATTCAAGGTTCCGGAGCAAGTGTTTCAGGACATTTCAAACACTACTCATTTTCATGGGATACACAAAAAAATATGTGGACCCTGCATAGCCTGGAATGATCCAGAGAACCGCGTAACCGTACATGACTGTGCTCCGAGATTACTAAATAACGTTGTTCAACCTTAATAAAATAGGAATAACCCAGATCCGGGGTGGCTGTTGTGCGGCAAAACGACGCTGTTTTGGGCACATCTTTGAAACATCCAAAGGCCTTGTTTGGAGGAAGGAAAAGACCACTACAAAGTGCCTAAACCTTAAACCCAAAGTGCCAAAAACCACTACTCTACCCAAAAAGCCTAAATCCCTTAAAATTGAATCCCAAAAATAACTCTCCAAACAGGGCCTTTAACAAGAAAATGAGCAAAACGACGTCGTTTCGGTGCACAACCGGCTCACAACACCTCCCCGCATTCGAGTGTAAGAGAAACAAAAGTCCTCCCATTTGGATTCCCATTTCTACGTCAGAATACCCTTTTTTTCCCTCGGAGAAGAAAAAAGGCAGCAAGTTTTGTGAATAGAAGTCAACTGGTAAGAATTAGTAAACTCGATCCTAGCTTATAAAAGAGAGAGGAGTGTATTTTCATTACCAGGGGACACACCAAAAATTTGCAGTACAATTTTGGCACCTAAACAGAATGATGAAGATATCAAGACCATTAGGAAGAGGCAGTTTTGGGTTTGTTTCCTTGGCAGTATCGCAGCCGAACGACGAATCCAAACTCGATCTTCCCTCTCTGGTGGCTATAAAATCCGCCGAAGTTTATCAGTTGCATTCTTTCCAGAAAGAGTGCAATATGCACGCGATATTACACGACTCTCCCCACATTCTTCGCTGTTTCGGGAGCTTTATCAGCGAAAAGAATGGAGTTCCTATATACAATATGGTGCTGGAATACGCTTCCGGAGGCAGCTTGGCCGATACCATTCGGACCTCAGGGTTGCCCGATTATCGAGTTAGATGGTACACAAGGGGGTTGTTAAAAGGACTAAGCCACATTCACAAGTTGGGCTATGTCCACTGTGACATTAAGCCCCACAACATATTGCTCGTTGGTGGCATGTCTCTTTCTAGTTTGAACACGAGGCGCACAATGCTAACACAAGAAACGGTGAAAATTGCCGATTTTGGGCAGACAAAGAAGGCTGGAAAGATGGGAACGGACGATGGACAACAAGACGGTGGACGGAGGGGTAGTCCTCTGTTTATGGCCCCGGAATCTGTCCTGCACCAAGAATATGAGCCTTATTCCGATACTTGGGCTGTTGGGTGCACTGTTTTACAGATGATCACGGGAAAACCGGCTTGGAAATGTGATTCGGAAACCGAGACTTGTGCTATACTGTATCGGATTGGATTCACGGAAAAAGTACCCGAAATCCCGAGTTGGGTTTCGGAGGAGGGGAGGGATTTCTTAAGGAAGTGTTTGGTTAGGGACCCAAAATTGCGGTGGACTGCTGATATGTTGTTAAGCCATCCTTTTGTTTCGTCTCGGGTGGTGATGAGGGAAGCCAGGAAGAAAGAATTGCGTTTCTGTTAGGAAGTTAAATTTTTTTGTGTTCGGTTGTCTCCATCTTTTTGCATATTAACAAAAAGGGAGGTTGAAATTTTTGAAGTTTTCGTTTTGTAGATCAGGACATCTAGAATCTCCCTTTTAAGATATCAATATGTTCCTATCATGATTTTTCATACCTGTTTTCTGTGAAACTCACATAATGTGTGGTGGAAAAAAGGTGTTAAGGTGTCCCAAGACTATAGAATAATTGCTCGTTGGCATGGGCACAATACCGCGCATAACACGTATAGAAGGCGACGCTTAGAGATGCTCGAAAGAGTGCATTGGACCGGCAAGTTAGGATCCAACCACCATAGGCAAACAATACTGGGCCAAAAACAACACCGCATTCGATGCTCTGTCTATATGTATATACTCCAACTAATCGCTAGCTCTTAACTCTTTTGTTCAATTTCTTTCTCTCCTATCTCTCCCGCCATTTTTTCTTTAATCCTTCCTCAACTTCTTTTCCTTCGCCACCAAAAATTATATTTGAAATTGCATGACGTGATTATTGTTAGATGTTGAATTTTGTAATGGTAAATTTACTAGTGTGATATTAATAAATTTTTCAGTTTTGTACTAATATATGTGCCATGATTTGTGAATTTTAAGTTTTTTGGTAACCGGATGTCTGGGCTAGTTTGTGCGCACCTCGAGATAATAAATGCGATCCTAATTCATGGATTCCACAATAAAAGCTTATGCATTTACATAGTTCTGTTCAGTTAGAGCATCCTTATCAGCCTCATAATAAAATAAAATAAAACACCAAATTTAACCACACAAACACCTTTTACAATTTAGCAAGCCACTTTATAAAAAATCTCAAAAAATCAGACTTTCTATCCACACTTTACTATATTAAACTATTCCCCTCAAATCTATAAAAAAGAAAAAAAAATCCCCTAAAAGAAAGGTTAGTGAACAGTGCCTACTCAAATTTGGGTAGGTACTGTAGCAAAAATAATTTAGAGAGGGAGAATAGGTAGTCTGATTTTTTGGAATTTTTTTTTTTTTAAAAGCTATTTTAGGTAGCCTGATGAGGATGCCCTAACAAAACCACTCAAAGTCTCAAACTACTCTCTTTCAGGTACGAACTGTTTCTCTGCATTAGATGTCGGGTGGGGTCGTTCTTGGTTCTTGTCGTTAACGGACCTTTGTGATTCTTCCAAGGGCTTTCTCGTTAACGATACTTTGATTGTTGAAGCTGAAGTTAGTTTGATATTCCCAGTGACTACCTTGTCAGACTACTTACGCCGAGCCTTATATTGCAATGGTACAAGGACTTAGTATGCTTGTTTTGTTAAATCTCCAACTATAGTATGATCTTGTGCGCAAAGATACAGGCTATGATCTTTTATGTAATGTCATGTGTAGCTGATGGTTCTTGCTTTAGCCAAAATGATGAGCTAGAGAGGTAAGAATAGTCAACAGTAAAGCACAGTATGAAAGAGAATAGAGTGATCTAGGGAAAGGGTGAAGAACAGAGCAGGTGTGCACAGAAAGGACTAAGGCAGTGGATTGCTCTCAGTCTAATCCGTGTGATACCCTAGTGACCTAGAAGATGGGGATGATTCCACAAAAAGAATGTTTTCCTCTCAATCAGTGATTATCCTTTTTCTCTCTCTAGGATGACATATGTTCTGCCAAGATTTCACCAACCTCTGGGTATTGAAAGGGAATGTCCCATATTTATAGGCACCTTGGACCAATGATTAGGTGTCAGGCTGTCACCCTATAATATGATGACACGTGTCCTTTCCGTACAACCTGATCGTACGGGTCACGTCATCCACCACGCAGTGGCGCGTTATCCCCCGCGCAGCGATCCACTTGTTCTTTATAGCCACCAAGCCACTGGATATCCCTTATTCTCATGAGGGCAAGGTCGTGACCTGGTCAGTCGCGCCTATACTACAACCAAGCCTTAGGGGGGCCCCGGAGTCCTGCCTTCAGACTGCAGCAGGTATAATTACCTGGGCTATGTTAGACTAGCTTCTCGCGTTGTCGCCCGTATCTCTTTGCCACGCTAGCCGTTTGGGTCATGGGCTTTTCTCCTGTTCAGATGGCTCATGGTTGTCCAATCATTGCCCTTATTGGGCCCTGTATGCGCGCCGTTGTGGCGCCTAGCAATAGGTAGTACCGCGCTAGTGACCCCCCTACGCGGGGCTTGGCCACGTGTCGCGCGGACACTGTGCCACCTGGGTGACACCTGTCATCATTCTGTTGGTCTGTCAACTTTGACTTTGGTCAACGGGGGGGGGGGGGGGGGGGGGGGTCGCGCGCTGACCTCCCCTACATCATGTAGCACGATTTTGTTGTTCTTGATGCACGTCTGTTTGGAGTTTTGAATAAATTTTTGATTTCCTGTTGAGTTCAGTTATTTCCTAAATTCATATTCATGTAGTTTGCCTCCGCTTCCATTGAGTTTAAACTTAGGCTTGAGGATTGTCTATTGTTAATAGACTGTTACTTGTTAGCTTTCCATGATTTTGAAGTTGTGAATTTGACACTCTTTTCCAGCATTCTCTGTTCTATCTGGATAACTTGTAATGCCATTTTTTTGTGTGTTAGAATCGGGCTTCTCTGCAGTCTATAGTCCTCGGTTGGAGTTCATAGAACATATCATGTTATCTCAGTTGTCCAAAAGTGTTTTCAAGTTCAGATTTATCGAATTAAAACTTGGACCATTAACTGCCAAGATAGACGATTGAGATTTGACTGCCTTGAAGCCGGGTCTTTTAGCTGGTGCTTCCAGTAGCCCTCTGGTTCTTCATCAATCCCCTAGAGTTCTGAAAAAGTAAAACCCTTCTTTCCAATTTACAAATCTTTGTTCGTATTTCTTAAGGCACATGTAAAATCAGATTTTCT
Organism: Vaccinium vitis-idaea; assembly: GCA_963854785.1. Classification (NCBI taxonomy): domain Eukaryota; kingdom Viridiplantae; phylum Streptophyta; class Magnoliopsida; order Ericales; family Ericaceae; genus Vaccinium; species Vaccinium vitis-idaea. Next base: position 46,860,595 of record OY978215.1, read on the forward strand.
TTCCCCCATATTTTTGTGGTATAATTTGAACACAAAATGGAACTATAGTGGGCCGACGAGCTAGCGGTCTCACTGAAATTCGCATTTTCCACAAATACTATGTATAAATAATTTTGGTATTAGTATACCTCCTCCGTCCCAATTTGGATGTCCATTTTTGAAATTTGTGTCAATTTCAATCGTTTATATCTTTCAATATGATCTCGAAAAATATTCAGTATAGATCTTATTTGATAGTTCTCGATGAGTTCTATAATACAAAATGTTTGCAATTACAAAAAAAAATATAAATTGAAAGATATTAACAATCGAAAAATGGAACGATTTTAAAAAATGGACATCCAAATTGAAACGGAGGGAGTATTAATCTCTATCAAAATTGATAATTATGATCTTATATAGTTAGCAGTTAGTCTGAGCACCAAGAAAAATTACCTAGAATGTACCCAAAAAATGAAAAATTACCAATTAGTCAGTCAATTAATTTGGAACATTGATTTTCAAATTCTTGATAAATTTTGGATGTAATTTTGTGTGTATAGAGTGGTGATGGTTAGTTACTCCACAAGTAGTATTACATGTCCATATAAAATGTTGTGACTTATTTTTTGGTAAATACTGTGTGGTTTCGTAATGCCGTAGGCCCGCGGCCATCTGTAATAACTCGCGGTCAAGCGGCCAATCGAGACTTTATTTGATTTTCGTTGACCGAGCTTCTAATTCATCCAATAGAGTTGATACAACTGGGGGCTTCCAGCCTTCCACTCTGATAGATTCTACCATCAAGATGTACCCATCTGCAAGTTTTTCAAAGATACCTGAGGCAATTTTGGTTGATTTTCGAGGGATGGCAAGTCCACTTGAACGTCTCTATGCGTTGCTTTCTTCTTGCTCAGCACGTCTCTATAACCCATTTGGAATTTTCTTGGAAACTTGTGTCTGAATATGAGACACAAAAGTCCCCCCATTTCTGAACCCCACATAGATGTGCTGTATTGGAATGATCCGGAGAACCAATGGCCGCACGTACAGGATTATTGAATAACGTTGTTCATCCTTAATAAAGTAGGAAAAACCCATTTGGAATTTTCTTGGAAACTTGTGTCTGAATAAGAGAAACAAAAGTCCTCCCATTTCTACGTCAGAATACCCTTTTTTTCCCTCGGAGAAGAAAAAAGGCAGCAAATTTTGTGAATAGAAGTCAACTGGTAAGAATTAGTAAACTCGATCCTGGCTTATAAAAGAGAGAGGAGTGTATTTTCATTACCAGGGGACACACCAAAAATTTGCAGTACAATTTTGGCACCTAAACAGAATGATGAAGATATCAAGACCATTAGGAAGAGGCAGTTTTGGGTTTGTTTCCTTGGCAGTATCACAGCCGAACGACGAATCCAAACTCGATCTTCCCTCTCTGGTGGCTATAAAATCCGCCGAAGTTTATCAGTTGCATTCTTTCCAGAAAGAGTGCAATATGCACGCGATATTACACGACTCTCCCCACATTCTTCGCTGTTTCGGGAGCTTTATCAGCGAAAAGAATGGAGTTCCTATATACAATATGGTGCTGGAATACGCTTCCGGAGGCAGCTTGGCCGATACCATTCGGACCTCAGGGTTGCCCGATTATCGAGTTAGATGGTACACAAGGGGGTTGTTAAAAGGACTAAGCCACATTCACAAGTTGGGCTATGTCCACTGTGACATTAAGCCCCACAACATATTGCTCGGGGGTGGCTCGTCCCGTTTTAATTTGAACACGAGGCGCAAAAGGCTAACCCAAGAAACAGTGAAAATCGCCGATTTTGGGCAGACAAAGAAGGCTGGAAATATGGGAACCGATGATCGACAACGACACGACGGACGGAGGGGTAGTCCTCTGTTTATGGCCCCGGAATCTGTTCTGTACCAAGAATATGAGCCTTATTCCGATATTTGGGCTGTTGGGTGCACTGTTTTACAGATGATCACGGGAAAACCGGCTTGGAAATGTGATCTGGAAACCGAGACGTGTGCTATACTATATCGGATCGGATTCACGGAAAAAGTACCCGAAATACCGAGTTGGGTTTCGGAGGAGGGGAGGGATTTCTTAAGGAAGTGTTTGGTTAGGGACCCAAAATCGCGGTGGACTGCCGATATGTTGTTAGGCCATCCTTTTGTTTCGTCTCGGGTGATGATGAGGGAAGCCATGAAGAAAGAATTGTGTTTCTGTTACGAAGTTTAGTTTTTTTTGTGTTTGGTTGTTTTCATCTTTTTGTATATTATCAAAAAGTGCGGTTGAAAATTTTTGAAGTCTTCGTTTTTGTAGATCAGACATCTAGAATCTCCTTTTAAAACATCAATAGTTTCGAATCATGTTTATTTTCTGTGAACCTCGTCTAATGTATTAATGTGGTGAAAAAGGGGTACTGGGGCACCTATTAGCTGTGTCCCAAGACCATAGAATAATTGGGTTGGCAAGGGCACAATACCAGCATAACACGTATAGAAGACGACACTTTGAGATGCTCGAAAGAGCGCATTGGACCGGCAAGTTAGGATCCGACCACAATAGGCGAACAATACTGGGCCGTCGTTTTGAAGCCCAAGAAATGGACACTTAATAGTACGAGTATGAAACAAGCACCGGCCGACGTGACGTGACCGGTATACGCACTCGGTCCTAATTTGTTTGTCCATTTTCAATATTCGTGTCAATTTTCAATTGCTATCTTTCAACGTGAATCTCCAAAAAAAAAAAAATGCAATATAAATCTTGTTTGATGTGATCTTGATTAGTTTTATTATATAAAGTTTTCAAAATCATGAAAAATATTATAGATTGAAAAATATAAACAATTGAAACATTACACGAAAAAAAATGAACAAGTAAATTGGAATGGAAGGGTAATATGAACAAATAAATTGGAACAGAAGGATAGTTGACTCGTCGAATTCAATTGTGTAAAATATTCCTTCATTTTCCATGATTTTAGTTCACCTTTTTATTTTTGAATGTTTCAAAGTAGGTGTGCCTTTTGACAAGTTAAAAGAAAAAGTTGGTAGATTTCCCATTTTGGTCTCGTCCTTTGAAGTGGATAGTAGTTCATATTTTCAAAATAAAGGGCAATTTAGAAACTTACATATACTTTTTGAGTGTGTTACTTTGGGTAAAAAAACCAGTTTGGTTTTTTTTTTTTTTTTTTGTCCTTATTGAATTTTTTTTGAATTTGTTAGTTTTACATCGATTTTTTGTGGTTTCTTGGTTAGTCCTGACGAGAAGAATCTAAAAAGGGCCACTTAGCCAAAAATCCAAAACATTTGACATTTTTAAAGGGAAGGACAAGGAACTTTTGAAATCGAACATAAAAACAAAAAACATTTGACATTTTTAAATGGAAGGACAAGAAACTTTTGCAATCGAACATAAAGACAAAAAAAATTAGTAAGATGTTACTAATTTTTAAAAGTTCTAATTTCGAACATAAAATTAAAAAAATCACCACCCAATCTCCGGCCGACCACCATCCCACCTCCGGCCGACCACTTCCGGCGACCAAAAAAATTAGTGAGATGTCACTAATTTTTAAAAATTCTAATTTCGAACATAAAATTAGAAAAATCACCACCCAACCTCTGACCGACCACCACCCCACCTCTTGGCCGACCACTTCCGGTGACCAAAAAAATTAGTGAGATGTTACTAATTTTTAAAAATTCTAATTTAGAACATATAATTCAAAAAAATCACCACCCCACATCCGGCCGACCACCACCCCACCTCTGGCCAACCACTTCCGGCGACCAAAAAATTAGTAAGATGCCACTAATTTTTTAAAATTTTAATTTCGAACATAAAATTCAGAAAAATCACCACCCAACCTCCGACCGGCCACCACCCCACCTCTTGGCCGACCACTTCTGGCAACTAAAAAAATTAGTGAGATGTCACTAATTTTAAAAAATTCTAATTTCAAACATATAATTCAAAAAAATCATCACTCCACATCCGGCCGACCACCACCCCACCTCTGGTCGTCCATTTCCGGTGACCAAAAAAATTAGTGAGATGTCACTAATTTTTAAAAACTCTAATTTCGAACATAAAATTCAGAAAAATCACCACCCAACCTCCGGCCAACCACCACCCCACCTCTTGGCCGATTGGCCGACAACTTCTGCCAACCAAAAAAATTAGTGAGATCTAACTAATTTTTAAAAATTCTAATTTGAACATAAAATTCAAAAAAATCACCACCCCACATCCGGCGGACCACCACCCCACCTCTTGGCCGACCACTTCTGGCAACCAAAAAAAATTAGAGTTTTTGGTTTTTTGTTTTTAATTTAACAACTATGTAAGTTTGTCCATCCAATGTATTTTAGTTTAAAACCTAATACCGGTCATTCCAAGTTTCGTTAAAAATTTATTGTACAGAATAAAAGAACGTCGCCTGCAATTTTAGATTACGACTTTTATGGTGATAGCACGATAGGTTTTATATTTTGCGTTTAAAATAGTTACAAATGCACAATATGCATTTACGTAATTATATACTACTATCATAGTTTTATAATTGCATGTATCGGTTGATCAGAAAGTATAGTACATGTACATGATAACCCTTTTGATCATATTTTGCAATTTATAATGGCATAATTAATAGGGCCGCTTATTGTGTCTTTGTGTTTGATTGCAAATGTTTCTTGTCCTTCCTTTTAAATAGGCAAAATATTGTGTCTTTAGGTTTGATTGCAAATGTTCCTTGTCCTTCCCTTTAAATAGGCAAAATATTGTGTATTTATGACTAATTATTCCATCTAAAAAGTATAAAATTATTAACTAAACTTAAAGAAAATTGGAAAAATTAGTCAAAAATGCAATATATTTTACCCTTTTTAAGGAGAGGACACGCCTTTTTTCACATATGTGTGAAGGACATCCTATACATTTACCATTCATGGGGAGGACAAAAACGTAGATTTGAGCCGGAGCATCACTTCCCACCTCCTCCGGACTTCCATAACCTCCACCACCCCTGTTACCACCACCTCCGCCCCCGCCGGAGCTGAACCAGAGAGTCGCCGGAGCTGAACCGGAGCGTCGTCGGTGTCGCAACACGAGACACGGCGTGATTTGAGAGAGAAAACTTTCTCTGGTGGCAGTGGCGGAGCCAGGATTACGTATGAGTGTGGGCACTGTAAACAAGAATTTTGACAATAACTCACTCACCAAGAGTTGGTGGTTTTTGACAATACGATTGTTGCTTGCCTTTTGCGGCTTGAGAAAAAAAATGAGAATTTCAAACTTATTATTTAGTTCACTCACCTAAAATATAGATGAAAATTACACAAATTGCCGTTGTCCACATTGAGTTATTATTTCGACAATGAAAACACGTTCAGTTTGTAGGGCTTGATATTTACACAACTCAAGAAGGAAAAAAAAAGAAAAAAAAGAGGACATTCTTATATGACAATGTATTTGATCAAATAACACGTATCTTGCTTTATAATTTGGGTTAAAATTTTGGACAAAAAAATATTGTATCCTTTGATCTAGCATTTACGAATATGCAATTCCTATGATTACCCTAGATTAGATTATATAATAAACTATTGGATCAGAAGGGAGATCCAATATGTCCCAACTAAAGTAGGTACTGTTCTTTTTTTCTTTTCTTTTTTTTTTTTTTTTTGAGTGAGTGAACAAAAGATCATGGAGTATGTTGTTTGTGAGCGAAAAATTGTCTGAATAATAATTATTTTTTTTTTTCAAATGCTACAATTCACAAAATATCCAGACATCCTGAGTTCAAAACTTGGCAACCGCTTGGGGCCAAGTACAAGAGATAAATCTATTTTGAATCTTCTTCCCGGCATAGGTGACTTGCCTTTGACTGGAGAGGAAAATTGAAATGCATGTAAGGAAGTCCAAACAACCTCTAACCACAAAACCCAAAAAAAAAAAAGTTGCGAAAATATAGAGAACGGCAGTGTGGGCACGTGCCCACACTGGCCAAGGTGCCTCCGCCACTGCCTGGTGGTCTCCCCAACAAATCTTTTGGGAGTGCTTGGAAAGCCCATTTTGTGGTCTTTGGAGAGAGAGAGAGAGAGGACAAACTTATGGGTGTTCTTAGCTAGTCCTGTTGTTGGTGATGAAAATCAACAAAGGGAACAAATTGAAATGACTGATAAACCAATGGAGATTTGCGATTGTGATGATGATTGTGCTGTTGATGAGGATAACGATGATAATCATCAATATGGTGAATTGGGAAATTTGTAGCTAGCCCTCTGGTGCCACTCATTGACCAGATTGAGAATGACAATGTTTAGCTGCTGCCTCATTTATCATTTTATTTTTAATGGCTCATTTATCATTTCCTTGGATGTAGGGTGATGATTTTTTTGAATTTTATGTTCAAAATTAGAATTTTTTAAGATTAGTGACATTTTCACTAATTTTTTTGCTCACCAGAAGTGAACGGCTAGAGGGGGGTGGTGGTCGGCTGGAGGTGGGGTGGTGAGGTGGGGTGGGGTGGGGTGGGGTGGCTAATTTTTTTTTGTCTTTATGTTCGATTGCAAAAGTTTAATTGTCCTTCCTTTTAAAAATGGCAAATGTTTTTTGTTTTTATGTTCGATTACAAAAGTTCATTGTCCTTTCCTTTAAAATTGTCAAATGTTTTGGATTTTTGGCTAAGTGGCCCCAAAAATTTGGATTATTTTTGTCTTTAGTGAACTTTTTTTAAAAATTTATCAGGATTTTATTTTTTTAGATTCCTCTCGTCTAGACTAACCAAGAAACCACAAAAAATCTATGTAAAACTAACAAATTCAAAAAACAAATTGAATAAGGACCAAAAAAAGTAACCAAACTGGTTTTTTTACCCAAAGTACCCCGATTTCTTCTTGAATAGTTGAATTCTCAAAGAATGGCTAAAATTATGAGACAAAGGGAGTAACTAATGAGTTGAAAATTTCATATTTTGTTGAGAGAAGTATTGGATTGGTGTTATAATTTTTTTTCCATAGAGAGTTTTAAAAAAAGTGTTAATGCTCTGGGGTCTTAAAATGGCCAAGGACCTAAGGCCCCGATTGGATGGGGTATTATTTTCAGGGGGATAAGTTTTAGAGGGGGGATAAGATAAGAGGGGGTATTATTTTTGGAGGGGGGCCCAGATTGATATGATGTTTATGGAGGGGGATAAAAAAGTAGATGGTTTGGATGAGAGATTAAGCAGGGGGATAACTTTTGGCTTGGTTTGGATAACTTAAAAATAAGAGGGGGTGGATGATGGAAAAAGCTGTCAAATGACTTATTTGCCCTTGTGGTGTACCAAACCTTATTAATGATTAATTTAATTATATAATTACATGAAATAAATTTTTTTTGTATTTTTGGATGATTTGAAGTTTAATTAAGTTATTTGACCGGGAAAAATTAAATTTTTTTTTTTTCAAAAAAAAACGTTTTTTATTGAAATTTAAACATTTTAATGGTTGCTTGTGATAAAATTTTTTTAAGAAGGGTTTTTTTTTTTGTACTTGTTGGGCTATCTTATTTTGTTTTTTATTACCCCAACACAATGAATAATAAATGAACAAACTAAAACATTTATTAAATGGGTCACTCATACAAAAAAAATTACAAAGAAATGATATTGAACTCTCAAATAATTATACAAATTTATTTGAGATACAATTAAAAGGACGTAAAGAAAAACCATTTATTTAAGTCTCAAATAAATATACTAACTTATTTGAGATTTATTACAAGGATAATAAAGTGCACAACTACGAGTTTATTTAATAAACTTCCACCAATTTCGATCTATCGATGTTCAAAGCAAAAGCTCCATTCGTCGAACAATGGAAATTGTTTGTCCTTGATATTGGTAGCCCGTGGATGAACCTACATAAAGAGGGGGGAAATTCAATGAGTATTAAATAATTTGGCTAATATTAAAAATGTAAAATGTTACTCCCTCCGTCCCTTTTTAAATGATCCGTATTCCATTTTGGGCTGTCCCTAAATAAGTGATCCATTTGAAAAGTTAATGAGTGAAACCTAGTACAATTTCCCTTTTACCCTTTCTTTGATTTGATGTTATGGGCATAATGACAAGACACCTTTGCATTTACTTTGGGGGTATATATGGAAAGTAACATTTTGTAGGTGCAATTATGTTGACTCCTAAAACTGCGTGATTGTCAAACTGGATCACTTAAAAAGGGACGGAGGGAGTATAACTTACTTGGATATAATTAGTCCACACTTCATTTGTAGCAAGAATCTTTTTTCCATTTGCATCCCAAGAAAACCCTTCATGCATAAGGATTTGATGAACTATGGTGTAATAAGTAGACTTCCATGCCTTAATCTTACCTTCTATGTGAATTTCCGTTATACCACTTTCGGGGTAAGACTCGGCCATTTGATTTTTCAACACTTGTAGGTAGCCGGGACGAAACCCGAATTCTGATTGCCAAACTTCCCTTTGAACAAGGCTTGTAAGGCATTGTACTAAACTTTGCTCTTCGTCAGAACTCCAAGTCCAGCGGGGGTTGGTCGAACTCCGGCGTGGCCTTGACATGATACAAATTTGTATGTGTATTCTTAATAAAACAGGTTGCAATGAATTATTGAATGAAGTTATAGGCCTATTTATATACATTTTTTTTTACTTACCCTTCAAGTTAGAAAGCCAAAAGAACTGTTTGGATACAACACGAGAGGAAAAACATAATAATCATGATTTTGTGAAGAGGTTAAAATTACAGGTCCTGACCAAAGGTAGGATATGGCTGAGCTTTGGGCCAATAATAGGGCCCAGATGGACTTGAGCAAGGACAAAGGTAGACCCTGTAACGGAGAGATGAATGACTAAGGACGGACATACAAGCAAAGTACATTTTCTCCGTTCTACTAACTCTGAGTTTCCTTCATTTTTCTGTGTTCACTTTTCACTGACTTTAGCATCGGAGTGTCATTTCTGCCATTACTACAGATGGCATTCATGATTTCTTACTGTTTGTAGGGTATTCTGGTAAAGGAAGAGGGTCTTGCAGAGTTCCGGATCTACAGGGCTGGGTTTCACCCTGGCCCAATAACTATTTGGCAATAAAAAGAAAAAACAAACTAAAAGCAGGATATACATGTTTCCTCACTTGAATCTGAAATCGTACTTTTAAAGTATCAAGAAGCTTCAGTTCCACTGCATCAAGGGCAGTTTTACCAGAAAAATGAATAAGGTTCCATTCCTTGCACAGCCACCGTGTCCATATGTTCAATGTCCTAGTTTTTGTCGTATGTGTAGGATGCCACCCTTACCGACTTATATATGTGCTATTACTAGCATAGAATTGTGGGAGCAAAAGTAGCGAGAAACAATGGACATGAAGACATCTCAGAGAGAGCTAGCACAAGTGTTAGTTGGGGGTAGAAACAAGTAAACTCCTCTAAGAATAGGGTCAAGGAAGAACATAACTTCAAGATACTGCCAATTCTAGGATCTTATTAACGGCAACTCAAAATACAGATAATTAATGCGCAATCCTTGTCCAAAATGACTTGGTCTAGGCGCTCTTGAATCTAATCCACTTATTGCCAGGTCTATTAATGATTTTCCAGTTTGTGTAGCGTTGCTTTTATGCATATTCTATCCAAGTGCAGTCATGGTAGTAATGTGTTGAAACTACGAATGCATTTCTTTTGTCAAAACAGGACAAGTCTTATTAGTTATGGCATGCCATTGCAAGGTCTTAGCATGTCTAGACGACGATAATACATTGGGAGCAAGAGAATGAACTGGAGGAAAGAAACGAAAGGAAAAGGTTAATAATAGTAATAAAAACCGTTCCCCCCTTTTCTTTGTTTGGATCTGAAATGAACGAATGGAAAAATACTAAGAAAAAGTAAAAGGAGTCTCTTTTCCTTTCTCATTGTTTTTTTCCTCGTTTCGTTTCACTTTCAACTACTCATTATTTACCCGTCTTCTCCTTTTAACATCTAGCATGAATAATAATTTTCCTCCTCGGACTGCATTCATCTATTTGTAAAGCTAAACGAAGGAAAATTGATAGTTTCCGAATGATTGCTCTGTTTCAACTTCTCTTCCTTTTCTGTTCCCCATGACAAGTTCCGAACAAACTCTTAGGATCATTACTAGGAAAAGGACAAACTTTTGAACAGAAAAATAAGTGCGTAATCACCTTAAACATGATCATGCTTGCAAAGATGGTGAGGGTCGTAAACATGACATAGTAGAAAGGAGAAACGACGGCAGTATTGAATGTGTCTAGCGCCTGCAAAGATGAATCCAAAGAACCAGATTTACCCATTTTCTATAACACAGATAAGACAGAATACATTTTGCTCTAATTTCACGTCAAGCTTACCTTGTTCAAATAGTTGATCTGCAAAAGACAACATACAAGCACAAATAAAGTGAAAAACCATGTTTCAAAGTAGGTAAATTGATTTGATCCTGAAAACGACAGCTTCAGAGCAATTCCCACAGCTTTTACACTCATGACCTACATAAAAGAAAGGAAAAAACAAACCAGCTATGTACAAGAACTAATGAAGGCAGAACTGTGGCTAGGAGAATATATATATACACAAAATCTGCACACCGTAAGAGAGCCTGTGAGCGAGCAAATTCCGATATAGACAATCAAATGAGTTGGGCCAAAACATGGCACAATCACGAAAATGAGGACGAGAACAAGAGCCAATACTATGCCGGTGTAGACAAGGAAGCCTGTTGATACCATAAGGTTGTTTGTCAGTCCACAAATAAAGTTTGCAGAAGTCCAGAAGTAAAGACAGACAATGACAGATTTATGAGTACTACAATGAACCGAAGCTAATGACAATGGCTTTAGACAGTGGCATTTAGGGCATCTCGAGTAATGGAGTTTGTGTAAGAAATAAGGTAAGAAATAGTGCAAGTAGCTAACTTTTTTCATTTTTTGTGTTCCAATAGTTTAGTTAGTGGAAAGTTAAATGGTGTAATTAGCATCATAACATTAGCTGCCACGACACAGTTGTGATTGTCAGTGGCTCTTCCTAAGTGGGACCCATCACTTAAAGTAAGAGAGAGAGGAAGAGAGTGGGAAGGTGAGGAGGGAAATGGTCCGGCACAACCTTTAAAGTAAGAGAGAGAGTGGGAAGAGTTGGGAGAGGGAAATCCCATCCAGCACAAAGCTCCATTAATTTGTACTTTTTTTATACACTTCAACAGTACTTTAACAACACCTTAAATACACCATTGCAACACCTCTTACCTTAACAACACATTTTGTCATAACAACGCAAAAACGGGACCCACTTTTTACACTTTTGTGTCATATAACACTACATTTTTAACTCCACGACTGGAGATGCCCTAACAGTTTAAGAAGAACTGACAGCCATGAGAAAAAGGGTTGTGGTCATACAGTAACTTTAAAGTTTAAACGATCTGCAACACCTTGGAAAACCAATGATATGCCCTCTTGACTTTCTGGAGCTTAATTTGCTTCATTTAACCAATATTAAGCTTTCTTTTACGCCAGTGAGAAATAGTTCTCAAAAAAAGGAAATCAATAACAAAGCAACCAAGGAAGCAACAACTAAGCAACTTGTCCACCTCTGTAGTCAAAATCTGCTTCCATTATCGCCTTTGCATAAACAACTAGGCAACTTAATGGTCTTCCCACCCTCTAGTGGTTCCACGCCGGTAAATTGAATTATTCTGCTTGTTAAGTTTTTAATAAATTCCAACTATCAGCATGTCCTATAATTTCCCTCAAATTGTTTCATACGCATTAAATCTGGTAAGCATTAGAATTCACAAACAAAGCAACCAAGGAAGCAACAACTAAGCAACTTGTCCACCTCTGTAGTCAAAATTTGCTTCCATTATCACCTTTGCATAAACAACTAGGCAACTTAATGGTCTTCCCACCCTCTATGGTTCCACACCGGTAAATTGAATTATACCACTTGCTAAGTTTTTAATAAATTCCAACTATCAGCATGCCCTATAATTTCCCTCAATTTGTTTCATATGCATTAAATCTGGTAAGCATTAGAATTCACAGTGTTTCTTTTCAGAGATATAAACTTTATCCAATGCGTATGCATAACCAGTTTGCAGAACTGAAACAAAACTTCCTTGAAATAACATATAAAATTGACTCATTCATATAGTAATGAGTCCAGAAAGTTACCTTCCAAAAATATATAGGAAAAGCTGTGGTTCGATACTTTGGTCCCACACCATTTTGCAATGGGGAATACTCATGAATTAGAGAGCCAATAAAAAATTGTATCTCTCTAACTTCCCGAGGACTAATGGTTCCAAACTATTGATAAATACTCAGAGATTGTAAAGTAGAACAAATAAGCTAACCAAAGATGTGCAAGTGCTCCTCCAAAATGAAATGAGCTAACACTGCACTGCACATAAAATTTTGAATAGATTAATAGTTTCATTCTGTTATGAGAACCAAAAGACGGCTTCTTTTTTTAATCTTCTACTGCAATGCTATCTGACAAAATACCTGAAGATAATACTTAGAGCTCCGAGGGGAGTCACAAGAATTGCCGGAGCAAATGCATAAGCAGCAAAATTAGCCATCTCCCCAACAATCACTGTTCGTCATCAAAACTCATCAATAATGTAAACAGAGAGCTGTCAGAAAATTGGACATTCATCCAATGTTCGAAAGATATAGCCAACGAGCATACTTAAAGAATGAAAATACATCAAGACCATACTTAAAGAGATCGGTCCTAAAACGGACACACTGACCGAGCCCTTTTTTTGTTTTAGCAGCAAAGAGTTCCTCCATCTTTTACCTCCATATTCCCAAGACAACATAGTAAAACAATATCCATATGACTTTCCATCCAATCCAATTTTTGTGCCAATATCTAAACGATTGAGTGGACGGTGAGAGAAAACTGATGCTGTGGTTTTAAGGTCATTGGAGCGTTGATATGGTACCTAGAGTCTTTCTAGCACACACACAACCACATGGAGGTAGCATTCTGCTTTCTTAATCATAAAATAAATAGCTTTCCTGAATTACATATAACAGTAAAGAAGACAGGTGATAATAAGATAAAAAAAATCTCCAGGGTCAATGTCTCCAAAAAGGAGGGGGAGTGTTAGAGTGAGGGTAGGTTAGGTTCTTGCACTCCACTCATTGTACTACTTCCACCTCTTCCTATAAGCTACATATAGAGTACATGGGCAAACCCCTGAAAATCTTATACCCATTTGCATTGTCCATCTATCCCTTGCCACACTTACCAATCACAATATGTCAAACTTGGGCTGAGGCAGCTCTTCGTCCTGACAAAATGCCCAACTATACGTTGATTCACATTGCAAAGGGAAAGATGAGCATAAAATTTCACACAAAGGACACCGCCAAATTGGAGAAGGTCGTTCCTGAATTCCTTAGAGATGCAGATCTAATGGAGTCAGTGGCCAAGTTCACACACTTGCTTTTGGAACTGTAGCACCAGCAAATATGGTTGATGTGAGTCATGCCGTGGCTAGGTATGGACATAGGAAGGAGGTTGGTAAGGTGTAGGCTGCAATCAACTACAAAGGAGGCGAGGTTGACGATGAGTCTGATAAAGAGACTGAAACCATTCTCTAAGAGAAATGCAAGCGAAAATGTTCGGAAAGGAGTGTTCACTTCTTCCCCTTCTTTTGGGCTCTAAAAATGGAGGTTCTGATGCAGGCTATGACGGCAATGGAAAGGGAAAAGGAAAGGAAGATGGGATTGGCAATGCCGAGAAGAATGGAGGCTCCGATGGAGATGCTGCTGGAAAGAAGAATGAAAGACGGAAGTGATGTAGGACAGATTTGAAATAGGGTTAAGGATGATCTGAACACAAAGAAAAGGGCAGTTTTGAGGCTGCGAACGGGGTACAAGAACGGTAGGCAGAGAAAAGAAACTCTAGGCATCACTCCTAGGGCCTCTTTAGCATCACACCAAAGAAAGAGGATTGCATCACACAATCTTGAAGCTTAAAGCTGCAGGAACTTTTATATTTTCATTTATGCATTCATAGTCTTTTAAGTACATCAATTTATAGGCTGCTAATGTGGTTAACACCAAAGACTGTTCCCATGCCCTAGATGGCTGTGTAGGATGAATATGTGTGATGTTGCATACATTGAATATGTGGTAAAATCTCCCCAAGTAGGCTCATGAAAGGTCACAACCTCAAATGCTCCAGCAAATGCCTAGTTAAGTAGGCCCTACATCATCTAGCATATGCCAAATTTAAGGCTTGCACTCTAATTAAAAGTTGGGGAAGTCTTATTTTTTGTGTTACGAATGACGTTCTATTGGTTACAAAGACACCTAAATGACGAAACATTTTTGTAGAAATACTTTTCGGAATGATTTAAGGTTGCATGGTCTTAAAAATTCACCATTAGAACTTTACATTTTTTAAAATCCATATAAGAATATAAAAATAGATGTTTTAAAATGTGTCCCGCAAAATGTCGTGTCCTCCAATATTTTATGATTTACGTGTCGGAGTGTTGGTGTAGTGTCCGTGTCGTGTCTGTGCTACATAGGTTTTGGACGACGAAAAGAAACAAACACTGGACAAAAAGCACGAATATGATCACCATACGTTGTGTTTTATTCTTAAATTTATGCCGTGATTTATGAATCCTCTATATGTGCACATTAATAAGATGCTCTAGACCATGAAGGAAGGAAGCATAGTAATGACTAATGAGCACAAGTATTGATTTGGGTCTCTAGGCTTGCCCTCCCTGATGCCTTTTGGCTTTGATTTGGGGGCATAGTTTTGCAACAAAACGTCCCTGTAGATCCTCGGTTTTTGGAGTTTTTTTTTTTTTTTTTTTTTTTTTTTTGGGGGGGGGGGCATTGTTTCAGTGGCATTCTATTATGAGAGCAACCATTTTGTGCATATTGCCAAAAGTTAAGTCTATCTCCAATCATCCCCCACCCATACCGTCAATGATTGAGGATTATAGTTGTGACTAAACATTGATTCTCAAGCTTGTCAACCCCAAGGTTACCATTAAGGATTACCTCAAGAAGAAATGCGTAGACGCAAGAGGGAGTCTGTTGCAAGAAGCGGGAACGAGAGTGCATGACAAAGGATACAAAAGAATCTAAGGTTGGTAGGGACTATTGGAGCTTAGATTACATATATAGGTAAGGAAGTAAAATTACAGAAATTCCAAGAAGCAGTATCTTTTATGTTCGTTCCAGTAGTATTGATTGGTGTCAACTACAATTTCTAGTATCTGAACATAGCTTCATATTTTCTCTTACTTGGTAGCTCCTTTTTTTTTTTTTAAATTATTTCTTTAGGAATTTGTATGCTTGAGATGTAATATCCTAGTCGCGAATGTGCTCGTTTCTCGATGTGAGCAAGATTCCTAGGAGATTCAGACTGTGGAGCACAAGAGCAAGGTCTCTGGTGAATTCTTCCCCTCCGTAGGAAGACCTACAACTAAGAAGGGGGCCACTAATAGAAGAATAATGCACATGAATGAAAACTAAATCGCCCCAAAGACAAGGCGGAATTCCATTCACATAGTATAGAAAATATGTTATGCTTTCTTGTGCACTAAAATGGAAATGAAGTTGAATCATGAAAAAAAAAATCCAGTTCTTTAATTTGGGGCTCTGGGAGAGATAGATTGAACAGGTACATATCCTTCAGCTTATTCTAATTCAGAATCAATACTTAAGTTTGTCTACCACAATTTTACATGTGAGCACTGGCACACTTCGTCTAATCAAGCCAAGCTCCTCAAAATGGAGTAAAAAGAAATTTTAATCATATTTCTTTGAGAGATGACCACATCATAAACCAAAGAAATGTTCACAATCTCCAAATATACCATAAAAGATGTGACCACCACAAGTTTTCCCCTTAATCTTACTCTTAGACTTCTAACCTGCACGTAAGCTTGGCAAGGACTTAGACATTCAATCTCTTTCCTACAGAAATATCAAGACCTTTGACAAGTTGGACACATGGTATCCATGTCTAGGTGATATGTCAGGGAAGTTACAACTCAGATATTTAACAAGTAGTCTTGTCACAACAAGTATGCTTGTACCAGCCTTCGTTAAGAGATAAGCACATTATCAATACCCAAATTCATAAGCTTTAAGTTGGTCGCAATGAAAACATGGAGGACTAGAGAGTTCACACTGTAAAAGAAAATTATGATCTGTCCTGTAAAAGATACCCTATGATGAAATCTTGCATGATCATAAAATAATCTACGTGATACATTAAGAGGAAACCCACAAGAAAGAGAAGAAAAGCCAAGGACCTAACATAGGCAAGTGGAAAATAAAGATGATACTTACTAGTTATCATCCCAGCCCACCACCAAGGTTCCATCAAGTAAGAGTGTCCCCCCGAACCTGAACAAAAAGATGTCCTAATTACAACGGCAGAAACTTTTACATCAGAAATAACATTTTTATTGTGTATAACTTTGCTAGGTCCACAAAATTAGGTACCCAAGCTCAAATAAGTGCAAAATAATACATGGACAAAAAGGGAAGAGCCGGGCACAAGGCCTAACAGACTGCCTCACCCTTCCCAAAATCCATTAACGGATAAAATTGCAAAGCTTGGTCTTCAATGTACTTGCTAACAAAGCCCATAAACCAACCTAATCAACCAAATGTCCCTAATTCAAAGATGGTATTTCAGGGCAGAACATTAGAAGACAAAGGTTGGTAGTTCCATTGAGATGGAGCAGCTTAGTTACCTAATTGTGTCGGATGTTTTAGATTCCACTCACTCCTATTAGGTATATGTCATTCTTAGTACAGTGTATGGGAAAAAATGGTATAAAATAGTTGCTTAAAAGAATCCTTAAAGTTGACAGTTGTAATTTACATAGTAAACCATAAAACAAAAAGAACAGAAAAAAGGCAAGACAGAACGATAAAAAAGATATGAGAGAAACAATTACATCCAACACCAATTATTTCTCCCCATTACTCAAGGCTCAAGGAGAAAGGCTCAAAGATCCAAAATGATTAGGAACACCAAGATGCAAAAATTATTAGTAATGGAAATTATGACAGTTATCAGCCTGGAAGTTTCTAATTGGGACTTTAATTACTTTCCATGACTTCAATCCAAATGTGCTCCTATCCTTGAGTAAGTCAATAACTAGCAGGCACGTAGTAAACTTTCATCGTTTTTCCAAGTCTCTCATGTAGTCATGTTTTATACAATTTATATGGCTTTCATTACATGAATCCTTCTACGAACACTAGCTTGACCCGATAATTACCAGATCATCATTCTCCCTGTACCACTTCCTATGGCCACAAAAATTCATTCGCTAAAAATATCTATTACCATTGTAAAGGAAACACCCCATTTTGGCGTACACATTTGTTTGGAGAGCTAGCTCGCGCTTTATTAGGTTCTATACATTCTCAACTGAAAAGATTAATTTGAGAATTTAAAGGGCTCTGTCTCCCTTAACTGCGATGAAAACTGTCTTCCTTAACTGCAATAAAAAAAATTGTTAGTGTGTCCAGTTATAGTTTATATTTCGAACTGACTCATATCTATTGACAACTCTTGAGTTGTGTTTTACATAAGAAGAAAACTTTGTTTCATTGACACACACTCCAAGTACCTAATGAATTCCCATTTCTATCCATCTACCAAAATCTAGTTTCATGAAGACTGTCGCTCCAATTCACATACCTTCGTCAAAAAAGAGTGGTATCTTGGTGGTATTCACACACTTTTTTGAACTTTTTCTGACTTCGTCACTACTTTCAATTCTATAGTTGAAGCAACTCCTCAATACCCATTTTTTTATAACCTAGTTGTTGGTTGTGGGAGGTGAAATAAGCCAGTGATTTATGATCACAAAGACAAGATCAAGTAAGTACTAAGAAGTAAGAACCTATAATTAGACCAGCCCCTGACATATGGCACTGTTGAAAGGAGTTGGTCGAGTCTAGGGCTGAGCATGGTGAACATCAGCATGTCATCCAACAGATGAGCTGCTTAGCTAGCCGAGGAGGCTACTCGCGGAAGCTATGATGCTGAGCAAAGAGCTAGGTAGTCGCCACGAGAAGTTTTCGACCAATGGGGTAATGTACGGCAGAAGGATTGGCCGCGAAGCCCAAAACCTTCTTGGACACGTTAGTCAGCCTTAGAAAGCACTAAGAGAAATGCCCATTCGAGAAAAATTTGTGATGCCAGAAAAGATTAGACTACACTCACTAGAGATGTTGATGGTTCACCAATCGAATATGGAAGTTTAAGGCACAACTGCACAAGTCTCATGAGCACTCTTCTGCGTGGCTTGCACAAGATCCACCAAAAATAGGTCAACCTCAGTCAGCCTGGGTAAATAAACCCAAGTCTTCTGAATGCCTATAAATAAGAAGAACGACCAAGAGAGGAGGGGACCGTACACTCTGTGAGCAAAAACTCTATCTCCCTTCTAATCAACTTCCCAAATAACTTCTTTGGTTTCCTGCTTGGTTGAGCAAGCTCAACCAAGTCTCTTTGTCTTCTTGCTAATTTAGCCATCGGAGTAAGACATGAACTGTGATGATCTTTTTACTATTAAACACCTTGTTGCGGACCACTACATCTTCTTGTTTAGGGTACACACAAGCAGTAAGGATTTAAATATCAGGCCGCTAAGTAGCGGTGTTTCGGTCCTCTGGTACTGCTATGCCCCGCTGTACCGGAGTTTTTTTTTTTTTTTGTGGGTAATTTAGCTTGAAATTAAAAGGGGTTAAGCGAATTTACAGCCTACAAGGGGCATACCCCAGGGAGGACAAAACAAAATAAAGAAAAAAAAAAGAAAAAATTGCATACCCCCGGCACAAACGCCGGGGAATATGAAATCCAGCACAACCCGCTGGTATATAGGGATACATATGATTTAACACAAAATTAAGGATCCATGTTTACAGATTTTGAAACTTTCAAAATTTGAGTGCCGCAGCAACCCTTGTGCTTGTGGGCCCCAAGGGAGTCAAACTGTGGGCCGATTTCCCACATTTGCGTGTAGTGGAACCACTTTGACAAAAGATTTTTGCTTGTAAGTCCAACAGTGGTCCCCACTTTCCACCAATTACTCAGTTTGTGGGAAAACCCACTTTGCTTGTACGTGTAGTGGGTAAACCACTTTTAAAAGTTGATGTTTTGACCGAAATGACTGCTGCAGGGGAGGGAACAGGTCTGCCCCTACTTTGGACCGGATAATCCCACCAGCTTGTTGCGTGTACCCATGTTTTCTTGTGTAAAGCAACTGTTATTGACTGGAAATGTTGAACCGATCTGCTGCAAATACAGCTATGACCCAACCTTTTTGAACCGAATGACACCCACTTGCATATGAGAGAGTGAATCCCACTCTCCCCCTTTCCAGTTGATCTCCAGTGCTACTCTGGATGAAAGAAGTATGGACGCCGGGCATCCACCTTTACTCGAGGATGAAGACAGCGGGGCCCACCCATTTATCAATCCGAAATTTCTGGTTTAACAATAGACTACACCAGTTAGTTCAGAAAAGGGAGAGCAACCACCCCACAGATTCCATGAAAGACCTCAGCAAATCAAGACCCCAAACGGGAAATTGCTCCCACCGCCGTGACACCATCTTCACTTAGCGAGAATGGAACTTGAAAAGTGATATCGAAAAGAATCATGTGATAGTAGAGCACTTCAATTTCAAACATAGGATGAAGATGAGGTATGAAAACCAAACAGAATGTTTGGTGGGTTTGTAAAAATCATAACCGGAGATAAGGGGAAAAGAGACCAAACATACTCCCCTGTGGATGTTAAACTCCATGACGATTGTTGGTTGGAGATAAAAGCTCCACCTGTTGGAAATGCTCCAGGGTGTTAAAACCCCCCTGTTGGAAATCTGTGAACCAGATTGTTGAATGGAGATAAATCCCCTTTGAGATGCTGCTGCTGTACGTGATTGACTCACGGATTAGAGTTTGTAGAGCCTATGGACTGCTATCCATGAAGAACTTGGGAGTACGGCCACAGGGTCAGCTGGTTGAAGGAGGAAAACCGAGCCTCATTGGAGGACGAACACCAACTGGTGTTGGGGAGAACCCATCTGGTGAATACGAGCCTCCTTGAGAACTGAGTTCCCCTAGATGAGGAAATATTCATCCTCGATTGATTGACTGATTTGGGTTTCTGAAATTTCTCCGATCCCCTTTTGAGTTTGTATTTGGTGCCATGAATTGAGCAACTCACGAAATAGAGACTGAGCCCTATAACGTGAGCAAGGTGGGGAGGATAGATTAACAATCTGGAGAGATTGTTGAGAAATCCAAAAAATGCCGTGAGTTTTTGGGGGAGTGCATTCTCTCTCTATTTCTAGAGAGAGAAGCTCTCAACCCCTCTTGCTGGATACTTTGTATCTGATTTTTTGTCCACTTCATGGCAGCTATGTGATCGCTACAACCGCTTTAGGTGCTCCGGCTCTAGAAATAATTTTGAAAAAATTCACAATCGCAAGGCAGAATTCCCGCTGCCTATCATTCGATACTATTTGAAACCTTGACACACACGTACACATCAATGGGCGTGTATGTACATTACATGGTCGAGCAAGAAACACAGGGAAAACAAGAACACAAAGAAAGAAAAAGAGGACAGAGAAATTGGACCTGCTCTGATTCCTGATACCCCAGCTTTCTTAAGACCTTTCTTCTTGATAATGAAGCTAGACCCAATAAAAATACTGGAGGAGATGGCCAAAACAAGTCCATGAACATTGTCGGAAGATAATCCCTCCATTTGACAAAAAGAGGGATAAAACAGAAAATTATGAATCAAATTTTCCCACAACAAATTTGCCCAGAAATCCCAATTCCTGCATCCAACCAAAAAAACACACAGAAATCAACAAATACAGAATCGAAAAAAATAAAAACCCAATTCTCAAATGTAGAAAATAAATGAAGATGTAAATTAATAAATACCTTATTTGCTAAATGGCTACAGATTTGGCTTCCTCGTATTATGATGCTTAAAGATTCGCGATACGATTCTTCGAGATGGGTCTTACGATTAGTTCGGATTTTTCTCTCTCCCTTTCTCTCTCCTCTGCAAAATTGTGAGAGGAGAGAGAGAGAGAGAGAGAGGCACAGAGGGAGGGGAAGCCAAACGGTATGTCCGTTACATTTGCGACTCAAAAAAAACGAAAGAGTGGAAACATGGGCCACAATTTAAGATGGCCTCCGCATCCCGCGGTATGCCAGCTTATCACCTTTCTCTTCTACCCCGATTTG
Organism: Vaccinium vitis-idaea; assembly: GCA_963854785.1. NCBI lineage: Eukaryota > Viridiplantae > Streptophyta > Magnoliopsida > Ericales > Ericaceae > Vaccinium > Vaccinium vitis-idaea. The sequence goes on from OY978215.1 coordinate 46,881,907, forward strand.
TTGGGTACAATTTCCGCATGCATGCCATTTACTATTAGCACGTGGCTGCGCAGCACCCTGTTTCGATCAAACACCTCTTGGCTAGCCCCCTTTTCTTTTTTTTTCTTTTTTTTTTTTTGACCATTTTGTAAAAAAACCATCCTCCTATGAATGTTGGTCGTATTGTGTAGAGGGTTATTAAGGAGGGTTAATTTAGTAATTTCACATATTTTACATGTTACCATATCGCCCTTATCAAACTTTTGATGTTTTCCATTTGAGTTACGTGGCTTCATGTATGTTTTGTCCAAATGTGCATGGTTTTCTAGGAAAACACAATGTGAAGTGTGAACATAATCATCTCTCTCTCCCCTTAATTGGGCATTAATTAATTAAGTCAAAGACTAGAGGGAAAACTAGCATTACTCTTTTTCTTTGTTTTTGGTATAGTTGATTATCTAATAGCCGTTTCTTGCTTAATATAAACTTATAGGAGTTTTTTTTTAACTAAATGTCATTTGATGAAGCTTTTGAAATATGTATGTGAAACTAGTACTCTTAATACAAATACCCAACTCTCCACAAAGTATGTGATAATGCCAAAAAATATATATACTCCAGTTGGTTTCACAATTTTGGCAATAACAAACTTCAATTAATTCGGACTTCAGGCTCGATTTATTTTTATGTTTGCCTCTTTTTTAATCTCCTCAAAAATATGAGGTGTCAAAATATGTATCAAAATAAGTATTAGCAGAACCGCCCCCCTATATATATATATATATATATATATATATATATATATATATATATATCCGTGGACACTTATTTTGCACACTCCTTTTGACGCTCCATCTCAGCCTTTGAAACCAAGGGCTGAGATTAAAACTAAAAAAATCCCTCCCCCTCTCTCTCTCTCTCTCACATGCACAAAGCAAAACACCCCTTTTTTATCCCACTCCGGCAGTAGCCGGCGAATGCTCCTTGGATGGTATCTCTTAATCTCTCTCTGTTCTGTTCCGTTTTCTAATGGGAAACAAAATTCCCATATCCTCCACAATCAAAAGGTGAAAACCCATTCAAGAAAGCTCAAAATTCAAAACCCATGAACCCAGATAAGTATTTAAATCCAAACCATATAGATGGGAATTGATTCAAACCCAATTAATTTATTTGAAATAAACATATCTAAATCCAAACCCATGAACCCAGATAAACATATATGGACGAATTCTGTTCATTTGTGAGTGAATTACCATTCTGATAGCGAGGAAATAGATGGGAATTGGTTCAATTAGGGTTTGAGTGAAGTGGGTTTGTAAAAGAGAGTGGAATTTGAGAGGTGGGAATGGAAATTTATGCGACAAAATCACCATTTAACTTTCCACTTCCCGATTTCTGTGACTTTTTCTTGTTTTGCTGAGAGAGAGAGAGAGAGAGAGAGAGAGAGAGAGAGAGGGGGGAGGGATTTTTTAAGTTTTAATCTCATCCGTTGGTTTCAAAGGCTGAGATGGAGTGTTAAAAAGAGTGTGCAAAATAAGTGTCCATGGATCCGCCCCTATATATATATATACTAGGGTTTGCCCGTGCCTAAAGGCACAAAGAAACACGTTCTAAACATAGTTTATTTGAATTATGCTTCTCTTGCTCGCAAACCATGCTGACTTCTCCTAGAAGTAGTTTTTTTTTTTTTTTATATTTAAAGAAGCTTTAAATTGAGTTCATCTAATAACCAAATTTAAATAATTATGGAACATATCAATTCAATGCAGCATAAAAAAATTATCCAAAAAATAGCACATTTTTTGTAATACCTAAAACATGGACAAAAATCTCACGTGAAATACTAAAACATAAAACAAACAAAAATGGATATCGGAAGAGGAGTGTGACAAAAATGAATTCACATTGAGGGCTTAACATGAAGTGAGACTATTAGCAAATTTATACATGTGCCTTTAGCTACCCATTGTCTTTAAGGATGTTGTTTCCAATGTTTATAGGTATGACGAATGCCTTTGAAACTTTCTCATCTTCTCTTTTCGGATGTCCATGTATCAAGTTGAATACAATTTCTCCATCTCGAAGCAGAGAAGTAGCATATTTTCTTGAGAAGAGATAAAGAGAAATGTTTTATGAAAGAGGAAAGTAATGGGGGATAATTAAACAAATAGGGCCGTTAATGGTAGCGTATTTTCTTGAGAAGAGATAAAGAGAAATGTTTTATGAAAGAGGAAAGTAATGGGGGATAATTAAACAAAAAGGGCCGTTAATGGTAACTTAATGAAATCTGACTGTTGAAAATCTCTTGAATATAGCTCCCACTAATCCTTGGTTCAAATTTTGAACGAAACTTATTGATGTCCGTTGGATCAAATTTGGACTTTAATCTCACCATCAAACACTTTCAGGTACTTTTGATTGCAAGATCCTTGAAGGTAGAATATGCGCCCTAGGATTGAAAGAAAGATCCAACCATCATTAAATCACGGTCCTCCCATGTGCCACGGAGGACACTTGTGAGAGAGACATTTTGTAAAACCTCTGTGTAATGTAATATAGATGGAGCCGGTTCCCCTCACACTTAAAAAAACACATAAAAAGACACAACACTCTTCCGAGCCCCCTTGTGATGTTCCGAACCACTGATCTTGTTTAAATGAGTAAAATAAAAGGTCTTGCAAAATTTCAGCTCAATCGGATATCGGTAAATGCTTGATCCAAACAATTTTAAAAACACTAGTTCCTGTCACAATTTTTGCAAAACTATTTGGATCAAGCACTTACCGATATCCGATTAAGCTGAATTTTTGCAAGACCTCCTATTTTACTAATTTAAACAAGATCAATGGTTCAAAACTTCACAGTGGGGCTCAAAACAAAATCGTGTGTTTTTTTATGTGTTTTTTTAAGTGTGAGGGGAACCGGCCCCTATATATATATGGGAAAACTTCTTATCCGGACTTTTCATTTCCGGACCTCATGATCCAAACATTTTTTTGACGATCTGATCCGTCCAATGTGTTCAGAAGGTGTTTTCAAGGGTCCACGCGGAAAATCTTCAAAAAAAAATACCGGGAAAGGCTTGATCCAAGCAATTTTTGCAAAAAAAAAATATATTTACATTTTTTGCGAAAACTGCTTGGATCAAGCCCTTCCCGGTATTTGTTTTTTGAAGATTTCCCGCGTGGACCCTTGAAAACACCTTCTAAACACAATGGACGGATCGGATTTTCCAAAAATAATTTGCAACACAAAAAAAATCATTTTTTTCTTATTTTCCGGGAGGTGTGGATTAGAAGTTTTTCGTATATATATATACGGCAAGCTTCCAGTCAGGGATCCCTGACTGGAGATTTTTGGGTGTTTTGAAGTTTTTAAAAATTGTTTTTGCAAAATCCGAACCATCCAATGTGTTTAAAACGTGTTTTTAAGGGCTCCCGCGAGAAATCATCAAAACAAATACCGGGAAGACCTTGATCCGAGCAGTTTTTCACAAAAACTGGTTTTTGGGTGTTTTGAAGTTTTTAAAAATTGTTTTTGCAAAATCTGAACCGTCCAATGTGTTTAAAACGTGTTTTTAAGGGCCCCCGCGGGAAAACATCAAAAAAAATACCGGGAAGACCTTGATCCGAGCAGTTTTTCACAAAAACTGTACAGTAACGTTTTAAACACAATGGACGGTTCGGATCATTAAAAAAAATCTGGAACGTGGAGGTCCAGAGTCCAGACTAGAAGCTTGCCACATATATATATGAACACCGCACCTAACTTATTGGGAGAAGATTAATTATAATATTAATATAAAATTGATTAAAATTATTACAACAATACATATATAAAATTATTGTAAATATGGAAATGTTTAAAAATAAATTAACATATTTTAAAACTACATACTTTATAATAAACAATTTAAAGAGTTATTTTAAATACGGTATTTTAAATAAGTAATAAAAGTATTGTCGTTTTAACAATATAATTTAAATTAAATTTATGAAATATGATATAATATTATATGTGTAAATATATTACTTATATTTAAAATTGATATAAAAATATTATACGTTATTAAATATATTGTTAATTATAATATAATATAAATGTGATTAAAATATTATAACATTACATATAACCAAAGAGAAAATATTAGGTAAATAGAGGAATATGTCTTACAAAGTGAACAATTGTTAGGTATATAAGGACATTGGTTATACATATCCCGATACAAGGTTCCATAAATCTACTATTTGTTACAATCTAAAAGAAAGATTGAGATTACTTCTAAGGTCGGTCATATTTTGAAATATAAAATCTCTTGTACACGTCTTTATATAAGAAATGTACTTATAAAGTAGTACTTAAAGAACATGATACTATCACTAGGCTACCACTCCACTCACTCTTTTTCCCCCCACTATATTGCAAAGAATAAGGGCAGAAAAATTGTAGCTTATAGCGGTGAATTGGCTTTGTTCACTTGAGTTTTCCACAACCTTTATATTTATATCTCTCGGTTGTCAGCACGATTTCTAATAAGTTTCCTCTCCATTTTATCTCTTCCCACTTAAACACCTCGCTTAAAACTTTCATCAACAAAGAATCTTTGTCATGCTTCACTACCTAGCTTTTACATCAACAATTAAAGAATCTTTGGCTTTGTTCACTTGAGTTTCCAGAACCTCTCTTTCTCTCAGCATGGTTTCTAATAAGTTTTCTCCATTTATTATTTACACTCATAAATCATATCTCTATTTATCTCTCTCCACTTAAAAACCTCCCTTAAAACCTTCATCAACAAAGAATCTTTGTCATGCTAGCTTCACTACCTAGCTTTTACAGTACATAGTTTGCTAATAAAATTTCCAAACTCGGTCAGCTGTTTGATCTCTTAAACTCACAATAGAAATACAAAGGAGGTTAAAAGAGCTATCCCCATCAATCACCCCACACTTGAGTACTCCCTCCGTCCCTTTTTTAAATGATATCTTTGAAATTTGTGTATTTTTGTAGCCGTTAAAAAATACACTTCTATAGCATGTTTCTAATTTTTTTTGCACCAAATTAAAGTACTCAATGAGCACTTTAATTTGGTATAAAAAAAATTTAAAAATTATATAAAAGAAATATGTTTTTTAGGGGTTTGAAATTGCACGTATTCCGGTATGAATTACTTAAAAAGGGACGGAAGGAGTATAATTTTGAATTTTAGTTCTTGTTTCCATTAGAGTAGTTACACTAACTTGGTTAGTTTGGTTACAATTTAGCACTGATGATGTTGGAAAGGAATATTCAGGGGGTTATATGCCAATAGATGCTCACTCGGCGCTGATTGGCTCAAGCCTGAGCCCACGAAACAACATAATCTCATCTTTTATTTTATTTTATTTTTATTTTTTTGGGTAAAGAGATAGAAATGCATTAAATTAAACTACCGGCACAAAACCGGCATACAAAACCACCAAAACACAAAACCACCGGCCAAAACAAACAACAAAAAAATACAAAAAAAATAAAAGAGGAGAAAATAAACCGCCGGTGTCATCGCCGCCGTTGTCACGCCGTCGGTGTCTTTTATCTTCTTGACATCAATCAATGACAAAAATCACGAAGTCTGAATTTGGAGAAAAATTGGGTGCAAAATGTACCCGTGGTGTTCGAGTGTGCATCTCGGTCATCCAAAAATATTTTGGACCATCTAGATTTCTCCACCCCTCTCTCTCCTCTTTCTCTCTCTAAAATCAGGACCGTTTAAAACACTCAACCGAAATGTGCGACGGGTACCGACACGCGGTACTTGTCTGGCACCCAAGTTTTTCTCCTGAATTTGGCTTGGAGTTTCACGTTCCTACACGAAAAAAATTAAAAAATAAAGATTGGCAACAATTTTGATTACCAAAATAAAATGCTTAGTTATTTAACAGCAACATATGGTCGATTAAAAAAAGTACCAAAAATATGTATCGCTAAAAAAAAAAAAAAATGCATCATTTATCTGTCAAGAGAACACATTAGAGAGCAATATCCACGTGGCATTGTTGGTGTCTGATGTGTCATTAGTTGCCAGCTAAGCAGAAGATATTTTGTAATATTGGTTATGTCGGTTAAGCATCATTAAGGCGGTTTAGTTGCAACATAAAAAGGGGCCATGCCTCTCATTTGTAAGCAAGGAAAACAGAAATACAGAAGATCACAATTAGTTCTTTCTCTCTCTACATTTGCTTCGATTCATCTTTCATCTCTATGAATCATTTGAAGAGTTATCATAGATTTAGAAAGTTATCATGGTATCAGAGCATTGAGGACGAAAGTCTTGAAGAATCCTGGAGAAATTGATCTTGATCTTCCGCAACAGTAAAACCCTAGAATTAAGAAGATGATGACGAGCGAGGTAACATTACCATCGTTACTTGCTTTTCTGGTGGCAAACTTTCATTCCTTTGTTAATATCAAGTTAGATGGAGCAAATTACCTGTTATGGAGAGTTCAGGTTGAGAATGTAACAAATGCGAATGGATTCTATGGCTATCTAGATGGATCAGTCAAATGTCCAACTAATGTCCAACTGCAGAAATCATTACTGGAGGTGTTACATCTGTTAATCCTGCTTACACACTGTGGATGTTGATTGATACACAGTTGCTTTCATGCCTTACGGCATCTCTGTCACAGGCCACACTGCCTTATGTCCTAGGGTTAACACATGCATATCAAGTTTGGGAATCACTATCCCATCGCTATAACTCCTTGTCTAAGAATCATGTTCAGGAATTAAAATGTAGATTGTATACTCTGACTAAGACTTCTACTATGGAAAATTACTTAGACACAATCAAAGAGTATGCTCAAAAACTGGCTGTTGCTGGTTCACCTTTAGAAGATGATGATCTGATTTTCCATACACTTAGGGGACTACCAAGGGTGTTTAATGGTTTTAAGACAGCAGTAAGAACCTGGGGAAATACAATTACCTTTGATGATTTGGTCACAATGTTGAATGGTGAAGATATACAGTGTCTTCAAGATTCTGAAGGAGATAGCACCTCTGTGTTGATTGCTACACAGAATACAACAAATGGAAGTTTCTCTAGACCTCTAGAAAGCACACAATCACAACCACAGACTGTTACTCAATAGTTTAGTCCTTCTCAGTCGTTTGGAGCAACATCTCAGACAGGTTCAGAGGCATACAATAACTTTATGCCTCACAATCAACCAACTCAACAGTTTAACAGAAGTTTTGATAGAGGAAGAGGAGGTAGGAATTCCAGGTTGTATAGAGAGGCTTGTGCTATCTGTGGACGCAACAATCATTTAACTCAATATTGCTTTTATAAAGGACAGAATCAGCAACTTGGTCAACAAAACAGTGGAACTTCTCAGGCTCAGTTTCAGTATGGTCCACAACTTGGTCAACCATTTGGTGGATTACCATCATTTGCTCCACAACTGGCTCCACAGTTTGCCCCACAACTGGCTCCACAGTTTGGATTTGGCCTGCCATTTGTTGGACCTCAGTTTGGGCAGCAATATGGATATGCAGGTGGTTTTCCATATGCAGGTGGTTTACCATATAGTCCTTGGTTGAATACTCAACAAAGTTATGGAAATGGTATGCAGTCACCTGCTACATCACCTGCCCCCACTTCTAGTACTGCTTTCAGACCTGCTACATCACCTGTTCAAGCTCATTTCACAGAGGCCTATAATGTTCCTTACATGATGTCTGGCTCTTCTTCTGGTACTGCTTTGCATACTACTGCTACTCCTGAACATTCTACTGCTACAATGCAACAGAATCAACCGTGGTACTTTGATAGTGGAGCCACTAACCACATCACTCATCAGCTTCACAACCTGCATCTACCTCAGTCTGATGTGTCAAATGAAGGGGTTTTAGTTGGTAATGGATCTCATCTGCAGGTTACACACACTGGCAAAGGTCTGTTACCCACTCCTCTAGCTTCTTTTCGTCTATCTCATATTCTTCACACTCCACAAATTACTCACAATTTGTTGTCTGTTTATCAATTTGCTCATGATAATAACTGTGTTCTTATATTTGATTCATCTGGTCTTGTCATTCAGGACAAGATAACACACAGAATTTTGTACCAAGGACCTTGTCACAAGGGCCTATATCCTCTACTAAGCTCCTTTGAGCCAGCATCATCTCATCATTCATCCTCTTCAGCCTTTGTCAGTACCATTACTTCTCCTGCTATGCTATGGCATCAAAGGCTTGGACACCCTAGTCTTCCCTTATTTTCTGCTTTAATAAAACAACAAAAGTTACCATTGAATTCTATTTCTCTGGTAAACTGTGATTGTTGTAGTCTGGCCAAGAGCCACATATTGCCTTTTTCTTTGTCCACTACTCATACCACTACTCCTTTCCAGTTAATACATATGGATGTTTGGGGGCCTAGCCCTGTTCCTTCTAATAAAGGTTACAGATACTATCTTTTGGTTGTGGATGATTTTTCCAGATTTACTTGGTTATTTCCATTACACTATAAATCTGAAGTCAAGTATCAAATTGCTAACTTCAAAGCTTATGTGCACACTCAGTTTAATGCTTCCATTCAATGTGTTCGAAGTGATAATGGTGGAGAATTTGTTAACAATTATCTCCTTCATTTGTTCCTTACCACTGGAGTTATTCACCAAAAATCTTGTCCTCACACACCTGAACAAAATGGTGTTGTGGAAAGGAAACACAGGCATTTGATTGAAACCACCATTGCTTTGCTTATTCAATCTGGTTTGCCTTCTCAATTCTGGTTAGAAGCTCTTGTTACTTCTGTCTATCTAGCAAATCTGTTACCTCACTCTTCACTTCAATTTCAGGTCCCATATAATTTGTTGTTTAAAGCAGATCCTAATTACTTAGCTCTCAAACCATTTGGTTGCACATGTTTTCCTTGGCTAAGACCTTATGTCACAAATAAATTGCAACCTAGATCCATAAAGTGTATCTTTCTGGGATATTGTGCCACAACTAAGGGGTACAAATGTTATGATCCCATCACTGCCAAAGTCTATTTATCAACACATGTGAAATTTGTGGAATATGAGTTTCCTTATCCTTCTTTCAACCACTCTGCACCTCTAACTACTTCCAGTTCCATTACTCAATTCAATGTTCCTTTGACTGTGTTTAATGATATAGTAATTTCTGTCCCACATCCTGTTTCTTCTATTCCCTCAGCTCCTTCCACTCATTCTAGTACTACTACACATGTGTCTGCCCCTAGTTCTTCAGTTTCAGCAAATCATGAGTCTTCTTCTCCTTCTTCTGAAATATCTCCTCTGCAGCCTTCTGAATCCATAGCTACAAGACCATCTTCTCTTGTTCCACATATTTCATCTTCTGTTAATACTCATTCTATGACCACAAGGTCTAAAAGTGGTGTTTTTAAACCAAGAAATCCTACTAGTCTGTCTGCCATTCTGTCCTCTCCATCTTTGCCAGATGTAGAACCTAAGAATTTCCATGAAGCCATTAAACACTCTGTTTGGCAGCAAGCTATGGCTGAGGAATACAAAGCCTTAGTTCAACAAGGAACTTGGACTTTGGTTTCACCACCTTCAGGTGCCAATATTATAGGCTGTCAGTGGATATACAAACTGAAGAGGAATTCTGATGGGACAGTAGCTAGGTACAAGGCCAGGTTAGTGGCAAATGGCAATCAACAGTATGAAGGTCTTGACTTCACTGAAACATTTAGTCCAGTAATAAAGCAACCTACTTTAAGGATTGTTTTAAGTATGGCAGTTCATCATAATTGGTCTATCCGACAGTTGGATGTTGCTAATGCTTTTCTCCATGGGATTATTGATGAAGAGGTTTATATGAAGCAACCGCTAGGCTATAAGGATACTCATCATCCTCATTTTGTTTGCAAGCTTAACAAAGCACTATATGGGCTTAGACAGGCTCCAAGAGCCTGGTTTGCTATGTTCTCTACTTTTCTTCTTCAGCAAGGGTTTGTTAACAGTAAATCAGATACCTCTCTCTTCATTCTTAAAACTGAACATGAGATGACACTTGTGCTTGTGTATGTTGATGATATAGTGATCACTGGTAGTAGCACTTTATATATCTCTAATCTCATCACTAAGCTGAGTGCTAAGTTTGTTATGAAAGATCTTGGAACCTTGAGTTACTTTCTGGGCATAGAGATTCAGCACTGTGCCTCAGGTCTGCTACTCACTCAAACAAAATATGCATTTGATCTTTTGGTAAAAGCTGGAATGGAAGATTGTAAACCATGTTCCACTCCTTCCTCTGTTAAGCCTGTTATTCTTACCTCAGATCCTCCTGTTGAAAATCCACAGTGGTTCAGGACTATTGTAGGTTCTCTACAATATCTCACCCTTACACGACCTGAGATATCCTTTGCCGTTAACTTGGCATGTCAACACATGCATTCCCCTACCACTAGTCATTTTTCAGCTGTGAAAAGAATTCTGAGATACATTAAGGGCACTCTCCATCAGTTACAGTTTGTTCCAGGTCCATTGACTTTGTCAGCCTTCTGTGATGCTGACTGGGCTGGTGATTCTGTTGATCGGCGCTCCACCACAGGGTTTTGCTTGTTTTTGGGGTCTAATCTCATCTCATGGTGTGCTAAGAAACAACCTACAGTCGCACGATCTTCTACAGAAGCCGAATACAGAGCTTTGGCTCTTGCTGCTGCTGATATGACATGGGTGACTCATTTACTTCATGAGCTTCATATTCCTTTGGCCCTTCCTCATATGATATGGTGTGACAATAAATCTGCCATTGCCTTGGCCTATAACCCCATTTTTCATGCTCGGACAAAGCATGTGGAGATTGACTACCATTTTATTCGCGAAAAGGTTCAAAACAAAGAAATTCTTGTCCAGCATGTTGCTTCCTCTGCTCAAATTGCAGACATTGTTACAAAGTCTCTTCCTGTGGATCGTTTTCATATGTTAAAGACCAAACTCATGGTTGTCCCAACACCCATGAGTTTGCGGGGGGATGTCAAGAGAACACATTAGAGAGCAATATCCACGTGGCATTGTTGGTGTCTGATGTGTCATTAGTTGCCAGCTAAGCAGAAGATATTTTGTAATATTGGTTATGTCGGTTAAGCATCATTAAGGCGGTTTAGTTGCAACATAAAAAGGGGCCATGCCTCTCATTTGTAAGCAAGGAAAACAGAAATACAGAAGATCACAATTAGTTCTTTGTCTCTCTACATTTGCTTCGATTCATCTTTCATCTCTGTGAATCATTTGAAGAGTTATCATAGATTTAGAAAGTTATCATTATCAACTATTTTGGAATTATCGTACACCTTTATAAGCAACTATACCAAAAAAAAAAAGGCGCTAACTAATACCATAAAAATGCTTAATGGACAATAAAGAGTCAGAAAATATAAATGCCAAATACAAAAATACCAGTTTCCATGCACTAAAAATGAGCTCCCGATCCTCTGTCCGACAATTGCATAACTCAGCAAGAAATTCGGTAAAGCTATGGTTACATCATTTGGTGTACACCAAATGCACACCGCATAGTGTGGAGTCCATCTCGGATTTCACACAAATGATCAAAGCTGCTCAATTTGTTTAAAATGTCTTTTTAAGAAAGTTGAGGGGAAAATCGATCAAACTCTTACCGATATTAGATTGAGTTGATTTTTTTTTAAAGGAATCCTTAAAAATATATTTTAAATAAATTGAGCGCGGCTCCAATCATTGTGTGGAATCCCGAAAGGTCCCACAGAACGTGGTGGTGTGCACCAAATGGTGTACCGATAGCAAGGTTGAAATGGCAAGAAATTATGTTAGATCTCCCCAAAAGAATGCGAAAGATGCACCAAAAAACAATCAAAAACCCATGCATAGCATTTATAACAACTAGCTTTCTCCCTCTTTATTTCCCTTCCATATCGTAGCTTTGTTTCCCTTTTAGCCAAATATGATGAAATCAGAATCGTGTTACATTCATGTTGATCATGAGTCGGAATAAAAAGTTAACCCGAAAAATTACTAGTATCTTTGTCATTCTTGAGTTGCGCAAGTCCAACTCATATCATCACGGTTAACTTTGGTCTTGTCAGATTATGTCATATCTTGTCAAAAAATTGTTGGCCCGAATCTTCTAATTTCGTGCTCGGTTCAAGTTGGATTAATGAATCGTTTGCACAATGGGGGAGGGGTGTGTAAGATAGAGCGAGAGAGATGAAGATTATTGTTATCAGTTATTATACCATTGTGGAGTTTTTATGAAGGCTTTTAGGTTGTACTTCTAGCGGGGTTAAGTATCTATGCATCATAAATCATCCATCAACGTATTATTATGAACTTAGGCCACAAGCAAAGGCGGAGGTATTCTTGGGCTATATTGGGCTGTGGCCCAAGTGGAGGTCTAGAAATGAAAAAAAAAATTAAAATATTTCCATGTAAATTCTAGAGGAAATAACTTTAGCCCAACTCAATTTTATTATTCTTTGTACTTTTCTTTTGTGTATTTTTGAATATTTATGTATTCATATGTACAAGTTTAGGTTAGCCCAGAGTAAATTATAGTCCTGGCTCCGTCCTTGGCCACAAGCAAAGCTACAATGTAAAGGAAAATTCTGATATATCTCCATGTCCTCCAATAGTAACATATTATGCCTTCTCAAGGAGAATATTATACAATTATACCATTAAATATGACAGATGACTTCATTAGAAAAGTGCTGTTAAAATGTTATGCCTTCAACTGATAAACGTTATGCGCTAATAAAAAATAAAAAATAAACTGATAAACGTTATGCTATTTTGAGGTTTGGAAATGTTACGGGGTGTTGCGCAGCCCCGTGCTGCGCAGTATGCTGTGCGGGCCTATTTCGGCGGCGCACCAACACCGTTCCGACAATCGGAGACGTCCACCGTGTAGAGCTCATCAAGTACTATAAGTGTACCAAAAATTAACTCAATCGGATATCGTTAAGTGCCTCATCGGAACACAAATAAGTTGAAAAAAATAGTTTCAATGGTTTTCATTCTAGTGTTTCAAGACATGTGTTCCAATTTTTTTCAACTTATTTGTGTTCCGATGAGGCATTTAACGATATCCGATCGAGTTGATTTTTGGTACATTTGAAGTATTCAACGAGCTCTACACGGTGGACGTCTCCAATCGTCGAACCGGTGCCAGCACAATGCCAAAATGGGCCGCACAGCACGATGCTGCGCAGCACCTCCCCCGGTTCCGATTTTTTGTTACGCTTTGTTACGGTTAATACAAAACCGGCCCTAAAGTGAAGTTGGAGATGCAGCCCTAAAGTGGCCTTTGTGGTCACTTTATGGTGCACTTTTCTATTGTAGGGTTTTAGTGGTTTAGTCACTTTCATAGGATACCCTAGGGTTTAGGCACTTTCATAGGGTTTAGGGTTTTAAAATTAAAAATATAAAATAAAAAGAGAGGAGAGAGAGAGAATCTCAAGGTCGAATCTCGTTTCTGCGCACGTGGAACAATGGAGTTATTGGTGCATTTTTAACTTTTTGAATGAGTGTGTGGGAAACAGACCGACCTGTACTTTACCCATTAGGGTTAGACTACACCGCTACACATAAATTTTTATTTTTTCTTATTTTTTTTTTACAGTTTGTCCAAGGTTTGGTCGATTTTAACCGGACCCGACCCATACTCGCAACCGCCGGACAAGTATTTCTCAAATTGCAACAACCCGTAACATACCTTGGGTGGATTCGCGGACGGTTAGGGTTGAACGGATTGCGTGATCCGCTGGGCACCCCTAGTTTGTAGTATAGGAGGAGGGAAGAAGAGGAAGGGTTTTAGTGTAGGGAGGAGGGAGGGGGAAAATTTGGGGTATGAAATGATCATTACACATAAGGATATTTTTGTCTTAAAATTTGTTAATTTCTTAAAGGGTTCTAGTTATGAAATTATGGGTTGCAAACAGAATTAGCCTTTAAATAGTTTGATAAAATTGTTGTGCCTTTTTTTTTCTAACAGCTTAAACTTTTAATAAAATTGGTAACTTAACATAGTATCAAAGTTCAGATTGAGTGACGTCTTCGGTACAAGTATCTCCATTAACATTTGTCCTCTTTTTCATTCTGCTTCTCTCTTCGCATTTTGTTTCTCTCTAGCTATGAAAATATAGGTCTTAACGACATTGACCCTCCTAGGCTGGCGTACAAGAAATGCAAATCTCAGGCTGGAAGGAGAAGTTTGGGGGCGCACAAGAAATGCAAATCTGATTTACCCCACGCATAAACGGCAAAGCTGGGCCCAGGCGGGTTTTTTCCTGAATTTTTTTAAAATTTTTTATTACAAGCTATAAGAGAGTACAAGTACCAGAATTGCATCCAAAAAAAAAAAAAAATGTACCAGAATTATAGCAAATTAAAAATAAATCCACAATCACCATATGTCCAACTAAAATAATAATCCCATTGAAGGAAGAAATAATAATCCCTACAAATACAAGAAAAAGAAATAATAATTCCTACAAATACAAGAAAAATAACACTCTCACGCAAGTGGATAAATTCAAACTTCTGGCGTCTTAGTAAGATGCAAGGAGTCATAGCCAACTGAACTATCCCTAGTTGATTGGGCTAAGGAGGTATTTGACAAATTAGACCTTCATAAAGCAGGCAAATCAAACACCAATACAAGTATCTTTTGCATTTTTTTTTTATAACCGAATGTCCAGGCCAGCTTGCGCACAACAGTACGGGTACCTTTTGCATATTAGGATTCGAAATGACTACTAAAGCAGTTTTTAACTTTTGCAAAAGACGAATAAAACGCTCTGGCTTGTAGAGCTCTCAATAAAATATCTGCTGATAAAACAAGCATTCAACCATCCATTAACTTGCATTATGACTCATTTCACATGCTGACATTTTCCAACCTATACTTACATATATACCTGAACTACCAAAAACACAGAACATGATCTCTCAAAAAAAAACTCTCCATCAAAAATCACTCAACAGAGACCATTTTGCATTCGCTCCGCCACAAAATTAGAATCCTCAGCAAAAGTTCTGGATTTATAGTTGGCCATCCTCAAAAAACGAAGCTTTCTAACGCGCCCATTTTCTCATCTTCATTGTCATTACTCTCCGTTTCTTGTTGGCCTGATTCTTTACAGAAATCCTCCGTTTCCTTTGGGCATTTCGCTCTGGGTTGACCACGCTGTAAATGAACTGAGCCGTTCGCGAACTATTCGAGACTCGACTCGGTAAAGGCTCGTTCGAGTTCGGTTCGAATACTAAACGAACTGAACCTGAACCTCAATTTTAGGCTCGTTTAATAAACGAGCCGAACCTGAACTTGACAATATTCGGTTCGATTAGGCTCGCGAACTTGGAATATATATGAATATCTCATAAGAATTTCATATATAACCTTAAACATGTATAAACTTTCATATACGTAATGAAAATTTTATAATTTGTACATGTATGAACTTAAAAAAAGTATTGTAAACTTAAATTTTAAGATGTGTTTACAATTTTCTATATGTATAGACTTCTTTATAAACAAAATAAAAAATTTATTCGAAGTTCTAGACTTGTATGAGAGCATATATATCTAATATTTTTCATTCGTTAAGGCTCGTGAACAAGTTCGAGTTCGATCCAAACCTCGGCAAGCTCGGCTCGAGTTCGGCTCGTCAAATTCTCATTGAGTTCGAGCTCGGCTCGAGTTCGTTTAAAAACTTAATGAACGAACCTGAACATTCTACAGCTCGGCTCGATTCGGCTCGTTTACAGCCCTCACAGCCATCACCTTTTCTCCCTGTTTCCTCTTATCCCTCTTCGCCTTGAGACTTTTCCTGATGTGGCTGTAAACTTGTACAAAACTATTCATGCCTAACGTATCTCTAATACTTCCAAGAGCCTCTTGTGCTAATTGCTTCACATCATCTGCAATACAAAGATAACTCATCAGGAAACTATAAGAACAACAAAAATGGGAACTTAAAATAAGAAAACCTAGAGCGAAGAATCGAGTTCTTGAATTTGATGTTGAAAATTTATACTCTTATATACATGAATACAAGAAAAAAGATCATTATCACTAAGACGTATCTACATCCATAACCATCTATCAAACTACGTCATGGATGTCCATCTGCTCGAAGCCCAACCTACACCAACTTAACACTGACAAAATAGGCATGCTGATTCTGACATTATTTACAAAGAGTAGGATGCATGGGTGACAAGTGATAACAGTGAGGACAGTAACACCTTCCAAAAAACTGCCCCCTGAACCTTTTTTTCGTTTCTCTGTTTCCCTTGGGTGTGTGTAGGGCTGTAAATGAACCGAGCCGCTCGCAAACTATTCCAAGCTCGGTTCGGTAAGAGCTTGTTCGAGTTCGATTCATCTACTAAATGAGCCGAACCTAACCTCAATTTTAGGTTCATTCAATAAACGAGCCGAACTTGAGCTTGACAGTATTCGGTTCGGTTAGGCTCGCAAAAGTAGGGTCAAAATGTAAATATCATTAGTTATGGGGTGTAAATGTAAATATTACTTTCTTCAAAGGTGTATATGTAAGTATCATTTATATACTGTCCTCAGTGCCCTGTAAAACCTCATTGACTTCGGGTTTTAAAAAACTGAAATCCACTCTCTCCACCGCCTCTTCTCTCTTACCTCCTCCCAACTCTCAAGTCTCAATTGCCTCCTCCAATCCTTTACCGCCTCCTCTCGTTGCTGCCTTCTCGCCGACCGGCCTCCTTTCATCGTCTCGCCGTTGTCACTGTTTGCCCCTCTTCTCCATTGTCGGTGCCAGCCATTGCCACTTAGTCTTCTTTAATCTTTGTGCTAGCAGCTTTGTTGGAGACTTAGAGCCATAATTCCTGGTTTTTATGTCATATTCTTGATGGATATTTTGGACGTTTATTTGCAAGTTCATGTATTGTGAAGGTTTTGTTTGGTTAAAGTGATAATTTGGTCACGCTGTTGGGATACATTTTTGTTGCTTGTACCAGATTTAATCTACTTTTTTTTTTTTTTTTTGATCTGAGATTTGATTTACTTCGCTGGGGGCTGGGGGTGATCTCGAACTCAAGCCTGAGTTTGGCTTGATTCGGCTTGTTCGAGCTTGGGAAAATTTAGACGAGCTGTAACTCAAACTCAAATATCTAAGCTCGAATCAAGCCCTAGCCGAACTCTAGCCAGAATAATATTCTGCTGAACTGTGCCCGAGCCTGACAGGGTTCGGCTCATTTACAACCCTAGGAGTGTGTAGGCTGTTTTATCTTTCTTTCCTGGGACTTCTACAGGCTGGTACCGCACTATCAACTTAACAAGGGAATTCCCTCCAAGGACACCACTACTTTTGTTTTGTAGAACACCATCTTTTCAAAAGCCCAGACGGTGCTCCAACCCAGCGACTACCATGCACTTCGATTTGTCAATTTCTCCAGCAAACCACAACAGCCATCCCTTACTGTGCGTGTGTTCAATACTTAGAAATTATAATACAGACGTATAAACTCAGGTAGTTGTCGTATGCGTACACGTACAGTTACTTCTATGCATCCAATCCTCCATTGTTGATCTAAATTTTTGCTTTTGGGATTCAACTAGGCTTGTTAAATAAAGGTCATTGCATGTGTATACATAAAACTTATACCAACCATAGAGTATTGCATATGTTTACTGTATAGACATGACTTGATACCAACTATCGGGTATTGCATGTGTACTGTATACATATAATTTGTTACCAACTATCGAGTATTGGGAATATTCTTCAATGTGTTTTGGGTGGTGGTTTTAAAGTGATGGCAGTGAATTTAAACCTTGAGAATGCTATCAATCCATAAAGACGAGGAAATTCTTAGTTTTCTTATATTGGGAATATTCTTCACCGTGTTTGTGGTGGCAGCGGAGGAGGTGAATTTAAAGTGGTGGGAGTTTATTTTAACATAGAAAAAATTCTCACTTCTTAAAGATGAAAAACGTTCTCAATTTCCTGTATTGAGAATATTCTCTATATGTTTTTGGTGGTGATGGAGGTGATGCCAACGGATTTATATTCTCAATTCAAAAGATTGAGAAAATATTTGCGTACACCACAACAGTCACATTTCTTCGTATATTTTCCACGATAAATGGTACTACAAAAGGGATTATAATATTTCATGCATAACATAGGAGTTGTGTTCACAGTTCATGGTAAATTCGGGATATGATATATGCTTGTAGAATGAATGTCCAACTAAAGATATTGGACACTAGGGGTGTGCACACCTCGAGCCAGGTCAGGTTTGATGCCGACCCGTCACCCAAACCACATGCTTTGGGATTGAGAAGAAGACTACCCGATTTAGACTCGTAGCTATAGAAACCCATCTGATATAGGATTACTCGGGTTGCGATCGGATTCGGTCAGTGGGCCGGGTGGATAGTTTTCCATTTCCCTCTCATCCACCATATGGCACATACACTGAAAAAAGGAAAAACTCGAAGGGTAAAGGGTTGTGATGGTGAAGGGTGATCAAATATGAAGGAGGAAATGAAATTTCAGGTTTTGAGGGAGATCTTAGAGAGAGGTTGACAGACCCACCACCGTGTCAGTGAGTCGCCGTGTCGCTTGCCATCGCCCTCCTAGTATCTCATAGAAACCATACGGTTGGATCTGTGCGCATGCGTGTGTGAAAGAGAGAGAGAGAGAGAGAGAGAGAGAGAGCTCGTCAGCCTTGATGGGACAGAGGGACCGCTGGAGAGAGAGAGAGAGAGAGAGAGAGAGAGAGAGAGGCAGAGGGGAGAGAGTTTCAAAGAGTTGCAGAAGGTAAACATACGTTTGAGGGTGGGAGGAAGCAGGCAGCGTCTAGGGTTACACGCATAAAGAGAAGTTGTTGAGTATTGAGACTGGAGACCACCGACGTGTACGGTTGAAACTTGTTTTGCGTTAATAGTTCAGTCGGTCTGTCGTTTCAACGGGTTTGTCCATGTGTGACCCAGGCACACCGAAAATCCAGAATTTTTGAAACTTGGAACCGATTTCAACCATGGGACAATTTGAAAACTGTATGATACCATTCGATTCAGACCGGGCCGGCCATGTCTGAGTGGGTTTGGCGGTTCTATGCTCACCCCTACCTATCCGACACGGATGCCATAGCCTTATCTGAGTGTCGAGTATCCAACACAGGTACTTCTTACACTTGGAAGAATCCATGTAACATAAGTCATGTGTAACCTAATACCGTGAAAGAAAAAAAAACATAAAAAGCAAGGACAGACGCCTTAAAAATCATCATTTTGTACCAGATGAGGTTTCTTCATGAGACTCAGTTCACATTTGATATCATTCACCGTTCATTTCACCAAGATTCAACTATTTGCAAGTGATGTGTGGTTCTTTCCCTGCTAGCTTATGAGATGTGGTGCTTTCACCCCTACAAAAGCCATCTGCTGCTAAAAGTTCATAGCCAGTCTGCCAGTAATAAGCAACACTGCCACACTACTACTTTTTTGGTATTTTTCTATGGTATGAGGGCAATGCCTGGACGTAAAAGGACATCAACAAGATATTTCTTGGTTGGCTTTTGTTATTGTAAAAGGCAATTTATTTTAGAGGCCGAGAGTTGAAGCTACAGAAGCTGTGAGGTCCCAAATTCTGACACACAAAATCAGACCAGGTGCATAGAGCATCAGAATTCACCTGGGATAACTTTCCCAGCAAATCCTTCAGAAACTTTGTACAACGGCAACAGCAATGGATATGCATACCCCTGGAAGTCACTAGGTTGTGAAGAAAACTTCTCCAGGTCGATGATTTTCGGAGAGATCTCCTTGAAAACATTGAAAACGATTTTCATCTGCATAAAAAATTACTGTTGTCAGCAATACAAACTTGTAAAAAGATATAGTGCAATAGGCAAACAATGTATAAAATGTCTCAAATACTCTCAGATATGCTCCGTATGCTTCTTCACAACAGAAAATATTTAAAAAAATTAATCCCAAACTTTTGCACAGAAAACGGAAGCTTATGCTTAGTTGGAACCCTGAATTATGTTGCTAGGTGCTATGGTGGTGGTGGTGGTGGTTGCTGGTTGGCTGGATGATGGTTGTGGTTGAGGGTTAGTACTGCTCAGGAAAACATTTACACCTTTAGAAACTGAAAAACAATTTTTGCCAAAATCAACTCAATTTTTTTTACCATGGAAACATTTTCTGTTGACATACTGCTTCAGTCCACCCGAAACAAAAAATGCAGACTGTTTGTCAATAGAAAGTTTTCACCAAACAAACAGAATGCTAGTCAGAAAAATCAAATAGTACTCAGATGCACAACTATCTAGCAGCCCACCTGAACAGCCTCCATCTGAAGGGCAATCTTTCCCATTCTCTTCAGCAAGTAAGATACCAGCAAAGATTGACAATGATTACTATTCTCTTCAGCATTTTGACTGTTATCACCAGACATCAAGGATGCAAACATACTTCCACCTTTTCCTGAATCCAGTAACTGGAAAGCCTCAAGAAAACGACCTTGCTCATGGTGATCAACGGCTGACCAGATACTGCGATCACCCACCAGTTTGTTTGGCCCCAAGAAAGATTGTAAAGCGCAAATTACAAAGGTGAGGTTCTGTGTAATCAAGGCGCTGGCTGCATCATCAATTAGTGGTGCCCTCAGTTGGCAGCAGAGAGAAACAGCTACGAGAAAAAGTCTACTTGGTCTCATTAGTAAAAATGTCCCCAAGGACTCTTCATGATTTGCTCTGACAGCCTCGCTTACTGCAGCGAAGTACTGCGCCACAAGGCGGTTCAATACACTGCGCAACCACATATGCGGGTGCACCAGAAGCTCACAAATTATTTCCCATATATTCTGTAAATAAGAACAGGAATAAAAATAAGACAATCAGAAAAAGAAAAAGGGAGACAGAGAAACCAGAATACAGACAAATAAATCTTCCCATAGAAATTTACAATATCAACCAATCATTGTGATAATACATATCACCCCCGGAATCCACTGCAGGGATAATAGTAAACCAGTTCCCCAAATGTTAGGACACCAGTATCATTCAGGCGAACTCATTCTCTAACTGACGCAGCGGAATTCACGAGAAACTAGTTGCGTACTAGTTCAAACGATAATAGGTCTCGAATCCACGAGATGTTCTTGAATCCACAACAAAAATAGAGAAACTCTATAAATTTTATTGGTAATTGAATAAAAGCTAAATATGTCCATAGGATACATCCTTATTTATACTAGTAGAAGTCCTAATTAAAAGGAAATTACTTAGAGTGGTGACCAAGCAAAACATTACTTGGAAACCTAGACTATTTGCTAAAAGGAAATAAAATAAAATCTAACCAAAATTAAACTAGGAATGTGCAAAACAGGCAGCACAAATAAAATCTCCCAATACTAATCGTAAATAAAAATTATTACTAAAATAATGTTTCCATAAATAATAGGGGTGTATATCTTGTCCTGCATCATTCTCCTTTTCTTCAAAAGAACTCGTCCTCGAGTTCTCGTTGGGAAACTGCCATCTTCCTTGCCAAATAAATAGATACTTGGAATACTTCAATCGCTTGATTTTTTTCCAAAAAAGTTTCATACAAAAAATTACTTGCAATGATATCTTCTCGTCATGCTTCAATTGATTGATAAGATCCACCATATGAATATTAAGAATCCAATCATACTGTTGCACTCCAAGAAAATCAACAAAGTCAACTTGACTTTGTGAATTCTCTTGATTTTGTACCAGTTTGGCATTGGTTGACACCTCAACGATCGAGCCATTTAGAAAGGTCGGCTTGACCATACAACCATCACATAAGGTGGCAGCATCAATCACCTATTGAGAAAATTTGTCTTGGTCCTCAACAACTTGATTACCAACGACAATAACAATTTTCTGCTTCTCCCTCAGAGTTTCATTCTCCTTCGGACTCGTACAATACGGTGGTAAATTGGGCAAAATTGCACCAGGCACCAAGTCAATTTGATGTTGAATATCCATCATTGGAGGGAGGTCGTTAGGCACATCATCAGTAACTAGCTCGTCAAACTCCTTCAACAACGGTTGTATCTCAGTAGGGACTGAAATCACAGCCTTATTTATTTGTTCAAACTCCTTAAAATCTGTCGCAAACTTAACTTTGAACTAGCATCAGTTAGAAACGATGGCTGCTCTATTTTGGGTTTGACAGGCACCCTTTGACTGGAAGGAATCATAACAACCTTACGGCCCTCCCAAATGAAAGAGTAGGTGTTGTCACGACCCCTATATACCACATCAACATCAAACTGCCAGGGTCTGCCTAACAATACATGACTAGCATCCATCTCGATAACATCACATATAACATCAGCCTTATAAAATTTTCCAATTGAAAGAGGAATTTTACAGACTTTAGTTACCTTTGCTATAGGGCCTTTCTTTATCCATCCAATGCTGTAAGGTGAAGGATGAGATTCTGTTGGCAACTTTAGATGGTCCACCAACCTCCTCGCCACAAAATTTTCACAACTTCCATTGTCCACAATTAGATCACACACTCTCTTGTTGATCGAACAACTTGATCGAAAGACGTCGTGCCACTGGTTGCTATCCTCCGACTTCGGTGCAAATAGAACCCTTTGCACGACACAATTTACTCGCTCCCCTTTTTCTTCTAGTTCCTCTTCAACTTCAAGTTTTGATTTTTCTTCGTTATCCACAAGATTAGCTGGGCGTCTCCCAACTACAATCTGGTTACCGGGTTGGCGTTGGGCAAATCCCACCGCGTGTTCCCGATCCTGGTTAAGAGGACGGCGTTGGGCAAATCCCACCGCGCGATTCTCTTCAACCTCTGCTGGTCCCTGGTTTTGGCGAAGCGTCAACTGCAGCTGTTGCAGCGTTTCTTGAATTGCCGTCAACTGAGTTTGTTGTGCTTCTACCGTCGCCCTTAGATCAGCAAGCCCCTGAGCAACGTCACGGGTTGTGTCTTCAACTTTTTTTGGTGCCATCAGTCAGGAAAAACCCGCTCTGATACCACTTGACGCAGCGGAATTCACGAGAAACTAGTTGCGTACTAGTTCAAACGATAATAGGTCTCGAATCCACGAGATGTTCTTGAATCCACAACAAAAATAGAGAAACTCTATAAATTTTATTGGTAATTGAATAAAAGCTAAATATGTCCATAGGATACATCCTTATTTATACTAGTAGAAGTCCTAATTAAAAGGAAATTACTTAGAGTGGTGACCAAGCAAAACATTACTTGGAAACCTAGACTATTTGCTAAAAGGAAATAAAATAAAATCTGACCAAAATTAAACTAGGAATGTGCAAAACAGGCAGCACAAATAAAATCTCCCAATACTAATCGTAAATAAAAATTATTACTAAAATAATGTTTCCATAAATAATAGGGGTGTATATCTTGTCCTGCATCACTAACATGGTACCAGAGTTCATGTTCAACGAAATCGAGGTTCACATCTTGTATTGTGTGTGTGTTTGTGTCATTTTTGCCAAGCATACACTCTGTATCTCCATGCACTTATTGTTTGCCTCTACCCACAGAAGCGACCGTACAACAGGAAAAATGCATGAGCTTGATAGTATATATTATACAAATTATAATAAAGCAGCTCTGTTTTCAAAATTTCTCCAAGATCCAATAGCTAAGATTTGTTTTGACTGTAGCTAATGGTGAAGATTGACTTTTACCCTTCAAATTCGCAAATAATCTAAGGGTTGAGATTGATTATGACTAAAACCAATGCCAGAGGATTACTTTTTTACCCTTCAGATTCTCCCGCCCGAACTGGGTTCTGCCTAAAACCCACTGCCAGGATTATGTGTTACTGTCTAGCTTCGGCAATGAATGATCTTCTTTAAATGTAGGAACTAACATGGCTAAAATAGTAAAATCAGGCCACAACTTTTCCTACTACTCAGCAACCAACTCATACACACATGAATCTTTCAGAAGTTACATTACACTAAGCTGCTATGAATTCCTAGCAGTTACAAACTCGTATCAAAGATTCAAAAGTCCTGTTCCAGAGGAAACCCCAGCAATTGCAGCTAAAAGAAAAACCCTCTTTGCTGGTCCATTCTTCTTCGCATAATGTTGTAGGGTAGGTGTCGATGATATGCCTTAATATTGTTATACAAATAGAATATTTGCTGCTATTTGTTTAAGGAACAAAAATTCACTTGCAAAATCAGTTTTGTTTTCTATTGTTGCTAAATTCTCTCTTTACTTGTTCGGTCACAAAATCCTAATTTGTCATGGGTCAATGGGTAATCCATTGTATTACCTTTTTCCTGCACATAAGGTGTTAGCCCAACTATATGATATAAGGAAATTGTGCTTCGCAATTCTTATTTTAATTCATTTTAGTAGCATAGTGTTCTGCCAAGAAGATGGAGCCCCACAGCTGAGTACCGAATTATGATATGACAAACAAAAGATTAGCTTACAATAAAATTACTTAATTGAGAGAAATTTAACAAGGTAACATGATTGACCATACTTCAGTCCATTTGTTCCACTAATACCAACCCTTCCCAGAACTCCTCCATTTCCTATGATTACCATATTCTGTTCAAAACAATAGCCTTGGTTCACAGAAAGTACGATGTTCACAATTGCTCTTTTTATGTGTTAAATCTTTTCAATTTCAGTGAATTTTGAATGAAACTCATTTATCAAGTCAGGTTCCGGGAGGAGTCAGGTAAGGTAAGGTTGTAGATGGGCAATGATAACACAT
This sequence comes from Vaccinium vitis-idaea, assembly GCA_963854785.1. Classification (NCBI taxonomy): domain Eukaryota; kingdom Viridiplantae; phylum Streptophyta; class Magnoliopsida; order Ericales; family Ericaceae; genus Vaccinium; species Vaccinium vitis-idaea. Next base: position 46,906,659 of record OY978215.1, read on the forward strand.
GGTCATTGGTTTTTGGGGCACCTTTGATTTCCAAATTAAATATGGGAAGGATTGGAAAAAATGGAATTATGGCCTGGGATAGAGTGCCAGTATGGGGTCCATGGGATAATAGATGGGATTGTTGTACCAGGGGTTCATTTATATAATACTAGGTAAAAATGCGATAAAACTGGAATGAAGGAGGAAGATTATTGATTACTGTTGTATGAGGGAGATGATTGAGAGGGGGGATTCGTGGTATTAGCTAATCCCCCATCTGCGAACTATTTGAGGAAAGAGTAAAGTCCAGAAAATAGTAAAGGATATAATCCAACAATAGATGAGCCTGCTAATCCAGGGGAAAACATGGAGATGCCCTCAAGGTACAACTTCTCATTTAAAGACACTTCCATAGAATTGTGGATTCAACCGGAAGCATTTTTCATTGATGCCGAAGTTCCCTTGGTGGGAAGTAGGATGTGTTTCATCACTAACATAGATCATACTGCAAATGATTCAGCAACTCCTATGATGCACGGACACGAACACGGACACGGGGACACGGCAATTCTAAAAAAATGGGGACACGGACACGGCGGGGGACACGCCACGTGTATATTTATTTATTTATTTATATATTTATTTACATATATATATGTTTATAATACATTTTAAAACTTTTAGGGGTCAAATTGAATTTTTTTTAAACTTTCCGGGATAAAATTGAATTTTTTTTAAACTTTCAGGGGTAAAATTGAATTTTTTTTAAACTTTCAGGGGTAAAATTGAATTTTTTTTAAACTTTCAGGGGTAAAATTGAATTTTTTTAAAATTTAATGGGTAAATTTATTATTACTCAAAAACTAAGGGTAAAAACTGTAATTTAGCATATATATAAATATCAGATCTTCTTCCTCAGCCGACATTACAACTTCAACCCTAAAAAATCAGATCTCAGATCTTCTTCACGCTACTGCTGGAAGCTCAGGTACGTGAAGTACGTCGTCTCTCTCTCTCTCTCTCTCTCTCTCTCGGCTTCTCTCTCTCCCCCGTGTCCCCATCCAAAAAAGCACATTAGCCGTGTCCCATGCCACGTGGCGTGTCGGGACACGTGTCCCGCCGTGTCCCCGTGTCGGGACACTGCAATACGGCATCCCGGAGGCGTGTCGGTGCTTCGTAGAGCAACACTCATCATTCTTATGATAGGGTGGCAAGAAACTTTTGTACAACCATTTTTGCCAACTAAAACTTATATAACTGCCAGCCCACCGGAAAACACTTCCACCCTGATGTAGTAGTTTACGGGTGTTTACTAACATTATGTAATAGTTAAGGGGGTCTTATTGTCATTTTATGTCTTATTGTCATTTTATGTGAAGGATTTAGATTTCAGGTTCACAGTAGTAGCCTCACTAAATTTATTGTCTACTTTTGAATCTCATTGTTGAAAGGTTCTAGATTTTAATTACAATTTCTGACAGTTGATTTCGGTGATGTCATGCAGCCCTGATGGCAAGTTTCTTGTGTCAGTAGGAAGTGGTGGCCCTGGTAGGGTGTGGGATGTGACATCATCAAAGACAGTAGCTTCTTTGCCGAAGGAACACGTGAGCAATAACTTGTTCTTCCAACCATGTATTGGACTAATTCATACAAACATTTGATTGGGTGGCAGCCGCAGGATCCTTGGGGTGTTTTATACCTCCGCTCAATATCTTCCGGTTCTTATTTGAATACCTTTACAAGTGCACATGATATGTCAAACAATTTGTTCAGTCATTGGTTTGAAACTGAGTGATCAGATTATCACAGCCATCTGAATGGCCCTGAGTTGAAAATCAAATGCAAAATTGAATTAGCCTGCATATCAATACATGAATTATCCTTTATATTTGAAAAATGCAAAGCCCAAAAAATGTATGTACGAATTTATTAAATTTGGAAGGAAATAAACTGCACCTCTGTGAGACTTCCTACTAGCTTGCTTTATTTGCGCAGGAAGCTAACTTTATCTTTCCTTCATGTATTTGTGTAACTAACACAATCTTGTGCTCCTTTACAGGATGAGGTTTTTGGCTTCTGCAGGTTTTCACGTAGTGACAAGAATCCAGTTCTCTATAGTATTGCAATTCGAGGTGCTTTTCAGGACCCAATGCCTGCAACTTTTTCTGTATAAAGAAAGTTCCTTCACTATACACTAGTTTTATGAATGGGAAAATCATGAAGCGCCTTCTGTTATATAGGTCAAGGTGTAAGTATTGTGAAATGGGACACTTCTTCATGGAAGAGGGTGAGCACAAAGCAAGTCGTTCGAGACCCAGTTTCTGCGTTTAATATATCAGCAGATGGAAAGCTCCTTGCAGTGTAATAATTCTTTCGTTAATTTGTTTTGGGTGATTGAGACGTGGGTTTTCACCCTTGGAGACTAAGAATTGTGGACAAAAATCACTTCTTTCGACCTGAAAAGGAGTACATATTGTTAACTAGAAGTGTTCAAAGGATAATAAATTAATAACAAGAGGAGCTTTGTAAGAATCTCCCATTTGAGAGAGTAAAAAAAAAAAAAAAGTTTCTTTCAGGTAGATACCTTCTTAAGATTCATCCTCATTGTTAGAAGTTGAGTCTTTTGCTAATTCTGACCATAATTGATAATACTAATAAGAGGAAAGGTTGTAGAACGGCTAATTGCAGTATTATCAGTGATGCTTGTGAGTCTGTGTCATTATCTCCTCTATTAAAGAAAAGACCTAAGAGAAAGTTAAGCCACATCAGCTTTTAATTACCACCAATGTTCACAATTTCACAGATTTTTGCAAGTGATTCACTTTTGTTTCCATTTTGATTTTTACGAATGCAGAGGAACAATTCAAGGTGATGTTTTAATTATAAATTCCGCCAATATGCACGTACGGAACGTGGTTAGGAAAGCACACCTCGGCCTTGTAACTGCTTTGATGTTCTCCCAAGATTCAAGGTCTTAATAGTAGTCCCTTTATCGTTCCTGTAGTATTCATGTTTGTGTTGCATTGTTGCTGCATTGTCTATGAAAAATGGAGTTGATTAAACATGTGGCTTTTAAATACAGGGCTTTGGTCTCTGCATCCTTGGATTCAAGTGCAAGGGTGACTATTATCAAGGACGCCAAGAAAAATGGTACATACTTCTTCATTTTACTGATACAGGAGAATTAACCTGTGTGGTTGCCGGCTTTACAGCTTCAAAAACCAGCCACTGGCTAGAATCTGGTTCTAGGCTATGATTTAGTCCATCAGCTGCACTAATACAATTTCATTGTTACGAGTAGTATTTTCAACATATTTTTAATAGACACTCATTGTGTATTCTGTATTTTCCTATTTTCTATCGTCCACCTATCTAACCAGTCTAGGGTTCCGATCTCTAAGCAGGAGGTTGATCTAGATCCCAAATAAACAATAAGGAAAAAGGTCTACAAGAATATCAGTCGAAATTTCATGCACTTTATCTAGAGGACCGTGGCCACATTTTTTTTGAACAATGGAAATATATAAGGGTGTCTACCGTGTCTTGTTCTTGTGTCTTGTTCCTTTTTTATAGGTTGTTAAAGAGTTAACAATCTTGAAAACAATCAATTTTACTTAGTTTTTTTGTTAATATTTTTGCAGGATTGAGCTTGTGGATAATTATACTTGTCATCTTGCTTGCAATAGCTGCATATTATGTGAAGACAAGGTATTCTTCATTAGAGGCATAACACATGCCCCTAGAGTGTGAAATGTGTAACTTTAACGTATGGTGAACAATTTGATTTCCCCTCAAACGGACGCGAATAGTATCTTGAATCAGTGGCGGCTCCAGGAATTCTCGTGAGGGTGTTCAAAAATTCTACTACGGTTCTCCAGAAATCATAACTGTACATAAACCAAAAAAAAAACTACAAATACCAACAGTGCCACAAAAAAACAACAAAGTATTTAGCATATTACAATTGCCCTCGACGACTTTTCATACTTTGAAACCGTTGCATAATAGCATCATTATCAACGGTATCAAATACATCACGCTCAATATAAGTAACCAAACAATCGTTCATCCACTGATCTCCCATTCGATTGCGCAAATTGCTCTTTATGTACTTCATCGCTGAAAAACTTCTTTCAACTGTTGCAGTAGCGACAGGAAGAGTCAATACCAATGTCACAAGCCGATAGATCAATCTATATATGACATGCTTATCTGTCTCCACTAACTTTGCAGCAAGATCACCTATCCCCTTCAGATTTGAAAACTTTTCATCGGATCTCATATCTACAATGAAATTTTGGAGTTGAATGTCCAATGCCATTAAATCCACCTCAGAAAAGTCAGATGAGTAGAGTTCTGCAAGACGGATCAACTTTTTCCTATCAAAACCAGAAAATGAATTTCTAGGATTCAAGCAAGCCATACAAAGAAGCAACTCTGTGTTCCCCTCCGTGAAACGATTGTTTAGCTCTTGAAGTTGCATGTCTAAGATTGTATAGAATAGGTCAACGCGATAACGATGTGAGATCGTTATTTGTGGGGTTTTCCGTTGTGGCCGATCACTAGATACAAACATTTCACTCATGTTCGGAAAAAGAATATTATGCTTGTTGCAAAATGAAGACACTTCAGTCAACAAAGAATCCCACCCATTTTCCCTCATCATTTGCAATCGTTTCTTAGACATTTCAACCAGTGCTATAGCATTTACTATATCTTGTGTCTTCTTTTGTAGTGCTATAGACAACTCATTTGTGATTCCCATCACATTTCTGACCAAGTGTAAACTAAAGGCAAATTCAAAGGAAAGCATTGATTTCTTAACAGAACGAGCTTGAGCTTTGTGATCTGCTGATGGGTCATCCTCTTGAATCATTCCAAGTACCTCAAGCGCAGATGAAAACATCAAAATCAAGTTATTAAGTGTCCCATAATAAGACAAACCACATTCACTGCACTCACCTACTGACCTACTCACATCACAAATTCACACAATAGTCAATAGCCATATTTCTCCTCTGTTGTAGCTCTATCAACACCAGAGCATATTGTCGAAAAAATCAAAGAAAGATGTCTAACCTGATTAGGAGAGATTTCAATCCGTGAAATTAGGAGAATAGAAGTGGTTGTGGTTCCGGCAATGGTTATGGACGGGCAATAGCAAAAACAGCTTCATCTTTTTGCAGAGAGATCAGACATCGGAGTCGAGAGAAGTTTCAGGGCTCAGGCAATGGGGGCAAACTGTGGGCTCTCTTCCTTTTCAGATGTCCAGATCTGGTTTCAATTTTCAATCTGTCCGTATCCCTTTTTCATTTGCAAATTACACATTTTTTTTTCTTTTTCATTAATTATATATCAGTCCCCGTAGTCTAGATATTAAGAGATCAACCTTGTTTTTTCTTTTTTGGTCCACACATTTTGGGGAGGGTGTTCAAATTTTTTAAGTAGGGTGTTCAAATTTTTTAGGTAGGGTGTTCAAATTTTTTAGGTCAGGGTGTTCAAAATGATAAAAATTTAAAAAAATATATATTTTTACATGTATTTCTAAATTTTATTTTTTTTTCAGGGTGTTCGGGTGACCACCCTGCCCCCTTCTTGGAGCCGCCTCTGTCTTGAATAGAATCTTGATGTATAACTATTCATTTAATTGGTGGCTTGTGTCTGAGCAAAGCAGTTTTGAGACTTGGGATTATACGAAAATAATTTCGCAAGTTGGAAATTAAAGCTTGTGTCGTCTTATTTTGGATGGGATCTTGTTCAAATCGTTAATTGTTATTGATCGGATTGTTTATGTTTCTCCAAATTGGATGAGTGTTGATGTCTGATGCTTTTCTTGAATGATTTATGTGGAATTGATTGATTGGTTTCATCATTCATGGAATACTTTTCTCCGCATACCTTTCCTTCCTTTGTAATCCTCCTTAGGTAAATTTTACGAAAATGTCTTATTATTTCCGAATTTACCTTCAATGTAATGTTGATTTGTAATGTTTATCTTACATGGAGTGGGACCTATACATACACGGGACTCACATCATGTAAAAAGATGTTATAATGTAGCCGTCAACAATCAAAATAAGGACAATTATTATTTTGGCTTATTATTGGTTTTGTTTCAAGCGGTTCAAAACAAAACTCAACCGAATGTTGCTCATTTGCGAGTGCAATTTTATTCACCCTCCTTGAAAGAAAGCAAACGACACCCTCTCTCCTATTGGTTGGAATGAGCAATAATCAAACTCAAACTCAGCTCAGCGCAACCCAAAAAGCTATTTGAGAACTACAAGAACTAACTTGAACACAATTTTAGAAGTCATTAAATCAAGCAGTTGCCACCACCAAAGAACATAAAATAAAGTAAAAATGTTGATTTGGACAGAATTTCCTTTAGCTGGCCTCCCCTTCGTGAATGTGTATTCCTCACAATCCCTGTCCATGGGGAATTAGAACTCAAACGCAAGAAAAACTTCTATGATCCAGATGCCAGATGCTATCTCATTACAAGATTGCTCGCAGTGTCATCGTCCCCCTCGGTGACCATACACGACATTTAAGACTCAAATCACTTCTCATTTCCTCCAAAATGAAAGGTATTTACATTGAGGTGGTATAGACGCCAAAGAAAACGAGCAGGGAGATGCTTAAAGTAAGCTCCGGATTGTCACAAAATTAAATTAAGTTTGATGTCCATCAGTTCCCAAGCGATGTCCATCGAGCTTAAGTTTTGAACCAGCAGCAGCCACAGCCTCTTTGTCAACCCCTTTGATTTGTAGGTAAGGATTTGAGACATCTTGTATTCGATCAACCTCAACCAGAATCTGGAGGACAACAATTTCTATAGTTTATAGGCATTTCAGACCTAAAAACAAGCCAAAACATCAAATACAAACCCAGGAAACAAATTTTATGACATATGGATCTCTGTGAGAGTGTCAATGATCACATAGACAATGGAAAGCGCAACACTTCAGAATCAAAAGAATTTGTAGCGACCAGATCATGAAAGATTTACCCAAAATAGGATACGATAGGAAAGAATTTTACAAGAAAATTACGAATGCCTACAAAAAGCTCATCTCAGGCACGAGAAAATGTACTTGAATAATTAAAGTTTTCTAACAAAAGATATGCCATGAAAATAACAAAACCTTTCCATCTTGGTAGATATATGCACATGCTTCGATGTAAGCCACAGCTTTATACCTGAAATGGAGAAAATCAAGAGATATCATGCAATGCAATGCAATGCAATGAAATGAAGGAGAAATAGCCATCCCAAAACTGTCTCTAAAAATCTAGCATGTAATATGACCAATTAAGAAGCCCACTTAAGGGGTTATAACATATGGGTGTGAGATTTAAAGAGCAGTGAAGATAGCAAACTACTAGAAAATAAGGAAATTACTCTCACCAAACCTAACAACTTCAAATGAAACATGAAAAGCCATCCACTGTGACCAACATGACCTCTCCAATGGAAAAACCTACATATTGCTGCCGTTGACAAGCCCAAATTTTTGAACTAAAATCTACCTGCATAAGTGCATGCTCCATGTGATATATTGTGAAATCAAAATCTTCAGTTACCAGACCTTACTTCTCAATTCACCATATAGAAGGGGGATATGGTCCCGGAATATCTATATCCCTTTGGGAAGTGACCAAATCTTATCCGGCCTCCCATTTACAATTTAACCCTCACTGGCCTGGCCCCACCCCTGCCGTGCTATATTCTGGAGAGAGAGAGAGAGACCCCTGGCACCACATACTCTTTTTTTATATTTGTTTATTTTGGACAAAAAGGGTATTTTTGCACAATTTTACATTATCCAACCCCTCATATCCCCCTCCTACAACAACGAAACAAACCAAGTAGCTTTTAATCTCCCCTTCTAAAATAATACCCCCTCCAATCATATCTACCTCTTTATCCCTCTCTTATTATATGCCCTTCCCCTTCCAAAACATATCCCGCTAACAAACAGGCCAAAAGCAATAAAAGCATCCAGTTCAGAAGTCGGAATCAATTGGCCACAAGTAGTGACTCCGCCCAAGGCTCATATACAATTTTTTGAGGTGATAATTAACGATGTGGAATAAGCTCCAACAGTATACCACATGCGTTATTCTCAACTCAACGTGAAGAGGTAGTAAGCAAAGGATCGATAACATTGGGATCAAAATAAAATAAAGTGCAACTATGGTAGAAACAGAGGAGGAACCAAAGAGAAGGATCAAAGTAACAGGAGAAACTGGATCATTCAAAAACTTAAGATCATTCGTCTGCTACTTCGAACACTCCTTTGATCGTCATATTCAGTTTGTCTTATTGAATATCTGGACTACCGCAAATAATACTTTTGTTATAAAGATTAACATTACGATGTCTGGTGATTATTAACAGGATTCCATGGATATACTGAAGAAAATGCTGATGCTATTATGAGGGGTTTCTGAAGCTGTATGTAAGTTCCAGCTCAATACCAATGGGAGTTTGAAGGGCAAACAAGGACCAGAAGTCTTGGTGTAGTGTTTCGCTATGAGAAAAGAACTATGGATTATCGGTATGGATTATCAGTACTATTGAAGGATTCCAATCAGTTCATGTCATATATGAGGAAATCTCATGGAGATGACTGCTGTGATGCAACAAGGATGAAGTAGGGGAATATAAAGTGAAGACTTGTAAAAGATGGGACTCCCACCCAATTATCCTACAAAACCCTACTTGAATATTGATGAGATTTGATGAGGAGAGGCAGATGCACGATAGTTCATAACGTGTGGGAAGGTGTTAAGGCGGCAGACAAGCAAGCGAATTTAGGAGTTGAACAAGATTGCACATGCTCACACTGATGACCCACTCCAGAGACCATCGAGGACTTCCTAACTTCAGAAATAGCTGGTGACGCCTTTGATGGACACTATATTACACAGGAGCAACAAAATCCAAGCCCAGGTTGATAATTTCAGAAAATAGGCTCTTTTTCTAAGGGGAAAAGAAGAAGAAAGAATTAATAATGGTAATACAAATGAACTAAGGAAATTCAGGAGAGAATAGACCTACAAGAAAGAGGGAGTAGAAGTAGCGTAACTAGCGTTCTTTCCCTTGTTCTCAGTGTTTATAATGCAGGTAAATGTAAAAAAATGTCTTTTCTTAAAAATAAGGCTAACACAACATTTCCATATCATCTGTAGTTCCAATTAGTGAAGGAGGAGAACAAAATCTCCTAAATCACAATCCTATGGTGTATGCCAGAAAAGAAGGAAGCAGCTCAAACATAATGTTCACGCATCAGGAAACGAGGAAACCTCATTTAACTTTGTTCAAATCATCCAACTCAACCAATTGGCAATGAGTGGAGAGGCTGCCCAGGCTCATATACGTGATTTGGAGGTTATAATTAACCAATGTTATTTGGGAGAGCGAAGTGATTAGGGTGTTCGTCGATGTGGTAGGGAGTTCCTTTTTAGGCCAGTTCAGATACCAGTTAGGGTTTGTGGTTACGTTTCAGATCGTACCTAGCGTTCTCAGTTAGGGTTAGATAGAAAGTGGAAGACACGGGTTTCGTCGACGTGTGGGTTTTATCGGAGTTTGGTCGTCGCTGCAGACTGGTCAGTGGTCGCCAGAAGGAATGGTGGCTATGGTGGTGGGTTAGGCTCTGATACCATATTAAAGCATCTAACTCAAAACCAATTGGCAATGAGTGGAGAGGCTGCCCAGGCAAATATACTCAATTTGAGGTTATAATTAACCAGCGTGGAACTAGCTATAACAAACTTTCTCAAGATCCTTCCAGATTTCAAGTGTCACAACAGAACAGACTTGTCATAAAAATTAATGTAGAGAACATGCTAGCATAGTAAAATTCTATCTCTTATGGATGTTAAGATTTAAAATACAGGGAAGTCCCCTAAAAACAGAACATCATAAACAAAAACGATAAGTCCATCTTCAAAGATTCACTATGTTGCTTACCCAAGGTTCAGGAGGCCAGCAACCGTACAAATGCTGATATCAAAATCAACTTTTGGTTGAATAATAAAATTTCCTTCTCTTATGGGCTGCAAAACACATTTCAACAGTAGACGAGCACCACATTTTATCCTAAAACAAAAACAAAAACAAAATCCGAAAATAAAATAAACCACAAACCTCTCGTATCAGCAAAGCAAATTTTCCCTCGCATATTCTGACTCTTATGCAGTCACTCTCAGCTAACTGGCCATTATTAGCAGGTATTCCAGGAAGCCTAAAGTATATATCAATAAAATTCTGAACAGAACTACATAGTTTCGCGGGATCAAGGATTCTTAAAATCTCTTGATATGCCACCTGTTACAGAAAGGATCAGAAAAAAATGCCAAGGAAAATCATTTTACTACAGTTCTTGACGGAAGCACTATAAATAAGACTTACTTGCTTGTTACTTTTCAACACAAACAATGAGCTCTCAGGGGAAAGCACAGGATCAAAGTCATTACGAATTTTGAGCTGCAAGGACATACAAAACAGTTGCAATGGCGTTACTTGCACAGGATTATAGTATATTGCAATAAAGAAAAATATTAAGACGGTAAAGGCATGTGAAGCATGAAAAACTATCCAACACAATCTGCTATTGTTAGTAATTCTTAAGGGTTTTATATGATGCCACTATATCAAAATGATACTTGTTCAAGTCAAACCAACCAAACTAATCCTTGCGTTTAAAAGTAGAAGTTTGACAAAATATTCAGGATTTCTGAACTGATGATCATAAAATTAGATTAGATCCGATACAAGTTCACGCAGGTAAATATCTGAAGGCCATGGAAACTTTTAGGATATTCCATCGAATATTAAACATGGAGAAATAATTTATTTTGGAGATAAAAGGAGACAGCGAAATAATAGCAACAATTAAGCTTCAAATATTTCCCCTTACATGTGCATGAACAAGATGTGGTTCAATGTGCTGCTGGAACATTGGAAACACCGTTGTCATAACTTCATTTTGGGACATAAAGCACCCAACTCTACTTTTGTCCCTTTGAACGCGAGAAATAAGATGCGAATGAACACCTCCAACCTGTTTTCAAAAAACCAGTTACCTCATATCAAGTATTTCTCCTAATCCAAAAGAACTGAAAAACATAACAGGAAACAAGCAAGCCGATCACAACGGGTGCAAAGCCTAGTGACTGAATTGATCCTTACAACAGCAATCCACAAGTCCAGTGATTTTCTGATATCAGGGTGCAAAGCATAAACCCCTTCAAAGATGACCTGGTCAAATTAAACAGAGAAAGTACTTAGGATAAATAAGCAATACGGTTTAAGCCATAGATAATTGTCATCATTAGAACAGTTGCATCAAGATGACTAGGCACATATTGAGCTTAGCTGTCACCATAGTGAATTCCCTCACAATTTCCATTTCGAATGAACTAGATTGTTAAAAGCATCAACTAATTGGATTTCTTTGGCAAACCCTTTTTGCTGACACTTGCACATGTAAAGTCATTAGGAGCAAGATTTAAAAAAATTCATAATATATTAATATACCACTCCACAATCTTCAGAAACTTCAAGTTCCTTGAACCCACTCCTTGTGCCATTTTCCAGATCAAATATAGGCACTTTTGTTCTTCGGAAGTTCCTTATGTCATCAATATTCTGCAAGCAACCATTAATACAAGAAATTGTCAAAAAACTATCTTTCCTTCTTTTTTTCTTGTTTTTCATTTTCCATTTTTTTCCTTTGCGGGCGGCAAGGGTGACAAAGGGAACATACAGTATCACTTTTGTCCTATAGCATTCCATTGATGAATATAAACCATATAATAAGACCATTACCCACTTCCAGGCTTTGAAACTTAGAAAATTGAATCCCGGTGGTTGCTAACAACGTTACAAGTGTACCAATTATTACACTAACTGTCCATGTGGCACTCTTTTAGTGGATGAATCTATCCATGTATTGAATAGTGCATTAATGTGGTAATGCCATGTATGCATTTAGTGCAATAGTTGGTACACTAGTTAGTACTTGTACCATTGCTCTTTTATTTTTAAAGGAAAACCTCTACATGTTTGAAATATCTCACTTCACTTTTTCTGCAATGCCGATCAACATAAGTTACTAAACAATAAAAAAAAATCACAGCTCCTCTCCTTCTCTTTTCTCCAATACGCATAAACACACTTTACCCTTGCATATTTGAGATGTTTTAATTATGAATATGACAAGTGGAGATAGATGTATTGATGAAGGGTCTAGATGTCGTTAACGTTGTATGCCCGGTTCAAGAAAAAACAAGAGATTTCTGTTGGGAGTGCCTAAAGGCACGGGCAATCTTCTAGTGTTGTAAAAAGGACATCAATTCGGCAATGACCCATGGATTGTATTAAAGAAAATAACAATAATAAAAAATAAAGGACTTTGATCTAAACAGAAGTTAAAGAGGAAAAATCTAGATCAGAAATGCAAGAAAAAACAGAACAGCGAGGAGGAAATAAATGAACCCATAAGAATAAGACTGCGAGTATTGACTTGCTTATCAACTGATTTGTTTCGAATGCATCCATATATATTGGAATTCCGAATGTACTTTCATATAAAAATCTGTGGTTGAAGTAGACCAACATTATATGGTACAGCTTTGTTTCACTTAATCAATACAACAGTGAAATCCATAAATCTGAATTTCCTTGCATACCAATAAACTAATAAATTATTCCAACATGCATGCATATTGATTAACAAACTTTTGGAGTAACTACTACTTCTAAAGATCCTCGAAATGACTGGCCAAAAAAATGAAGTGAACTAAGCAGAATTTTTTGTTTGTTGACCATTGAGTATTGGCCATTTACCTCTAGAAAGTAGGTTTAACAATCCACAGATTCCACACCATTTAGTAAATGATAAAGCTCTATTGCCTAAGGCACGGGCAATCTGCTAGTGCTCTAAAAAGGACATCAATTCGGCAATGACCCATGGATTGTATCAAAGAAAATAATAATAATAATAAAACTAATTAATAAAGGACTTTCAAATAAACAGAAGTTGAAGAGGAAGAATCAAGATCAGAAATGCAAGAAGAAAAAGAACAGCGAGGAGGAAATAAATGAACCTATAAAATAAGTCTACGAATATTGACTTGCTTATGACTGATTTGTTTGGAATGCATCCCTATATATCAGAATTCCGAATATACTTTCATATAAAAACCTGTCGTTGAAGTAGACCAACATCATATGGTACAGCTTTGTTTCACAAATCAATACAACAGCGAAATCCATAAATCTGAATTTCGTTGCATACCAATAAACTAATAAATTATTCCATCATGCATGCATATTGATTACCAAACTTTTGGAGTAACTAATACTTCTAAAGTTCCTCGAAACGACTCGCCAAAAGAATGCAGTGAACTACGCAGAATTTTTTGTTTGTTGACCATTGAGTATTGTTCATTTACTTCTACAACGTAGGTTTAACAATCCACACCATTTAGTAAATGATAAAGCTCTCATTTCATCAACTCTCTGTTATATTTTCTGGTCTACCAGTTTCCATATTAGAATAAATGTGACCATTTTTTTCAACCAGAATTCATAACCCTATACAGAAAGCTGTACAAAAAGTATGTTATGAAAGGAGGACACATAGTGCCTTACCTTTGAAAGCAACGGAAGATCAAGAGAGCTAAACTCATCATACTTGAAGTCCTTCACTTGCTCAGATTTATAATAACTTTCAAGGGAAACGACTTCACAACCAACAATATTTGCCATTTTACGAGCCAAACTAGTTTTTCCAGACCCACTTGGACCCCCTATGACAACAAAAGGAAAACAAACATAAGTGACTCTATATAAGCTCAAACTGAACTGCTACTGAGCCCATTTTGAGCTTTGCAATGTAATCATATTTAATGAATAGTGGTGAATGAAGTACAAAACAAGTTTTTTTATTTTTGGTAAGCAAGTACAAAACAAGTTATCCAAACACTAATATGCAAACAAAAATGTTAAGCCAATGGTGATATGGGAAAACAGCACCAAGCCACCAAATCATCACTCAAACCACACCAGCACATACCAACATAAAATAATATGTTTGGAAGTAAAGAATTTGGACAGACCAATCATGCCCATTCCACAAGACCACAATCTGATGAGCAATCATAAGACAACTACTTTATTAATTTACGCCACAGGCTAGGCTTGCACTCAATCTACTCATCCCAAAGGACCCAGACACCCATTAACGAGTACTATTTACGTATACTTTCATAGATAATAATGGTAAGGAGAATAAAAGGTGCACTTTTCATCGCAGTAATGACATGATCTTGCAAATGTTCACATCACAGGTGATAACAACTAAAAGAATCTTGAATGCTGACCTGGGCCCCAAGCCCCATGTTACAGTTTGTCCCAAATTGGTTAATTATAACCTCCAAAGCTAGTATATGAGCCTGGGCGGCCTTTCCGCTCATTGCCAATTGGTTTTGAGTTGGATGCTTTAACATGGTATCAGAGCAAGGCTTTCAAAGGATTTAGGACAAAAACCCTCTTGGTTATTGCCCCGTTGTTCGTGCCATAAGTGCACCATGTTTCATTATGATCCCAATGTTGTGGATCTGTTGTTTATCTCTCCACGTGCGGATCAGGGGTCGCACGTGCGGGGGAGTGTTAGAGTTTGTCCCACATTGGTTAATTATAACCTCCAAAGCTAGTATATGAGCCTGGATAGCCTCTCCACTCATTACCAATTGGTTTTGAGTTGGATGCTCTAACACCCCATATGCCAAGCGGAATACTAATCAGAGTGTTATGATAAGATATATGCCAACGGCCTTTTCGTTTTTATTTAAGAAGAGGAAAATGGCCCTTGAAGGGATGGAAGCACCACGTTGATTATACCACTATACGTTTTTATACTGTTTACTGTAGTACCATATAAAACATCACAGTACACGTTATTAATCATTTTATGCACTTGGAAACCCAGGTCTTTTTTCCAAAAGTAATTTATTGCTACACTCGCACTCATTGAATTCATTTAGACAATTTCAATGACATCTGAATAGCATAAGAGTACTAATGCTGCGAAAACTGTTTTCTTTAGGGTGGCTGCCATTTAGGGACAGGGAAGATGGAGGATTGGCAGGCACAGGCATTCCGACATGAACACGCGCAAGCACACACACACACACACACAGAGGGTGGGGGGTGAGGTGCTTACCAATTCCAACAATAACTGGAAGACCTTTATTTTCCAACACAGCCTGAAATGAAAAGTGTAGTCAACGAGGTTTAAATAATACTACAAGTCAAATTATCATAGACTTAGTGTTCCAAATTGGTAATGCTCGAAAAGTTTTTCATCCTGATTCCCAACGTTTCCAACAAACCTCACCTGTATTGCTTGAACAGCTAGAAGTAACCCCCTATCTAAGTCGTATGAATCAGGCATTGGAGCAAGGTGCAGGGCATCCCTGAAAGAAGGATCTGCTTTTTGTTTCATGAGATGAATTGACATAAAAATTAACCCAAGGCAGGGTTCACTTAATAACAGCGATACGGATCAGTTAAAGTTTCATCTCAACTGGTTAAAAATACATACCAATGACAGTGCCCTCAGAAAGGGGAGAATCAGATGAGATGAAATGCCAAGTTGCTAGCACTGGTTCCATTTTGGATTTTGTTGGGGATCGAGTCCATGGCTGAGATATATCTTCAAGCCGGTTAACAAGGTTTGGAGTAATTCGAAGAGGCTTTGGTGCAGCAATCAACTGTTCTTGATTACTAGTTGAAGGAGCATTTGGCATAAGTGGTGGCGTATTGATGCGTGGTACACCTGGAAGTGAGATGGATTGATTGATACAGAAACGAGTGACATGTAAGAAACCAGACAATCGCGAAGAATTCAGAAGGCGTGAGAAGTAATAACAAATGCCATTTACCCAACCTTTTGTTTCAAGAATCATTTCAAGGTATGATTTAGTGATCCATGGTCCACAGATACCCATCCTTGACGCCTCTGCTCCAACTGTCTACACCAAAGAAGCATAATCAACATAACGCAGAAGTTAAGACCCAATATTTTTCCTGAGAGATGGAAAAATGACTAAAACAAAACAAAAAAAACAAAAAAAAAAGGAAAAATATGTGCCATTAATGCCTACTCAATTGTTAACAAATTCAGTCTTAATACATACTACAATTACCACAATCATGCTAGTATTTGTATACGTGAATATTTGTGGCGATGATGAAGGAATGAAGGTTAAAATGGAAAATAGTTTACAATGCCTACTATTAAACTTTTGGGGCGATGATGAAGTTTTCTGGAGCTCGTAATCATAGCCTTGAACAACATCTCATTGTAGAGTTTTCAGTTGCTCAACACAGTAACCTCAACCCTAGCCCTTATGTCCAATCCTTTCTTCCCCCGCCTCCCTCCAGAAGTAAACATATAAAATTCCATGTAGGAAAATACACGAGGATTGCACACACCAACCTACCAAAACTGGAAATGACAAAAAAAAAGAAAAGATTCTACTAAAACAAAAGCAACGTGTGCATCACCATGAATACCAACCAAAGCACACTCATGGGAACAGTCCAACCCTTTATCTGACTACTACAAACATCCATAAGAACAATATTCTTTTTGGGCTTCAAAATTACAACATCCCACACTGATCCATAAAAATAATGTTCTAGCAAATGTAATTGTTCATACTTTCCGATTTGTGCCCCTCAGCACCATATACGTCTCGCCCAGAGAATCAATTGTTTCCAGGGACACTGAAAGATTGCCATAGCTAACAGATGTAGATGCCCGTTTATAACTGACTACAACATTGCACCCCAAAGCGAGCAATCCTCCTAGGGTCATCCGCCCAACCTGTCCCAGTTGTAAAAGGAGAAAAAGGATGAGAAGAACCATCCGAAGTCAATGATCAAACGAGATAGGCAACAAACAGTGAAATATATTCGAAGTACTTGTAGATGAATATTTCACTGGCAAAAGAGGTGTCTAAAAAACGGTGACTTTTACATCTATGCTGGAGAGGTAAAGACCCGTATGGGAAAGTCAAAAGGCAATAAAGATTGTATGATCAACTTATCTTTTGTCTATGAAAATAAATATTTAAGTACTACCTTTTCGATGTTTAACTTTAACCTGGGACTAAATAGTCAATGAAAATGTCTCACCTCAAACTCAGCTTTGGGCCGGATAATGTAATGTTTGTCAACGATCCTCTGGTCACCCAGTGATAAATAGTATCTGATACCAGATTGCCGCACCTTAATCCAATCATTTATACGTGCTTCTTCACTGGCAGAAGGAGGCCCCAAGTACATCTCAATAAAACTGAAAGTAAAATATAAGGTCGTACAGCAGTTAGGTTGTTGTTCTTGCGCAAAAAAATGCAAGCAAAAAAAGAATTGCCAACAACTTACTTATCCATTATCGCTTCCTTTCCATGAAAAATATTAGCTGAAGGATCTCCATTAGGCGACTGCTACAAAAGCATGTAAGTTAAAGAAGCTCATAGAATTTTTCAAAGAAACAAGGAAGAGTATCAACAGAGCCCTCCAGTGGATGCCAACTAACTGGTTTAGTCCTAGCCTATGTAGCACGGACACGGACACGGATATGGACACGGACACGGATACGGATACGGACACGACAATTTTCTAAAAAGGGACACGGACATGGCGGGGGACACGGAAACTTAAATAAGGGTCCCTTATTAGAAGTTTATTGTGTATATATATATATAGGAAGATGTTCTATTGAGGACTCCCTCAAAGATCTCCTCCGTGAGGACCGCCCCTTTTTTTATTTTTCAGACCAAATTTCGACGATCCGAACCGCTCAATGTGTTTAAAACATGTTTTCCATGGCCAACGCGAGGAATCACAAAAAAAAAATACCCGAAAGGGCTTCATCCGAGCGGTTTTTCATAATAACCGTACATATATAATTTATCAAAAAATGCTCGAATGAAGCCCTTCCGAGTAGTTTTTTGGGACGAATCCTCGCGGTGACCCTTAAAATCACGTTTTAAACACATTGAGCGGTTCGGATCGTCGAGATTCGACCCCGATCCATGAGGTCCGCAAATTACGAGTTTGAGGGAGTCCTTAGTAAAACGGGATCCTATATATATATATACCCAGGGCTTCTAGTCCGGACCCCCGGATCGAAGCCTTGGGGGTGTTTTTTTTGTGTTGCAAATTGTTTTGGGAAAATCCGATCCGTCAAATGTGTTCAAAAGGTGTTTTCCAACGGTCCACGCGGGAAATCTTCAAAAAAACACCTTCCCGGTATTTTTTTTTGAAGATTTCCCGCATGGACCCTTGAAAACACTTTTTGAACTCATTGGACGGTTCGGATCGTCAAAAAAATGCTCGGATCACGGAGGTCCATATTCCCGGAGTCCGGATAGGAAGCGCTCCCTATATATATAGGCAGATCGCAGATTTTCCTGGAGGTTTTTGGATGTTTTGAAGCTTTTAAAAATTGTTTTTGCAAAATCCGAACCGCCCAATGTGTTTAAAACGTGTCTTTAAGGTCCCCGCGAGAAATCATAAAAAAAAAAATACCAGGAAAGGCTTGATTCGAGCAATTTTTCACAAAAACTGTATATTTAAAGTTTTGTGAAAAACTGCTCATATCAAGCCCTTTCCGGTATTTTTTTTTTATGATTTCTCGCAAGGGCCCTTAAAAACACGCTTTAAACACATTGGACGGTTCGGATCATAAAAAAAATATCGGGAAAGTGGAGGTCCGGAATCCCGGATCCCGAACTAGAAGTGCTCCTTGTATATATATAAAAGAAGTTTCCTATGAGGGCTCCCTCACAAAAAAAGTGCGGGAAAACAGTTGTGGGTTGTTGGATCCTATGCCCTTCACCCGATCCAACGGCTCACAACTTTTTTTCCGCACTTTTTTTTGTGAGGGAGCCCTCATAGGAAACTCCTTGTATATATATATATATTATAAAAAAAAAATTACTAAACTTAAAACTTTAAAGATAGTTAAAGTCCAGTTTGACCCCAAAAAAATACAATTTGACCCCTGAAAAATTAAAAAAATTACAGATTGACACCAAAAAAAAATTTAAAAAAAAATTTACATTTTGACCCCAGCCGTGTCCCCCACATGTCCCCACCAAAAAATTTGGGGGACACGTGGCGTGTCCCGTACCTGTCCCGCCGTGTCCCCGTGTCCGACACTCCGATACGGCTACTTCTAGAAGTGTTGGTCCTTCATAGGTCCTAGCTAAATGGTAAAATGACTGACATGAGAACAAGATAAAAAACATATATTCCAGTACAACAATGAAATCGAAAATTACAAAGGCATAACAAACCTCAAAGCTACATGAACAGTTCAACTCACTTCATACGATTGCATTGTAATAATACAACAGAAAACCAAAAAATGGAAGTTATGCCTTGTGGCACCGTAACCCAATGTTTATTTCATCTTTTTGCATTACACCTAAAGGGCATTCGGTCCCAAAAGGTTTTCCAACTTCTATGTATGTTATGCTCCATTCCTCTTAACATTTTCCAACAATCTGCTACCCACTAATTGCACTTATCCAATCTCTTTTGATATTACCCATCCAGGGTTTAAAATAATATTTCCCATGTTTCACCTCATTTGTCTTGAAAATTTAATTTACAACATAAACCATCGAAAATAGAGTCTATGTACAATCAACTTTATCGTTTGCCAACCTTCAATACAAACAAAAGGAGATGCAAAGAAGCAATAGCACCCTAGATTGTCCAGTAAGAGGAATATACTACATGAGCCATCACTAACTTTTAGCTGACATCTTTTTCCCTTTTTTCTTCTTTCTTTTAAGGAACATTGTATAGACAAGCAAGTGGTCCAACAACCATGTAGAAGCCTATTGTTTAGCTGGACTATTGTGACCTTCATGTCATCCAACCTTAAGGTGTGCAACCAAGAGAATTGGCCTCCTAAAGGCAATTGTCAACCAACTTAACTTATACTCCCTCCGTCCCAAAGTAAAATTCAACATTTCACTATTTGGAATTTTCAAAAACTATTTGTACTTCGGAATTTTTCATATTTTTAATAATTTCAAAATCTTTGTCTAATGGAACTACAAAATCTATATTTGCATATAAAAAAAATTAAATGAAAAAAAGTAGGTATTTTCTAAGAGGTCCAAATGATGAATTATGGACAACTATTTTGGTCGGAGGGGTAATAACTAACAATGAAGTGCAATTCCTTCCAGGACATATCTGAATTTCAGAATCATTCAAATCTTAAAAATTAATAGAAGAAGCAACACAAAAGGAGTCACTCCATCTTGAGAAAATTATAGATTGCATGCACTCATCCTTCTGCTTATGTTCTCTAGGTTAAAAAGTATGCATAGATATATAGAGAGAAGAAGAAGATTATGCAATGTGGATAGAAATCTCATTTAGTAGCGATAACTTTTTGTGGGAACAAAGAAAAATCAAGCAGAACTGGAAAAGTATTATCTTCGGTGATATTAAAGAATGAGGCCGAGAAAAAGAATAAGCTTTCACAAAAAGATACTGATTACACCTATAACAATCTTCTAGGTTAGGTAACTCCCCAAATCAGAAAAGCAAAAATTATGATTTTGCACGCACATAATACTTACGAACCTCACTTTTGCATTTGAGCTTGTATATTGGCTCTCTAAATGATGAAACAAAGCTGTTGTTAATTCTGATCTGCAGGATAACGCATCATATCAAAACTCAGCTGACAATTAAGGAGGCCAGGACATTCAAAACAAAAACCTGAGCATGATGGAGGTCCGGCTCGATGTGCTTTCTAAACAATGGGAAAATACTGTCGATAAGATAGTCCAAGGAACAAGAATCTCCAATATCATATTGAACTTTGGATAGAAGACTAAAATGAACACCACCAACCTGATCCAAAAAAATAATAATTATAATGCGTAATTACTCATAAAATAATATCAACATATGCTCTGCTCTAAAAAATATATATAACACATGCTTGCAAAAAAAACATGATCCTTTCCTGGATAACTCAGAAAATTCTAGTCCCTATAATGTTCATAAGTTAGACCAAAATATTACCACAGCTACACGAATATCTAGCAAGGAGCGCAGTCTTGCATGAAGAGCATAAGTACCATCAACTATTACCTACAAATACAAGAATACAGCAACAAACAAAAAAAAAATATTAATAATAAGACCGGGTTGTGGTTGATCATATGAAACATTACATGCATACATACCACTCCAGACGAAGAGCTCTTTATTGCTTTGGAATCAACACGTCTCTTTTCTTGGAAATCAAACACCGGGACCAATGTATCTCTACCATTTATCAGATCCTATTTCCACACAAAAGCCTGTTTAAAATGAGTGAACACAAGGACTCTTATCTATATGATGTATAATGTTCTGACTCATATTCACAGTTCTGTAAATTTTAGTAACATACCCAGCCCAGACTTAAGATAAGACTCACATACGAGGGGTGGCATGACTATGCGAAGATTAGGGTTTAGAAAAGAATGAAGTAAAACAAAAAAATTCAAGCTACAAGTTACAACTCCCAAGCCATTACAACTTTCCACAACTAGTAGGGGATGTGCTATATTTCTAAGAACTGAGCCAATATATTAAGCCATGATTGCATAGAACCAAGTATTAGTTCAGCTAGAAGACAAGAAATAGGAGTTTTACACCTGAAGATTTTGAGCTAAAGTATCAAAATCTATGTTATCCAAATCGTTTCCATCATCCACCCCAACACGATAGTTCTCCATCGATACAAAATTACACCCAATCACAGATGCAACCTTCTCCGCTAGGCTTCAAGAGCATGAAATTCAGGTGATTCATTTCCAAGAAGTCAGGGGGGAAACCAACAAGTACATAAGGACAGCCTTGTATCAGTCCAATTAAAAATCTTACTATAAAAAGGAGAAGTCCTACAAAGATTTGTTTAACAAGACTGATATCAGATTACAAAAGTAAGCTATGACTGCAGGTATACCTTGTTTTACCAGACCCACTTGGACCACCAATGCCAACAGTTACAAGACTTTCCTTCTTTCCTCTTAGTTCTTGAATAGATTTTACCAACAAGTAGTAACCGTGATCGAAAGACTGCAGGATTCCCAAAAAAATCCACCACAGTCAGGCAACTAAAACAGCATATTATACAACATTCCATCAAAACCCAATTACATGGAATGCAAATAACAAGCCATTGTCTATCAAACTCAAAGAATGCCCAAATGAATCATACTTATACCTACACATGCACAACAAAACCAAGATAGACAAACATACATTAATCCATACATTAATCCAAAACATGAACACTCTCTCTCTCTCTCTCTCTCTCTCTCTCTCTCTCTCTCTCTCTCTCTCTCTCTCTCTCTCTCTCTCTCTCTCTCTCTCTCTCTCTCTCTCATTTGGAAGAGAACGCATGACCAGTAATTCGCCCGAGTAATTCCGACATGACCAGTAATTAGGAGTAGTTCATAATACTCATTGTCTGTCAATCTCAAAGAACATGTGTAATGATTTCCACTTGAAGCACAAATGAAATGAACTTGTACAAATACATGCATATGCAGGAAAACCTGAACTAAATGAACATATATTCATATGAAGCGACCATCATCTTCAAAATTTGAAGAAAACCCAGAAATGGAAACAAACAAGAAGGGTTTGAGATTGGAAGAAATGGATATCGAATGCGTACCACATGAAGAGGGAGGGATTGGAGTATGGAAGAGGAAGAAGACGAAGAAGTGGAGGGCTGTTGGTAGTAATCTCTACCCCCTTCTTGGAATACCCGCTGCACCACATCATCGTCCATGGCTACTGATTCAACCACAATACCTGAGAGAGAGGGACAGAGAGAGAGAGTAGAATCTCGGTTGCTTTCTGTGTTGTACAAACAAGGGGAAATTACAGTGATCGCCCCCCGAGGTTTCGGTTTAATTATAACTTTCCCCTCGTGTTCGAGAAAATTTATCCCCTCTCCCCCAGGTTTAGGGTTACCTAACAATCTACTCCCTCCGTTAGCTGACTGTTAAGTCAAATACCCATTATAACTCTTCCCTCCTCTCTTGTTTTCTATAATTCTATCTCTCTATCACACTTCCCACGATTCGACTAAGGGCAATTCCTCTACTGCCATTACCCTTCGTCACCACCATCATGGCCCGCCACGCCAATGCTCGTCGATTCCCACTTTATACGCTCTTGATGAGCTTAGAAATGTAATCTTTTTCCCCTTAGAACTTCAACGAGGGTTCATATTATAAAAAGAAGAAAACAATGACCTCTCTATTTCTCTTTCGTGGTAGCGGATCCTCTGGCCTATTTTTCATGTCCTGCTCCTATGTCCCACCCCCACACAAATTCCACATGGCTCACTGCTCTCTCATTTCTAATTTGCTCTGACATCGTTAGTCTGCTACTAATCCTACATTGCTACTATGTATGCTAATGTTGGTGCTATATGTTGATATTTTTTGTAAGGCTTATTTTGGATATAGATGAAAGATTCATTGCCCTACTTTCCCACCACTACAAAACTAATAAGCTTGGTTCATATATTTTGCATAGTGTTTCCATCCACACTCGGACCAACCGTGGTCTTGGCATGTTAACGCAATTTAGTCTGACGGGCCAAGCAGTAGTTCCGCTTTTTTTAGGGAAACAAATTAAAAATGTTTCTTGGGAAAACTACTACAAGGGTTGTGCGGTCCAGCGCATGCGTGCCCAAACTGTGCTAACAGTCCAACTTAAAATGAAGGTTTGTGTGCCTTAATTTGACTTCTTCAAGTGATTGCATTCGACCTAAAGGTGAGACCGAATGGTGTATGTGGTTTGCCTTGATGAAAGGACTTAGTAATTTCTCAACCGTTGTGAGAAATGAGAGAACAACAATAAATAAAAACCAACTTTATTGAACAGATTAACAAAGTTGAGGACTAGATTATGTAAGGACCATAGGCCATGGTCTCCATTCATTGGTAATTCCACGATAAATTGTACATTTTATTGTATCCCCATTTTATCAAGTTGTAATTTATTTTTCTTCTGTTTTAAAAGTGTCTGTTTATGAAGTGGAGGGAATTAAATATTTTATAAATTAAAAGGTAGAGATTGTTAGCCATTGAGAATGGAAGTAAATCAAGATTGTCAAAGAGATTTTCATGCATATTTTATATCCAAAAGGGAGTTAATATATCATGGCCAAAGAAAAAGGAAACGTTTTTCAATGTGCTCAAACAACTCGGACAGATTTTTGTAGCTTATAACTATGAGTCTTATTAGAGTTTTGCATCTATCGAAAAAAAAGACAGCTGTCGGGCACTTCAAAACCTCATAAAACATTGATGGGGGTTTTCGTTTGTGTTTTCTTAAAGTACACACATGATCAATCGATCACCGAGAAATAAGATTAACTTCAAGAAGTTTCTTAAAAAAACTTTGATTCTATTACTTGAGGCGCTTTTCCAGTGGATTCTGAAAGTATCTTGGAGGACTCGAGGATTCAAGGTGTTCGGCAATCAATGACTTTGTGCAGTATACGTAGATTTGGTTATTCAATATTTGGTCAGTCGGTGAGGATTCACGGTTGTTTTAATTAAGATCGTTTTGTAACTGCACAATGATGGTTTTTAGTGTGCTGATTTCCTCTTGTGATTTTTACCCTTTTTGTTTGTGCAATATTCCACGTATACTGTGGAGGAGTTTTCCACGTATATTACTTGTGTTTACTGTTTATTACTTTATGATTCCTTTTGTTTTTGCTTGTTGAGTATTTGTATTGCGAGAAAGGATTTTTCAGATTACATGAAAATGTAAAAAGGATTTTTCACATTACATGAAAATGTAAAAGGATCTAGGCAAGGCTAGGAAAAATAGATAAACAATTTCTCAGCGGGTTGAGGAAAATAGAAATGAAATGGTACTTTGCTTGAAAGTAAATTTGATGTGTGGTTGGAGCCGAAAAATAGATAGTATTTAATAAGCGTCGAGCTTTGTGGTTGAGGAACTTTTTTTTAGCCTTAAATGGGGCATTTATAGGCCAAGGTTCTTACAATTTCCCGCCTGCTGCCGTGTTGTCCCATGTTGTGCATGTCCATCCAAGATGCTGCCACACGTCTCCTGAAGTTAAATTCATTCCCCCACTATGGAGGAAATTTTAAGTGTCGAGTGGGTATTGTCCACATCGTATCCACTTGAAAATCTCAGTCGTTCAAAATGCGATCCAACGGCTCGGAAGAGGAGAGAGAGTGGCCGGGTGAGAGGAGAGAGAGGGAATCAATCTCGGCCGTCCAAAACACTTTTGGACGGCCGAGATCGTGCTCGGCATGGCCACGTGGTACCCATTCGGTACCCAAATTTTTTCTCATATCCAATCAACCCACTTCTTCAGCAACCAACTACCAAAAATATAACCACCCACCAGTCCACTTTCCGAGTGGCGAGTGCCACTTCACCGAACATCCGGTGTACCTCATTGGACTTTGATCCATTAGCCGATAGGCGATAAGTATGGAAATGGGCCAAACTCAATAAAAATTAATTGGGCCTATACTTAACAAAATCAAATTAATGTGGCCCATTAATTTTATAAGAGAATTTAGCCCAAATTGGCAAAAAATAATATTTTTTGGCAACTTCATAAAAAATGACAAATTTGAGTGTGAACGCATACTCCCTTTGTCCTAAATTTCTTGTTCATTTATGGGTATATGTGTCATTTTTCAATTACTTATATATTTTAATCTATAATTTTTTTTTTACTTTTTTTTTTTAATAGTACTTATCGAGAACTATAAAACAAAATTTATATTAAATATATAACATTATATATTAAAAAATATAACAATTTTTTTTGAGGTATTGTGAATAGTGAAAGTGGACAACAAATACGGGATGGATCATGGATGGAGTGTTAAAGTGACCTCAATAGTTTGGACTTTTGCTTCAAGCGATTTGAGTAAAGAATACTTCTATTAATTAGCCTCCCTTGTAGCAAAATCCTGGTCACGAGATTTGTGCGAAAGCAACTCATCAATATATAAAAACATAATGACACCTATGTGTAGGGAGGAACGCGGGATTCCACTATCAAGTGGGTGATTGTTTTTGTTTGTGGCAAAATATATGAATGACAATATTAATATTCATTTTTAAAAGTGGGTAGAGCGGTCGACCAGGCTCATTCACACCTCGGTCATCCCTGTCCATGTAAGTTCGTACTCTTTGATGTAATGCAACCATTAAAAAAAATCTTAATTACGCACACCTGACCTGACGTAGCAATTGAGTAATAGCTACCAACAAAAATATGTGAACCGCTATTTTCTTCACCCTAGCCATCTGTTTTTTTTTTTTTTCTACTAGTTTACGTGTGACATCTTTTTTTGGATGAATGCATCCATGTATTAATGACATGTGTATTTTTAGTGTAATAGTTTATAAGTTATTTAGTGCATCTAGCATTACTCTTTCAATTTTGGCCGTGTCGAGTGTACATAATTAAACTATTTATATTGCAAAGTGAATCAACAGAGTATCATACCATATGTGATCAAATCCGAACATATTAGCATCTCCTGTTCAAGATTACAAAAGCTGTGTACGTTTGATAGTTTTAGTTTAGTTTTGATGATGTAAACAGGTGTAATGAGTGGAGAGAGATAGAGAGAGAAATGAGGGTAATGATGATGTCATCAAAACTAAAACTAAACTAAAACGTGTAAACGAACATAGCCAAAATCTCCCAATCAAAAAGTCATTAATATTAGGGGGAATGATAATGCCAAAATTATTTTTGTTTGTGCCAAGACTGTAGTGTATAAAAGGTCTGTACACGTGGTACAAGCCTACAAGGTTTTTAAGCACTACAATTTTGGCACAAACAAAAACAGTTTTGACACAAACAAAAATGGTTTTGGCATTAGCACCACGACAGATAAGAACTACAATTTCCTATTACAAGACCCTTCATTATCTTTAAGTAGTCAAAATTGCTTGTTTGATCGATGTAACATTTCTACCACCCCGTATAGATAACCTGATAGTTGTGGATCTTCTTTCCCAACCGAGGGGCTCTGGTTGGTGGTATGTAGCCCTTGGGGCATTTTTCTTGATCAAAAAAGAAAAAAAAGAAAAAGAAAAGATCGGTGTAGCATTCTAAAACCATCTTAAGGAAAATATAGAACAAAAATGATAGGTACACAAATGATAGGTACACACCCTCTCAACCACTCTCCACCACACCCTCTCTCACATGTGTGGTGGGGCTCACACGGTGGGTCCCAGTGGGCCCCACTACACATGTGAGAGAGGGTGTGGTGGGGAGTGGTTGAGAGGGTGTGTACCTATCATTATCAAATATAGAATATGATAATGTCTGAATCAAATTTTTAAAAGATCTTTCCAAAGGGAAATAGCAAATCTTGCCCTTATATTTTAATAAATCAATTCGCCCGCGTGTTGAGTTGTCCACCCATATTAGCATCTGTGGCTCGATATGTGGTACAAGTTTGTTTCTATAAAACGGACCCGGAGTGCAAGCTGTCCCTTAGCATGTTGTTTGTGCTCGGCAATGGACGGCTCGGATCACATATTATCCAAACAAATCCGAATCGCTCTCTACTAAACAAATCCGAACCCTCCAAAGCCGAGCATAGACGACTCAGATTGGGACAACATTGATGCTGTATGGGACAACATTCCCCAATTCACCCCTTAGCCACCCACTGCCTGCAATCCCCTCACCGGTTAACGGCCACCTTCTACCACTAACCGACAACCTGTCCTCAAATGGCCATTGGTTAAAGTCAAAAGCTTATCTGAAGCTCATTATTTATGGTATTGTTGGCCAAGAAATATGAAATACCAAAAAAAGGAAATTTTTTTGGATGCCGGCCGGGCTCCACGTGACCATGCCCAAACATTCATCTCTACTGTCAAAAAGTATTTTAGTCGGCACAAATTTTTTCATTCTCTCTCTCATCTTTTTTCTCTTCAAAATTTGAGATCGTTCAAAAGTGTTTTGAATGATCGAACTGAGTGCTCGGGTACGGTCACGTGGTACCTACTCGGCATCCAAAAATTGCTCAAAAAAAAAAGTATCCAAACGCCTCCAAATGGGTCTTTAAAAAATAAAAAAATGAGGCCAACAAAGGTTTTGTATGTATCATGTATGTGTGGGTGTGCACATTCATTAGTGGTATTTACTTTGTTTTTATCATGTATGTATGTGTGGGTGGATATTTAGTGGCATTTATTTTATTTTTATCCACCACTCAACCAAGAAATTAATATAAATATTTAATAGCATTAGCGGCAGCCATCAATGAGATACTTTCCACTAATTTATTTTACATATCCAAAAGTCAACGCCCACTGACTTTCTGCTCTTTTTTTTTTTTTTTGTCTTCTTCATATGTGTTCATTGACCGCAGCTGCAGCGCAGCATATGTCTGTGCTGATGCTATTGTGCGCGGGTCCTACCCTCCACGCATGAGTAGCAGAGTAGAGATCTCATCTAGTGTGGGCAACCTCACACTGCTACAATGAACCCGCCATTCACATGTTAAGTGTGGTGGGAAATATTAAGATGCCGTAACAGTTTATTTTTAAAAAAATTATGTATATATTATCATTCATTTTTGGATAACGAACATCGGCCGACTGAGGGGTTAATGATTGCAGTATCAATTGATTTTTTTCCTTTGATAATCTGTTGAACAATTTACAAATTGGACGATTTTGATTGCTATGATGAGATCTCGGTTTAACGTACTGAGATATATTACTCCCCTAAATGCATTAACATATTATAGAGACACCTTTATCCCCGAATCTCTGTCTAGTCAAAAAGGGAAATGAAAATAAACTAAATTTACTCATTCATACATACTACTTGCAATTATTAGTGGTACCAAAAAAAAAAAAAATGTTTTCATGAGAAGAAAAACAATAAGATGAATCGCTCTAGTTTCTTTGCAAAGCATGTGTTTATTTTTTACGTACTTTTTTCCTCTAAGAATTAGTTAATTTGTCATTTGAACATATAGTCTAGATGCTAGGTTAGAGCAACTCCAACCAATGGCGGTTGCAGAATAATTTGTTAGCGAAGTTATTATATTCATGCAAGAATAAAACTAATGGTCACCGGCCAGTGACCTAATTTGCAAAATAATAATGATAAAAAAATGGTATATTCATGTAAGTAACTAAAATCACAAGTATGAGTAAATATTTGTGCTTTCAAATAAAGGGTATTCAAAATTTTGGTGGAATTAATGGATGAGAACAGGAGTCACGATGTGTTTGTTTTTATTCTTTCCAACGTAGCAAAGGACCTTCTAATTCATTGATCTGCATGCACATGAGAAAAGTCAGAATGTTCATGACATGAGCGGTGTTTCCGTTGACTCGGACGTAAGTAGAAAAAATAAAACTGCATTTCTTAACTACATTTGACATTTCTAGCTAATTTGTCTTTATAATCATCCACTTAGCGGTCGTTGAAGAACTTTGCTTAGTAAACTATTAAAATAAAGTAATGTTTAGCTTTTAAAAAATCTACCGTAACAATAGAAAGAGACATCAAACAAATTAATAGCAAAATATGAGTTAATAAATCTTAAGTTTTGGAGCTCGAATATGTAATAAATCTTCAATAAGATATTGACATTAGAAAAAATACTAGTAGAAAAAGTTGTTCTTGTCAAAGGGAGGTATCACGGTAAGAGCGTGTGCTCGACCACTTCCAATTTTTCCCCTGTCAACATTTTTAAAGTACGTAATATATAGAGTTAATCTAGTCATCTGGTGGCCGCATCATGAAACGGGTTACGGGGTGTATGATAAAGTTACAGCTGCCTCATGTTTAATCGGGGATTTTTCAAATTCTACCGTATCCATTTCCAGTGAATTGAATAAAAAGTCGTGTAATATTCGCCTCCAAATAAACGGGACAAAACATGTACCCATTAGATTTTGGGAAACTGCCATCCCTATTTTAATTAAAATGGGCCAAACGCCTATGCTGTGCACAACAGCATGCTGTGCAATTCATTTAGGGTCTATCTCGAATCCCGTTGTTTAATCCAAATAGGTCATTGTTTGTCTTGTTGAGTATGTAATCCTTGTAAAAATTCATTTTGATGGGAGATCGTTAACTGTGTTTTCGGATGGTATTTCTCTCGAAGATGGAAAATCAAGGAAACTATCGTGGGCATTTTTTTTTACAAACAATAAGCTAAATGTTCAACGATCAAACAGTTACCAATTTCCGATCAACATGAATTTTTACATAGACTCGACAAAACAAACAAAATGAATGATTCAAATCAAACAACGGGACTAGAGGTGGGCCCTAAATGAGCTGCACAGCATGCATGCATGCTGTGCACGGCACATACCTCTGACCCAATATTACAAAGTATTTGTCCATCTGGTGGAAGCACCATGGAAGGGGAACTGGGGGGTGCGTAGGATAAGGGGAAGCAATAAAGGCTGATATATCCCGAAAGTCTTCCCAAATATCCTCTCTCTGTCATCATCGCCATTATTCTTTCACTCAAAATTTATACTCCTACATATATGGTGGAGTGGACTTTCTCTCTTTCAAATTTCTGAAAGTGCTATATATCGCATCCCTCTCTCTCTCTCTCTCTAAAAATGGAGGACTTGCCGTCCGGTTATCGTCCTAACGTCGGAGTCTGCCTCATCAATTCCGACAATCAGGTATACTCTACCCGCTCAATCTATACTTCTTCTTTTCTATCACTCGTCTCTTCGCTTAATTTACACCGCTTATATAGTCTAAAAAAAAATTATTTTCTATGTTAGTGAAGTTCAAAATTTTCCCGATAAAATGTATTATTTGTAACTTCTCGTTTTGCGGACGGGAAGTTTTGATGCAAGTAGTAGTTTTTGTTGACAGTTTTACGGTAAATCGTGCGTCTTGGCTGAAAAAATCAAAAATTATAAAAAAATTTAGGTCGAAGTTGAAAAAAAAACTAAGACCTGGTAACTATTTTATACTCAATAATTTTTTTTTGTATCTATGATCATAGTTTTATCCTTTTAATTTTTTTTTGAAACCCAAGGAAAATACCAAAAAAAGAAAAAAAAAGGTCGAAAAGGTAGTTGGTGAAAATTTAGGGAAACTCACATAGTGAAGTTATGTTGGTATTGGGTCCACGTACCCAGATATGGTGGGAAGGAGAGATTATTTAGTGCTCTAGGTCATCGACACGTGGTACCCAGACCCCTTTTCTACCGCACATACCACACATTGGAGCAGAGACTACACCCTTGTCTTGGCTCTGGCTGCTCCCCATCAAATGTGGGGCAAAAGGGGGTTTGGGGTGCCACGTGGTGGCGGCCGCGTCCCAGGGGCATTGAGTAATTTTTCAGAAGAGCTTAGTCACATAATAAAGTCCTGCTCTTAGTCGCATAGTACTTTAGTAGCGCCCTGCGCTCACACTTTCAAACCTCGCTCTCGTGAATTTTAATATTTTGAGATCTCTTTAAAGACACTTTTGCACGAGCACGCACATTATGTGACTTGGGAAAGACTATCGACTAGTGGGAATATACTAGTCAATACAACCGGTTCAACTTTTAGTTTCAATAAAGTTGGTGATATAATTTGAGGATGGGAGTCTATTCATTAAAAAGAAGAGAGTATTGAACAGATTATATGGATACTTTTTTTTTGAACTAAATATGATACTTATGTTGGATATAAATTACTTGCTGAATGAACAAACTAATCTAACGGAGTAACGGGTTCTACACGATGAACGGTTTGACTCTTCAATGTAGGTTGGGTTGGGTAGGCATGAAAAGGCAAGCCTTACCCTTTCCTTTTGTGATTGATTTAAAAACCTAGGGATTTGTTTCCAGAGTTTAGGCAAACTATGCTCTCTGTCTGTTATAGACTTGTTGGATGGTAAATAAAAGAAAACAAAACAAAAATCGTAGTGGTTATGATTTGCGAGGTTTATGTGTAATTTGCATGTAATATCGAGAAAGTGTGCACTCTGTTGTTTATTTGCTGATTTAGTCATGATTCTGTTTCTATAATGGAGATATGGTAATAGTTATGTTCACTCTGTTTGTTGAAGTTGTAGGTTGAGCACCAATCGTCTTACGAGGTTTAAATTAGTAGAAAGTTGGCCCAAAACCAGATCACGATTTGAATGTGTGAAAAATTAGTGGGGAAATGAACGGTATGGCCTAAGGCCTATGTTTGTCTTGGCCTATTGCTACTCTGCAATTTTTATTTTATCTTTCTAAGCATTTCAGGGATCTGCCTAGTTGCAAAATATTTCTCTTAGAATTTTGGGCAAATGGAATATATATATATATATATATTTTGGGTAAATAAATGGAATATTGTTTACACAAGCTGAAATAGAAATCATTCTCAAATAACTCAAATTCAAAAACTGTTCCTTTGTTTCTTTGTTTTCCTTTTTCAACATGTGACTTTGTAGCAACGGGTATGCATATTCACCTCTACAAGTGTCTCTAGAATCTAGATTGTGCTTGTGCAAAACTCAGAACTTTGTGCATATGCACAGCCATACCTGTCATAAAAAATTATGGTTACTTGTATCATAGGTGAATTGCTATCCGTTAACATACATACAGGGTGGACTGTGGAGCTCCATGCAATTGTGTGGAGTACTTGACAAAGAAAGCTGATAATGGGTTTTTAAATTGTTAGACTAACCTCACTAACATTTTATTGAAACCGGTGGAATATGGTCACTGTCCCTGTCTCAAAGTGGATTGATAATTTCGTAAGACTTCAAAGAAAAATCTAATTTACCCAAAAAATAAAAGTCCTGATCTATTTTGTTGGTGCAGTACAATGTAGTCAAATTCTGGTGCGATGGCAAGCTCTATGAACTACATAGAACTTTGTGATAGGGAACCGGAAAGAGTAATCCATGGGCCCCACAACCTATTTGTATATCATCCGGGAGGATATTGATTTATGTTATCATTATTTATTTAGATGTTAGGATTTTATGTAATAGTTTTAGTTGTTATTCTAGGAGTTATCCTGTTTAGGATTTTATTCAATAGTTTTAGTTGTTATTTTAGGAGTTAACCCAATTTAGGAATCTAGATCATGTCTATCCCTTCGTTATTTTTTCAAGAACCAATTTAAAGGACTCTAATCTTTTCTATGTAGGGACTTTTTTGAAATATATGAGTTTGATTATGGTTTTGATACAGGGATATCATTACTTCCTTAGGCACAGGGATGTCTAGGGATTGTTAGGCACAGGGATGCCTCGGGTTTTGTCTGCATTTATTTATTTTCGATAGTTGTCCTGCATCACTTTGAGATCATTATTATTTTCTGTTTGTACGTTGGCCTCAATTGGAGTAGCGGGGAATTCTGCCATAGTCATGGGAAATCAACACTATGTTTATCAACACTACATTTGTTTTGATGCATGTTCTCTTTGCAATTCTTTTTTCAACATTTTCAGGCCTTTGGTTGCTTGTTAACGTCAGTACACAAGATTTTGGGGACAATGAACAATAGGTTTAATTTATACGCTAATTACGTAATGGTTTAATCTGGTTGTTTGGTAAATATTTTGAGTTCTGTCAATAAAAAAATGTGAGAAAAGGTTTGACATCATCATAGCTGCTGCACTAGGAGTCGTCCACCAAATTCTCTTCCTATTTGCTTTCTGTGGTTAAAAGATTTAAAGTTTCAGCTAGGGCAACTGCTGGATTTTAGAACACTCAAAACTTTGCATCTCTGTGTCTTTAATTTCTGAACTTTTCCCCCTTTCTCATCAAACACGTGGTAAGCATTTTCAATTTACTTATGCGAGGGTTATGAGTGAACGAAGTTAAAGGGGAAGGGGTAGTAAAATGAATTATACTTGTTTGTTAAGTAAAACCCTGCAGTTCTTCTTCTCTCTCCTTTTACAGGGGTATGTTGATGCATATGAAGAAATGGTAACTGTCTTTGATTTACTTGCATTTTATGACTTGCAGGTATTTGTGGCTTCAAGGTTGAATGTTCCAGGAGCATGGCAGATGCCTCAGGTACACCTCTTGTATTGTCTTTTTTTCCTTTGTCTTCCTGTGGTGAAAATGAAATTTTGGTTTGAATGTGTCGTGGTTCATATGGGCGAGGAAATTGCTCATAGCCAGCTTTGCAGGGCTCTAATCAGGACATTCTAAAGTAGTTTTAATAGAGAGAAAAACAGAGATTGATAACCTATTAATGCTTGGCCTTTCTTAAATGCGTCCAATAAGGATAGGACTAGGGTGTGATTTTGTGTGTACGCTATATTGTTGGTAATTTATAGGGACTATTGACAATAGGGATTAGCTTTTCAATTTCCACCCTCTATGCAATTTTTAACTCAGTACCAAGGAACCAAATTTGAAAGGTCAATACATTTCTGTTTCTTAAGAGATGGAATGTAACATTGGTCGAACCCTGAAATTCTAATGTTTCCACTGACATGTACCGAAACTTGCCAAAGTCTAAGTACTATAATGACATGTTGAATAGTTTCATTACCTATTAGAAATATCCAAGAATGACATTATCATACTTCTCCATTTTTATTTTTTAACATTTACATCATACTCCGGCTACAATTTGGAAATGTTACCACAGATACGGATTGGGGAACTTCTTTCTTTCTTGCTTTAATCATATCCAAAGGTTTTCTTTCCCTAGCTAACCAAACAACATACCGACAAAAGCGATTTTGATCCTTGTCCAGTAGCAGACCTCGGTATTCGGCTGAAGAACCCTTTATTGTTGAAAATATAAGATATCTCAAGGGCTTGCTTTTGTATGGTAACAACTAACAAGCATCAGGCACCAGCTGTTTGAGTTTTCGATTTATGTCAAATGAAAATGGCTATGTTTTGGTTGCTTGTTTTACCAACTCCTATATTTCATACATCAAAACAGCTATCTCTGTGGAAGATATAGTGCCCTTAAAATCGAAGCTGTCTGCGCCATAGCAACGTACTTCCCCCTTCTGTCATATAGGTCATTTCCTGTGAATGTCTGCTGTGTGTCCATATAGTGGGCATGCCATATGATTTTCCTTCTTTGTACTTTTAGCTGAACACGCAGCCAACCTGCAGTTTCCTATATGCTTAGGCAATGTAACTGGTCTTCTCTAGAGTACTCCCTACCTTGCTTGAGTGATTTGACTTTTAGATGTTCGCTTTAATAATACGGTTTCAGTTTGTGGTGGCTTTTTGAATTTTGAACTACTATTTTGCCCTTGTGCCAGGGTGTGAGATATCACAAATAATAATACCTTGCCCTACTTTTCCTCAGGGGATTCATCTGTAATATTATTAGTCTTCTTGGACTGTTACATGTTTTTGGCTAACATTGTTGGTACTTTTTTCACTGTTAGGGGGGAATTGAAGAAGGCGAGGAGCCAACTGCAGCAGCAATTAGGGAGTTGCGAGAAGAAACTGGGATAGTGTCTGCTGAAATACTTGCTGAGGTTTGGCTTACAAAAAAATGTCATTGTACTCTTTCATTATTATCTCGTTGGTATTACTTAAGCATGCTAAGCTGGTGGGACATGCAGTCTATGATAATGTTGTCTTGATGTCTTCTGTCTGTATGCATGTGTTAGGACTAAACATTGAGGTCTGACAATTGCTGGTTTGCCTCATAAGAAGCTTTCAACTCCATGTCCTGAAATTCTAACTTGTATTTGTATCCATACATGTCTGGAGGGTTTTTGGGAAAAGGTGAGAAGCATACACAGGATGAATTTCTTTTGATGGTTTGGCCAATTATCATATAGGGTTCAAGACCATAATGTTGTCCATTTGTTTGTCTAATGTTAACCCAGGGTTTTTTTTTTTTGATAAGTAAAAGTTAACCCAGGTTATATGAATGTGAATTCAGAAGTCGTGTTCTGTTTCGAAAAGATAAAGAAAAAGGAAAGATAAAGTAACAGGTTGACTTTTACCACGTTAAGCAGTATTTCTGAGTCAAAAGACTAAAACTATAGTGAATTCCGACTCTGCTATATCATAGCGTACAAAAAGAAACTAGAATGTGACTTAACTGTAGTGTATGTGGCCTTTAAATAATGTCTAAAGAAATTATCTGGTTTTTCAGTCCTAATTTCCAAATTTATTTAGTGCCTTTAATGAAGAAAGGAAAATACTTCACAATGTTTCAATGGACAGGTTCCAAGATGGTTGACTTACGATTTCCCACCTGCTGTAACGGCCAAAGTCAATCGTCTCTGGGGAGGTGAATGGCATGGGCAGGCGCAGAAGTGGTGAGTGTCTTGTTTTATACTGTATCTAATCCCTGTATGCTAGTGGATGATGTAATGGGCAAAAATAGATTCAGAATTCCAAGAGTTTTGATTCTTGAACTGTAGTATTGAAAAGAATAGTCTTCCGAAATTGGGAAAGAAACACAGTTGCTATTCACTTTTCTTTTTGGTCTTCTGGCTTTATGCCTTTCTTCCCATGTTCAGATACTTGTCTTTACCCATCATGCTAAGCAAGTAGACAAAGGCACATTGGTTCAATGCTTGATGTTTGTCACTAAAAGAGTTTCCATCAGCATGTTCATACGGCGTAGAAGCCCAAGTTATTTTATTAAGTGCCAAATACGCTGTTTTGGAAGCATTACATACATCAACAGTAACATTGTTCCCATTTTGTCTGTCGAGAAACTAAATTCAGAGATATGATTGACGTACCACTGTCAACCAAAAAGCCCTTCCCTTTTCGTGTGTATCGAGCAAAAAGTCTACCATCCCGAGTACTCCCCTTCCTCCATGAAATAAGGCAGCTAGGCAAGCTTGATGGAAAGAGTATAGAAGTTAATCCAGTACCCTGGCAACATTCAAGGACCGAACTAAAAACATTCAAGAACAGAACCTCTTGTCCACACACATAATTCATGTTCTCTGCATTACTATTACTTTCCATATGTTAGTTTGGTTTCAACTTGGACTGCCTAAGGATTCAAACTCAAGCTTGCGAAAATTGTTATCAATCATTTCTTATCAATGAAAACATAGATTAGCTTTTTAGTGTCGATACCACCTCAGGCTCAGGGTCTGGAATAAAGAAAGTGTATAGGACTGCTTGTTGTTCAAATCTAGCATAAGAAAGAATTTGGCAACTGGCAGGTTTCTGATGAGATTGACGAAAGATGAAAGCGAGGTCAACTTAGCAAGTGGTGAAGCAGAAACAGAGTTTTCAGAGTGGAAATGGGCAAGCCCTGATGAAGTCATTGAGCAGGTGTGTTGCTAAGGTCTTTCAAAGAAAAAAAAAACAAGGGAGGATAATAAGTAGAAAGGCCTTTTCTTCTCCCTGTCCTCACATTTGCCTTTAAAGTGATATATTTGGAACTTCAATTTCCTTTTATCTAATAAAAAGAGGTTTGCATAATTGCATCATGGATTTTGGAGGGAAAAGAAAAGAAAAGGTAAGGTAAGGTAAGGTATTCTTCTTCATTACACAGACACGGCAATGAAGCAGAAACTATATTACTTTTCCATAACAATTCCTCCACAAATCCAAGTTCTAAACATAGTATCATTTTCTAATCTCTTTTGTTTGAACGAAACAATGAAAAATATTTCCCTTTCTTTTTCTTTGGAAAACCAAATGGAGAAAACAATTTCTTTCCACAATATTTATCTTTTTCTCACTGTTTCTTTCCCTTCCACAAGTTCCAAATCCATCTAAATTTACTTGTTTGTTTGTTAACGGCTCTACGTAAACATTTCTGTGATTGATTACAGGCAGTAGACTACAAGAGGCCAACATATGAGGAAGTCATGACAACATTCAAGCCGTACCTCTCTGAAAGGGGAATAGCTGCTAAATGTCAATCGACGAAATGGTGAACTTAGCGTATGTGTCCCATAACTTCTCCATGTCTTTAGCTCAATCTATTATTGAAATTTGTAATGTAGGATTTTGGTTTGCTCTTTGTAAAGAGATATGGAAGAAACCGTGAAGTAGGTGTTGGCTTAAAGGGTAATAAGATAGTTGTTTAAATCTTTTTCATGTTTTTTGTTTGAGAAATTCGCAATTGAAGTGTGAGTGAGAAGTTTGTTAGAAAGAGTAGTGATGAATTTGTGATTATGTTGATTGGAAACATTTTATAGCTTTGAATATTGTTGAACTTTATCCTGGATATCCAAACAGGACCTTAGGGGAAAACGTGGTGTGAAAAATGAACTGGAATGATGAGGCATTCATTGATTAAACATAGCTATAAATGCCATGTTCGTTTCCCAGTTTAGTTTTAGTTTTAGTTTTGATGACATCATCATTTCCCTCATTTCTCTCTCTATCTCTCTCCACTCATTACACCTGATGACATAATCAAAACTAAACTAAACTATTTAACCAAACACAACCAAAGTCTTTCGGGTGTGAAATCTCCAGCACACTAAGATAAATCCCTCTCAAAGATACAAAGGTACAATCAGGTCAGAATCAAGTGTAAGTTGACCAAAATGCCCGATTTCAAATAAAAGGAAAGATTTATACAGATTAAATTTCCACAATCTCTCTTCAATATCAGAACGTGCAATGATAATAATTTAAGAGACATGGTTTCCTTATTCCAAAAATCGTGAAATTATGTAATAGCACTATAAATCCTAGAGAGGGTGGTGAATAGGACTGTGAATTAAAAATTTAACAAGAAGAAGTAGAAATCAATCACCCAAACTCCATGGCAAATCAACCAATCACAACAAGTTCAATATGGAGAAATTAAACTAAGGAGACAAGACACGCAATATATGTCGAATTACTTAGGGTCTAACACCCTAAGTATACCACCAGGGGGGTGGCCCAGTGGTGGAGGCATCCGCCTCCCCCTCGACTCCTGAAAGAGTTAAAGATCCGTTCCTGGACTCTGCTGGGGGGGTGTGAAGCACTCCACTGGTGCCCTGGTGGTAGGTCCCTCCAATTGGGTTGGGTTAAATCTGGCTGTCAACTGGTGACCCCAGGGCCAGGGCCTCAAGGTGCAGTGAAGTCCACACCAGAGCACCTTTTTTACTGTTCAAAAAAAAAAAAAAAAAAAAACACCCTAAGTATAAAACCACGGTCTTACACTACTACTCCCAACATTTTTTCACTCTCTGAAAGGGCCTAAAACCCTAGGGTATTCTATAAAAGTGCCTAAACATAAACCTAAATCCTAGAATATCCTAATAAAAGTGCCTAAAACCATAGTGTATTCTATGAAAATGTCTAAACCACTAAAACCCAAAACCCTATAATAAGAAAGTGCACCCTAAACCGAAACCCTAAGGTACCCTAATGAAAGTGCCTAAACCCTTAAAACCATATGAAAGTGTTTAAACTTCTAAAACCCTATGTAATCATATGATACCCTAAATGACTAAACCCAAAAAAAGAGTGACTGACCTTAATGGTAATAAATATTTGTTTTTACCTTAATGGTAATTGTTTCAATAAACTTCAACCATCTTCCATGGCAAGACATCAATCGAGGAAGAAGTATAAAATTTCTCTTATATAAAACGTGGATACATTAAAAACATTTTTCTTTTTTTGCTTGAATTAGTCTGAAGAGGTTAATTTGTAGGTTAGCTCTCGAAAATAAATATTTTTTTAGATTAGGCCTAGAGCACTCAAAATCCTTGGACCGGCCCTGCTTCCTCATGGTGTTCTAAGGCTTTCCCTATTGCGCGTTGGGCCTCATTCAGTTGTCAGTAAAGTATGAAAAAGGATGGGAAAATCAATTTTTTCGTAACTTTTGAGGTGTTCAATTACCAAGAAGATAATGGAACCAACAAAATTATTTTTCCCACTAAGACTCACTTTCCCTCACAATGCATTCAGCAAAAAGGTAAGGAATTATGTATCCTGAGAAAGTTTACTCTTGCTAATTACGCTTTCCTCGAAACATCCTTTATCAAGTGGGTAAATAATATGGGCTAGTCGTGATGGCCCATTGGACAACACTAACGATACGATTCTCTTTCTAGTAGGTAGCATAATAAAAGGAGTAAAAGGAGGGCCGAAAACAAACGTCGATGCACTGGAAGCTGAATTTCCGTGGGGAAGAGGCGTTAAAACATGGAAGAGAGATCATGCCATCCTCTCCCTGATACCACTGTCAACTTTGGTTCTCTCTCTCTCTCTCTCTCTCTCTCTCTCTCTCTGTATGTGTGTGTGTGTAATGAGTATATATATGTATAAAGCTTGGGAGTTAGGGTTTGCTTCTCACCAAAATTCTAGTACCACACACAAACACT
Source organism: Vaccinium vitis-idaea (assembly GCA_963854785.1). Classification (NCBI taxonomy): domain Eukaryota; kingdom Viridiplantae; phylum Streptophyta; class Magnoliopsida; order Ericales; family Ericaceae; genus Vaccinium; species Vaccinium vitis-idaea. Next base: position 46,947,018 of record OY978215.1, read on the forward strand.
TACACAGGAAGGTGGGCCCCACACACACCTCCAGGGGAGGGGAGGTGTGTGTGGGCCCCACCTCCGTTGTGAGTGAATGTGTAAGTATTTGTGTGTGGTGGTTGCAAATACATTGTCTGTGTTTTTTGTGCGGAAATTCTGCGCAGGAAGTTCTGTATAGTTTAGTTTTTATGATGTGTCAATGTGTATTGTATGGGTGGAAGTAGCCCATCTACTTGTGTGTTTGGTTTTGGCCAAGTACTTATCATTGATCAGCAATAAATGCTTTAGGAAAAATCTTAAGGCTGTCAAAGAACATTCTTTGACCGGTACGAGTGTATGTTTGCCGGCAAGGGTGTTTGTATTCTACCGGTAAAAATACATTCTTACCGGTCCAAGAATAGTCTTAATAGTGACAGCCTACTAGAAGGATCCAATGCTTTATATTTGGCACAGAAAGGTGTAATCTCCCCTTTAATAAGTAATCTAATGATCATTGTGGTGAAAATTGTGAGCTAATCAACTGTCACTCGATGACTTAGAGGTTTTGAAGGACTCGGTATATTACAAGGTCTCAGAATTCACAATTACACAAAAATTTTACTAAAAGGGAACGTTTATTTTTGCCAATAATACAATTATTGTGGCAAAAACCGAAAACACACTTTTTTGTTTCAGGTATGGACTATTCTATTATGGCTCATGTTCAATTTCACATCCCATACTCTGATAAAAAAATTCATGTCCTGATATGATTACTTCATACATTTGGAAGAATCGGTGCAACACGGGGCTGAATGATGCTATAATAACAGATTAGATGTTTCGTGTTAGTTGAACATTTGGTATCTTTACCGTTCTCTGCAGAAGTAGCAAGATCATTGAGAGATACACGACCAGCTCACTACACACTGAAGATCGAGTCCTTCTCTCTACTCTCCCAGATATTGGAAGATGCTCGAGTGCAGAACTACGAATCAGACATCTTCGAAGCCGGTGGCTTCAAATGGTTGAGCTGATGAACTCTTCTTATATGCTGTTGTCTTTGTTGTCTTCTCGTTAGGGCATAAACACACTGACTATTAGTAGGTTTTTGTGTTGAAGGAAATTGTCTCTCTACCCACGCGGTGATAAAGAAAGAAACGGGGAAGGATACATCTCTTTGTACTTGGTAATAGCAGAGACAAATAGTTTACCTCTCGGTTGGGAGGTCAACGTAGACTTCAAATTGTTTGTGTTTGATCAGATACGCGACCAGTACATGACAATTCAAGGTAGTCTTATTGTTAGTAATATAATTTCTCCTTTCTACATGAGTAATGTTTCTAAGTTTTCAACCTTGTGCATATTAGTTGCACTCTGCAGACCTGATATTCTTCTGTACCAATAATCGAATACTCAGGAATGAACGGGAAGGTGAGGCACTTTCATAGGATGAAAACCGAATGGGGCTTTTCCCAGTTAGTCCCACTTAGTAGCTTCAATGACATTGCTAATGGATACCTCATCAAAGACGTGTGCGTGTTTGGAGCAGAAGTTTCTGTGGTAAATGATACCGGCAGAGGAGAATGTCTTACCTTATTGAAGGGAGTTGGCAGTACTCACACTTGGAAGATTGACAATTTTTCATCTCTAGGTGGCCCATTTCATTACTCTGAGGTCTTTACTATTGATGAACGAAAGTGGTACTCAAACGTCAATTTCCCTTTTCTTACCTACATTTAGCAGATTGTTGATATGACAATTAACCGCAGTTAATTTGTGGTTTCCTTGAACAAATCTAGGAAGTTATTGCTCTTTCCGAAAGGCGTTTCAGAGGCAAAGGACAAATACATGTCTCTTTTTCTCCAGTTAGAGCATATGGATACATTTCCTCCTGAACGTCAAACATATGCCAAACGCACACTGCGTATAGTGAACCAGAACCGTGGCCGGCATGTGGAAGTCACTGGTAATGTTACATTTCCATCGCAAACCATATTAGATCTTCAACAATTTCTTTTTCCTTTTGAAGCACAAAATAAGTAGAGTGAGGCTCCAACCAGAAGTTTGTGATCGCATTTGACAAAAAACCTACATCATGGGAATTCAATTTGTTTTTTGGAGATTATGATCAAGAAGAGCTTTCTTATTAAATAGTTATTCTCTTGCAGGAACCAAGTGTTATAGTGGTTCGAGTTCCATTTGGGGTTGGCGCAACTTCTTGCCGTTGACCGATCTCTGTGATGCTTCCAAGGGCTTCCTTGTGAACAATACCATAATTTTTCAAGCTGAAGTTAGAGTGTTATCCACAGTGAAGAATTTCTGAGGGTACAACACGTACTTAAGCTTTTTATTTCACCAATAACAAAATGTTGAGCAATGCTAGGAACACAACTTTAGAAGTCATTGGATGCATATAGGCCACATGCATCGATCAGCTCCGGACATAGTTGTGTTCTAAAGTTGTGTTCAATTGCTGTTTCTCGTGTTTTAGTCACCTTTCAATGGCTCCCTTAATTATGTGGGACTTCATATTATGCATGAATTTACTGTTTGGTTATTTCATTCGAAAGCCTTGTCTATAGCCGTTGGATGCATGTAGGCCACGTGGATCGATTGGCTCTAGACACAGTTGTGTTCCTTGACTTTTTTAAAGAAGTTAGCATCCATGTCTTGCTAATGAGTTAAGATCCTTCTCCCCTCTACGCCCACTCTCCAGAATCCTTGGAATATCTCCTCTATTTTTGTATTTGTTTTTGTTTTTGTTTTTGTCAGATCCATCTAAGAGTAAAAACTCTGGGTTGGGGACTCGCTGGATATTAAACACTCTCTTGAAACAGCCATCATTTGAAATTCTGAATTCTGATACTCGAATTCTAGCATTCTCTGGTATAATATTTGAAAAAATCGCAAGTCATAAGCGTAATGTTCTTATTTTTGGTTCTTCCCCTGGTCCTCCTCAGGTTCTTCTCCGGCCCTTCGTCTCTCTCACTCTGTCAAACCGGCTAACAATGATTTTCAACTGCCTGTTCTGAACAAGAAGACTATTCTTCCTGCTACTTTTCTTGTATTATTTGTCTAGTTTTCTAGTGCTTCATTGTCATGCTTTTCGCTACATCTGGTTTCACTTCTGCTTGTTCCTCCTCCTACTCCGATTCCTAAGTTGCACGAATCTTTGTTCATATTCCGAAGCCACATACACTTGTACTAACTCAACTCTGAATTATTGTTAGAATAGCTTTTGTCCCACATTGCCTAGCTACATATTGCATTCTTCTCTCTCATAATATAAATAAAGTCTTATGTGTTTGGGTTCGTTAACACCCTTACACTTCTCTCTCTCTCTCTCTCCTAAATAACATGGTATCAAAGCCACCCTTATCCCAAACCTAATCATAATCCAAACCTATATCCCGCCATCCATCGTCATCACACCGCCAACCTTCCTCACCATAATCACCATTGTCATTGACTGTTCACGCAATTACTGTTCATCGGCTACTGTTCACGTAATTACTGTTCATCGACTACTGTTCACGAGTTTACTGTTCATGACTACTGTTCACGCGATCACTGTTCATGCAATTGATGTTCAACCCATCAAAAACCGACAGCCATAAACTCTCAATCGACAGCCATTACCGCTTCAAAAAACCCTAAAACGACTACCATCTACCTTTACAGCCCTAAAAACCCTAAATAGAACCCTTTAAAACCCTAATCCCGTGGCTCGAAATTCATACCTGGTACTCATCTGGATCGATTGTCTGGTTCGACACTTCTTTAGAGTTGTGTGGGTCGATTTTCTTGTCGGTTGTCTGGTTCGATGGCTTCTTGATTACTCTTCGTCGGAACTCGTCAAAGCTATTGATCAATCTTCTGATCGGTGACTACCTGTTTATGGGTCTTCCGCTGCTGTTCAATCCCAAAACAGTTTTTGTTCTTGATTTCGGTATGGCTTGAATTGGTTACTACTTTATGTTGGGAATTAAAATTCGTGTCTGCTATGGTTCATTGTTGATGTGTTGGTTGGTTGATGAGAACAATAATAGTATTATGGGTGTTTAAGCTGGGTCAGTTGATTATCTCCGTCTGGTGTCCTTTGATGTTCAAGTCTGATTTGTGGATATCGAATCTCTCCACTGGTGGCTGCACGACTGTTTTCCGGTATTTTGATCATGCTCACTTGAGTTCTTTATTATTCACATGTTGATTATTGGAGTTGTTGGTGGGTTAGTCTGATGTCTGCAGTTGTTGGTTGGTTGTTGAAGTTTGTGCTTTGGTTGGTTGTCAGTTTTAATTGTTTTCTGATCGATTGATTGGGTGGAGTTGTGGTTGGTTTCTCCCGCCAGGTTAGTGGTTGGTTGTTTTGTTGGTCAATTTTTTGATTGATTGGTAGATGTTGATTTCATACGGTGGATAGTAGCAAGCTTGTTTGGTTGCTAGTAGATTTCGAGTTGATTTTTTGGGTTTGTTTATGATGAGTTCTGCTTCAGTTGTTTCTGGTAGTTTTGGCCATGGTTTTGGTGGTCGTGATTCTAATTTCCATCGTGGTGGTGGTTTTAGTCGTGGTCGCATGTCAGGGGGAGGTAGTTCTCGTCGTGGTAGTTCTGATTATGGTACCCGACAGTGTACCCATTGTGGGGGTACAAATCATATAGTTGAGTATTGTTATGATCTTCATGGTTTTCCCCAGGCTCAACAGGTTGCTATTTCTGAGGCTGCTGGACAGTTTACTCATTCTTCTGCCAACAGTAGGGTGGCTATCTCAGTAGAGGAGTATCAGCAGTACCAACGCCTTTTGTCACTTCAGACAAATTCTTCCATTGCTACGTTATCTCAGACAGGTTCCTCCGTTGCTTGCATTGCGTCTTCTCATTCTTCTAATCATTGGGTTATTGATTCTGGTGCATCTGATCATATGACTGGTACTCCTTCTATTCTTTCTGGTCGTCAGTCTCTTGGTAAACCATCTCGTGTTACCTTAGCTGATGGTTCTACCACCAATGTTACTGGTTTGGGTTTTGTTCATGTTACTTCCTCTCTTACTTTAGACTCCATACTACAAGTTCCTCGTTTTCCATTAAATCTTATGTCTGTTAGTAAACTTACCAAAACTTTGAATTGCTCAGTCACATTCTTCCCTAATGGTTGTGTGTTTCAGGATCTCAAGACGGGAAGGAAGATTGGTGGCGGTGTTGAACGTGGTGGCCTGTATTACTTTACCGATGATGTTTACCCTGGCTCAGTTGCTCTTCAGTCATCAGTGTCACCATATCAACATCATTGTCGTCTTGGTCATCCATCACTTGAGAACCTCAAAAGGCTAGTGCCTTCATGTAGCCGTGTGAATGCTTTGCCACGTGAAGTCTGTGAGTTTAGTAAACATCATAGAGTGTCTTTTTATCCTAGGGTTGAGAGTCGTGCATCGCGTCCTTTTGAGTTAGTTCATTCTGATATTTGGGGTCCAATGCATGTTCCTAACATTTTTGGCTTTCAGTATTATGTTATTTTTGTCGATGATTTCTCTCGTGTTACCTATCTTTATCTCATGAAAAAGAGGTCCGAGTTATCTTCTATTTTTCAGTCATTTTATATGGAAATCAAAACCCAGTTTGATACTTGCATCCGCATATTTCGTTCTGATAATGCCCGTGAATATTTTAAAAATACTCTTTCTCAATTTTTTGACGATCACGGTATTATCCACCAGTCCTCTTGTGCTCGGACTCCACAACAAAATGGAGTTGCCGAACGCAAGATTCGACATTTATCAGAAGTTATGCGTGCAATGTTATTTCAAATGAAAGTTCCTAAGTCTTATTGGAGTGACGTAGTTCTTACTGCTTGCTATTTGATTAATCGTATGCCCTCTACTGTTCTTAGAGGTCAAATACCCCATAAGGTATTGTTTCCCAGTCGTCCCCTTCACTCATTACCCCTTCGGATTTTTGGGTGCACGTGTTATGTTCATGCTCTGGATACTGACCGGAGCAAACTTGACCCTCGCTCCATTAGGTGCATTTTTCTTGGTTACTCTCGGACTCAGAAAGGGTATAAGTGTTATTCTACATCTTTACGTCGTCATTTTGTGTGTGCTGATGTCACATTTAATGAGTCGCTCCCGTTTTATTCGGAGCCTGTCAGTACAAATGATCGGTTTGCATCTGAGTCTGTGTTTCCTTTAGCTGTCCCGTCAGGTACTGGACTTCCTCCACCAAAACCTTTGCAGGTGTATGTTCGTCGTCCGAAACTGCCACCGGTGCCATCTCAGCTTGAGCCACCAGCACCATCGCATTCTGAGCCATCTGAGCACACAGGCCCACCTTCGCCCACCGCTCCGTCTTCCCCTTCGTTGCGAGATCCAGATGATCTTGATCGTCCTATTGCCCATCGTAAAGGTATTCGGTCTTGCACTATACATCCTATTGCTCAGTTTGTTTCATATAACCATTTGTCACCATCGCTTCGTGCTTTTACTACTTCGATTTCTTCCGTTTTTGTTCCTAACACTGTTCAGGAGGCTTTATCTGTGTCTGAGTGGCGGAAAGCAATGGAGGATGAGATGTCTTCTCTTCATCATAATGGCACTTGGGAGTTGGTTTCTCTTCCTGCTGGTAAAACTACTGTTGGCTGTCGTTGGGTATTCACTGTCAAGTATCATCCGGATGGCACTATTGAGCGGTATAAGGCCCGCCTTGTAGCCAAAGGCTATACGCAAACATATGGGGTTGATTATGCAGAGACCTTTTCCCCAGTTGCCAAGATAAACTCTGTTCGGATTCTTATCTCTCTTGCTGCTAATCAAGGTTGGCCCTTATTTCAATTGGATGTCAAGAATGCCTTCTTACATGGTGATCTGATTGAGGAGGTCTATATGGAGCAACCTCCTGGGTTTGTTGCTCAGGGGGAGCGTTCTCGGGTTTGTCGTCTTCGCAAAGCTTTATATGGTCTGAAGCAATCCCCTCGAGCTTGGTTTGGTCGGTTTAGTGATGCTGTGATGCAGTTTGGTATGCGTCGATCTCATTCGGATCACTCTCTTTTCTCTCTTCAGTCCGAGCGTGGGAAAATAATATTGATTGTGTATGTAGATGATATCATTATTACTGGCGATGATCAGAAAGGTATTGATGAGTTGAAGCATTTTTTACAGCGACAGTTCCATACTAAAGATTTGGGTAAGCTACGATATTTTTTGGGTATTGAGGTAGCAAGATCCAAAGATGGAATTAGTTTGTCCCAACGGAAGTATGCATTGGATATTCTTGAGGAGACAGGTTTATTGGGAGCAAAACCTGTGGAGACCCCAATGGATCCTAATGTGAAACTTTGTGTTGATCAGGGGGAGATATTTTCTCATCCAGACCGTTATTGTCGCTTAGTTGGTAAGTTGAATTACCTTACCAATACACGTCCTGATATCTCCTTCGCTGTAAGTGTGGTGAGTCAGTTTATGTCAGCTCCTCGTCTTCCACACTGGGAAGCTTGTCTTCGTATTGTGAAATACCTTAAGGCTCATCCTGGACGTGGTTTGTTTTATCGGTCTAATGGTCATTTGCGTGTTGAAGCCTTTACCGACGCTGATTGGGCAGGATCACCATCTGATAGACGGTCCACTACTGGGTACTGCACCTTTGTTGGAGGCAATTTAGTTACATGGAAAAGCAAGAAACAAACAGTGGTCGCAAGGTCCAGCGCAGAAGCGGAGTATCGAGCCATGGCACACACATCTTGTGAGATTGTGTGGTTGAGAGCTTTACTCAAGGAGTTAGGTTTTGATGTGGAGTTACCTATTCCTATGTATTGTGATAATCAAGCGGCGATTCATATTGCTTCAAATCCAGTATTCCATGAGAGAACAAAACATATTGAAGTTGATTGTCACATTGTTCGTGAGAAGATAGATGGTGGTGTGTTGTCTACTCCATTTGTTCCTACAGGAGCTCAGTTGGCTGATATCTTCACCAAACCATTGTTTAAACCGCGTTTAGAGTTTTTATGTAACAAGCTGGGATTTTGTGATATTTATTCTCCAGCTTGAGGGGGAGTATTAGAATAGCTTTTGTACCACATTGCCTAGCTACATATTTGAGCAGGTGGCAGATAGTAGAGATTCAAGGTTTTCAATAGCTACACTTTGCTCTGATTCGGCCTGAATGAACAAAAGATGAAGCCGGTTTTTTCTGGTTCTAGAGGACCCTGTTGGTTTTTCGCTTGTTTTGAATATAGTTTCCTCCCTTTTCAGTACCTTTTTTTTTTTTTTTTGAAATCTCAAATTGGTTGGTGTTGCTGCATTAGGCTTCTAACGGTAATTTTGATATCTATGTAAATTATGCTTCTGTGAATCAATGGAGTTCTTTCGGGTTTCTTCTTTTCGGTCGATTCGCGCTTCTGGTTTGGCCAAATTAGATCACTTTGGTAGCCAAGAAGCACTCGAAAGCCGCCATGCAAGACCAAACGGTGAATTAACTTTTCATGAATTATGGTGCTAAAGCATTTTGCTTTTGTGGTACCAGAATATGGGCCTTACAATGAATGAGGATTGGGGTGAGTATGGCCTAAATTAATGTGTCTCAAAGATGGTCGTAGTAGTATTTTATTTTTATTTTTTTTAACACGAGGTCGTAGTAGTATTATTTTGGTGATTTTATTGTTTCATTTTTCGCCAAAAACTTTGGAATCAATCATTCATCTTGACAAGATGAATCAGAGAAGTACAATAATAAGCACATCAGTTGAAAAAAGTTTAGGTGCAGGCAACACTAGGGACAATAAATATAAGTTGATGTCCGGGTCAATTTGCGCATACCTCGACTAATTTCGGGAGCTTGGAGGTAATGACCCGGCATAACCCCATAATTCCCAGGTGAGTGCAAGCTAGCCTTGACAGCTGATTACAGGGGAGGAAAAAAAAAAAAAGGGTAAGCTCTTTCATACTTTCTTTTGTCATCAGGGAACTTTCTTTTTGCTTTTGGCCTTAATTTTTTTACTTAATCAAATTAAACTCCTCCCGTCTAGGCAAATGAGTAATCTACAAAATTTGATCTAAATCGAACAAAAATTCATAAAGACAAACAAAATACCGAAACTTAATTTAGCCAAAAGGACCCGTTATTCTGATGCTTATGAAATCCCACAGGGCTGCCGCGCCACTCATTGCACCCTGCCTGATATTCGCAATGACCTACTTTGTTCACTTCACATTTCCAAAAAGATTCTATCCCCATCTCTCATCTCTCCAATCATTAATCATATTTCTCTCTCTACTCATAATCCTCTATCCAATCATTATTCTCATTTCTCTCTCTATCTCTCTCCAGCCTCCAATTATTACCTCTAATTATTACTTTTTCCAAAAATCCATCCAAACACTATCTCAAAAATATTTCTCAAAATATTCTTCTCAAAACTCTCAACCAAACACAGTGCTTATCTTTCAGCCTGATTTGTTTGTAACGGCATTTCGAGTTGGGTTACTCGGCTTGATAGTGTAAGTGCATAACCATAGCCCAAGTGATTTGGGTACTTATTCCAAGTTAAATTGTGTTAAAATTCCCTTCTCAACCCAATCAAAGTTAACAACAACGTGGAATCAGGCCACCCCTTGCAAGGCTTGCTAGTTAGGGCGAGTGCCAGGCTTTAGGGTAGTCCTCAAGGTCTGGGGTTCGATTCCCCACCAGGTAAGTATCCTTGCAGTAAGTGGTGGGCTGTGAATGGTGTGGCCGCACTAGTTCCTCCGGAGGTTGGGTCACGTAGTTGGGTCCATTAGTGGCCTGACTGTGGAGTTGTTCCTTCATCATCAAAAAAAAAAAAAGTGTGTTCAAATTCCCTTCCCTTGCCCGGATTGTAGTTTATCAAATTGGTAATGTTCTTAGATGTACTATAATTTGAAAACAGCCAAGGGAGATGTCATTGTGGTATGTGGAAATGGGTTGAGATAAGGCTACTCTATGGTCATAAATGATTTTTCCATGACATGCTCAATAACTGGGGAAAAAAACTAAGGGTTGCTAAAAATTTGAGTTGTCATTGGAGAGCACTGTTCGAATTTTACCGGATGTCCCCGAAGGGACAGTGATTTTGGAGTGTAAAATGTAAGAAAATGTGCTTTTGTAATGTGGAAGGCTCTGCTACATTGTCTTTTTCCCATCACACAAATCCTTGTTCAAACCTAGCTCAGCTTGAGAGACTGATGAAAGCATGCAGAAAGTCAAGGGGCCTAAAGCGAATATTAATAACGGGGCCCCTTTTGTGGGGTACCAAAGTCGGAAGAGCCCCGAATATTTGTAAATTTTCAGGGGCCTAAAGCGGCAGCACTTCAAGCTTTAGCTCATTGCCGGCTATGAGAGCATGGAACGAAAGGAAAATGACTAATTCTCCAGTCAAAAGTGTCATGAACCTGTGATTAGGACACCGAATGGACATCATAACTTGAAGCTACTTAAATATACTATCCTGTAGATTTACAAAACTATGTGAGTCATTGCACAAAATTATCCTCCACCAGTTTACCATATGCTACCGTAACTCACCATAAAAACTGAAAATTTACTACTACCAGATTTCACACAAAAAAACAAGCCAAACAGCTTCATTGTCCAATCTACTACTAGATTTCACGAACTTCATTGTCCATTCAGACTGTCTGTAGCTAAATCAGTCATCATTCACATGCATCGCCACTCTAAAATCAAAGATGACAAAGAGCTATTGACCAATTATTGTTAATGACAAGCATCTAAACAAGCCAAACAGCTTGAGAGATACAAAAGCTACCGTAGCGTTCTTTTCGTAGATTGGGACCTTTCGAAAACCTTCACGAAGACACAAAATATATCTCGTGTAGGCAGCTCGCACCATTATTTGGTACGCTTTCATTACACAAAAAAGGTGAACAACGGATTACCTACTCGATGAAGGTTTCACTATCCTCCCGCACAGTAGCATGAAGATCTGGTAGATCAGCGCTTTCTGAAAACTTTATCCATCTCTTTCTCTTGACATGCTTGATACAAGGCTGCATCACAAGCCCAATCACAACAGCAGCAAGACTGACACCCATCACTTTGAGCGAAGAAAGAGCCAAAACAACTAAAATCAGTATGGTAGGAGGAACACACATCAAAACCGATCCCACTGTTCCCAAAGGTATCTTGTAAGGCCGAGATGCAGCCGGGTGTTTCATTCTGAGCACTATAAATGCTATGAACTCTAAAATCATTCCAAAACAATACAGAATGTTTTCTGCAGCCACTATCTCTTGAAAGCTCATCCACGAAAGCATAATCACTCCAGAAGCTGAAAACAAGATGCCAACAAGAGGAGTTCCGTGACGGGATCTCGTGGCAAAAATTTCTGGAAGCATCCCTCTTTCTGCCATACCAAGAAGTTGAAAAGAATCGCTGCTCATTTCGGTCACAAACATGCCCATATTAGACATTGCAGCAGCCGCTTGGATCCAAATACTCAACCACACTCCACCAACCATCTTAGCAATATCTGAGAAGTACCCATCAGTCCACAACTCACGGTTGACTGGTATAGCTCCCGTGCCAATGAGCAGAGGAAAGAAATACCCACAAACAACTAGGATCAAAGCATAAAATAAGGCCTTTGGTAGAGTCTTCTTCGGATTATCCACCTCTCCGGCAAGCGTACTGATTGAATCCCAATAATTCAAATTCCAAAACAGAGTGTTCAGATACAAATTCCAGTTGACACTATGTAAATCTACCATTAACCATCTTGAAGGCCTTATTTCTGGGATTGCAATAAGTCCCATGACTACGAATGGCAGGAGTGAGAGAACACCCAACAGAACAGCAACCCACCCAACAATGGTTAAACCCCTGTAATTCATGTAAGTGAGGAGAGCAGTCAAAACTAATATTGCAGCGACCCTTGGTAAACCACCACCTAATTCTGGAATCGCAGATTTCAAGTAGTCGAGAAACAAAACCGGGTAGAGAGCATTATCGATTACCCCACTTAGCCATTTCATCCAACCCTGCTGAAATCCCCAATAGTCACCCAACGCGGACGAAACCCAAACCACATAGCCACCATCTTCTGGGAACATCGTACCCATTTCAGCAGTTATTAGGGCTTCGGGTATGCTCCATATGAAAGGGAATACCAAGAACCCAGCTAGGGCTAGAAGGGGCCCAGCTGCCTGCACACTGTCCTCAACTCCAAATGGCCCCCCTGAGACCTCATAGAAGATGAGAAAAATAAGGGGCAAGACTGAGACTTTCCTAGCATTATTGTTTACCATTGGAGAGGTTACTTCATTAATCCCTACATAGGATGCACCATTGTATTCTCCCATAGCAATCCCAGTTTGCCTATTAGCTATATTCCTGAATTTCTGCATTCAAAGTCGAATTCATCACATAGTAAAGGTCCTTTTCCACTTCAAAAAAGTAAATGAAACAACTGAAGAAGGCCTAGATGCAAATAATGCCAACCAAAATTAACACATTTCAAATCATTTTGATACACTTCCATTAGAATCCCAAACAGTGTTTACCTCTTAACCACCACCCAATGGACGCGGTTAGCAGTTTCAATTGATACATTAATACCCCTAGGAAAAAATAATCATGTAATGGCATCATGAGATTGTCGAAAACTAAAAAGTATGTCAAATCAAACAAGGGATTGATCTATATTGAACCCGAGTGATATTGTGATCTAAAACAAACCCTGGGTTATAGCTTTCGCTGCTTGTAGACAAACAAATTACTCATAAACTTATGGGTATATCTCTTGAGATATGATTAATTGAACAAGGTGGGAAAGTGGGTTACATGGAAATAGTGATAAATAATGAAAAACTATCGAGAGAGAGCGGTGAGGAATAGACAAACAAACCATGAACGAAACGCAGCTCTATCTGGGCTTCGGTGTGCATCTCCCGTCATAGTAGAACCAAACCCGAAAGGAAATTAGACAATCTTCAGCTCCAGCCGGACCTATATATACATGGGTATGTGGAGAGAGAGAGAGAGAGAGAGAGGGAGAAGGGAAAGTGGACGGAATTGGAATTAGAGGAATCGGTGAGGGAGGGAGACTTGTCAAGATCTGTACTCTACAGTAGGAGTAAAAGACAATCTTTGCAGTAACTGTCAGTTTGCCAAATTGCAAACCAGATCAAACCAAATAGCTTATTTACATTTTTAGTCTCCGAATTATTAGCAAGTGGCCAATTTCGTCCCCAATTTAAATATTTGTTTAATTTCATCCCCGATGTTTAAAATGTGTCTCAATTTGGTCCCCTTTCCTAATGTCATCCATGTAGTCCGTCAAAATGGAGGGCATAAGTGGTATTTTAAACCCACCCTTTCCCCCCTCCTCTTTCGGATCTACTTCAACAATTTGGTAAATAATCTTCTTCTTCTTCTTGAGCTACCGGTAACAAATTAAATTACTAATAGAGATCTTTAATTCGATACGAAAAAATTTGAAAATTTTTGTTCCGAAAAATGCACGTTTTTTTTAGGTCTTTATGTTTTACCACATATAGTGCTGTAAATATCTTTAAAAAACTAAAAGATCTAAAAAAATCTATTTAATTAACTAGTGCTAAATATCTAAAAATCAAAAAATCTAATTAAATAATAATAAAAATTACTAGTGCTAGATTTTAAAAAAATGTTTTTATCCGGAACATTAATTAATATATTATAAATTAATGTTTATAATAAAAATATAAAAAAAATAAGTTAATTAATTATTGAATTTTATCTAATTACAAATAATGCATAATTAATATGGACATGCACAGTGGCAAATAAGTCTTTTGACAGCTTTTTACTTCATCCCCCACAATCAATCCTCCTTCTTACAAAATCATTCAAAGTAAGTATTAATTTATCTACCCTTCATTTCTAATACCCCATATTACACCTTCCATATTTTATCTACCCAAAACTAATCTGGCATTCAATTGGGCCCTACTTTTTTATATCCCTTCACTCTTTTATTCACCTAAAACTAATTCCGCATTCAATCGAGCCGTACAATTAATTGGCTGGGTTTAATGGGGTTTTCCATTTTGCACAAAAAATATAAACTTGTGGAGGTTTAAAGACTGAACAAAATTATGTAGAGCATGTACAACAAGAGCTAGCCAATTTAAATAGTCAACAGTCCACATTGATAATTTAGCCAAGTCGTTTTTCTTTTCGAAACTTCAACAAATACTCTGTTTCTACCTATCATGTTGTTCATACCCCATTTTGTCCTGCCACTCCGGATTAATTAAAAAGGCCCACAATTCAAAGTCTGATGAACGGAGTCGCATAAAAATAAATTTGGCACCTCAATTGCAACGATCAACGGGTCGATCATCACAAGAGACATTTTGGATATACATCGGCGACCTCGCCATTGTAATGTATGCGCGACTACATAAAAAAATGACATATCCTAAGACTTAATCGGATAAGATCAACTATCCCAACAGTCTAAAATGTACCCGGAATAAATACATCGCATGCAGAGAGGAACATCACATTGATGCACCGAACATCGGGAGAAAAAAATTCTTGAAATGCGGACCAAGTGATAACCTGGCTGGCAGCCGACTTATTCATTGCTTCTGTTGGCCCACGGCTGTCGGGACTTGGGGGGAAGATGCTCTACAAAAACAAAAAGGGCCAAAGGTTCTCCAGCAAGGAGGAAGAGAAAAAAAGGTCGGCCAGCAAAGAAAAAAGAAAAAGGGAAGAAAGGAAGGAATTCTCCACAGAGAGAAGAGAGATTGTCTAAACATCTAAATAACCGAAATTAGCAATGTTTGTCTAAAATTTGGCTCACATCGGCATAATCAAAGTTAACAACCTTTTAGCCAATAACCAAATTTTGGCGTTTGGATAATCAAAAGTAATAACATTTTCTCAATAATCAAAACTCAATAACCAAATTTTGGGGACCGCACCCTATTTGTAAGTCTTTTTTGGTAAAATGAATTCAAAAGTAACAACATCCTCTCTCCATTTTTCAAATACTTACTTCAGATGGTGCGGGCAGTTATCTCTTTAGATAGACCCCATTTGCCAAGCATTCTTCAAATTTCTGACATTATTATTTTTAACATGGTAATAGTGTTAGTACTTTGATATGAAAGCAGGATTCGCGTGTATAATCCATCGGGACATAGTTTCTCATTAGAAAGGCGTCCGCCTGCCCACCATTCTTCAAAGTCCCAATATTGTTATCTTTAATACAAACACCTATTTTGTTAGTTTTGTATCGTTCATTTATTATTGTACATATTTTGTCCTCTGTTGTGGTCTTATTCATTTCAATATTATTCTCTCTGTCTGATCCAACACGTGAATATCCCATTTTCTAATTCGAAATCTATTTGCATTGAATTGAGGATACCGACGCCGTCGAATTAAGTACACTGTTGTCGGTATCAAAAATGAAATTTGTACATATATGCATGTTTCATTTATCCAATTCAATGCAAATCGATTTTAATTTTGCCATATTCGTGATTTAGTTATCCGAAGTCCATTTGCAATGAATTGAGGATACCGACGCCGTCGAAATTTAGTACATCGTCATCGGTATAAAAAATGAGACTTGTACTTATGTTCATGTCCCATTTAACCAGTTCAATGCAAATCAATTTCGGCATGTATGGTTGAATTGAAGATATACATGGCAAAAGTAGGCTCTGCCATCTTGCCTTTTATACCCTTAGATTCACCTATCATTGTAAATACCGTTCACTTTAGTTGTTTATTTCCCCGGCCAGGGATAATTTTAAAAAAGGTTAATTTTGGAAAATAAGTACCGAAAGGGCGATGTAGGGTGCCTAACACCTTCCCTACTCGTAACAGTAAATCCCCGGGCCCATCTCTGATTTTGTAGACCAAAAACTCAAACGGAGTCATTTTTAATTGAAAAATAATTTTCTAAAGATGCAAAGATGCTTTCATTAGAAAATATCTTTAGAGGTGACTTAACACACCTGAACTCTATGTTAAGTGGCGACTCTAATTTTCAATAAAAAGTCACAGCTATCAAACTCACTTTTCATAATATCGTCACACTAAGTCAAGATCTTTTCTCACGCTGCATCGAGAAATTCCTATTTCCTTTTTCTATTTTGTAGTTTTTCTTTTAGGGGAGAATACTACTACTCCATCCATCCCAATTTGATAGTCCACCTATGAAACTACGTGCAATTTCAGACTAAAAAATAATGAACTTACAAAAATAAATTCTTTATCAATATAGATCTTGTTTGATAAAACTCATTGAAAACTTTAATACGGTGCAAACAAAAATTAAAAAATTATTTTGATGAATACATCATCTTTTAGTTTGAAAATTGCACATAGTTTCGTAATAGACTATCCAACTGGAACATAAGGACTATATTTTAGTTTTCCTTGTAGAGAAGAGAAAACGATAGAAGATAAAAATATGAAATATGATATGAACGGTGAATAATTCCAAAATGTTCAGGGAAGAAAAATGAATGGTTAGATTAACAATTATGTGATTTTAAATCATTCATTTTTATTCCTGAACATTTTTTTCAAAAAACATTTCCTAAATCCTAACATTTTTTGCTTTGAAAAGTTAATAGGGTAAAAAATCAGAACTTTTTACTTAAAAAACCTGTTAGAGAGAGCCTCTTATTTATGAATCAACACATATGACCTTTACTCTGTTTGACTCATACATATTCTCAAAAGCCTTTTCTTTATTTTTTGCTTTCAAATATATAAAAAAGAGTCTCATTGTGTTTCATAATTTGATTTTTAATGTATTTCCTTTCCCTAGGTTCCCTTGGTCACCACTCCATCTCAATTCAACTTTCATTTATTTTTAATGTATATACTTTTCCTAGGTCTCCTTGGTCACCAAGTCTCTTGTTCACCACTCCATCTCTTCAAAAGCATTACTACTAGGATAGAATTCCCTTGGACTTAAATTGGTCCTTGAACTTCTACTACCTCCCTCATATAATTATAGGTCCAAAATTTTAATTTAGCGGTCATGAAAATATACAGAGTTTTTTTTTTTTTTATCCGATATGTAGAGTTCTAATAAAACAAAATTTCTATAAAGAAATATTGTCCAACTTAATGATAAACGAATATTTTTGTAATCCATTACGACGACGCACGAAATTAAAACCAAAAGCAAATGAATGAAAAGTGGTGACTCTAGAAAATTTTAATAGGATGTTAAAGAATTAAATTAACTCTACCATTTTCGTTAATAGTCATATATACCCTATGTTTCATATATTAGTATGCATAATGCGAGCAAATAATACAAAAATCCATAAGATGTCACTATGTTCTCGGAAAATTTTATGTTTTGGGCCAAACAAAATTAAATCGACGCATAAATACGTTAGTACTTATCATAGGAAATTGTGTGGCTAATAAATTCCCATGGATTGATTTTTTGACGTATGCTCTCGTTTCTGAGTATAGAGTTGATTGTTGGTTAGGGAGAAGTCAGAGCATGAAATTGATACCAAAAGATTTTTTTTTCTCGTTTTTTAATTTTTATTAATTAACAGCGTGTTCAATGTTTTAGGCTAGTGTATTAGGTGTTCAATTGTGAATTAATTGGATTAATGGGTATTCATAGTCTAAGGCTAAGAGTTCAAACGAAATCCGAAATAAAATTACATGTAATATTAAAAATAGAAGACTTCAATTTACTATATGTGACATGTGAGAAGATATGGAGGTGTCTATGAGCTTTAATTGGATTGATTGTGGATTGATTTTTTGGGTTAGGTGTTCAATTTTTTTTTTGGGGTTCAGTGTTCATATTTTTTATGGTTAGCTTACTTAATTTTTTTTTTAATTGGATTTTTTTTTAGGTGTTTAAGTAGCTAAACTAAAATCGAAGAAGCATAAATTGTAGGATACCTAACAGCAAACCCTTGTTCCCACTTCCATGCACGACAAAATATACACCTTTACCATTTATGAAAACATTATTTTTGTTTTGTAACAATTTTAATTTATGGCTATTCTTAGAAGATTTTATTTGTGCTACCTGTTTCACACATTCCTAGTTTAGTTTTGGTTAGATTTTATTTTATTTACTTTTAGCAAATAGTCTAGGTTTCAAGTAATACTTTGATTGGTCGTTATTCTAAGTAATTTCCTTTTCGTTAGGACTCCTACAAATATATTACTCCTATAAATAAGGATATAACATATGAGCATATTTAACTTTTTTTCCATCAATATAACTTTGAGAATTTTTCTCAACTTTTTTTAAGATTCAAGAATATCTCGTGGATTCAAGAACTTATCTCGTCTCCCGTCAGATTCCATCGGACCTTCGCACCTCCAGGCCATGGCTGCAACATTATCATCATAATCATCGTCATCATCTTCTTCTCCTCCTTGAGAAGAAAACCAGACTACAAGATTTGAAGTTTTTGCGCCGTGGGAATTTGGAATTGAGGGTGATACTTACTCCTATCATACTATCGCAAGAGATTGTTGTGTTCCACGTACTACGTGATCTGAAGTACATAATTCATCCACCGAAGATTCAGTTCGATTAAAAGTCCCGAAGTACGTAATTCATCCACCAAAGATCCAATTCGATAAAAGTTCGGTAATCTGAACAACCCGTTTCCGCATTGGTTGTTAACAATGTCGCCAAAGAGATTAAGGATTTCAGAAGGAGAAAAAGAGGAACGTTGCTATTCAGATCCACTCAACTCTCTACCAGATGAACTCATCCGTCTAATCCTCTTCAAAATCACCGACCCAAAAACCCTCTTCATATCCTCTCTCGTTTCCAAGCGAATCGCATCCATTCTCTCCCATTCCCAATCCCTTTCCCTACTACCAGGTGAAATCCTCCGTCTGATCTTCTCCAAAATTACCGACCCTAAAACCCTCCTCGCATGCTTTCTCGTTTCCAAGCGAATCGCATCCATTCTCTCCCATTCCCAATCCCTTTCCCTCCAATTCCCCACCCACCTTTCATTCCCACATCATTTTTCCCAATTTCCGTCCGCAGGCAATCTCTTCCGTCGATTGAGGAAACTCCTCCTCATATTCAACCGCGTTCGGTCTCTCCGCATCGAGCTCCCTTGCGGCTGCCGCTGTCCCGACGACACTGTTTTTAAGTGGAAGGCAAAAATTGGTATCCGATGTGGTATAATAGTGTGCTTCCTCGCCACAAAATCGGTCAGCAAAATCGACACCAAAGTCGATGATAAAAAAAGAAGAAGTGGAAGAGGAGGAAGAAGAACAAAAAGAAGACCTGCTAGTGCTGACGACACGGGATGGCCATACTTTTATTCATTGAACGCAGGCGTGCCATACTTAAATGCAAGTGCAATGCATCGCCTGATGCAGCTTCTTATTTCGCGGCATCCAAACCTTGACAGTGTCGAGTTGGTGGATTCTAAGAAACACGGGAAGCTAAGTATCGGAGGGGAAGCGCTTATTAAGTTGAGGACGACTATGTTGGATTGGACGCCAGAGAATATGTCAAACTTCATCACTCAACGTCCGTCGCTTGAAAAATATGGTACCTGCCTAAGCTGAGACTGCCTGTGTCGGGGTTTGAGATGAAGGAGGTGGCATTAATGTTGACTAGAGACAGAAACGGGGGTGTGTGGGAGGAGTTTGAGGGCAGTAGTGATGATGCCTTAGATGGTGGCTTTGAAGATGATGAACATGGCATTTTTGGTGAAGCTATGACTCAGATTTTGACTAAGCACCCTTTGAAGACAACTTACCTTTAGAGCTTCACCAGGACATGCTTGGTAATTTGGGGCTAACTGAATCTCATTGTTAAATGTTGTTGCCCTTTCTTGTTTGAAATATATGTTATGTTTGGATTGAAGTGGAGAGGAGATGAGTGAAAGCATAGTGTTAGATGGCTTGATTATTTTCAATCTTGGGGTCATTTTCTAAAAAAACATTAAAGCTTTTGGGACTAGTGGTGATCTAACGAGATATCAAGCTTCGGTTTATGGGAGGTCTTAGGTTTTGTATTCTCTTTCTCTCCATTGGTCTCATTTTCTAACATTGTAAACTTTTAGGGCAATTGGGTGTTCTTATACCTGTCAGGTAAGTTACGATTATTTATCTCGAAGTTGTTGTGTTAATCTGGTTGCACAGCTTCTGCTTTTTCATTCGTGGGGGACAAAAAGTTTGATTTTTAAGAATCTCCCTTACTCGATCTAGAATGAGAACTTAATGAGTGCCTAAACTACATGCAAGTACATCAACTTATTGCTAATGGACCTTTTGATAGGATTAATAGAGCAGAAGTATCTGAAGTTATGAACTAATTAGAAGTTGATTAGGAGGGATTTCAGCAAATGGTCATCTGTTGTACTATTGACAGATTAGCCCGTACTGAGTTGAACTTATTTCCTTCTTCCATATTTTGGTCATTGTGTAGCCGTATTTCTCATACTATCCATCCCTATCTGGGATAACCTCACACTTTTAGTTGTTGAAGCAAATAGAAATCTAGGGTAAATTTTGAGTTACTGAGTGATGGTCATGTAGCTGACCTCGTTGGACACAGAAAGGGCCTCCGTTGAGGCAATATTTTTAAGAACAAGTCACGATTTGGTAGCTATTATTAGGTGTCCTCGCTTTGATTTCTTGCATAAATATATAGGTCGTAGGGACAGGCCATGAATCAGATGATTGCTTCCATACAAACACTGGATGAATTAGAAAAGATTAAAGATATAGAGGATGAGTTAGTAGATTTTTAAGAAGCTCTTGTAGAAAGCTGTCCTACTTATCTGCCAAGCTAAAAGGCATAGAGACCTCTAAAAAGGTGGCATGTCGTGATGGTCACCAATTTAGCGCAACATCTTTATTCTCTAGACACCAATAAGATACGTCCAATCACCTCCTCTTATTATTATTATTTATTTTTATTTTTTTTACCTCTGGCACGCTTAGGCACTTGTCCATCTCTTAGACTAACATTAACCAAGTTTGCATGGAATTCGATGATGAAAAGTACAACTTATTGTATGTTCTCGTCCTTTAGACTTGGAAAATTATTAGCACATTCCACACTGTTGGGATGTATAATGTAATTTTTTTTTGTGTAGGTGGCATTAGCCTATGTTTGGCATGTAAAAAGATGGACAAAACTATATGCTTTCTACCCGTCCTTCACGTGTCATGTCCTACCTTTTTGAAAAATTCCTTGTCAGTGTCTCCGTTTTTTTGCTTCTCAAGTGTTAAGGATAACTCACCGTACTTTTTTTATCAATACTAGAGGATCAAAGGAAGACCATCTACTTTCAAAGAGGTTTTGGGTCTTCAGTTCGAGGATTTCAAGAAGATATAGTGGATACCGAAGCACTGTCTTCTCTAAAATACAAACTTCTATTGGCTAATTCGGTAACCATCACTTTGGCCACTCAGCTCAGTTATCTTTAACAATACCAGGTGATTCCAGACCAATTTCCTGCTATATTTCTGTGATTTTGATGGTAGGTGTCAGAATGGGTATTTGATTCTCTTGGTGCCATTTGAGCATAGTAAGTTTGAGATAACTATTATAAGCTTAAAAGAGATATATGTAAAAGAAGCATATACAGAAGAACAACACATCAAAACACCTGTCCAAAGTGCTTCCAAGGTGTCTTCAGGATCAATTCATTTCCTTCATGAATATCTTTAAGTAGCAGCACACCTGAGAAATACTCGTCAAAGAAAACCACCAATAAACATAAACTATAAGAATAAATTTGTGAACTGTGTCCTCAATTGTCATGTTCACAAGCTCTCTACCTAGTTTTCTCTCTCTAATATTAAAGATCGATTCGAAGCTTTTGTGCGTTGAATTGAAGGTGATACTCAAACCTCGTCCATCACAGGAGATTGTTGATGTTCTCGTACGTGATCCATCCACCAAATGATCCGGTTTGATAAAAGTTCACTTAAGGTAATCCGAACCACGTTTCCGCATTCTTTATTGATCATATGAGTTACGATCCGAGCCCTAATTATGTTTATATTTGTCAAAATGGTTTGGTTTGTTATTAATAGTAAAAGAGAGAGCAGAGCAGAGGAGTGGACATGTCACCAAAGAGATCAAGGATTTCAGAAGAAGAAGAAGAACGCTGCTATTCAGATCCACTCCACACCCTTCTACCAGATCAACTGTTCCATCTACTCCTCTCCAAAATTACTGATCCTAAAACCCTCCTCACATCCTTTCTCGATTCCAAGCGAATCACATCCATTCTCTCCCGTTCCCAATCCCTTTCACTCCTATTCCCCACCCCAATTTCATTCCCAGCTGTCTTTCCCAACTTTCCGTGGTGGTATGTTGAGCTTCCTCTCTACAAAATGGTCAGCAAAATCGACGGTTAAAAAAGGAGAAGTGCAAGAGGAGGAAGAAGTAGAAGAAGAACTGCTTCTGCTGACGACGCCAGTGGACCATACTTTTATGCATCGAACGTAGGTGGGCTATACTTTTATGTAAATGCATTGCATCGCCTGGTGCAGCTTCTTATTTCGTGGCATCCAAACCAATTTGAATCGGTCAAAGCTCCGAGTAAAACCGGTTTTCGAGATTGAGTATTTCAAGAAGACATAAGTTCTGGGTAGTTATCGTCAAAGCTCTGTCTTCTCTAGCAAACTTCTGGAGGCTAATTCGACAACCATCACTTTGGCCGCTCAGCTATGTGAGCTTTAGCTGTACCAAGTGATTACAGACCAATTTCCTGTTATATTTCTTTGGTTTGGAGTTCATATTAAGTCTCTAGAATACATTTTTGTTGTTGATGGATCTTTAATTGATCATTTGACAGGGCTATGTATCCCTGTTCAATTGTATATATTGCTCAACTTGCAGGGTAATAAGCACTCTTTTCCATAAGGAACATCTTTTGTGTCGGTTGCATGTTAACGATGTCACGACTTGACTTCGTTAATTGGTGTCATTTGAACGTAGTAAGTTTGGCATAACTCTTAAAAGTTCATACGTTCCCTCTTAAATCTTTTTGTTTTGAAAATATTCTATTTCTTCATTCATAATGGCTGAATGGTGATTGGTAAAGTGATGTTTCAGGAACAATTCGGCTGACATTTTCGTAGTGAAGGGTTTGTTCCAATCACATAGGGTACCCTGCATTCTGAACTATAGGGTGCGTTTTGTAACTCGGCAAAGACTTATCCATGAGAGATTCATACTTCGGTGGAGGATGCGAGTCTTTAACCATTTTTTTATTTGATTTGTCACACTAGATTACGTCGATTTCAACAGACTCAAAAGATCCGGAATACAAAAAACAGAAACAAAATAAGTAAATAACAAATACAAAAAAAGTCGCAAATGCATTACTACTGGAGTATAATTATAGGTGCCACAAAATTTTGGAACTTAATGCAAAAATGTTGCATGAAAATTAATTTTTTTAATCGTTTCCGTGCAACTAAACTGGCCGAAAGTCATTTTCTTGGTTGCCTTCTCTGTGCTTTCCGTTGATCAAAACCCTAAAGCTTCAAAAGCATTACTACTACTATAATTAGGTTTAGTTTTCCATTTGCTAAAATCTAACATTTGATAAAATGAAGTGTTGATTTTAGCGAACGAATATTTTGTAATCCATTACATTGACGTGTGGAATTAGAACCAAAAGCAAACAGATGAAAAATGGCAGCTCTTGGATATTCTAACAAGATGTTCAAGAATTACGTTAGCTCTAGTAGTTCCGTAAATAGTCATATATACCCGATTTTTCATATATTAGTATAAATAATGCGATCAAATAATACAAAATACATAAGATATAACAATTACGAGTTTTACCATATAAAATATTGGGGGAATGACAGGACAGAGGAGGGAAGGGCAAGTATTCCCAATTTAATGGTACACTTTTTGGTAATCGCAGCTAGCATGACACAGAGATTAATATTTCCACAAAGACTAAACGAAAATGTCTCTAGACGCAAATACCCCTGCCCTAAATTTGCATCTCAAACTCTTCCCTTTCCCCATTATTCTCCCACGCCTCCCACACCTCGCTGGGAAAAAACCCGAACAAGGAAGAGGATTGACCTTCCTCCCACACACAGCTCCGATCGGTTTCCTCCTCCTCTTTTCTCCAGCGCCTATCAATCTATTATCTGTCTCCTACTTTCCCGTCGTGCTATTATCTCTCGACTTGGTACTATCCTCTCTCTCTCTCTCTCTCTCTCTCTCTCTCTCTCTATATATATATATATATATATATATATATATATATGAGCTATTGACGAAATGAACCGCTTGCATTGACATTACGGTAACATAATTTCTGAAGTCCAATTCTTTTCACTCCTGACAAAGAACAAAACACAAATTTCGGATCATTTGAAAGAGTAAATTTGATTCTCTATTGTCAATGTGATACAGAATTGAAAAAGAGAACTATGTGCAGAATTGTTTTTCAATTTCTATGTTGTTAATTCATTTGAAACAAGGAACAGAGCCCTATGGGTACTTTAGCTGGATCGAAGGTGATTAAGGTGTACATTGGGGGCATTACTAAAATGCATAGCATGTGTTTGACAAAAATACTCTAAGAAGTTTTCACATAAATTGGCAAGTTGTGCTCCTTAAAAGAAGCAACATTGCACCTCGAGTGAATTATTTTGGCACTCTTTGAGAAGGGTATTGCACCCGTATGAGGAACACTGAAAAAAAGTGTGATTCTAAATCTAACTTTTTATTTCGGAAAAAATAACGTTGCTCCTTAAACGAAACTACATTGCACCTTGAGTGAATTATTTTGGCACTCTTAGAAATTCCTAACTTTTTATTTTGGAAAAAATTAACAATTGCTCCTTAAATGAAACAACATTGCACTCTGAGTAAATTATTTTGGCACCCTTTGATAATAACATTGCACCCGAATGAGAGAGTTGCTAGTGTGATATATAAATCCAACTTTTTATTTTGGAAAAAATAACAATTGCTCCTTAAATGAAACATCATTGCACCTTGAGTGAATTATTTTGGCACCCTTTGATAATAACATTGCACCTGAATGAGAGAGTTGCTAGTGTGATATAAATCTAACTTTTTATTTTGGAAAAAATAACAATTGCTCCTTGAATGAAACATCATTGCACCTTGAGTGAATTATTTTGGCACCCTTTGATAATAACATTGCACCTGAATGAGAGAGTTGCTAGTGTGATATATAAATCTAACTTTTTATTTTGGAAAAAATAACAATTGCTCCTTGAATGAAACATCATTGCACCTTGAGTGAATTATTTTGGCACCCTTTGATAATAACATTGCACCTGAATGAGAGAGTTGCTAGTGTGATATATAAATCTAACTTTTTATTTTGGAAAAAATAACAATTGCTCCTTGAATGAAACATCATTGCACCTTGAGTGAATTATTTTGGCACCCTTTGATAGTAACATTGCACCTGAATGAGAGAGTTGCTAGTGTGATATATAAATCTAACTTTTTATTTTGGAAAAAATAACAATTGCTCCTTGAATGAAACAACATTGCACCTTGACTGAATTATTTTGGCACCTTTTGAGAATAACATTGCACCTGAGTGAGAGAGTTGCTAGTGTGATATATAAATCCAACTTTTTATTTTGGAAAAAATAACAATTGCTCCTTGAATGAAACATCATTGCACCTTGAGTGAATTATTTTGGCACCATTTGATAATAACATTGCACCCGAATGAGAGAGTTGCTAGTGTGATATATAAATCCAACTTTTTATTTTGGAAAAAATAACAATTGCTCCTTGAATGAAACAGCATTGCACCTTGAGTGAATTATTTTGGCACCTTTTGAGAATAACATTGCACCTGAGTGAGAGAGTTGCTAGTGTGATATATAAATCCAACTTTTTTATTTTGGAAAAAATAACAATTGCTCCTTGAATGAAACATTATTGCACCTTGAGTGAATTATTTTGACACCTTTTGAGAATAACATTGCACCCGAATGAGGAAGACTGAGTTATTGGTGTAATGTCTAAATTGAACCATTTATTTAAAAAAAAAAAACTATTGGTCTTCTGATGTGCCCGAGAGAGAGAGAGAGAGAGGATCTGCGTTCAATTTCAATTGGGATTGGAGAAAAGAGTGTGCTTCATTTGTGAAGAATTTTAAAGCTAGGGGTACTTTTGTCTGCTTAGAGTTGGTGTGCCATGAATTTGGAATTACTTTTCCTCTACCCATTGTCCCATGATTTCCAAAAAGTGTGTCATTTATGTGGAAATTGTTACCCCTTATCCCACTGTCCCGTCTTTTCCCCTAAAATATTCAAATATAATTAGGTTGGGTGTTCAAGAAATACTGAACTAAAATAGAAGAATCAAAGTAAAGGGTCTTTAGGGCCCACAATAAGTAATGAAAATGACAAAAAATACGCACTTCAGTGCACATTTTTAATTTTTCAATACATTTACACTTACTTCTACATAGGAGTATTTTTTAAACTTTTCAACACATTTTTAAACCTTAACATGCTTCATTGAGTTTCTTTTAGCATTTTCCTTAATTTAAAACGTAGGAAAATTCTAAACCAAGGTGACCTATTATTTTGCCTTTATTTGAATTTTTTTTTCGCGTCTGCGTCTGTTAGTTTTTCATTAGATTGTTTTGTATTATTGGTTTGACTCGATGAAAGGAATAAGAAGAAGTAGTAAAAAATTGTAATCTCAGAACAATTTTTTTTTAATTAAAAAAATAAGTCAAAAAGATACATTTTTAAACTTATTTTCATTTTTATTCAAAAAATTAAATGTTCTAATTATAATTTTTTATTTTTTCAATTCCTCCTAATAATATACAGAAATTTGACACAGACAGACAAAGGAGTAGACGAGAATAGGCCCTTTTAGCAAAACCCCTTGTTCCCATTTCCTGCCCGCCGTTGTTCCCATCAGAACCCATCGGACCTTCACACCCCCCCGCCATGGCTGCAACATCATCATCTTCATCTTCTCGTTCTAAGAAGAAAACCAGATTGCAAGATTGAGTAAAAGGCCTGGTCTCACTCACTCGATCGCCCACTCTGCATTTTTTGCTCAAAATCCTTGGAGCGGACATGTCGCCGAAGAGATTAAGGATTTCAGAAGAACCCTGCTATTCAGATCCACTCCCCACCCTTCTACCAGATGAACTCATCGGTCTAATCCTCTCCAAAATTACCGACCCTAAAACCCTTCTCGCATCCTCTCTCGTTTCCAAGCGAATCGCATCCATTCTCTCCCATTCCCAATCCCTTTCCCTCCAATTCCCCACCCACCTTTCATTGCCAGCTCTCTTTCCCGAATTTCCGATGGGTCCGTTTCCTGAGACTTTCCCGCCATTGTCTGATTGGGGAAATTCCGTAGGCGATCTCTTCCTTCGACTGACGAATCTCCTCTTCATATTCAACTGCGTTCGGTCTCTCCGCATCGAGCTCCCTTGCCGCTGCCGCGGCCGCCGTCCCGACGACATTGTTTTTAAGTGGAAGGCAAAAACTGGTATCCCATGTGGTAAAATAAGCGTACTCTCCACAAAATCGGTCATCAAAATCGACGATAATAAAAGGGGAAGTGCAAGAGGAGGAAGAAGAATGGGAAGAAGAAGAAGAACTGCTTGTGCTAACTTTTATTCATTGAACGCAATGGGGCCATACTATTATGCATGTGAAGTGCATCGCCTGATGCAGCTTCTTATTTCGCGGCATCCAAACCTTGACAGTGTCGAGTTGGTGGATTCTAAGAAACACGGGAAGCTAAGTATCGGAGGGGAAGAGCTTATTAAGTTGAGGACAACTACGTTGGATTCTACGCCAAAGAATATGTCGACCTTCATCACTAAAAAACCGTGGCTTCAAAAGATATGGTATGTGCCTACACTGAGACTGCCTGTGTCAGGGTTTGAGATGAAGGAGGTGGCATTATCGTTGATTAGAGGTTATAGAGTGGCCAGTGGTGGTGTGGGGGAGGAGGTGGAGGTGGAGGGCAGTAGTGGTGATGCCTTAGATGGTGGTTTTGAAGATGATGAACATGGCATTTTTGGTGAAGCTATGACTCAGATTTTGACTAAGCATCCTTTGAAGACATATTACTTTTAGAGCTTCAAGGGGAAATGCTTGGTAATTTGGTGCTAACTGAATCTCATTGTTAAATAAATGTTGTTGCCCTTTCGTGTTTGAAATATATGATATGTTTGGATTGAAGTTGAGAGGAGATGAGTGGTAGCATAGTGTTGGATGGCTTGATTAATTTTATTGTTGGCGTCATTTTCTAAAATACATTAAAGCTTTTGGGACTATTGGTGATCTAACGAGATATCAAGCTTCGGTTTATGGGAGGTCTTAGGTTTTGTATTCTCTTTCTCTCCATTGGTCTCATTTTCTAACATTGTAGACTTTTAGGGGAATTGGTGTTCTTAGACCTGTAGGGTAAGTTACGATTATTTATCTGGAAGTTGTGTTAATCTGTTTGCACAACTTTTGCTTTTCATTTGTGGGGGAAATAAAATGTTTGATTTATAAGAATCTCCCTTACTGGATCTAGAATGAGAACTTAATGTGTGCCTAAACTACATGCAAGTATATCCACTTATTGTTTTCTTTTGGTGCTTCGGAAATCACATTAACTTATTGTTAATGGACCTTTCGATGGGATTAATAGGAGAGAAGTGTCTGAAGTTACGAAGTAATTCGAAGTTGAATAGGAGGGGTTTCAGCAAATGTCATCCGTTACTATTGATAGATTAGCCCGGAACTGAGTTGAACTGCATATTCTGGTCATTGT
This sequence comes from Vaccinium vitis-idaea, assembly GCA_963854785.1. NCBI lineage: Eukaryota > Viridiplantae > Streptophyta > Magnoliopsida > Ericales > Ericaceae > Vaccinium > Vaccinium vitis-idaea. The sequence continues at coordinate 46,975,758 of OY978215.1, forward strand.
GGAGCCATATTACTCATTCTATCCATCCCTATCTGCTATATATATTATGTTGTAAAATTTACTTTGGTTTTTATTGAGATGCACAATTGAGGTGCCCTTGTCATTGTGTAAGTATTTGTGCTATTAATGTGTTTTTAGAGTCTGTATTGATGTTCTTAAAATCAATAGAAAGGGTAGGGAAAATTTAAATCGTTTGGTTGCTAGTGGGAAGAGACGAAAAATAGTACTTTCTCTGAGATCATTACCTTTTCCATAAACAGTTTTCCTCTCCTTTCCATTCTTTTTTCTATTTTCGAAAATTGGTACTCCTATCATGTATGGATTAAAAAAATAAATCATTTTCGTACATGGTTATTTTGACACGATTTCAAAGATCTCCTTTAGTTCTTTCAATTGTTGCATAAGAAAGATTGTGCATCAAAAGTGCATTACTTTTTTATCTGAAAAATGACACAATGTTCGAAAGGCAAACAAAATGTTAGAGGCACGAAAAATCAAATATAACTCTGTTATTTTTGTAGAGTAAATAATTAGAAATTTTCGCACCTCATAGCATGTAAGGCTTTTCAGTTCCTTTCCTCGACACAAACAAGAAAAATAATGTAGAGCAGCCCCTGCTAGAGTAAATATTGAGGTACTGAGTGATGGTCATGTAGCTAACCTTGTTGGATAGGGAAAAGGTCTTTGTTGGATAGCTGAGCTACTGAGACAATATTTGTAAGAACAAGTCACAATTCGGTAGCTAGTATTAGGTGTCCTCACCCCGCTTTCTTGCATAAATAGTCCATAGGTTCAGGCCATGAAGAAAGTGATTGCTTCCATACAAACACCGGACGAATTAGAAAATATTGAGATATAGAAGCTGAGGTTATAGATTCTTTAAGAAGATCTTGAAGTTGTCCTACTTTTCGAGTGCTAAGCTAAGAAGCATAGACACCTCTAAAAAAGTGGCATGTTGTGGTGGTCTCCAATGTGGCGCAACATCCTAGGCACCTCTAACTATAAGATACGTCCACGGAGCTCCTACTTTTCCAATTTTTTTGTTTTACCTCTGGCATGCTTTTGAACTTGTCCATCTTTACGACTCACTTTAACCAAGTTAAAATGGAATCCAAAGATAAACAAGTACATAAGTTCATGCATATTCTCATTCTTTAGACTTGGAAAATTAGTGTCACGTTCCATACTGTTGCTATGTATAGATTCAGCACCTGTGTGGGCAGCATTAGCCTATTTTTTTCATGCAATATATAGACAAACTATATGTTTTGCCTGTCCTCGACGTGTCATGTCCTACCTTTTAGAAAGTTTCTCGTCAGTGTCTCCACTTTTGTACTTCTCATAAGCCAAGGACAACTTATTGTGTTGTTTACCAAGACTAGAGGATCAAAGGAAGGCCATCTACTTCCAAAAGAAATTAGGAATCCAATGATCTCATCAGAGAGGTTCTGGGTGGTTATCATCGAAGCCCTGTCTTCTCTAGCAAAGTCCTGGAGGCTAATTCGACAACCCTCACTTTGGCCGCTCAGCTATGTAATCTTTTGCCGTACCAAGTGATTTCTGACCAATTTCCTGCTATATTTCTTTGGTTTGGAGTTCATATTAAGTGTCTAGAATACATTATGGTTGTTGATGGATCTTTGATTGGTCATTTGATAGGCTATGTATCCTTGTTCAATTGAATATATTGCTCCACTTGCATGGTAATAAGCGCCCTTTTCTGTAAGGAATATCTTTTGTGTCGGTTGCATGCTAACGATGTCACGACTTGTCTTCATTGTTTGGTGCCATTAAGTTTGGCATAACTCTTAAAAGTTCATACATTCCCTCTTCAATCTTTTTCTTTTGAAAATATTCTGTTTCTTCTTTCATATTGGCTGAATGGAGATTGGTAAAGTGATGTTTTAAGGAACAATTCAGTGACATTTTTCGTAGGGTAGGGCTTACATATAATTTGTTTCAATCACATACTGTAACCTGCATTCTGAGCAATACAGTGCATTTTGTACCTCGGAGAAGACTTGTCCACGAGAGTCGAGAGATTCGTACTTCGGTGGAGAATGTTATTTATTGGTTTTCTTCTAACCACTGGTAATTTGGACTTGCGTCGAGGCATCTCCAGTTCCGCTTTATCGCTTGTATATTTGTTGCCCACTTGAAGGGAAAAAACTTTCATAGGGACAAATAGATTGCTCATGCTGCTGCAACTTCGTAATTTTGGTGGGATATTTTAAACATTGATATATGAACTTTCAGGGGTGATGGATTTTGCACCATATCCAGAATTTTTTGTTAGTTATTCAAATTCGAAAATTATGGGAGTTATATTTTGGAGGTTTGGGTCTCTTTCTGTTCTGGTCTGAAATTGCTGTACTAGTTTACGGTGAAACAACTCAGGTTATGATGAACAAATAACCCATTTTTTCTGCTGATAACTGGGTGGTCCGGGCGAATTTGCGCGCACCTCAACTAATCCGAGAGTCTATGTACGTGTTTTCTATGTTGTTGATGTACACTTATTTGTTATGGTGAATTTGTTTTATGTTCTAGTTTCCGTTAAATTATTGATATTTTCTGGGAAATGAATTATCAGAAAAAGTGAAGTGAAGTGAATTAAAAGAAAATGTAATTTATTTTTCTGTGTGTATTCTGTTGACAAAGAGTTCTGCGAAAAACTAGAATTCCTCCTTTTAAGCAAGATGTATTTTGCAGAAAAGTGTTATCCAATGAAAAAGTTGAAGTCACGGGAGCCACAAGTTTTTGATAGAGAAAATTAAATGACATACTGTTTGGGGAGTCTACTTAAGTCTTTATCCTAGTGAGTTTGAATACTTATGTTCCCATCCCGAAATTGTTTGAATGACCGATTATGCCCTCATGAATTGATTCATTATCTTCATGAAATAACAAAATCAGAATGAATCAAATATATAAATGCATCTCTATTCTCTAGTATAGACAGGCTTCAAAAAATAGAGACATCAAACTGGTGCTCCCCCTTTCTATATCAGAATAGATGTATGTAATCCCTTTTTCAATGGGATTCGGTTCCTTTACCCTCTCTCTTTCTCTCTCTCTCTCTCTCTCTCTCTCTTCAATGGAAACCCTAGCCACCACCCCACCACGGGTCTCCATCCCCAACAAAGTTAATTTTTGTGTTATTTCCTTGCAAAGCTTCAAAAGCATTAGTTGGGGGTTCCCTTTGACTTGACTTAGTCCTTGAACTTCTACTACCTCCCTCCTACAACTGTAGATTCAAAATTTTAATCTAGCGGTGATGAAAATATATCGAGTTCTAATAAAACAAAATTTCTATAAAGAAATAGTAATATATATGGATTTTTTAATACTTTTTTTGAATGGGATTCGGTTCCTTTACCCCTCTCTCTCTCTCTCTCTTCTATGGAAACCTTAGCCACCACCCCACCGCAGGTCTCCATCCCCCACAATTCAACAAGATTTTCTTATCCAATTGAACAACCTCTCTATAAGAATTCTCTACAAATCTCTCTTTCCAGAAAACGCCACGCCGCCGCCGGACTCCAACCCACCACGGCCCACAAAGGAGTCAAGAAAGTGGCAATTGTAATATCAGTTGGGATTGTCACACTGGGATGAAGTCAGCATTGGCATTCTATCTCTACAAGCACTAAGTGACAACCACGAAAAAATAAATTTGTATGAAAGTCAATTTTTCTATCCTTTGACTTAAATTAGTCCTTGAACTTCTACTACCTCCCTCGTATAATTATAGATTCAAAATTTTAATTTAGCGGTCATGAAAATATATAGAGTTTTTTTTTTATCCGATACGTAGATTTCTAATAAAACAAAATTTCTATAAAGAAACATTGTCTAACTTAAGGAGGTGTTCTACTAACTAGTTTTTTCCCAAAAATTAAGACAGGTCATCCTCTTACAATACATCACATAAAAAGTGTAAACACAAAAACCAAGACAGTTTTAAAACAAAACTCCCTTAGTGGAACACCCCCAAGATAAACGAATATTTTTGTAATCCATTACGACGGCGCACGAAACTAAAACCAAAAGCAAACGAATGAAAAGTGGCAGCTCTAGGAAATTTTAATAGGATGTTAAAGAATTACATTAGCTCTACTATTTTCGCTAATAGTCATATCTACCTGATTTTCCATACATTAGTATGCATAATGCAACCAAATAATACAAAAATACATAAGATGTCATTATGTTCTCGGCAAATTTTATTTTTTGGGTCAAACAAAATTAAACCGGCATGTAAGTACATTAGTACTTATCATAGAAAATTGTTTGGCAAATAAATTCATACAAATTGTATGCTCTTGTTTTTTAGTATAGAGTTTATTGTGGTTAGAGAGAAGCGAGAGCATGAAATCGATACCAATAGATACTAACTCTTTTTAAATTTTTATAATTAAGAGTGTGTTCAATGTTTTAGGCTAGTATTATCAACAACAAAAAAAAAGTTTTAGGCTAGTGTATTAGTTGTTCAATTGTGAATTAAGGGGTCTTAACAGTACAGTATAAGACTAAGAGTTCAAACGAAACCCGAGATAAAATTACTATATGTAATATTAAAAATAAAAGATAATTAGGGATGACAATTCAATTGACTATCTATGGGAAGATAATTAGGGATGGCAATTCAACCCGCCCTACCCCGCCCCTACAGGATAGGGGTTTTTTCTATTTTTTTGGGTAACGGGTAGGGGCAATGAGTGATTTTGAAAAACCTGTCAGGGTTAGGGTAAGGGTAAGGGCAGGGGTATGATCACCCCGCCCCGATATACATATATGTATAACTATATTTATATATTTTATATGTATATATGAAATTATATTTTCTCCCTGATATGCATCAAATTTTATTTGTATTCTTATAATTTTATTTTTACAACTAAAATACAACATTAGATATTACTAGATTTTTGTTAAGTTGTAAAAGTTTTTTTTCTAAACTTTTATCATTTGTGCTCACTAATACTGGAGTCTAAAATATACTTTATTAATATGGGAAAAAAATAGGAGCAGGGCGGGTAAACCCTATAGGGGCGGGGGCGGGGGTACCCATAAATTACCCGGTCGGGATAGGGGCGGGTTAGGTGTGGTTCGGGAATTTTAAGGTCAGAGTCGGGATCATCAAAATCCACCCCAACCCGCCCCGTTGCCATCCCTAGAAGATATGGAGCTGTCTATGGGCTTTAATTGTGTTATTTACATTTGGTTGATTGTGGATTGATTTCTTGGGCTAAGTTTTTAGTTTTTTTTTTTTTTTTGGGTTGGGTGTTTCAAATATTTTTGAATTGGATATATTTTTAGGTGTTTAAGTAGGGCTATACTAGAATCGGAAAAAGTATAAATTGTAGGATACCTAACAGCAAACCCTTGTTCCCAATCCCCACGAGCTGCTGCTCCCATCAGAACCCATCGGACCTTCACACCTCCAGGTCATGGCTGCAACATTGTCATCATAGATTCATAATCTTCTTCTACTAAGAAGAAAACCCGATTGCAAGATTGAGAAAAAGGGCCTGGTCTCACTCACTAAAGTCTGCAATTTTTGCTCAAAATCCTTCGATTCATGTCAGTTGGAAGTCGGGGCTGGGACCAAATCAAGTCTCCCATGTCGGCATGACCTGGTGACCCATTTATTATAGAGTCCTGATTCTTATCTTGGAGATAAATTGAGGAGGTTGAAACAACCCTATTCTATGTACAATTACAGGACTTCTAGAGCATCTCTCTATAGAATTTCATGCAGGATATTCACAATAGGAAGACACAAGTTACTTGAGGGTGAACTATTTGAAGAAAATCTACCTAATTTTCTCTCTCTACCATTAAAGATCGATTCGAAGCTTTTGCGCCGTGGAATTGAGAGTGATAGTTGAACCTCGTAGTACCACCAGGAGATCGTTGTTGTTCTAGTACTTGATCCGGAGAGTATGTAATCCATCCACCAAAAGATTTGATTCGGTAAAAATCCTTTGAAAGTAATCTGAGAGCATAGCAGAGCAGAGGAAGGGTGTGGACATGTCGCCAAAGAGATTAAGGAGTTCAGAAGAAGAAGAAGAGGAACGCTACATACCAGATGAACTCCTCCGTCTAATCCTCAGCAACATTACCGACCCTAAAACCCTCCTCGTATCCTTTCTCGTTTCCAAAAGATTCGCATCCATTCTCTCCCATTCCCAATCCCTTTCCCTCCAATTCCCCACCCACCTTTCATTCCCAAAACCTTTCCCTCCATTGTCAGATCGGACAAAATACGTAGGCGATCTCTTCCTTCGATTGAGGAATCTCCTCCACATATTCAACCGCGTTCGGTCCCTCCGCATCGAGCTCCCTTGCCTCTGCCGCTGTCCCGACGACACTGTTTTTAAGTGGAAGGCAAAAACTGGTGTCCGATGTGGTATAGTGTGCTTTCTCGCCGCAAAATCGGTCAGCAAAATCGACGATAAAAAAAGAAGTGGAAGAAGAAGAAGTGCTCGTGCTGACGACACGGGATGGCCATACTTTTATTCATTGAACGCAGGCATGCCATACTTATATGCAAGTTCAATGCATCGCCTGATGCAGCTTCTTATCTGGTGGCATCCAAACCTCGACTGCGTCGAGTTGGTGGATTCTAAGAAACACGGGAAGCTAAGTATCGGAGGGGAAGCGCTTATTAAGTGGAGGACGACGATGTTGGATCCGACGCCAAAGAATATGTCGAAGTTCATCACTGGAAGCCCGTGGGTTGAAAAGATATGGTACGTGCCTGAGCTGAGACTGCCTGCGTCGGGGTTTAAGATGAAGGAGGTGGCATTAATGGTGAGTAGAGACAGAAAGGGGGACGGCGGTGGTGATGATGCCGCCTTAGATGGTGGTTTTGAAGATGATGAAGATGGCATTTTTGGTGAAGCTATGACTCGGATTTTGACTAAGCGTCCTTTGAGGAGAAGTTACTTTTAGAGCTTCATCAGTGTTTTGGCCTAAAAAGTAAGGTGGCTTATTTTTTTTTTTTTTATTTAATTTTTTTTATATGTTTTAGTTTTGCATCAATTTTTGTGTATTATTGGTTCGTTTAGGTGAGAGGAATTAAAAAAAGTAAAAAATTATGATCGAAGCTTAATTTTTTTAATAAAGACAAAAATAAGTAAAAAAATAGTTTTTTATACTTTTTTCGATCTTATTCAAAAAATTGAGAGTTATAATCATAATTTTTTACCTTTTTAGATTCTTCTCGTCGAGACGAATCAATAATATCCAAAAAAATCGATGCAAAACTAACAAACACACAAAAAATTCAAATAAAGGCAAAAAAATAAGTCGACTTTTTAAGCCAAAACACAACGGGAAAATGCCAACCTGTATTTTGGGGGCTAACTGGTTCTCATTTGTTAAATGTTGTTGCCCTTTCGTGTTTGGATTGAAGTGGAGAGGAGATGAGTGGTAGCATAGTGTTAGATGGCTTGATAAATTTCATTGTATTCTTAAAATACTTTAAAGCTTTTGGGACTATTGGTGATCTAACGAAGTATCAAGCTTCGGTTTATGGGAGGTCTTAGGTTTTGTATTCTTTTTCTCTCCATTGGTCTCATTTTCTAACATTGTAAACTTTTAGGGGAATTGGTGTTCTTATACATGTAGGGTAAGTTACCATTACTTATCTCAAAGGCGGTGTGTCGTGATGATCACCAATTTGGCGCAACATCTCTAGACACCAATAAGATATGTCCCCTCGCCTCCTACTTTTCAGATTTTTTTTTTTTTTTTACCTCTGGCATTCTTAGAGCAACTACATCAGATTGTGTAAAAGAGCATTTTAGGTATAATACCCAGGCAAAATAAAAATTAAAAAAAAAAGATGCTGCAGTAGCTTGGGTAAACACTGAGGTATTCTACCAAAAAGCCAACCTTTGCTACAGTGCTTCTGTAAAATAAGCGTGACACTGTTCATCAGCAATTCCTTTTTTTATGCTTTTACCTGGTGTATTTTCTCTCGCTCTCATCTCTTTCCCTCTGCCACCTGGCCCATTCTCTCTCTCTCTCATCTCTATTATAATATTTAATAGGAGTAGAGAAGATTGTTGGAGTGTTGATAGAAATTGGGTAGCTAAATGCACCATTCATCAGCAATTTTACCCAAATTTATACCCTAGCTGTTGCTTTTGCTCTTAAGACACTTGTCCACCTCTTAGACTCACATTAACCAAGTTCACATGGAATCCAATGATAAAAAGTACAACTTATTGTATGTTCTCGTCCTTTAGACTTGGAAAATTAGTGTCACGTTCTATACTGTTGGGATGTATAGCGTAATTTTTGGTGTAGGCGGCATTATCCTATGTTTAGCATGTAATAGATGGACAAAACTATATGTTTTCTGCCCATCCTCCACATGTCACATCTTACCTTTTTGAAAAATTCCTCATCAGTGTCTCCGTTTTTGTGCTTCTCAGGTGTTAAGGCTTAGTTTTCTGTTTGATTTTAGCAAATGAGTTCAGGTGCTAAAATCATAGCTATTTCAAATCACAAAATTAAGTGGTTCCGTTTATCGTTTTTCGATTTTTTTTCATACCGAATTAAAGTACACGAGGAGTACTTTAATTTGGCAAAAAAAAATCGAAAAACGATAAACGGAACCACTTCATTTTTTTATTTCAAAATCATGATTTTAGCACCTATTAAACTCGTTTGCTAAAATCAAACGAAAAACTAAGCCTAAGGATAATTTACTGTACTTTTTATCGAGACTAGAGGATCAAAGGAAGACCATCTACTTTCAATTGAAATTAGGGATCCAATGATCTCATCATAGAGGTTTTGGGTCTTAAGTTCGAGGATTTCAAGAAGACATGGTGGATATCGCCCAAGCACTGTCTTAGCTAAAATACAAAGTTTTACAATTCCAGGTGAAACAACTTAGATTATAATAAACAAAGAACCCATGTTTTCTACATTGTTGATGGAGATATGCTCCGGAGGATTTTGTCTACCTTTTTCCATATGGATTCCAAAGTTTAAAGATGTACACTTATTTGTTATGTTGAATTTGTTTTATGCTCTAGTTTCCGTTAAATTGTCTGATATTGCCTTGGAAATGAATTATCGAGAAAAGTGGAGTGAAGTGAATTAAAAGAAAATGTAGTATATTTTTTTGTGTGTATTCTATTGACAAAGAATTTTGCATGGTTATTTTGTCACGATTTCATAGATCTCCTTAAGTTCTTTCAATTGTTGCATAAGAAAGATTGTGCATCAAAAGTACATTGTCCTTGTTGGTTTAGCTTTGGAGATAGGGGTAATGAATTGAGAAAGATGAGAGAAATGGAAATAATGATTACAAAACTAAAACTAAACTAAATCATGAAACGAATAAGGCCATTACTTTTTTATCTGAAAAATGACGCAATGTCCAAAAGACAAACAAAATGTTAGGAGGCACGAAAATCAAATTTAACTATGTCATTTTTGTAGAGTAAAATAGAAAAAGTAAAAAAAGTAGGAGAGCTAATAGCAAACCTCTGTTCCAAAAATCCTACAGTAATATTCTTCTATTTCTGTGTATTTTCGGCCATAATTCGCTTAAATTTTTTTAAATCAAAATACATACAATCTAATGATGCAAAACACTTCAGCACAGAGTAACACCATTTTTCCGGAACTGGTGATCTCAAACGAAATGTCGCACCTCCACGCCATGGGGGGCTAATTAATCGATTTGCGTTTTTTTTAAAACTTTATTAAATAAAACGTGACTTTTTTCACTTTATTCCCAAACTACGTCAAAACGTGGTTGCTAATCACGTTTTCCGAAAAACGTGCTTTCTTTTCACACTTTCACATTGGGTTAAGACGGATTAACCGAAAAAATTAAGTTAATCGTAATCCTGTTTGAAAGCGTGTTTACCAAACACGCCTCTTAAAACGTGTGTAGCAAATACGATTTATAAGATGAAAAATACAATACTGAAATTGTGTTTGCAAAATATACTCTGAAAGCATTGCTGCCAAACACGCCTTTCAAAAGCGTGGTTAGAGCATCCGCATCTCACTCTTCCAATCCCAAGTTAAATAAAAGTAAAGAGCCAAAATCCTTGAAACAAGTCACATCAGCCTCTTCACCTTCATAGCTACTTTGCAAACATCGTAAACTTTGCTACAGTGCCTCTCTACAAGAAAAGAGGCACTGTTCACAGGTTAAAGTTTATTTTACTATTTTAAAATACAATTTACTCCACTTTTAGCCTTGTAGTAGTGTTTTCTTCTAAGCTGGATATTTCAAAAACACCCCTACCGATATCCTATTGAGCTGATTTTTTATATGGTCGTTCAAAATATTAAATAAACACGCCCTTACAAAAACCAGCTCAATCGGATATCAGTAACTGGTATGAGTGTTTTCAAAAAATAATTTCACATTATAAATTTTTATTTTTTGCACCATAATATTTGTATGATAAAAAAATATGTTTTTGTCCTTTTGCAAAACATTCATTTCAAAATGCGAACATATTAGAGTAAATATGGTCATTTAAATAACATTTTAATATATAATTAGAATAAGAAGAAAATATTATATTAATGGACCATAAGTTAGAATAGAGAGTCTGATGCAGTATGTAAGTTAAAAGTGACTAGCTAAAGTAATAAAGTGACTTTTTAAGATGTAATTTGATCCAAAATTTGAAGATGCTAATGCAGATGCGCGTAGTAAACACGCCTTCAGAAGGCGTGTTTGCCGCCCACGCCCACGCCTTCATCTGCTGCCAGGCGACATCTTCCAATTCAATCCAGCTATCATCTTCTTCGAGGAAAACCAGATCGCTCCCCCACGCTGCAATTTTACTCAAAATCGTTGGATTCATGTCATGTGAGTTGCGATCCAAGCCCTAATTGTGTTTACATTTGTCAAATTGATTGAGAAGGCAGTGAGCATGTCGCCGAAGAGATTAAGAATTTCAGAAGAAGAAGAGGAACGCTACTATTCAGATCCACTCCACACCATACTACCAGATGAACTCCTCCGTCTAATCCTCTCCAAAATTACCGATCCTGAAACCCTCCTCAGATCCTCTCTCGTTTCCAAGCGAATCGCATCCATTCTCTCCCGTTCCGAATCCCTTACCCTCCAATTCCCCACCCCACTTTCATTCCCATCTGTCTTTCCAGGCAAATCGCATCCATCGTCTGATTGGACAAAATCCGTTGGCAATCTCTTCCTTCGATTGACGAATCTCCTCCGCATATTCAATCGCGTTCGGTCTCTCCGCATCGAGCTCCCTTGCCACTGCCGCTGTCCCGACGACACTGTTTTTAAGTGGAAGGCCAAAACTGGTATCCGATGTGGTTTATTAAGCTTCCTCTCTGCAAAATCGGTCAGCAAAATCGACGATAGCAAAATCGACGATAAAGAACGAAGAAGTGCAACTGCTTGTGCTGACCACGCATACTTTAATGCATCGATCGCTGGTGGGCCATACTTTTATGCAAGTGCAATGCATCGCCTGATGCAGCTTCTTATTCCATGGCATCCGAACCTTGACTGTGTCGAGTTGGTGGATTCAAAGAAACATGGGAAGCTAAGTATCGGAGGGGAAGCACTTATAAAGTTGAGGACGATGACGCCAGAGAGTATGTCAAACTTCATCACTCAACCTCCGGGACTGGAAAAGGTATGGTACAGGCCGAAGCTGAGGCTGCCTGTGTCGGGGTTTGAGATGGAGGAGGTTGCATTTGTGTTGAGCAGAGGTTATAGAGTAGCCAGTGGTGGTGTGGGGGAGGAGGTGGAGGGCAGTAGTGATGATGATGCCTTAGATGGTGGTTTTGAAGATGATGAACATGGCATTTTTGGTGAAGCTATGACTCAGATTTTGACTAAGCATCCTTTGGAAACAACTTACTTTTAGAGCTGCAAAGGGAAAATGGTTGGTAATTTGGGGGTAACTGAATCTCATTGTTAAATGTTGTTTTCCTTTCTTGTTTGAAATATATGATATGTTTGGATTGAAGTGGAGAGGAGATAAGTGATAGCATAGTGTTAGATGACTTGATTAATGTCATTGTTGGGTCATTTTCTAAAGAACTTTAAAGCTTTTGGGGCTATTGGTGATTATACGAGATATCAAGCTTCGGTTTATGGGAGGTCTTAGGTTTCGTAGTCTCTTTCTTTCCGTTGGTCTCATTTTCTAACAGTGTAAACTTTTAGGGGAATTGGTGTTCTTATACCTGTAGGGTAAGTTACAATTATTTATCTTGTAAGTTGTTGTGTTAATCTGTTTGCACAGCTTTTGCTTTTCATTTGTGGGAGAAATAAAAGGTTTGATTTTTAAGAATCTCCTTACGGGATCTAGAATGAGAACTTAATGAGTGCCTAAACTACATGTAAGTACGTCAACTTATTGCTAATGGACCTTTCGATAGGATTAATAGGAGAGAAGTATCTGAAATTATGAACTAATTCGAAGTCGATTAGAGGGGTTTCAGGTAATGGTCATCTGTTATTATGGACAGATTAGCCCAGAACTGAGTTGTACTAATTTCCTTCTTGTATATTCTGGTCATTGTGCAGCCATATTACTCATACTATCCATCCCTATCTGGGATGAGCTCACACTTGTAGTTGTTGGAGCAAATAGAAATCAAGGGTAGATTTTGAGGTACTGAGTGATGGTCACGTAGCTGACCTTGTTGAACACAGAAAGGGCCACCGTTGAGGCAATATTTTTAAGAACAAGTCGCGATTTGGTAGCTAGTATTAGGTATCCTTGCTTCACTTTCTTGCATGAATATATAGGTCGTAGGAAGAGGAACAGGCCAAAAATAAAGTGGTTGCTTCCATACAAACACTGGACGAATTAGAAAAGATTAAAGATATAGAGGCTGAGTTAGTAGATTGTTTAAGAAGCTCTTGTAGAAATTTGTCCTACTTTTCGAGTGATAAGCTAAGAAGCATAGACCCTTTAAAAAGGTGGCCTGTCGTGATGGTAACCAACATGGCGCAACATCTCTAGACACCAATAAGATACGTCCATGCACCTCCTACTTTTGGGAAAAAATTACCTCTGGCATGCTTAGACCCTTGTCCATCTCTTAGACTTGTATTTTTTCAAGTTTACATGGAAATGGATGAAAAAAAGTACAACTTATTGTACATTCTCGTCCTTTAGACTTGGAAAATTAGTGTCATATTCCATACTGTTGGGATGAATAATGTAAATATTTGTGTATGCGGCGTTATCCTATGTTTGGCATATAATAGATGGACAAAACTATATGTTTTTACCCTTCCTCCACGTGTCACGTCCTAACTTTTTTGAAAATTCTCATCAGTGTTTTTGTGCTTCTCAGGTGCTAAGGATAACTTACTGTAATCTGTGTTGTTGTCCATATTGTGTAAAGTTATTCAACAATTTTTAGTGTAATCCGTGTTAAGTACTAAAGTTATTGAGTCAGACACACCATGGCTTTGTCTCTGATAACAAAGAGCTTCGTTCTATTTTTCTCTCCACCTCCGCTGACCGAATCACCAACTTTGGCTGATTTGGCTCTTCCTTCTCCTTCCGCCCTGTTGAAAACTCCCCAGTCCCCAATTTTAGGCCTTTGTGGCATTGGTATAGTGATCTGTTATTCGCTTACACCCCTACTCCCCAATTTTAGGCCTTCACGGCATTGGTTTAGTGATCCGTGAGTAACGGGAGGTAGATGTCATCCATGTTCAAAAGGTAAGCTCGCAAGCAAAGTATACCGTTTCTTCTGTGTCTCCCTTTTTTTATTGGCTTATTTGGCTGCACTGTGGACACTTAGAGTGCCATGGTTCCAAGCATTGTGTGTGCCAAGTGATTTGTCTACACCCAATCAAAGAAGTTAACAAAACTAAGTTTATATCAGAGTTTGAGTGCTCTATCCATTCACAAACCCACAAATTCTAGAAAATGAGTTCAACAATGGGATAAACTCTTTTGGGCATTTTTACAAACACTTGGAGTGACATAGCTCCAAGCATTATATGTGGCAAGAGATCAAGTCCTTGCCTACACATAATCAAGAAGGTTAACAACTTCAAATTTTGATACATAAAATTGAGTTTAACCTAAAATCAAACCAAACTTTAAGATTAAAGTGAGATCCACCTAAGTCATGGGGTGTTAATCACCCCATGACCAAGCCTTAGCAACTACTCAATCATACTTAAAGGAAACATGCAAGGAAATGACAAGAAAATTAAAAACATTGAAAAATACGAAATAAACTTGAGATCTAAATAGATAAGAGAAGTACTTACAACGTTTGTGAAGACAAAAGCCTTGAATCAAAGAGAAACTACCCTAAAAACTAGAGAGAATGTAGAGAAAATGGAGGAAGGAGGAGGGAGGTAGAGAGAGAAAGTAAAAATAAGAGATAACCCTAAAATCTGATGTTTGGGGGCTTTTGTAACCCCCAAAACGTGTATAAAAGGTCCAAAGTGCCCCTGGAAATAAGATGAGAACGGGCCAAAAATCTGCAGAAAAATAGGCTAGATACCGGTACAGGGAAAAAACCCATACTGGTATGTAGACATTTTGATAGCCTTTTTGCTTGCTGGATACCGGTATGGGAAATAACCCATACTGGTATGTAGATGGATACCGGTATGGGAAATAACCCATACTGGTATGTAGACCTTCGGATGGACATTTTGCTCTTCCTTTGATCATCACTTCACTTGACCTTTTGGGCTTCTCGGGCCTTTGTTCAATGCTTCATTCTTGACTCCCGGGACTCGGTGGGGTGCCCCTTGGTCTCGGGTGCTCGGCCCTCCCTTGAACATTCCATGGCGTTAAAACACGTCTTATTCACGAGGTTTTCTTGAAACTATCAAAATACACCCACGCACAACATCAATCGTATAAAAGCCGTATTATGCATTCGTGTGTGGCAAAAACGAGAGAGATAAACCCCTTTATTTACACTATTGAGGACTTATCAGTGACTCAATAGACAAAGTTCTTATAGTCAAATGACAAAATTGATGGCATGATATTGTCGACTTTGCTTTCCATCGCTTGGACTTTGATGGAAAGATTGCTATTTTTCCCCTTCAAAAGAGAGAATTAGGATACAAGAAGTTATTTAATTAAATAATTTCTGTGTGGATGGAATGAGTCAAGTGACAAAATAGATGGCATGATATTGTAGGAATCTCCTTTAAGCATATGTTCTTTATATCATGAATGATAGAGGAAGGGGTTAAGACAAGATCAGTGTTAGGGCAAGAGAGAGTGAAAATTGTGAAGACATTGAAGGGTAAAAGAGATTCAAACTTGCGTTTTCAAAAGGGAACGTAATTTGTAATTTCCAGAGAAATGGAGAAGTAATTGTAATTTGGCTTATTTGATTGACGGGTATTGAAACGATGACTAACAAACGGGAAAGGAATCAGGTCTCATCTCTCCAAATCCCTACTATTCTTTATTTTAGTTCACATATCGGGTCCAAAACTATGATCCAAACATTCTAAGAACTACAAGTATACAAAATACCAGTATGATCGCAGATCGATAAATATGTAAATAAATTACAGTTCATTCTTTAAATTGTAAGTTTAAATCGTAACAGCTCATTATGTATTATTCATTTTGCATAACATTTCTTAGCAAGTTCTCGCGTCTATCTATATCCGCTCATATTAATATTTTTGAAAAGCTACATTTCTTTAAGTGTTCTACGAAGTGAACGGTTCAGATCATATTTTTGGACTCAATATGTGGACGAAAATTTAGATGTGGAGAGGACTTGATCCCAATTGGAAATGGGATGGGACGCTAGCAGTTGCGTACTTTTTGCTATTATTAACCAACATATGTCCTGGGATGCGACATGTCCTGGGAATGCATCGTGGGCTTGGAGGAGCATTATGGCGAGCAAAGCGGTACTTATGAGAGGTTGGCGATGGCGAGTAGGGGATGGGCAAATGATTAATGTTTGGACTGACCCCTGGCTGCCCCGCACTTATTCTTTTAAAGTTTTGAGCCAGGCCCTAGCTGTTGATACCGTGGTACCACAGATTCGAAAGGTTTCCGACCTCATTGACGGAGATACCCACTCTTGGAAGGCAGATTTGGTGAAAGACATGTTTGTACCAGCGGATGCCGATTCTATCTTGCCCATTCCAATCAGCAACCAAGGAGTACCTGACAAAGAACTTTGGCACTTCACGACAAATGGAGATTTCACGGTCCGCTCTGCCTATTATGTGGCGAAATCCCTTAACTTTTGCAGACGATATAAGGAAAGGGGAGAGCCTAGTTCTACCAGTCCATGGAACTCGGAATGGAAGGATGTTTGGAAAATCCCGGTGTCCAACAAGGTTCGGCATTTTATATGGCATTGTCTACATAATGCGATTGCGACGTTCGCTAATTTGCAAGGAAGGCATTTGGATATCAACCCGTGATGTCCGAAGTGTTATAAAGAACATGAAATCATAGAGCATATTTTGTTTCGGTGCAAGGATTCGAGGGTAGTTTGGGGTCTAGCGAACCAATTTTTTAATCCCTCAACTGATTGGAAAACCTTGGATTTCAGAACTTGGTGGACTTCCTTATCCCACGCTGCTCGCGGCACGGCAAAGAACTTGGAAATACAAGCCTGGTACCCTGGTACGTTATTTACTAATGCCCATGGGGCTTGGCTAGAGTACCTCTCTGCTGCGGTAGTGGCCGATGGTGGGGTGTCGGAGGCCCCAATAGCTTCAGCTCAATGCTGGCAGGCCCCTCCAACTGGGGTTATTAAAATCAACGTGGATGGTGCTTTAAACAAGCAAGTTGGGTGTGGAGGTATGGGTATTGTGGCACGCAACTCGGAAGGAGTGATCCTTGGTGCTGCTTTATACTCTATCCATGGATTCTTTTCGCCACGAACTATTGAAGCCATGGGATTTCGTCTTGCTCTGACTCTTGCGCAGGAATGGAAGATTACTAATGTTGTGGTAGAAGGTGACGCGAAGCAAGTGGTCCAAGCTCTCAATGGCAAAGTTTCTTATGTAATTATGGATTGTACCAAACTTGCGTCTAAATTTTCTTCCTGCATTTTTACTCACGTTAAACGCGAATGCAACAGGATCGCCCATTTGTTGGCGAAACGTTCCCTGTTGGTTGTTAGGCTAGAGAGTTGGTGGGAGGCTGTTCCCTCGTGGCTCTTTATCCTAGCACTTGAGGACCCTCCGGCCGATGACCCTTCCATTAGTAAGCAATAAAATTCTTTCTTCTCGAGTTAAAAAAAAAAAACATGTGTAAGCGCCGATTTACACTGTTTTAAAACTTTAGGAAAGTGAGAAAAAAAAAAAAGATTTCTATCTGCAAGACCTGAATTCATTATTTTATTTCCTTTTTCTCTTCAAATCAAACAATAGAAAAGATTTTTTTTAATTTTTCTTTCATTTTTGTTTCTCCATTTATCCGCAAGTTCCAAACCAAACCTTTTCAAAACCGAATGAACAAAGCTACAATTATTGTTTTAAAAATTGACTTATTCTCAAATTAAGTTAAAAATTGATTTATTACGTTTTATGAGATATATCATTCTCTCACAATATAGCAACCTCTTGAGCTCTCCATCGGTTTATAAGTTTCATTTGCATAATAAAAATGTCCGTCCCTTTTTAAATGTGTTACTTCGTAAATCCAACTTATTAAAGAAATATCACCATTACACCTTTTACATCAACTCGTTCCTCCACTTTACACTTTTCCCATCGAATAGTGATAGAGACACACACACTCAACCACACACCCTCTCACATATGGTGTGTGGGACCCACCACATGTGAGAGGGTGTGTGGTTGAGTATGTGTGGCTCTAGCATTTTTGTTTCACAACTTTTACCTCTACTTTCCAAAATTATCATCCACTTTTTCTCATTAACTCTTTACCTACTAACTTTTCAAAAGGGCAAAATGATAATTGTGCAAATTTTTACCCATTAACTTTTCAAAGGACCCGATTTGGGGTACAGAAAATTTGGAACAGAAAATGTACCGAGTTGCTTGGGGGACCCACTTTTGGGTCCCACACGAGAGATCCGAATCGTTATTTTTTATTCAAACGGTGGGACTTTGGTTTAAGCACTTCTAACCGTCCGATTGAGCTGAAATTTTACGGGGCCCCTCATAAAAATGTTTTAAGAATAATGAACGGTTCGGATCTCTCGTGTGGGACCCAAAAGCGGGTCCCCCAAACAGCTCGGTACATTTTCTGTTTCAAACTTATTTAGAGACAGCCCAAAATGGAAAGTTAAACACTTAAAAAGGGACAGAGGGAGTAGTATTCTAGATGAACTTCCCCAAAATATCCAGAAAAAGACAAACAATGGTCTAGAATTCCTAGGAAATTTTTTGGGTACGAATGGGTACCACGTGTCCATGCCGAGCACGATCTCAATCGTCCAAAAATATTTTGAACGGCCCAGATTGATTCCCTCTCTCTCCTCTCACCCAACCACTCTCTCTCCTCTTTTTCTCCCTCCTCTTCTGGACCATCGAATCGCACTTTGAACGGCTAAGATTGCCGAACGGATACCATGTAGGGCACTGAAAAATTTCTCAATTCCTAGATACTACTATTTTCGAAAAAACTTTTCATATACCCTGACCCTCTTTGCATGCCAATAGGGATGGCAATGGGTTGGTTCGGTTCGGGTATTGCTATATCCAAACCCATTACTCAAAACTAGATGGGTACCTAGAACCGAACCGAAACCCGAACGGGAAGGGAACATTGAAACCATAATTGAACCAATCGAGGATCGGTTCGGTCAGGGTACTCCCCGAATTAGGAAACA
The DNA here is from genome assembly GCA_963854785.1 of Vaccinium vitis-idaea. Classification (NCBI taxonomy): domain Eukaryota; kingdom Viridiplantae; phylum Streptophyta; class Magnoliopsida; order Ericales; family Ericaceae; genus Vaccinium; species Vaccinium vitis-idaea. The sequence goes on from OY978215.1 coordinate 46,994,568, forward strand.
AAATAAAAACGAAATAATTATGAATGAAATTGAAATATGAAAATCAGTTAAATTGGAAATGCGATAGATCCGTCGATTAAAAAGGTATGCATCTAGATATTTTAAATACAAAACAACTAATATACATCTAAGTAAAAATCCAATGTATTGAAGCTAATACAAAAGATACACTCTACATATGAAGAGGAATTTTGTAACTACACATATCCGATTCGGTTCGATTCGAGGAACGGTTCGGTTATCAGCTCAAACCCAAACCGAACCGAACCCATTCGGTTATCTCACATCCCATACCATATATGCACCAACGGGGAATATTTCGGCTATGGTTCGGGAAAAAAAAAAACCGATTATGGTTCAGGTATCTATCGATTCGGTCGAGATTGTCATCCCTACGTCTCAATACCAATTCCATTTCCTCTTTTTATCTCTTGCGGTTCTCCGACTTGTTTGTCTTTTCTGGATATTTTGGGGAGTGGAAGAAATGTCTCCGAAGAAGAGATCGAGGATTGAAGAAGAAGAAGATGAAAAGCAAGACTACTACAATTCAGGTTCGCTCAACTCTCTGCCAGATGAACTCCTCCTTCTACTCTTTTCCAAAATTACCGACCCAAAAACCCTCTTCGTATCCTCTCTCGTTTCCAAGCGAATCGCATCCATTCTCTCCCATTCCCAATCCCTTTCCCTCCAATTCCAAACCCGACAAATTCCATTCTCGGATGACATCCCAACGCTAAAATACCTCCGCGATCTCTGCCTTCCGTTGACGAATCTGCTCCGCCGATTCAATGGAGTCCGCTCTCTTCGCATTGAGCTCCCTTGCTCCTGCCGCTGTCCCGATGACGTTGTTTTTAAGTGGAAGGCAAAAACTGGCGTCCGATGTGGTATATTGAGCTTCCTCTCCACAAAATTCGTGAGCAAAATCAACCATGAGAAAATAAAAGCGGAAAAGGAAGAGGAGGAAGAAGAAGAAGAAGAAGAAATTTTGGTTCGTCCTTTCGAAGTATTTGGGCCATTTGTTTATGCAAGTAAAATGTATCTGATGATGCTGCTGCTTATTTCGCAGCATCCAAACCTTCAAAGTATCGAGTTGGTGGATTCTAAGAAACATGGGAAGCTAAGTCTCCGAGGGGAAGAGCTTATAAAGTTGAGAACGGCAGAGAATTGGAACTTCATTGGGTCTCCTGCGCATCAAAAGATATGGTACGTACCGAAGCTGCGACTCCCTTTGTCTGGATTTGAGATGAAAGAGGTGGCATCAGTGGTAATAAGAGGTGATAAAGTTGCCAACGGAAAAATGAGTGGCGGCGGCGGTGTGGAGGAGGTGGTGGAGCGCAATGTTGAGGATGTCTTAGATGGTGGTTTTGAAGATGATGAACATGGCATTTTTCATGAAGCTATGACCCAGTTGTTGACTAGACATCCTTCCAAGACGTTTTCATTTTAGAGCTTCATCAGGAAAATACTTGGTAATTTGGGGCTAACTGAATCTCCTTGTTAAATGTTGTTGCCCTTTCGTGTTTGAAATATATGATATGTTTGGATTGAAGTGGAGAGGAGATGAGTGGTAGCATGGCTTGATTAATTTCATTGTTGGGGTCATTTTGTAAAATATTTAAAGCTTTTGGGACTATTGGTGATCTAACGAGATATCAAGGTTCGGTTTATGGGAGGTCTTAGGTTTTGTATTCTCTCTCTCCATTGGTCTCATTTTCTCACATTGCAAGGGAATTGGTGTTCTTACACCTGTAGGGTAAGTTGTGATTATTTATCTCAAAGTTGTTGTGTTGAGCTGTTTGCACAGCTTTTGCTTTTCATTTGTCGGGGGATAAAAAGTTTGATTTTTAAGAACTTCCCTTACTAGATCTAGAATGAGAACTTAAAAAGAGTGCCTAAGCTACATGCAAGTACATCAACTTATTGTTAATGGACCTTTTGATAGGATTAATAGGAGAGAAGTATCTGAAGTTATGAACTAATTCGAAGTTGATTGGGAAGGGTTTCAGCTAATGGTCATCTTCTTGTATATTCTGGTCATTGTGCAGCCATATTACTCATACTACCCATCCCTATCTGGGGTAACCTCACACGATTCGGTAGCTAGTATTAGGTGTCCTCGCTTCACTTTCTTGCATAAATATATAGGTCGTAGGATGTAGGAACAGGCCATAAATAAAGTGATTGCTTCTATACAAACGCTGGATGAATTAGAAAAATTAAAGATATAGGGGCTGAGTTAGTAGATTGTTTAAGAAGCTCTTGTAGAAAGTTGTCCTACTTTTCAAGTGCTAAGCTAAGAAGCATAGAGACCTTTAAAAAGCTGGCCTGTCGTGATGGTCACCAATTTGGTGCAACATCTCTAGACACCAATAAGATACGTCCACGCACCTACTTTTTGGTGTTTTTTTTTTTACCTCTGGCTTGCTCTAGACACTTGTTCATCTCTTAGACTCACATTAACCAAGTTTAGATTGAATTCAATGATAAAAAGTACTACAACTTACTGTATATTCTCGTCCTTTAGACTTGGGAAATTAGTGTCACGTTCCATACTGTTGGGATGTATACAATTTTTGTGTAGGCAGCATTAGCCTATGTTTGGCATGTATAGATGGACAAAACTATATTTTTTCAGGTGTTGAAGGATAACTTACTGTACTTTTTTATCAAGATTAGAGGATCAAAGGAAGACCATCTACTTTCAACTGAATTAGGGATCCAATGATCTCATCAGAGAGGTTGTGGGTCTTCAGTTCGAGGATTTCAAGAAGACATAGTGGATACCGCCGAAGCACTGTCTTCTGTAATAAAATACAAACTTCTGTTGGCTACTTTGATAACCATCACTTTGGCCGCCCAGCTTAGTACTCTTTAACAGTACCAGGTGATTTCAGGCCAATTTCCTGCTATATTTCTGTGGTTTGGAGCTCATATTAAGTCTCTAAACAATGAGGTTGTTGATGGATCTTTAACTGCGCATTCGATAGGCTGTGTATCCATTGCTCCACTTGAGGGAATATGTCCAAAGTGTCTTCAGGATCAATTCATTTCTTTCATGAATATGTTTAAGTAGCAGTACACCTGAGAAACACTGTCAAAGAAAAAATTGTGAACTGTTTTCTCAATTGTCATGTGCACAAGCTCTTTTTCCTTCAAAAACATCCAAAGCGAAATGATGGTAGCCTGCCTAGTTTATTCACAAAGATTAAGTTGGGACAGGGGCCGTCACTTGTTTCAAAATAGCAAAATTTATTGCTACAGATCGACTTGACATGGTTATAAGCAGTGTGTTTGAATGAAGAAACTTCTTTGATAAATGATCCCATCAGTATTCTTTGGTGTCATCTATTTCGCCTCTTACAATGAATGTATTCTAAAGGAACTGTTAAGTAATTTCCATTTTTTTTGTGCTTTCCCGACATTACTCAAACCTCACGAGGTTAATGGTCATTTAGCTGACCTTGTTGGACACTGAAAGGGCCTTTGTTGAGGCAATACTTTTAAGAACAAGTCACGATTCGGTGGCTAGTATTAGGCGTCCTCACTTTGCTTTCTTGCATAAATACATAGGTCGTAGGAACAGGCTGTGAATCAAGTGATTGCTTCCATACGAACACTGGACGAATTAGAAAAGATTAAAGATATAGAGGCTGAGTTAGTGGATTGTTTAAAAAGCTCTTGTAGAAAGCTGTCCTACTTTTCAAGTGCTAAGCTAAGAAGCATATAGACACCTTTAAAAAGGTGGCCGTGATGGTGACCAATTTAGCGCAACATCTCTAGACACCAATAAGATATGTCCACTCACCTCCTACTTTTCAGATTTTTTTTTTACCTCTGGCATGCTTTAGGCACTTGTTCATCTCTTAGACTCACATTAACCAAGTTTACATGGAATTTGATGATAAAAAGTACAACTTATTGTATATTCTCGTCCTTTAGACTTGGAAAATTAGTGTCACGTTCCATACTGTTGGGATGTATGACGAATTTTTATGTGTAGGTGGCATTTGCCTATGTTTGGCATGTAATAGATGGACAAAACTATATGTTTTCTGCCTGTCCTCCACGTGTCATTTCCTACCTTTTTGAAAATTTCCTCGTCAGTGTCTCCATTTTTGTGCTTCTTTTAGGTGTTAAGGATAACTCACTGTACTTTTATTGAGGCTGGAGGATCAAAGGAAGAATCTACCTTCAACTGAAATTAGGGATCCAATGATCTCATCAAAGAAGTTTTGGGTCTTCAGTTCGAGGATTTCAAGAAGACATAGGGATATCGCCGAAGCACTGTCTTCTCTAAAATACAAACTTCTGTCAGCTAATTTGATAACCATCACTTTGGCCGGTCAGCTTAGTAATCTTTAACAGTACCAGTTGATTTTAGACCAAATTCCTGCTATATTTCTGTGGTTTGGAGCTCATGTTAAGTCTCTAAACCACAATGTGGTTCTTGATGGATCTTTAACTGGGCATTCAATAGGCTAATGTATCCATTGCCTCCACTTGCAGGAGTACAAGCTCATTCTATGAAGGAACTATCTTTTGCGTCAATTGCATGTTAATTTCGTGTCTTGGTTAAGTGATTTTGATGGCGGATGTCAGAATGGGAGCAGTGTAGTTTTGATTCTCTTGGTGCCATTTGAGCATAGTAAGTTTGAGATAACTATTAAAAGCTCATACATTCCCTTCTTGTTTAGCTTAAAAGAGATATATGCTTCAGACCAACTGTCCAAAGTGCTTCCAAGGTGTCTTCAGGATCAATTCATTTCCTTCATGGATGTGTTTCAGTAGCAGCACACCTGAGAAACACCCGTCAAAGAAAACCACCAATAAACATAGACTAAGAAAAAAAATTGTGAACTGTGTCCTCAATTGTCATGTGCACAAGTTCTTTTTCCTTCACTATAAAACATCCAAAGCATTGTGAATGCACAGAACAACATGAAAAAAAAGTTCACATTAATGTACTTTTTATTCTCCGTTCATTGAACGGGCAGAACTCTAGTGTATTCTAAAGGAACTGTTAAAAATAATTCTTTTTTTTTTTTCTTTTTTTTTTTTTTTTTTGTGGTTTCCCGACATTACTCAAACCTCACCTGGTTAATGCCTGTGTTCGAGTCTTACTGTTGGAAGCTCCAACATCTTCCCCCAATTCTTTTCTAACTGATGGTTAAAACTTGAAAGGGCCTTGAAAAATAACTTCATCATTGAAAGGTTCAATACAAAGGGTTGCTTGCCCCTAATCACTGGGGGGAAAAACTTGGAACGTCAACACAAATTGGACACGTGAAAATAAGTGTCTGAATATTTACTTATTTTTATAGTTGGACACGTTTCCAACACGCTCGGTTATGTGAAGGACAAGCAATGGACACATTTCGGGACACGCTAATGTGTCAAAATCCAATTTGCCGGAAAATGTCGGTAGGGGCAAATTATTGTGTTTTAACGGTGCTTTTTCGGAATCACAGACCAATGGGAAAAACAATAATAATTGTCATAACATGGCATGAGAAATACTGTTGGATGCAACTACCCTCGAAAAATATTCTGTTGCACCCTTCGTCCACTTTAGTTGCACCCTACATGGAAAACGCTTGCACTCCTCAACAAATTCATTGCACCCATACTCTTCAACAAATGTGGTTGCAGTATGGTCAAGTCACACTTTCTTGAAAGATTTTCTGACTATTGCACCTTTCGTTCACTTTTGTTGCACTCTACATGGGAAACGGTTACACTTCTCAACAAATCCATTGCACCTATATTGGTCCAAATGTGATTGCAGCGTGTGGTCAAGTCACATTTTTCTAAAAAGATTTTCTAACCATTAGTCCAAATGTGATTGCAGCGTGTGGTCAAGTCACACTTTTCTAAAAAGATTTTCTGACCATTACACGCTTCTTCCACTTTTGTTGCACTCTACATGGACAACGGTTGCACTCCTCAATAAATTCATTCCAACCACGTTGGTCCAATTCAAGAAGTGGATATTTCGATCAACATTATTATGGGTACCATGTATGTGCAATTAAAATTGTGCGTGTCCTGTTGAGATCAATTCCTAAAAAGTGGTTCATTGAACAGCAAATATTTGCCCCTACCGCCATTTTACGGCAATTCTCCCATTTTTAAAGCTTAAAACGGGTAAAAACTGTTATTTGTAAACCTATATAGCATAATAAACAAATACTTAATAAATAGGGGGTAGAAAGTGTAAAAATAGATATAGTGCGTTCTTTCTCTTTCAGCGTTAAACCCAAACCAAACCCTATATATATCTCATCGATGGAGGGAGGGGAGAAGAGAGAGAAAGAGAGAGGGAGAGGAGAGAGAGAGAGAGAGAGAGAGAGAGCGCCATGGCAGAGAGACTGAGATTAAGGATTTCAGAAGAACCCTACTATTCAGATCCACTCCTCACCCATCTACCAGATGAACTCCTCGGTCTAATCCTCTCCAAAATTACCGACCCTAAAACCCTCCTCAGATCCTTTCTCGTTTCCAAGCGAATCGCATCCATTCTCTCCCATTCCCAATCCCTTTCCCTCCAATTCCCAAACCCACTAATTTCATTGTCGGGTGACACCCCATCGACAAAATCCTTCCTCGATCTCCGCCTTCTGTTGATGAATCTGCTCCGACGATTCAATGGAGTCCGATCTCTCCACATTGAACTCCCTTGCTCCTGCCGCTGTCCCGACGACATTTTATTTAAGTGGAAGGCCAAAGCAGGTGTCCGATGTGGTATACTGAGCTTCCTTTCCACAAAATTCGTGAGCAAAATCAACAATGAAAATGTAGAAGTCGAAAAGGAGGAGGAAGAAGGAGGAAGAAGGAGGAAGAAGGAGGAGAAGAACATAGGGTAAATCCTTTCAAGGCATTTTGGCCATTTTATTATGCAATGTATATCATGATGTTGTTTCTTATTTTCCGGCATCCAAACCTTGACAGTGTCGAGTTGGTTGATTCTATGAAACACGGGAAGCTAAGTCTCCGAGGGGAAGAGCTTATTAAGTTGAGAACGGCGAAGAATTTTGACTTCATTGGGCCTCATGCGCATCAAAAGATATGGTATGCGCCAAAACTGCGACTGCCTTTGTCGGGGTTTGAGATGAAGGAGGTGGCATTGGTGGTGATCAGAGGTGACAGAGTAGCCAATGGAAAGGGGAGTGGCGGTGGTGGTGGTGTGGGGGAAGTGGTGGAAGGCAATGTTGAAGAGGCCTTAGATGGTGGTTTTGAAGATGATGAACATGGCATTTTTGGTGAAGCTATGACCCAGATGTTGGCTAGACAGCTTCATTGGGAAAATGCTTGGTAATTTGGGGCTAAGTGAATCTTGCCTTTTGGTTTTAAATATATGGTATGTTTGGATTGAAGTAGAGAGAAGAGGAGTGGTAACATAGTGTTAGATGGCTTGATTAATTTCATTGTTGGGGTCATCTTCCAAAAAAAAAAAAAATTAAGCTCTTGGGACTATTGGTGATCTAAGGAGATATCAAGCTTCAGTTTATTATTTATGGGAGGTTTTAGGTTTTGTACTCTCTTTCTCTCCATTGGTCTCATTTTCTAACTTTGTCAACTTTTAGGGGAATTGGTGTTCTTATACTTGTAAGCTAAGTCCCGATTATTTTTCTCGAAGTTGTTGTGTTAATCCGTTCACACAGCTTTTGGTTTTCATTTGTGGGGGAATAGTAAGTTTGATTTTTAAGGATCTCCCTCACTAGATCTAGAATGAGAACTTAATGAGTGCCTAAACTACATGCAAGTACATCAATTTAAAATGGACCTATTGGTAGGATTAATAGGAGTGAAGTATCTGAAGTTATGAACTAATTCAGAGTTGATTAGGAGGAGTTTCAGCAAACGGTCATCTGTTCTACTATTGACAGATTAGCCCGGAACTGAGTTGAACTTGTTTCTTCTTGTATATTCTGGTCATTGTGTAGCCATATTTCTCACACTATCCATCGCTATCTGGGATGACCTCACACTTGTAGTTGTTGAACCAAACAGAAATCTAGGGTAGATTTTGAGTACTGAGTGATGGTCACATAGATGACCTTGTTGAACATAGAAATGGCCTCCGTTTGAGGCAATATTTTTAAGAACAAGTCACGATTCGGTAGCTAGTACTTGGTGTCCTCGCTTCTCTTTCTTGCATAAATGTATGGGTCGTAGGAAGTAGGACAGGCGATAAATAAAGTGATTGCTTCCATTCATTACAAAAGATTAAAGATATAGAGGCTAAGTTTGTTTAAGAAGCTCTTGTAGAAAGCTGTCCTACTTTTCGAGTGCTAAGCTAAGAAGCTACCTTTAAACAGGTGGCGTGACGTAATGGTCACCAATAAGATACGTCTGCTCAGATACACCAATAAGATACGTCTGCTCACCTCCTACTTTTCAGACACCAATTTAATTTCTGATGAGAATTCCCCCCATCTTTCTGAGGAGTCTCTAGACTCGCGTGGCGAATCCCGGCTGGTCCATTTGGAAAATCCCGGAACTTTGCTACTTTCAATGACCGAGAGTTGTGTGTTGGAAGCTTGGAACTACTAGTATTTCTTAGGCCAAGACAATTTGTGGTGATTTTCTGGCAGCGGTTTACAAGCAAGGTCGTCCCCCGAGTTCACTTTGCAAAGAAGGTTGTAATGTCCAGCAATGGCAACACCCTCCGAGTGGCTCGTGAAAATTTAACTGCGACGGTGTTTCCTCACAAGCAAGGAAGGCGGCATTTGGAATAGTGATGCGAGATGTGGATGGCACGGTGCCTCTTGAATTGTCCAGTCTGGGCAATTCGAGTGGCTTGCACGATGACCTCCTACTTTCTAGAAAAAAAAATTTTTTTTTTTTCCCCACCTATAGGCATGTTTTAGAAACTTGTCCATCTCTTAGACTCACATTAACCAAGTTTACATGGAATTCGATGATAGAAAATACAACTTATTGTATATTCTCGTCCTTTAGACTTGGAGAATTATTGTCACGTTCCAACTGTTGGGAGGTATAACGTAATTTTTTGTGTAGGCGGCATTAGCCTATGTTTATGTTTTGCATGTAATCAATGGACAAAGCTATATGTTTTCTGCCCGTCCTATCTTTTTGTAAAATTCCTCGTCAGTGTCTCTGTTTTTGTGCTTCTCAGGTGTCAAGGATAACTTTGATACAAACCAAAGGGGACAAAATCTAAGAAACTCAAATAATACAAAAAGACTAAACTACCTAAACATAAACATAAATAACAATAAACTGAAAACCCTAAAATTATACTTGAGAAAGTTACTGTACTTTTTATCGAGACTGGATGATGAAAGGAAGACCATCTACTTTTAACTGAAATTAGGGATCCAATGATCTCATCAAAGAGGTTTTCGGTTTTCAGTTCGAAGATTTCAAGAAGACATAGTGGATTTGGCCAAAGCACTGTCTTCTCTAAAATACAAACTTCTGTTGGCTAATTCGATAACCATCACTTTGGCCGCTCAGCTTAGTAATCTTTAACAGTACCAGTTGATTTCAAACCAGTTTCCTACTATATTTCTGTGGTTTGGAGCTCATGTTAAGCCTCTAAAATACAATGTGGTTCTTGATGGATCTTTAACTGGGCATTCGATAGGCTACGTATCCATTGCTCCACTTGGGAGTATAAGCTCATTTTATGGACGGACTATCTTTTGTGTCGTTTGCATGTTAATTTCGTGTCTTGGTTATGTGATTTTGATGGTGGGTGTCAGAATGGGAGTACTGTATTTTGGATTCTCTTGGTGCCATTTGAGCATAGTAAGTTTGAGATAACTCTTAAAAGCTCATACATTCGCGAATAAGATGGTAGCATACTAGCATACTCACAAAGATTAAGTTGGGACGGGCCGTCACTTGTTTCAAAATAGCATGTCAATTGTTTCAAAATAGCAAAATGTATTACTGCAGATCGAGTTGACATCGTTATAAGAAACATCAAGCGCTTATTATGGAGATTTCTAAGAAACCGGCACTCTAGCTTCTAAAGAAAACCTATTCGAGAGGAAATGTGCAAGGGATCCATGGTACAGAATTTTTGGTTTGGAAGTGGAGTCCATAGAGCACATTGTTTTCAGATATGCATGCAGCATGGCCATCCAAGGTGTGGCAGAGAGTGCCATAAGCTTTCAATCCCTTGTTCAGCTAACCTCTTCAGCAATTGCTTAGTTCGACGATTTAATTTCTGATGAGAACTCCCCCTATCTTTCTGAGGAATCTCTTGCTCTTGTGGCAAATCCCGGCTGGTCCATTTGGAAAATCCTGGAATGATGCTACTTTCAATTGTTGGAATATTGTGAATGAGACCGGAGAATACGGAGGGGTCTTTCGAGGCAGCCGAATGGACTCTCGTGCATTCATCAATTCTGACATGGATGTATTTACTACACGCGGCTACTGAAGACCCATTTTCACCCCACATATGTGAGTTGAAGGAAGAATTCATTTCATTGGTTTCGATATTAATTAGACCTTGGCTGCTCAAGGGTCGTCCTCTTTACCTATGTATGTGCAATTCCAGATTGGGAAAACTACCAGAAATTCGTGTTCCACATAGACACTTTCTGATATTTGGTTCGAGAGAGAGAGAGCGCGAGCGAGCTTCACGTTCAGTTCACCAAGGCTATCTTTGAAAGTGTTCTGTAAATAGTGGTTTTAGCCGTTTTATCCTGAGAAATAGATACCGATGAATCTACAATTAGGGGTGCACACTGGCCCAATAGTCCGTCTGTCACGCCCTCAAAATTTAAATGATAATTCATAAAGAAAATCCACATGGATAGTCAATAAGTCCACGGGCCACGTCAAAGTCCAATGTTTATTACTCAAAGTCATCCTCAAATACACAATGGTCTATGGGTAACTAAACCCCAAGTTAAGAAAATATAAGTGTAAAGTTATTACAATCCCAAGTCCAAAAAAAATGTAATATAAAATGGAGTTACAAAATCATCTAATTTCAAAAGTAAGAAGTCGAATAATAATGTTTTAACTCCTCCTTTAAGCTTTTCAAAACATGTATGCAATCACTCCAAGCACATCCAAGTCAATGCTCCATGCAGGGTACCTGAAATTTTGTAAGGTTGAGCTCACTAGCCCAGTAGGAAAACATCTATCAATTCTGAATGAAAATGAGATGCTCATGACACTACGCCAAATATTGCTTTAACCGGCGGTTTTTTTACCGGCGGTAACAAAACTGCCGTTAAAGGGTGCTATTACCGGCGTTAATCACAACCCGCCTCAAAAAATCATTTTTCCCGCGGTTTTATTATCGGCGGTAATAAAACCGCCAGTAAAGGTCACTTTTACCGGCGGTAATTATAAACCCCAGTAATACTACTATTACCGGCAGTAATCCAAAAAACCGCCGGTAAAAATGTAAATTTTAATATAAATATTTTTATTTCCTAAGTATAACCGAAAAGTTTGGGTGGTCGGGCGGTTAGGTGTCGGGGCTCCACACGGGACAATTTTTTTTTTCGGAAGTAACCATTACTGGCGGTAATGAAACCGCCGGCAAAAGTCGACTACTATTACCGGCGGTAGATTATCGCCATTTATCTTTTCCCGACGGCCGTTTTGATGGTCGGCGGTTTTTTGCATTTTTACCGCCGGTAATACTTTTCCCGGCGGTTTTGGGACTTTTTCCGGCGGTTTTCTAATGCCGGGAATAGTCATTTTTCTTGTAGTGTGACGTGCAGACAAGAGACTAAGTCATATGGTAAGACCAAAAGATTTCTAGATAAGCACAAAGAATGGCACGAGGTTCAATGATAGCCAACTTAAATCAACGAGGAAGGAAATCACTTAATAAGATTGACATAATCATGTGAAGGACTGTGAACATCACAAAAGTCAATAATCACTAATATAAATCAAGTACCAGCCCATTGTATTCGTTCCGTATCCGACACGTCACATGTGTTCCCAAAACATTCATATCATACTTCTTATTCATTCACTTCATTCATTATACTCTGGGCATACCATAAAGGTCCCGTGTCACTCCGGGCATGCCATATAGGCCCCTGTGTCACTCCGGGCATACCCTCTCGGGTCCCGTGTCATCATTATCACATTTCCATAATCATTTCACATTCATTACCGTCATATCGATATCCATGCATAATCTCATCTCAATCCGACACTCAAAACACGACTTCAATGGATTTTCCAAACTAGAGTCATTAGGGATCAAACACGTAACACAAACCTCAAAGAAACTTAAGGAATCAACAAATATGCCAAGTTAACTCATGACACGTATCTCAAGACGTTTCAAGTGATAGTCTCTCCAAATTAGAGTTTAAACCTCAAGTATCAATACTAGAAAGTTGAGGTATCAATACCCAATTTTAAAAAAAGGGACAGAACCTCTGGGTATCAATACCCCAAATCCGGGTATCAATACTCAGCCCACTAGTGAAACAAAACTACGGGATATCAATACCCCCGCGTCCGGGTATCAATACACAGCCTCTTAAGGGCCGAAAATCACAGACGCGCTGGGTATCAATACCCCAGAATCCGGGTATCAATACCCAATCCACAACCAACAAGCTTTGAGTAGATTTTGGGTATGAAACCCAAGATTTAAACCAATCAAGGAGTATATAAATCAACTCATAATCATCCAATGGAGGAAATATACAGTATCAACTAATTCAAAGGATAATCAAGTAGGAGTATGAATCAAGGCTTCTACCACATGAAAGTGAGTAGAAAATGGGAGCAAAGTGGGTTTTTCTCAAGGAAATCAATCAAGACAAAGAAGGACTTAGCATTCAAGTGATTACACACACATATACATCAAATTTGCATTGAGAATTAAAGGATGATCCCCTACCTCTTGTGATTTAGCTTAGCTAAATCCCCCCCCCCCCCCCCCCCCAAAGTAGCAAAACCCACACTCTAACTTCAAGATCCAAGAAAAGTTCTTCAAACACCGGAGTGAAATAAGCACATCAACGCGTAGAGCACGAGATTTTATGAAGGGAGTAAGTTTGGAGCTTGAGATTTGGCTAGATTTGTAAAGAGAGAAGTTGGAGGAGCCATGGGGGAGAGAGAGAAAGGGACGGCTGGGGTTTGGAAGATGAACTTTCCTCTCTCCTCTCTCACCACACACACATATAATATCATATATAATTACACCCCAAGTCCAAATGTGGCTTGTGTAATGCAATTAGGTCCAATCCCACTCACAACACTTAATAATCCATCACTTTAGCATTTTAATTAGTTTCTCACATTTCCCCAACTTTATTTCCGAAAATTAATATGAAAATACGGGTCTTTACACCGTCCAGCATGCCCATCCCAGCCCGATATTTTTAGGGTTTGGGATATAAATTTAGGCCCATTGGTTGGGCCGGGATGATATTTTAAGGGGGAGTTCTTGAATGGATTTTATGAGATAAAATGGAAAAGTTGATTTTAGTTGGTGTTTTATGGAGGGGTGATAAAATCACCTTGTTTTCCCAATAGATAAAATCTAGTGTGATCAAATCAACCCTCATTTTATCTATTCGTAAAAGATGATGATAAAATCAAAGATGATAAAATCAAATAATCCATTCAAGAACTCCCCCTAAGCCCGATTAGTTAATGGGTTGGGTAATCCTCAAAGCCCATCCCACCCCGGCCTGCCCCGAATATAATATTATTATTTTTAGTGTGTGTGTGTGCGCGCGCGCGCGCACGTGCGTGTACTATATATGATTATGTTTGGTCCTGTAGGAAACTAGAAGTCTCTACTTGGGGTTTTCTCTTTTAGGATTTTTTTTTTCTTGAAGAAAGGCACATCTCTTCTTATTGAAAAGTAAGTTTCATGTTTGTTTTATTCTCATTAATTTCTTTAGTCTTCTCATTCTATCTTTTAGAAGATATTTAATTAATAGAACTATGTAGTTTTATGGGTTTGTTTTTATAGTATTGCGAGCACATAAAACTTTAAGTGATACCGGTTGTGACTAATTTGTGATCGTTGTGGTTATTTTTTTATATTTGTGTACTACATTTTAGAACAAATAAATGGGCTTGTTGGGTTGGCTTGGGAAATAAAACTTAATAGGACTGAGTTTCGGAAATATAAAATGAATCCCGATTATTATTGGGTCAGGCTTGGGCAAACACAAGTGTCGTTAGTATATAGTATAAGCCCGACTCGAACCCGAGGTATGTGCACCCTTACTTGCAACACCCACAGTAGGAAGCGAATCTGTCTTAAGGAGACTAGGTTCGATGTTTCTACAATGTTGTTCGATGGTATAGCTGCCATCGAGGTATGTGCACCCTTACCTAGCACAGAACTAGGTTCGATGTTTCTACAATGTTGTTCGTATTTCGATTATGTTATTGACGTTTCAATTCCGTTCTTGCATTTGTAATACTGTTCGTGTTATAAAGGAAATTGTTCTTTGGAATTCTGTTATGGCCACGTATTTTTTCCAACATCAATGACCGAGAGTTGTGTGTTGGAAGCTTGGAGCTACTAGTATTTGTTAGGCCAAGACAGATTGTGGTGATTTTCTGGCAGCGGTTTACAAGCAAGCCCGTCCCCTGAGTTCACTTTGCAAGGAAGGTCGTAATGTCCAGCAATGGCAACACCCTCCTATTGGCACTTGGAAATCTAACTGCGACAGTGCTTCCTCACAAGCAGCATGGAAGGCGGCATTTGGAGTAGTTGGTGCGAGATGTGGATGGAGCGGTGATCTCTCGAATTGTCCAGATCCAGTCTGGGCAATTCGAGTGGCTTGTGATATGGTCAGAAACCGGAAGCTCCTCAGACCCGAAGAAGATTATTGGCATTCGTAACTCAGGAGGAAATGTGAGAAGTTGGGAAATCGAAGCTTTAAATTGATGATTTTACTCATGGTTCCCTCCCCGGAGATTCACTGTTTTTTTCTCATGGTGTAATAGGAATGCTAATTTTTGTCGGTAAATCCAGGGGTACCGACACCTTTGTACCAACCACACATAGACGGTGCCGGGGACCCCTTTGTGGATCCCAAACAGTCAATCCAAACTGTTGAATGTTATTCAATGAAATGGAGTGATTTTGGATCGAGCACATAGGACCGTCCGATGGCAGCGATTCTCGCGTAAGCCCACTCGGAATTCGATTTTGAGATGAATCAACGGTTCAGATTGACTGTTTGAGACCCACAAAGGGATCCTCGATGATGTCTATGCGCGATCCATACCTTCCGGTCTGTACGTATAGAACGGTTGACTTTTTGTAACCTGATCCATTTGGACAAATTAAATTGCATGATGTGACCTAAATGATCGAGCTATTTTTTGGCTAATGAAATGGCTTCCGATGCTGCTAATGAAAAAGTCCATGGCTTCCTATTCGAGTTGTGAAAATTAACAATTCAAATCAATAAAATGGCTTCGCTATGAGAATAGACTACTGTTGGAGATGCTCAAACTAATAGAGGCGACTTCTATGCATACACTTTCAAAAGTACCTAAATATCCCCTCGACAATTTGAATTGTTCATATGATAGCACTCATCAAACAGAATGTCCACCCAATAATCGATGTTGCTTGGACAATCTCAATCACTTCATAATACTTTATTCCGAAAATTAGATTGTCAAACCTTCTTTGCAAAAATAAATTGTTATCAAGTTGTTACGGATGCTCGATCAATTTAAATTTTTGTGGTCAAATTACTTAGTGACATTGACCTCTACAATATAAATGGCTCGGATCATAAAAAAGGCATCCAAATGTGTGCGAACTATATCCTACAATCTTAAATCAAATCAAAGAGAAACTGAATGAAAAAATACATAGAATCGAGTAGGGGCAGGAGGCCATGTGCCCCATGGCATCAAGCCTGCCCCTGGTTGGACTGGAATTAATGTTTTGGCCGGCCTATAAATTTTTTGAACAGACTAAGTCTTTATGGTTTTGCAATGTAGTAGTACAAGAAATTGATAGAGCCCGACTGAAATTAATTTTTTGGCCGGCCTATTTTTTTTTGTCAATCGATAGAAGAGAGATCAATTATATCACATATGAAGTACAAAGTACCAACCCGGGACACTACATGAATTGTGAGAGTCCACGAGACAACCAAGCCCAACAACTTAATCAATACAAGAAATAAGCCCATTACAGGGTAGAAACAGAGAAATAAACAAATAAAGGAAAAGCCCCTGCACGCAGGCAGGAAGATTCGAACTCCTGATCTCCTAATGAAATGCAAGAGCCCTGGCCAACTGAGCTAGCCCCATTGGTTTTTGGCCGGCCTTTAAATTTGACCAAACTTGGAGTTAAGGCAAGATTATTCAGTGCTCTTGGAGCAATGCTATGAAAGCCCACGTTCCCAGGAAACAGGGGTGCTATATGGTGCTCCTCGTGGACGCTCTTGTAGTGCGACATGTGGACCATCGGATGTGTTTTTAATGGTTGTAATTTCATCTTAGCACTTCACAAATCCTAACCGTCCATTGTCAAGATGAAATCTGAGCCGCCGAGATTAATGACTCGGATGCAACACTACAGGGGCGCCCTACAGCACCCGTATCGTCCCCCTTACAAAAACTTCTAGAGCAATGATGTAGGAGTACTGAATAGCTTTTTGCAAGCAAATATTTGTTAAAGTCGAACTCATGATAAATCTGAACACTGAAAAGTAGAATTTTGAAATAAACACAGTGGAACTTCTCAAGAAATAGAAGAGGAAACATGAAAGCTACAGTACATAAAATTGGAACCGTAGAATAATTATCCAGAAAATGTGGAATATGCGGAGGACACTATGTATAGAGGATCCGATTCCATGCAAGCTTTAACAACATAAAGAGATATAGGGAATGGATCCTATCCGGTTCTTGGAAATGGAGTGAATAGTAGTAGTTTTGATATTTTGGGGGCTTTTTTCGACATATTTTGAAGATTTCGTTTACATTTTAGAGCTCGTCTGGATAATAGACCATGCCACAAATAAATTGGATCAGATAATGATTTCGAAACACATTTTTCTTGAATTAAATGGGTTTTGATCTGCGAATCCAATATTACAGTCTCTATTTATTCCAAGATAAATACATTGTGAAGCACGAAAAATAAGATTCTCAAATCGCAAAATTCGGGCTACGCGAATTTGCTTCAAGGATTTAAAAATCAAAACCAATAATTCAAGGATTAGTCTTTAAAAAAAAAAAAACTGGAACAACCTCGCTGAAAACTAAAATAAAAAAGGATTAGGATTCGACAATCGAGTCCGGGTCATTTTCGGTCCCTTCCCAGATCATTTTTTTTTTTTTTTATGATCGGGACCGTTGATATTTTAGATCTTGTCGGGAACATTAGGCACATCAATTCATGCACATTGGGTATTGTTTAATATATTTTTGAAACACCTTTACCTCGAGAAAATGGGTTTTAGAAAATATCGTAACACTAGATATAAAAAAAAAAAATCATTTTTCTTGAGATAAATATGTTGTATCCAATAAGCCTAATTTTTGTGTGCCTAATATTCTCGAACAGTCGTAGCCATCAAAACAGACTCGTGAAGGGCTCGGAAACGACCCATGCCAGAGAGATTTCATTTCAATAAGAGTAGGGAAAATCAAACCAAAATGATGTATCCAATAAGCCTAATTTTTACGTGCCTAATATTCTCGAACAGTCTTAGCCATCAAAACAGACTCATTAAGGGCTCGGAAACGATCCGGAGAGATTTCATGCCAATAAAAGTAGGGAAAATCACAGCAAAATGATGGGGGTAAATCTTTCTGGTCCCACCAGTAGATGGGGGTGGTTTTTTCGAACATAGCAGATGGGGTCGTTGGAGCTTTCGAATCCGGACAACATAAGGGGACAGATAGTGGTGCACCGATGGTGCACCGACCGGCGTCGGAGACCCACTTGTGGGTTTCAAACGGAAAATTTGAACCGTTTTTTTTTTTGGATGAAATTGGGTGATTTTGGATCAAGCACTTAGGGCAGTCTGATTGTCTCGATTCTCACGTAGGGCCCCTCGGAAAACGATTTTAAGATGATCTAACGGTTCGGATTTTCTTTTTGGGATCCACAAGTGGGTCCCCGACGCCGGTCGGTGCACCATCGGTGCATATAGAAGCGTTCTTTGGAATCTACGCCCACCTGGCACCTACACAACCGCTTCACTTGAACATACGTTATCATATTGTATTGAAGCATAGTTTCCCAGTGACATCACTCATATATTTTTAAATGGGGAATCTGAAAAGTGCAATTTGACCCCCTTGAACTTCATTATTGAAATATTCACACCTCCAACCAAAGTTAACAGTGTTAACTCCTTAGTAGATTAGGTAAATGTACTAAAAAACCATGCTAAAAAGAATGCCTGAACTTGAAAATCAATGATTGGTAAAAAAAAAAAAACTTGAAAATCAATACTAGTACCTTTCCCTTTTACTATTTCTTATTAGTTTCTCTCAATGGCAGGTCATTCTCTCGACTTCAAATAAGTGTTGTGAATCTCGTACCACACTAACTAGTACAGACCAAACTATACTTATTTGTCCTATAATCATAATATAATTGGTGTATGTCTGATTGATTTCTCGACATCTTCCGTGTATACTAGCATTCTCTTTGTTGCGATTGTACAGTTGCTTTTTCGGGTTTTGTTCAATATAGTGACCATTAAAAAAGAGTCGTATTTTCAAAAACTTGATCAGTAAGGAAGAGATACATATGTATACTGAAGTTTGGAAATGTGGAAATAGAGAAAAAGGAGAAAAAAATTAGGGTGATAGTTTTTTTTTTCCCTTCTTCTTGGCATTTCTTTGAATAATTGAAAGAAATAGTCTAGGAAATTAAAAGTGTGAGTGTGACCCAGATTCTTAATCACCGTTCGCATCAAGAGGGGTGTTCCCTTTTGTAATTGATAATAAGGCATGTGTGTGTCTTCGTTGTGGTTGCCTTTGCGATCTACTTGAAGACTAGATATATTCGAGTTCAACAAAGAGATTAAGAAGCTCTATTTTGTATGCCTATCAATTGCACGCTAAATATTTCTATGTTTCTCTTGTAAGAGCGTTTGGTGAAGTTAAGTTGGATAATTAACTTCAATATGTTTGCGTACATTAGTCACCATTTTGCTTTTAGATCTTCGACAAACCCATGTCAATTAAGCTCTATTGGTCATTGAGAATCATACTCTCGAAAATTAACATTCTGAACATTTGGAATATCAATTGGTTTCATTCATGAGCTTTTCAAAATAATGCAGAGTTCGGTGGAAATGAGTAAAAGAACTGTGTCTGCTTGTAATGGTCATTGGAAGGCTTACAAGGTGCTCTAAGTGCAATTTGGTCTTTTTACATTGCTTTTGGATGGAATTCTAACGACTACACTGTTTGGCCCGCTAAAGTGTTAATTACAACGGAAACTTAACGGTTCAACATTGGTCGAAAGTTCAAGGGGTGCAAGTACCAATAATAAAGTTTAAGGGGTGTAAATTGTAAATGATCGGAGTAAGTAGAACTTCCCCCATTTAAAATCTCTCTCTCCTTGTCTATATCTATATCGGTAGTCTGTACCACTCCTGTACGCCTCAAACTAAATCTTAGAGCGAAGCAGATTTGAGATCCAGAGAAACCGAGACATGGGTTTGCAGGTATCTTTGTTCTTCTTCTCCCAAATTGATTCAAACTATTCGCTTTTAGCTTCTGGGTATCTTCATTTTAGCAGTTTTATCCACTCCTTGTGATTCGGTTTTTGATATGTATTTGGTTATTTTTTATTTTTGGATCTTTTGCCTTTGATCGTATGCTTTGGGTGCTTAGAACTGGGATTAGGTTTCGAATTCTTGCTGCTTTGGTTAGATCCTGGTCATTGCAGTGGAAATTAGTTCAGAAAGAAAGCATGATTTGGTTATAACCTTATCTATATGTACATGGATCCTTTAGGTTTCTTTCTATGTCATAATCTCTATTTGAGAATGATAATTTTATCGTTCTGCTCTTTGTTGGAACGGATCTTCTGTTATTCACTGGTTCATTCCATTCAAATATATGTTCTTTATCATTATATACAAGTTTCTGAATCTTATGTGCTCATATATCGTAGTTTCTTGGCTAACACATTGATGGGTGAATGGGTGATACAGCTGTTAAGTTGATTGTTCGTCGTTTTGATTTGTTATATTTACTGATTGTCTGAGTTTGCTTGAGCTTGATTTGATCTTTGTACTTGATTTCATTTGCTTAGATTGCATATTTGTGTATGGGGAACTATTTAGTTTTTTATATTGCTTTTGATGTTGCACGGTAAGTCAAATAGCTTGTGGCAAATTTGCTTCATAAATTGTGGAGTTAAATCATGTCTGGGTGGGTAGTTCAGTTTTGATTGACCAAACATTGTGGAGCTTTCAACTAGGTCTTGGTTTTAGGAGTATGTGACAAAGAAGTTCAAAGCAGTGGCAGCAGTCTCCATCATAGATAAAAAGAACTTCGTCCCTCATGCCGAGCATTCGAGCAATACTGAAATGCTTAGCGATACTTAAAAAAAAAATAGGCATGCAAACACTCAAAACATTTTTAGCGAATTTTATCAGGTTTGAAATTTGTTTGAGCCTGGGTCATCTGAGATATGGTCTAGTCTACCCAGGTTAATATTGTCCACGCACTACATTTATCTGATTTGAATTGCTCCTCTGTGCTTTTTGCTTTTATGTTATTTTTTCTCTTTCTGGGTTCAATTCAAAATGATCACTCGACATTTGAATCTATCGCGATATGCCATGGGAACTTCCTTAGCCACCAAAAGAAAGGAAATAGACGAATATAAACTGGAATAACCTTCTTCTTTTTTAAGTTCTCAGGTATTTTCGTCTTTGATGCTTTTATTCCTTTCTAATGGAAGATACTTTTATTCTTTTCTTGATGGATTTCATTTGCCTCCTGATGCTTATATTCTTGCGTGATGGATTTGTCTCTTGTTGTTATTATTCTTGTGGGATTGTCAAAATTAGCAGTGATTGGATGGACATATATCCTCTTCCAATATATGCCGTTTTAAATCATAATTCTTTATTCACTAATTGAATTCCACCTGGTGTGATATGCCTAATGCTTAAACACAAGATATGATGTTGTTCTTTCAACTGCATACTATTCATGGTCCACAAATTCCCTTCTGTGCTATTTCTTCCGCATTGTTTTCAAGGCTTCCACTTAAGATTTTTTTTCACCAAATCTTGCCCAAAATTCTCTCAATTATGTGTCATTCATGCCCACTTTGAAATCTCCAAACATATCACTGATACCAGCTTTCCTCATCAACCAACGGGCCTTTGAAGACCCTAAGATTTAATTTGATAAAAGACAAAAGGCTGCAGTAATAACTTAATGAGATTGCAAATCTGTTGCGCTGCTAAAAACATACCAGCTTTCCTCAACTGAGACGCCTTAAAGAACCCCAATGATCTTCTGTGATATTTGGCAAAGCTTCATTATTTCATAATGACTGAATGAGTTGTAAACTCCAGTGGATGTCTACTTTAGCTTTGAATTTTGGAAGAAAGTAGTCTTTTCATTATCAACATCGTAGGGCCAGACAAATTTTGAAACTACGGCGATGCCATGTCGTAGTAAAGTTGTCGACTCTGGTGTGGTTGGCCTTCCCAATTCTTGTCATATTGTTTCATTGCTAGGGTCTGTTTTGTTAGTAATTTGACGTCCAAAGTTACGTCTTTGGCTGTGAATATGGAAATGTTATGCATTCTAAGTTTCAGTTTATTGCTGTTTCAGATCGAACTGATCAATTTTTGATATCTGCAGGAGGACTTTGATGAGCATGCCCAGAAAGCCAAGACCCTGCCCGAGACTACTACTAATGAAAACAAGCTTATTCTGTATGGATTGTTCAAGCAAGCCACTGTTGGACCAGTGAACACTAGTCAGTAATTAGCTCCTGATAACTTGTTTCCTGAAATGCAATACAGTTTATTATTTCTGTTCAGTCTTTCTTTTTGTTTTGTAAACCATAAATTAGTCTTATCTTGTTTGTTGTCTCTGGTGCACAGGCCGCCCAGGTATGTTCAACATGAAGGACAGGGCTAAGTGGGATGCATGGAAGGCTGTTGAAGGTATTGTATTATATTACATTCCCTTGTCGGTATTGTGTCCCTTTTCACTTTCGCTTTCGTTTTTCATGTCCTCGGAAATAAAGACAACAGGAAGTTGGAAAACACTCATCGCTTGCGTATGATTTTCATTTTTTGTGCAAAAAAAAAGGTACAAAAATTGAAAACATCTTTTTAGACTAACATGAAAAACAAGCTATTTTCACAAGGAAAGGAAATACTCCCAAAACAGTTTGCTAAAGTAGTTCATCAAACAAGTTCTGTGTTTCCAATATATTAACACTATATATACGACAAACAAAAACCATAACCATGTCCAAGAGACCCAGTACAAGCAGTCTGCTCTTTCATGTGGTTGGGCTTAGTTGAATCTTCATTATCTTTACCGCAATTTGTGGCAGGAAAATCCAAGGAGGAAGCAATGAGTGACTACATCACTAAGGTGAAACAATTGCAGGAAGAGGCTGGTTCTGCTTGATGGTGTGAAGCTTGTGTTTCTTCATGATAAGTTTGTGTTGGAACAAATTCGTCGAAGATGAAATAAGGAACATTTGTTGTTTCACTGCTAGTATTGTATTATCCTTTTCAAATTCCGTGTACTTGGATCAGATATGTTAAGGTTTAGTGGCCGTGGTCGCAGCTAATGGAAGTGAGTGTTTGTGCTTTTAGTTTCTTGTGGTTTAGCTTTGAAATTGTACCTGGGAAAATCTGAACATCACCATGAATGCATTATAATTTGATTCGTCTTGTTCGGCATGGGCTTGGCCATGCCTTCCGGACAATAGAATGTTAGGGGTTAGTTGTTAGTGGTTACAACGAGAGTCGAGCACCTCCTCTCAATATGAACTTGTAATCACGACCTCGCCCTTAAAAGAGAGAGAGTAACGAACCGACAATCACGACCTCTCCATTCATCTTGCACTATTTCAATAGTTTTGTCGTCTTCTTGTCTGCTTGCAATTTCCAAAATGTGTTTCGAGGTGGAGCAAAGATATTTCCAAAAAGATTCTTTCTCCATCTCTCATCTACCAATCATTAATCACATTTCTCTCTCTACTCATACCCCTTTCTCCAATCATTAATTCTCATTTCTCTCTCTATCTCTCTCCAATTATTACACATCTCTTTAATTATTACTTTTTCCAAAAATCCATCCAAACAGTATCTCAAAAATATTTCTCAAAATATTCTTCTCAAAACTCTCAAACCAAACAGAGTTATTTTTTGTTATCATACATGAAAAGAAATGCGTAAGCGAAGATTAATCTACTAAGTATTTTGGCAAGGGACTATAAGGGAGTGTTTGGAACTTGAGGAAAGGGAAGGAAAAGAAATGAAAGTTAAAATTTTTCCTTCTCTTGTTTGGTTTGGAGAGAACAAAGAGAGAGAATAAAAAATTAAGTATTGTGAATAGTGAAATTTTTCTCTCACTTTCCTCTCATTATTTTCTCTCTTTTTCCTTTCCCTTCCACATAACTCCAAGAAGTCAAACTACCGGAATTGGACATCATCGAGATCGAGGACAAGTAACCCAGAATGAAGGGTCACCCTCTTGTTTGTCCATCCATCACAAATGATTGTCCACCCCGTGTCTTTCTTCTTAAGTGAGGTTTCTTATAGTTGACAATTCCTTCCTGTCTAGTTTTTCAATTTGATTGGAATAGTTCATCTTGTAGAAATCGGACACGGGGTGGCTGCCGTGCAGCCACTGCACAGCAGCTGCTGTGCACCATCCGAGCCGTCCGTTGCTCTGATGGACGGCCCAGATTTCACCTCAGCACCTTTGCATCCGAACCGTTCGTTGCCGTGCGTGCAAGATGAAATCTGAGCCGTCCATCCGAGCAACGGACGGCTCGGATGGTGCACAGCAGGTGCTGTGCGGTGGCTGCACAGCAGCCACCCCAAATCCGTAGAAATCATCGAGACGAATATTTATGCCGAAAATTAGTTTGATCGGATTCCGTTCATATATGAACAAATCGACTTTGTGCGAGATCGATTTGTTCATATACCAAACGGACTGGATTGGACAATTCCGAACTGGACCAGAACTTAATCCGCAAGTAGTGAAAAACTTTTTTTTCAAGCCAGCTTAAGCTCACCTCGACTAATTTTGGTGGACTAATTCTACAGTTTACTAACAAGGCCCGCTCCCAATTAAAACTAGATCCATCCAGGTTGGCTCTAAAGGAGTTGATAACATCTAAAATGTTTCAAACTCGTGACCTGAGGAGGAAGCAAACACCCAAGATAAGCCTTTCACCAGTAGGTCATCCCCTTGTGGTGAGGAGAAACTTACAAACGAGCCGAACCAAGTTTTAAAATTTTTAGATTTGTTTGGTAATGGAAGTTGACGAAGGGATCTAATTGCATATTTCTTTATAACTTCAGGTGTTTAAGTTTCGTTAAGTTCAAATATTGATAAGACATTTGAATGAAAATTCAAGAATATTTTTGAAAATTTTCCATTTTTCTATTCTTTGATTCTCTGTTTCATGGGCATAAAGATGACTACATACTGCAAGGTTCTCTGAATTTTGTCCTTGCACGAATTTTTTTTGTATTTGGTAGTTTTGCGTCAATTTTTTTTTTAAATTATAGTTCGTCTCAATGAGAATAATCTAAAAGGTAAAAATTTATTATCAAAATCTTTAAAAAAATTACTAAAGACAAAAATAAATCAAAACCAGACAAACTTTTTGGATAATATTTGGCTTTGTTCACAAAATATTTATTTTGATTCATAAGTTTCTACTTTTAGATTTCTCCCGTCGAAACGAAGTAATAAGCCAAAAAAAAAATGACGCAAAACTAACACACACAAAATATATATAAGGACAAAAAAATCCAAAGACGTAGCAGCCCTATGTGCTTTGAAGATCACCAACTTAGTAAGAGCCAGCCCTCAGCTAAAGCTTAAGATGTGGCCATCTTAAACCCCCACAAAGTGGAATTTGAAGGGCCGCTTCTACGTCGGTACACTATAAAAGTCTAAAGAACAATTATACGTAACATGCGATGAATAATTTGATTTTTTATTTTGAGGCGTACAAAGTAAATGATGAATATTTGAATGTACATTGCAAGCTAGAAGATGTTTTTAAAACGTGAGAAGCTTTCAATGAAATTCGTTTTGCGGCCATAGTTCCATTGCGGTAAACATATGGGTACAGAGGGTAGTGTCCAGAAAATGTACTGATCGTGTTCGGGATCCCACTTTTGGGTCCCACACGAGTGATTTTGATTGAAACGGTGGGACTTTGGTTCGCGCACTTCTAACCATCCGATTGAGCTAAAATTTTGTGGAGCCCCTCAGAAAAATGTTTTAAGAATAATGAACGGTTCGGATCACTCGTGTGAGACCCAAAAGTGGATCCCCGAATACGATCGGTACATTTTCTAGACACTACCCTCTGTACATGTAGTCGGGTCCGTTCCATTGATGCTAAAATAACCACACACGCACACACACAAAAAAAAAAATTGCTCGATTTAATTGATCTGTAGCATATACTCCCGTCAACCACGCAAGGCGAGGGTGGTGTTCCGGGGATTGTCCCTAGAGTGGTCCATTAGCCATGGTCACTTCTTTAGGGCTTCTAAAAGACGCTAGTCGGTCCCAGGTCGGTTGGCTACCAACTAGCAACTTTTGGCCGATTAATCGCCGACTTTTGCCCGTCTAGTCAGGTTTCGATCAAGTCGGGGACCTCTGACTAGCGACTTTGGGCCGACTAGTCTGCCGACTTGACCGATTTTTAGAACACTCTAGAGGTCCCAATCTCAAGAGTTCCATACCCATGTGATGCTAAGTTTAGATACTCTATTTATGCCAAGTCTGGAGGTCACTTTTCGACTAGATAATTTTTTATGCTAGCAAAATTTTAGGTCAATCAACCACCAAGCAATGAAAGAAAACCTTAAACCGCAGCTTTTCTCCTTCCCCTGGAATATTAATTATAAAAAACATACAGCTTTACATAAGAGTTCCTCCTTTACCTAAATCATAAGTTAGATAAACCTTTTAATCGTCCCTACTGGTGCTTCCTAACTTCTTTAAAATGAGTGATTCCAATCCACCTTGTTAATACTCTTTGATACCCTTTTCCCAAATTTATCTTCCTATCTCCTTCATTTCTCTCCGAACAATGACATCATTCCGCGTCTGTGGGCTTCCACTTGAATGGGTATTTGCAAGAATCAACTTTGATCAAAGGAGGAACATATATATTTGCTAGATTGGGATTGCCTACTCTACCAATCTAAAACACTTTTATTGAACAAAAGGATACCTGGATACATAATACTCCCTAACAACACGAGAAGCGCCGTCTCTGGCTAGAATCCCTTCAACATCTCCAATAATTCTTGCCAACCAAATCTCCAGATTCCTCTGGATTTCTTTGAAGTTGTTTTTAATGGAGTCCAAGCAGCGCTTCGTGGTCAGTTTAGCCTGACTTTCCATCTCATCCCCTAAATACCCCTTTCCTGTCTCAGTTTGTAATGCCATTAGCTTTTGTCCAGTCTCAGATGCGCGCTGCTGGAGACGAAATGCTTCAATCAAAAACTCAGTGTGCCTTTGTGTTCGCAATTCTGAGCTCAAACTGGGGTCACAGGGATCACTTGCCTGCTGTGAACAAATGACAGACTTGTCAGTAAAGCAATAGCAATAATACTAAGAAACAACAACATAGCGCCATGCCAAGACATTACAAGCACGAATGCCGGCGGGAGAAATTAAACTTGAAAAGAGATGCCTATCGCTGACCCCCGTTCCATAAAGTAAAAGTTTACCAAATAAACTAAGAATGTGTTACTTAGATACCTCCTTAACTAGTTCATAGTTCATACAGAAGACTTGACAGAAGAATCAAACTTTTCAAAGTCAAACCCCTTCGTCAACAAATCAGTAACATTTAACAGAAATTTCACATAGGCCATGGTCGTCCTCTTCTTTTTTTTCTTTCTTTTTCTTGTATATTGTATACTTGTTCTAAATTATGTTCCAGAGAGAAAAAAAAAACTAAACTAAACTAAAAAAATCAAAAACAAAACAAAACAAAAGCAAAACAAAACAAAACAAAAAAAAACAAAGGATGTTAGTTTTGTCCAGAGATAAGCCAAAAAGCGTCATCAAGATAAATAGCTTGCACAGCCATGCAATATGTGTATTTGATAAAAACAGCTGAAGGCAGCGTTAAATAGTGTTTCAAGTATTTGATCGCAATAAAAGTTCTGCAAAATGTATGTCTGATTTCCAGTCTTCACAACACTGGCCCACATGTGACATAATACCAGAAAATATTCTACGTCCCAAAACTCTTCTACGATTGTTCCTAGAATAGCATCCTCGTCTTTCTCAAAATTATGGGGGTCAATTTCTACAGACGCTATAAGGTTGACAGTGCTAATTGAAATGTGAATTGTTTGTTGCACTACTTACTCAGGCGTGGAGACAAACCAAATTATATGTAAAAGCACAAGCTGCAAAAGAAGACTGTTAACTTGTTATGCATTACCATTCTTCTACATAAATTATCAATCTTCCCGGAAAGTGCTTCATATCTCCTTGTCTGCTTTCGCATCTTTGACGGTACCTTGGATAGATCACTTTTTCCAATTCTTTCCAAATTCAGCAGTTCCTGCTCAAGTAACTTCAGTTTAGAGGATACACCGGAAGCTTCGCCATCTACCTTCCAAGGGGACTCCCTTCTGAGAAATAAACATTTGATGGACTTTAATTAGTGGCATTATGTTACATACTATCACTGACACAATATTTTAAAGCAGACTGCAAATTTACCTCGTTGCAAAATGCTTCAGATGACACAACGATTCAAGGGATTCATACTGTACATCCTGCAACAAAGAACATGTGAAATCAACATTTAGCGGAAATAATGCAATCCCAAGTCTTAAGTTCTTATTAGCAATCGGAAAGTCCCTTCAAAATTACCCAAGTTAAACACTCACCAAGTTGGTCATCTAAAACAATGATAAGAGTCGGGAAAATGGTTAATGATCCCCAGGAAGGAGATTTCACCAGTTAACTCTCAGTCCAGTTCATGATGAAAGGGACACTTCATTTTCGTTAATCAATTCTATCGGACAATACCACATGAGATGATTTCTAATAGGACGACACTTTGAAAAAGACAAGTTATAGCAAGAGAATCAATGCCCACTTAGCAAATACGAAATTTTTCAACACCCTCAGCGCATACAAAAACATGTTGTGTTCGAAACTTAGAAAAGGTAGTTACAGTTAAGAAAAAAGGGAGATTAACAGTCAGAAACGAAAAGAAAAAACAGGAAAGCATGAAAAAAAGGGAACGTCCACGCGGACCACACCAACCCAGATGAGTCCATGAAAGAGAGACATCACAAATTAACTCCTTCTGTCTTTGCAACATCACAAAATTTACTCCTACTATGCAACAGCCTCCTTAGGACAATCCAGATTAAAATAATAATAATAACTCTTAGTGAATTAAATTAGCACAACAAAGTTGAAAATCCAACAGGGGTGCCCTCCCGTATCTTTCAACTTTTCCACACAATTTGTCTTTACAGGAACCTATTTAAACGGAAATATCAAGTTGGGTCCAACAATACCAATTACAGTTAGATGAAAGCGATGAAGGAAGAAAAGTGACAAGTAGTGGTCCAGTCAAATGCAGAAAATGGTAAACAACAAGAACCACTGAAATCATGAGTCCTTTGTAAATTTAAAAAGACATAAAGAGCCAAATCAAGTGGTCACCAATAAAAATGATCAAAACATTGCAAAGTCATGGATAAGGGGACGAGGACAAAAATGCCAACAAATGAGTTCACGGGACCACACAAATTTCAAGTTATAGCAGCGACCCACTACGAAAAACTACGAATGGGACTTGGTTATGAGCTAAAAAAACAATAAATTTCGAACTTTAATGCCAATTAACAATCACATCAACTTCGGAAGACAATGTCCTAAACCATGAACTTACAAACTCCACACAGAGAAGAAATTTTTACCAAGTCAACGGCATCCACAAACCATTCTATGAAATGAAATTGTCAAAAAACAGATATGCTTATCGTAAGGAAACGGCATTAACCCCAAATGCATAGTCAAGCTATCATCAAGAATTCAACACCAATCCTCTTTGAACAGAAAGGAAACAGTAAAAGCATTTGGCATCATACTCTTGGTCTTTTCACATTTTAATTTTAACAACCCCAAATCAATACCAAATCCCATTAGCAGACTGAAATCTTTCTTTCATTTTCTCTCAATTCCTCATTCTAGGCTACAAAAGCAATAACTCTCCCACCAGTTTGCAATTTCCAGCAATAACAGCCCCTTTGATTGTGAGAAAGGGGCAGGATCCAATCATCCTCTCCATTTCTCACCAAAATACTCAATTTAAATGGGTGATTTGACAAGAAACTATAACCCTTGCTTTTCTTTGAATCCCTCAATCCAAATGGCTGTAATTATAGCAATCTAAGAATTAAGAATAAGAAGACGAATGAATAATCATCAAACCTGCCACATGCTGGCTCTTTCAGCCCAATACTTGGAAGCAGAATTCCTCAACTCAGAATTAAACCCATTATTACTATCTCCAAACACACCACTACCCATTTCCTCCACACTATACCCCTCTCTCTCCAAAAACCCCTCCTCCCCCTCCCCCTCCTCCTCCTCCTCCCCCACCTGCTCTCCCACTCCCTCCAAACCCCTAAAATGCCCAAACCCACCTCCTCCTCCTCCTCCTCCTCCACCACCATCGTCAAACTCCGGCCGCCTCGTGACGAAATTCAGCATCTCATCCCTCTCCCTAACCTCTCTCCTCAGCTCCTCCACCTCCCTCCTCAGCTCGGCGTCGGACTTCTCGAGCTCCTCCGCCCGCTCGCGGAGCCGGGCGATCTCCTCCACCCCGGCCTCGATCCGCCGCAGCAGCCGCTCCTCGTCACGCCGCCACGAGTGGCGTTGCGAGGCGAAGATCTCGACCACGCGCGCGTTGGCCTTGGAGTCCTCCTTACGGCGCGACCGGAGCTGGTGGAGCTGCTCCTCGGCCTCGATTAGCTTGAGGTAGAGGTCTCTGTTGCGAGATTGGAGGGTTGTGAGGGAGGAGAGAGAGGAGTTTCGAGTTAGGCCCAGGTAGACTGCAAAGGTTAGACCCAGATAGGAAGTCAGGAGATTTTTGTCGGGTTGTTGTTGGTTTTTGGAGAGTTCATCGGTGGTGGTGGTGGTGGTGGGTGGTGTTGGTTGGTGGTGGATTTGAGCATGTGCTTGTGCCGCCATTATAGTAAAACTCTCTCTCTCTCTCTCTCTCTCTCTCACACACACACACACACACACACACAGAGAAAGTAGCGCTGACGGAGTGTTTAGGAAGAGAAAGGAGGTGGGGTCTGGGTCTTGTCTGTATGCGAGTGTTTTGTACGTATATAGATTTCTGATAGAACAGCTTTTGAGCATTTTTTTTGGGTATGGTTTTCTGTCTCTACATGGAGAGCGTGATTTTGTTCACGGCCACGGGGTGTTCCACTGACTAGTCTTTTTTAAAAATTATTTTTGTCTAAAAATGAAGATATCTCATCTTCTCATAATACATCGTGTAAAAAAATATGAACACAAAATCAATACAGTTTTAAAACAAAACTTTCTTAGAGCATCTCTACCCTTAACCCAAATTTTTACTCAAATTTGCGTAAAAATTTGAGTAAAAACTTGATTTGATATAACTTCTTTCAACCCTTACTCAAATCAATGTAGTCTTTTTCATAATACATCAATGCGGTCTTTTTTTCATAATAGTACATCATTGAGTAAAAATCAATGCAGTCTTTTTCATAATATATCACATAAAAAAGTGTGAACACAAAAACCAATGCAGTTTTAAAACAAAACTCCCTTAGAGCATCTCCACTCTTGACTCAATTTTACACTTAAACTCAAATTTGAGTAAAAATCAACAAAAACATCATTCCACTCCTTACTCAAACCCATTACCAAATTTGAGTTTACTCAAATTTTTAAGACTATTTTTTCCCTCTCAAATCTACAATTGTGCCATTAATGAAGCTTTTACTCAAATTTATGCCTACATTTGATTTTGCCCATTGGAGTGTTCCATATCAAATCAAGTTTATACTCAAAAATTTTAGTCAAATTTGGATAAAAATTTGAGTGAAGAGTGGAGATGCTCTTAGTGGAACACCCCCTAAAAAATGACGAGAGTCGACATTACTTCCATTTTGATTGGTGGAAAAATTGAGAGTCTCGCCTCAAACTAATCACGCTGTTACTTAGAAAAATATACTTATAGTGATTCTGTAGAGCTTACACTTTTTTCACCAATCAAAACGAGGGTAAGATTCACTCTCTGTGTGAACAAAATCGCACTAGTCCAGAAGTGAAGCGGAGCTTTTAAAATACACCCCAAATCAATCTCTCCCGATACACCCAAATCTCTCGATACTCTCAATCCTTGTTTCAAGATTTTGGTATTTTCACACTACACTTTTCTACTTGTTTTTCCCAGTTGCTCCGTTTTGTAATTTTTATTGTTTTAGCCCTTGTCTCCCATTTCATTTTATTTTATGGGATCTCCATAAATGGGAAACAAGGCCTTTGTTGTATTTTTCTTACACTGGTCATGTAATCTGTTTCCGTTATACTTTTTTGTCCCATTTTGTTTGTCAATTTCCGATGATCATATCATCAACCATTTGATTTTATGGGATTCCCATAAATGGAAAACAAGGCCTTAGTTGTATCTTTGGTTAGGCTGGACATGTAATCTGTTTATGTTCTACTCTTTTCGTTCCATTTTATTTGTCAATTTTTTATGATCGTGTCATCGATCGATCCCTTATTTCTTCTAATATAAAATATTAAAAAATATGCAATAGGTTTATTGCTTGAGAGTTCTCGATTATTCCAAAATACAATATTTTTGAAATCATAAAAAACATTATAGATTAAAAGATATAAGGAATAGAAAATTGATATGGACAAATAAAATGTGACAAAGGGAGTAACTATCGGGACGATCTCTTGACTTTTCTTCAAAAAAAAACTCTTTTAGCTCAAACCCCAACTGTGCACCACTAAACCACCAAAGCGGTCCCTAGATGTGGAGAAAGCGGTCGCTTCAAACCCCCAACCTCAGGTTCAAAACAAAAACACCCCGTTTGGATGCCGGAGATGATTTGGGTGGATTTGTAATTAGGGTGGATTTGGTAATGAGGGTGGCCCCACCTCATAAGAATGGTGGATTTGTTAGTGAGGTATTTGAATGGTATTTTTTTTTTTTTGTCATTTGTTAATCCTAATCTACTCTATCCTAGGGGACTTGGGGAGGGGGATGGGTGCTTACGGGAATCGAACCCTGCCCATGTGCATGGGAGTATAAGGGAGGTACCAACGGCACTCCACTCCACTTGCCATTTGGATGGTATTTTGAAAAGGTGAATTTGGAAGGTGAATTTGATAGGATAAGAGAACAAATTACCTATTTGCCCCCAGTTTATTATTTTATTAAATAAAATAGATTAATTCCATTATAATAACAATAAATTCATAATAATTACATTATAATTTAAAAAATACATAATAATTACCCTACAATATTATAAGCATATTTAAAAAATAATAATTACAAAGTGAAAAAAAAAATTAATTCAATCACATACAAACCTTATTGTGGGAGTTTTTTTTTTTTTTTTTACTTTAAGCCGTGTAATGAAAAATAAAAACCGAAAAAGTGCCATGAAATGTGGCCCATGGTTTTGGAAATTTGGCCCATTGTTTTTAAAAGCAGAGCCATGGAATGGGTTGGGCGGATGGAAGGCCGGTTGACCGGCAGGGAGTCCAGCCGATTCACAAGTGGCCGGGAAACTCCATTATTGCGCTGAAAAACTCCATTTTTTTGGGGGGAAACTCCATTTGTTCTTTGAGAAACTCTATTTTTTCCGATCCTAAGCTCCATTTTTTACGACAAGCTTTTCTCTCCTCTTCTCGATGGAAACCCAGAACTGTACAAAACCCTCCAAATCACCTGAATTGGAGGGGTAGAAATGGTAGAGAAAGAAGCAAATCAACCCTCGTTAGCAAACGACAGGGTCAAGCTTGTCGTTACCAAATGCAGGTGCAGCCGGATTACCAGTCCCAACAGTGTTCCAAATCCGGGGCACAAATTGCTCTCCAAACGGGGGTTTAGGGTGGGCCCGGGATTATATATCCGGGTGGATGCCAAATCCGGGTGGCTAGTCCGGCATCCAAACAAGGTGCAAGGGTTCAAATGTTGGTGGCTCGTGTATTAGACAAAATTAGGACTCGAAAGCTTTGTAGGGTGGCAGTGCCCTATAGGGGTGTAGTGCGCTATCTGAATTGTCTGATATGTTTCTAATGGTCTAGAATATCAAAAATAAGTATCCTATATGTAAGGTATTGTATGAAATCTGGACCGTTAAAAACACATCCAACGGTCTAGTTGGGGTACTACAACTCCTATAGAACATTCCCACCTTACAGGGTCCGATTCCCTTATTTTCTTTGAGTCCATTTAAGCAAAGGCCCTAACTTTTATTAGCAAAGGCCCTATTTATTATTACTATGTAGTCTGTACTACATTTCAGTTATGGATAGGAATGGAAACACAAACCTCTTTGCCTTTGCAGAGAGGGAGGAGAGCATTTTGTTTCTCTACATTCAAGGTACTTGTTTCACAAAACTGGCTTATTGCGTTTTATGAGACAGGTCATCTTCACAATACATCAATCCAAACTTATCCAATAAATCAAATAAGCCAATAAGTCACAAACGGGAATAACCCCGAGATAGGAGCACGTTTAGTTCTTGGTGGATGATTTCCTAAAGCTACAAAAACCTCTTTTTTGGCTTTTCTGTGTGGGATTGCTTTGTGTTTAGAAGATATTTTCGTCTAGTCGCGTTCGGAAAAAATTCACTTTGATCCCTTATGGTGTTGGTCGTGTGTATATTGCACCATTCACTTTTGTCTATCTACACATAACCACCATGTGATTGCGAAATTAATATGAAAAACTCCAAAGCAAACTCTATTAACAGAATTATGAAAATGACACTAAAGCTCTTTCCGACGTACCAAAAAAAACTAATGTTCCTGTCTTCTTCATCTCATTTCCGTCTCCCTGTTCTAGCATACCCACTCATCTCCCCAGCAATTGTGTTCATTTTGCCTACCACACCCTTTCCCAATCTTACAATTAGCTACTTAATTTTACAAAGAAATTCATCGGTTCGGTTGCCAAATAAAAGTAGAGAATTGAATTTGCTTTTAATTTAGTAATTTGCAAAATAATCTCAAGTTGTTACCAACAAATCAAATGTGCAACAATTCAACCAAGTTCAGGTGGTGTAAATGTCTATCCAGGTGTAAAAAATAGATTAGGAATTAAGTTTAAAATATAGTTGGCAATATATACCCTTAAATCATAGGATCTTGCTTGTCAAGAGCAACGATGGTGGTACGAATAGTATAGGATTGGGTTTTGAAAGGAAGGGTTGGTCAATGAACTTCTTATTGAAAATTTAAAAGATATTGTGAGGGCATTTTTGGTCTTCATAAATCGGTCCACTCTCCACATAGGCAAATGCTGTGAGTATACATATGTTACTTTTACAAGGACATATGTTACACATTAGTCCAACAACAATATGGTTGTTATGTGCTAATATGCAAACGTGTGAAGGATGCAATATGCACGTGACCCAAACGATTATGGGTCAAACTTAATTTTGCCTTTTTCATGTTTTGTTACACATTTTATTTATTTATCAGTAACAAAATTTCATTAAAAAGTCTCAACAAAGGGTACATCGAGGGGGAGAGAAGATCCAACAAAAAGTTGGAACAGCCTGAGGGCAAAGCCCGAACACCCAGGGGCCTAAAATGCCCAAATAAAACAATGAATATACATCTGAAGGTCTAAAAGCCCAAATATTACAAAGGAACATAAGCCCAACAAATAATACCCAAAACCTAACCCCAACCCAAGTGCAAAACATCCGCCATTGCCGCCAACCACCATGACTACTGACAGCCACCAACCCCACCACCTTCAGCCACCGTCACCACAAAAAACCACCAAAACCTGATCCATCGATTAACCAAGAGCCCAAAAAACCCAGACTGTCTTAGAAGCTCACCAAGGCGTTAAGCAATATCCGCGGTACCCAATATAAACTGTAAAGGGAGACCACGACAGCACGCCAAAACCATAGACACAACCCCTCGCTGTTAAGCAAAAGCGAGAGAGCCCAACAGAAATCCAGCCAGAGAAGGATATGGAAGAAGATACCGAGCATTCATGGCAACGAAACAATGGAAGATCCACCGAGGAAAAGGACTAGGGGATCGAAAAAAAAGATTGGAGAAAGAGAGAGAGAGACATGAAGAAGAAACCATATCGAAAGCAATATTGGAAACGACTGAGGAGAAGAATAGGAAACAGTTGAAAATTGCCTTTTTAGAGAGAGAAAGAGGGTCGATTCTTGGAACATCATTATCTGCTTCGTTACACTATTGTGTGCAAATGAATTAGGAAATACTAATAAATACAGTTTTGGTAAATTTTTTTTTTTTTTTGATAATCGGATGTCCAGACCAACTTACACGCACCTCGACTAATTTCGAGGTCCTTGAGGTAACAACGGGGCATAATCCCTAGTTGTCTCAAGAGGCCTGGGCCTAGGGCATTTAAAAAGGCCAAATTTTGGGGACACGCCCACATTTTTTGATAATAGGTTTGAGTAGAACTCTTTTTGACCCTATAAAGAAAAGAAAAAAGGCCTAATCTTACTTACAAAAGGACTAAACAATTGTAATTATCATTGGGCCTTTAGGCTATAGAAATCCTTGAAAGAAAGGCATATATCTGATATGGGATCAAACCTGTTCTTAAGTAACCTAAACCAACTTTGAAATTAGGTCTTCTATCTCAACATCATTTAAGCCATCCCCTGATTCTCTGCATGCCATTTTAGCAATTTTTTCAACAATAGTTTGATTCAATAAAAAATTGGTAGAACTTATAATCCAAATGCTTAGACATTTTTTTACCAGTTTTCTTCGCGTAATTTCCCCTTCCACCTTATTTTTGTTGGGACTCTTTGCTTGTGTCCAATTTTCTAGTGTCAACCGGCAACTATCTAATTTCAGAAGGAAACAAAAAAAACATCAAACTATCTATAATAACATGAAGGGAGAAGGATATCAGATCCTTTTGCTCTTGTGGATATCAGATCCATTTCACGAGTAATATTCAAGTGATACTCATGCGTTGTATATATTTGGAGACTTTGTGTTTGGACTTTTCTGTTATTATATACTCCAATGATTAGTAGAACTTTATATTGTTTTGGCTCCCTCATTTTGTGATTGTTACTGAAAAAATTATTAAAGTGTTGTACTCTTAAGATCACAATTTTTAGACTAGGCCTAAGACACTCCAAACTCTTGGACCGACCCTGTTTGTATTCACTTAATACACACCAAAAGGACATAAATACATAATTATGTGTGCTAAATAGTGAAACCCATCGTGGCTTAGGAGGTGTTCCACTAACAAAAAAATAGTTTTTTTCTTTCTAAAAATCAAGATAGGTCATTCTCTCACAACACATCACATAAAAAACTGTGAAAAACCAGTTTATTCTAAAAACTGGCTTAGTGAAACATAAAGTGGTGAAGAGATTGGGTAAGCTATTCCTGTCATAGATAGTCCTCATTGGATTTTGAGAGTGTACTAAGGCATTAATTGAGTTCTATATCTTACTGGAATCAACGGTAATTTTTTCATCACCATTTAGGGATGGCAATTTCCCCACCCCCGATGAATACCCACCCCACCCCTGGCTATTTGGAGGTGGATATTATTCGATTTTCCATCCAATAGGAGCGGGTATGGTAGAACTTAAAGAATCCCCGGTTGAAAATGGAGCGGGTATGATTTTGTGCTACCCGTCTCCGAATACCCGTACCCGCCCCATTTCAAATTGTATACATATTTTTATGACTATTGTATGTATATATGCCGGCATATAGTAGTATATAAATGTATATGTGTGTGTGTATATATATAAGTATGCATATTGGTATAATTTATATGTATTGTTCCGAATTAAAACTATATATGGTTAAGTGTTAAAAAAAGTTTAATGATGGTAGTTTTTAAAATTGTATATAATCTTGGTAGACTATTATTTCTTCGCAACTTTCTATTCTATTTTGTTCTAAATGGTTGTTTTTGTTAGTATATGACACATAAATTAGATCTTATCCTTTTTTCTTTTCTTTCAATTAGTTTGGATATGGATTTACCTGAATATACCCGATCCCCAATGGGAGGCGGGGGGGATCGGGTATGGTGGATTGTCCATTATCCCTTTCGGGTATGGAGGTGGGGATGGGAAGAACTTCCCAATTGGGGATCGGGGGTAGAATAGGGTCCCCCGATCCATACCCTACCCGTTGCCATCCCTATCACCATTTAAGAATCAACAGATCCGAGAGACCTTAAAGAAATGTTGTTCAGATAGTAATATTAAAAAATTCGTCCAAGGTCCATTGTAGGTGTTTAGACCAAGACCCAATCCATTGACAATTTGGGCAAGGGTTAGGATTCATTAGTTTGTAATTTCTAAAGTGTGAGCTCCACTCTATTTTTTTTTTAATAGGACAAATATACTCTCACGTTAAATTTCAATGAATTATCTTCTCCCTCCATATCATCGCCGGCGTTTGGAGTTTTGCCGGGAATTGACTGGCAACGGAAGTTTGCCGAAAAAGTTGTTGGCCTCATAAGTTGACCGGAAAAGTCATTGGCGTCGGAGTTGGTTGTCGATGCCAAACATGGTGACCGGAGATGGGGAAGAAGATGTTGACTGACAAAAATGTTAACCAATGAAAATGCTGAAACGGCGAAGATGTTGACTATGTAATAATAAAAAGATAAATAAATAAATAAAGGTGAACTTCATCTGTTGAAATTTAATACTCCATTTGTTCTTACAATTGGGTTCAAAGATTTTGATTCTCTTTGCCTGGTTCACTAATGGGTTAAATTGTATTATCTCATAATAATATTAAAAAATTCGTCCAAGGTCCATTGTAGGTGTTTAGACCAAGACCCAATCCATTGACAATTTGGGCAAGGGTTAGGATTCATTAGTTTGTAATTTCTACAGTGTGAGCTCCACTCTATTTTTTTTTAATAGGACAAGTATACTCTCACGTTAAATTTCAATTAATTATCTTCTCCCTCCATATCATCGCCGGCGTTTGGAATTTTGCTGCGAATTGACTGGCAACGGAAGTTTGCCGAAAAAGTTGTCGACCCCAAAAGTTGACCGGAAAAGTCATTGGCGTCGGAGTTGGTTGTCGATGCCAAACATGGTGACCGGAGATGGGGAAGAAGATGTTGACCGACAAAAATGTTAACCAATGAAAATGCTGAAACGGCGAAGATGTTGACTATGTAATAATAACAAGATAAATAAATAAATAAAGGTGAACTTCATCTGTTGAAATTTAATACTCCATTTGTTCCAAATTGCTAGTCCTTTATGGAAATTTTAACTTTTTAAGGAGACATGTAATAAGTGCTATTACACTTAAAAAGATACATTGATTTCCAATTTGACTTTTCAAAGAGGACTAACAATTGAGAACATAAAAAAATAGTATAAGGAACGAGCAATTTACAGTTTTACACGTAAGAACAATATCAATAAAAAACTTAATTTATAGTATAAATGTGAACAAATAAATTTATAAACTATCATCATCCTTTCTCAGTCTCGCATACACCTCCTAACCTCAAACCCAACCACCACCATCGCACGTTATCCTACCATGCACTATCCACCACCATATGTGGCCATTATCCCGCTGCCACTAGAACCAACCACCAAAACCACCACCACCTCCAAGTCACCGTCTTCTATAGCCTCTTCTCCCATTTCTCCTATCCATATCCCACCTTATTCAACATTTATCGCATATGGGCTCTTCATTACTTGGATTATAAGGTTGGATAGACTATTTGTCTGAATTAACAAATTTGGTGTATGGTAGGCACATTTATGTGGACTATTTAGTCCTTAAACTTAAAGTCCCTTCTCAACTGGACTACTTATGGCCATCTCCAACCATGTCTATAATTAGTTCTCATTTCCCTATTGCCCAATTATCCATCCCCTTTCCCTTACTTGGATATTAAAAGGAACTTTCAAAGGCAAACAAGTAATATATCACATTTTCCATCTTCCACCCATTTATTATAACAACCAAACCAAAATAATCTCACATTCTTAATTAATCTCCCCTCCTGTCATAACGTCTTCTCATTCCCCTTTTTTATTGAATTCCCAAAAGTAGTTAATTACCAAACGAGCTCATATAAAACAAGCACATTCTATCAAGATATAAAAAACCTAAGATACAAAGGCTTTTAATCATCCATATGAACCACAATTAGTCATAGAGGCTCGTTAATCATCACCATAACCACATTGCAAAATTCTTGAAACCTATACTTTCTTTCGGATGTACGATGCAGAACATCAAAAAATTGTTGAATTTACGATTCTAAATAAATAACCATCATTCCGTTTTATAATTCCAAACAATCATCAACGGTTCAAATTTGCAATTCCAAACAATCTACAATCATTCGAATTTATGATTTCAAATACCCAAAGCATGGAAGCTTTGATGGCTGATTATCCAAAGTTAGAGGCAACAATTGTTGTGGAGGCAATGGTGGTTGGTCTTGTTTTGGGGATGGGGTGGTTCTAGGAGGTGGGATGAGGTATAATGGTGTTTATGAGAGGTGTGGGGATGGAAAAGGAGAAAGTGAAAGTCATGGTTTTGGATAGCAGAGGTGCACAAGTTACGAATAGTCATAGTAAAAGGTGTAATTGAAATTAAGTATTTATAGTTATTCGATTGAGTTAATTTTTTACAGATCAATCAAAAACATACTGTAAAATT
Source organism: Vaccinium vitis-idaea (assembly GCA_963854785.1). Classification (NCBI taxonomy): domain Eukaryota; kingdom Viridiplantae; phylum Streptophyta; class Magnoliopsida; order Ericales; family Ericaceae; genus Vaccinium; species Vaccinium vitis-idaea. Next base: position 47,034,715 of record OY978215.1, read on the forward strand.
AATGAACGGCTCGGATTGTTTGTGTGAGATCCCGAAGTGGATCCAAGGAGTCTTATGTACGCACAGATCTATGTGCATGGTTTTTTTTTAATTGAACTCCTTTTTTATTTTCAAAATTTCTAACCCTAGCCGGTTCATAGATCTGAATTAAAAATTCCCCTTTTTTGTTTTCAAAATTACTCCCCGGTTCTAATTACGGCAGGCCTAGAATGAATAAAAATAAATAAAATTCAAAACCGCCGCTAAAGTCCACTTTTCATTTGGTTTTGATATACTCATATACACATCCCCATAGAAACTTGAAAATTCAAAAACCAAAAGGCCCAGAGTTATCAATGGAGTAATTGTCCGAGCTTGTCTATGGGTAACCCCTAAATTACTCTTCGATCAAAATCTTAACTTCCCCAAAATCTCAATTCGAACGAAGCTCAACGATAAGCACAGGTACCTCTCTCTCTGTCTCCACCTCTTTCTGTTCGCCTCCCCCTCTCTCTCTCTCTTTGTTGTTATTGGGTTTTTTTTGGGCAATTTAGATGCTTAATTATAATCTTTTTTGGGGTTTATTAAGTAAACACACCTTCAGGAGTAATGGGTATGTCGTGAATCCATTCAAACATGGAAGAGTATTAAGCATTTGGGTGGCAAATTTTTTGAGGGCCTGAAGCGGTGCCTTTTATCTCTAGGCTTAACCGACGGCCGGCCCTGTTTATACCCACCGTTTGGTTGATGAGATTGTTCAGGAGAAGGAAAGAAATGAAAGAACATTTGATAATCTTCATGTTTGCTGTTGTTTTGGGAGCAAAAAATAAATGCACTGAGCTTAAGTGAATTGAACTGTTATATCATGTTAGTAGAAGTACCAAATTTCTTTTGTTATTTCGTATCTTTTGGTGGGCGTTTAACGTTTTATGCTTTTTCTTCTTCTTGTATAAGCTATCAATTAATTAGCATTCAAAAGGAAGCATTTTTTTTTTTTTGAATATAGTTCGGGATTTCACGTCATGAGTTCTTTGATTTTTTTAGGTTCAGGGGCTGTTATTTCAGTAGTAAAAATTTCTGAGACATCCATTTTTGTGCATACATTGCCAAGCTTAGGTTTGTCATCGGTGCTCCCCGCCCATACTCCCATCAATTGTGGATTATATATGGTTACTGTTATTGTTGTATAGTTTGAGATTTCTGCTCAGAACTCTATTTGCAATTTCTTGTTTTTCAGGGTTTGGTTCATTGGTCTAGATGCAGATGTAATTTGCTGGACATAATGTCAATCCTTAGTAGATTCTTCCACAGAAGAGCCCCGGATGGCTTGCTTGAATTCGTTGACAGAGTCTATGGTAAAGAACATTAGTTATCAAATATAAATCTGATGATATACGAATGCATCTGATTATACACTTTTACATGACCTTCTAGGTGGTGTTGGGATTAAGCCTCACGAAATCTGTCTGCTATACCTTCTTTTTGTGTGAATTAGTACTTATTTCTTCCTTGTTTAAATAGAAAAACAATTAGGTATTAAGGATATTATATTCATTACCTATTGGGTGCAAGCCCATTAGGTGAGGACTGAGGAGTAAATAAGATCCTCCAGTACAAAGAAGGTAAGATAAGTTCTATTTGATGTGTAAAGACTTCAATCAATACGAAAACATATGTGGAATACAAATACCACTTCTTGTTGTTACTCATGCACAATGTTCATGTTATTTTGGGGGGTTTTGATGGTTTGCGTACCTTTGCAGTGTTTGACTCTTGCTTTTCAACTGAAGTTTTGCCCGATGGATTGTACCAACTTTACTTGCATGAGATCATAACAGAATTACATGAAGCATTCCCCGAGTCATCCTTTCTTGCATTCAATTTCCGTGAAGGGGAGAAGAGGAGCCAGTTTGCCGAAGTTTTGTGCGAGTATGATGTTACTGTCATGGATTATCCGCGACAGTATGAGGGTTGCCCCCTGCTGCCACTATCTTTAATTCACCATTTTCTTCGCGTTTGTGAAAGTTGGCTATCAGGTTGGAACCACCAAAATGTTGTTTTGCTCCATTGCGAGAGAGGGGGTTGGCCCCTCTTGGCATTTCTTTTATCTAGTTTCTTGATTTTCAGAAAGTTGCATAGTGGGGAACGAAAAACTCTTGAAATTGTCCATCGAGAGGCCCCTAAAGGTTTGTTACAGCTGTTGTCACCTTTAAACCCATTTCCCTCTCAGCTTCGCTACCTCCAATATGTATCAAGAAGAAATATATCTCCGGAGTGGCCTCCTCTTGAACGAGCTCTTTCTTTGGATTGCATCATTATTCGTGCAATCCCAAGCTATGACAATCAAAATGGGTGTAGACCACTTGTCCGTATTTTTGGTAGAAATCTTCTTAGCAAAGGTGGTCTGACCACTCAAATGTTGTTTTCCATGTCCAAGAAAACTAGAAGTCTTCGATACTACCGGCGGGTAAAGAGTTCTTATTTGTATATTTTGAATGAATTTTGGCATTGCTTTTTCTTGGATAGGTAGGTGCTAATAACAATGCTAATTTGTTGCAGAAAGACAGCGACGTTATCAAGATTGATATTCAGTGTTTGGTGAAAGGGGATGTTGTGTTGGAGTGTGTCCACTTAGACTTAGAACCTGAAAGAGAAGTTATGATGTTTCGTATCATGTTCAATACTGCTTTTATTAGGTCAAACATCTTGATGCTTAATTCTGATAACTTGGATATTATGTGGGATTCAAAGGTGCGCTATCCAAAGGGATTTCGGGCAGAGGTGAATATTTTAGCCTTTTTAGGACTACTAAGAGCTGAGTCTTTGACAGAACTTAGTTATTTTATATGGTCACACATCTCATACAATTTAATTCTGCTTAACATCAGGTTCTGTTTGGCGAGGTAGACAGCATCTCTCCCAAAAAAGCTCAAACTACGATCTTAGATGGTGAGGAGAAAGGTGGATTGCCCCTTGAAGCTTTTTCTAGGGTTCAAGAACTTTTCAGTGGTATTGATTGGGTTGATAATGGAGATGATGCTGCTCTTTGGTTACTCAAACAACTCTCAGTGCTAAATGACGTAAAAGAACTGTCAATGTTGCGGAGTAGAGCGAGTACATATTTATCACCTTTTGATTCTGAAGAAGAAAATAATGCGTCTAGCACAGCTGATAGCCTGGATTTTCTGGACTCAGAAAAGGTTAATAACCTGACAAGCACAAGTGCAATGGGTTTGAATTTCTTGGATGATCCTTTATCTCAGGATTCTAATTCGGATGAGGCAACTGATCCTAAGATTTCTACGGATGCACCAAAGACGCTGGACACTGTTGATTCAATTCCATCTCCTCTTGAAGGAGTTGTTCAACACGGTATGGATACTGTTGATTCAATTCCATCTGTAACAGCTGGGGAACAATTTTCAATTCCAAGTGAAGAAAGTCCACCTTCTTCTTCGATTCTGCCACCAGCAACAGCACCGGCACCTCCTTCTGTTTCTAGTGCAAATGCTTTTCCACATCCTCCTCCACCTCCACCTCCACCTCCACCTCCACCACCTTTCCAAATTAATTCTAGTAGAGGAAGTTCACTGCCTCCACCTCCTGTGACAAATTCTGGTGGAGGATCTCCTCCTCCACCACCACCTCCTCCTCCGCCTACTACCTCCGGTAGAGGTCTGCCACCCTCGCCTCCACCACCACCTCCGCCACCGCGTCCTACTACAAGTCAAGGTCCTCCCCCGCCTCCACCGCCACCTCCCTTGCCGCCTATTGCTAGTAGAGGTCTTTCTGAGCCGCCTCCTCCTCCTCCGCTTACTAGTAGAGGTCCTCCACCACCACCGCCACCGCCTCCGCCTTTCGTTACAAGTAGCTATCTTCCACGTCCACCTCCCCCTCCTCCTCCCCCTCCTACTACTAGTAAAGTTACTCCTCCACCTCCACCTCCACCTCCACCTCCACCTCCACCTCCACCTCCACCTCCACCTCCCACTACAGGTAAAGGTCCTCCTCCTCCACCTCTCTCCACAAGTAAAGGCCCTCCACCGCCGCCTCCACCTCCTTCATCAATCTCTTTTAGGGGTCCCCCACCTCCTCCCCTTTCCTCTTCCTCTAGTCGACCATCAACACCGGCACCGGCACCACCCCCGCCACCACCACTGCCATCGGCACCACAATCTGCTGGTGTTGCCATGAAGAAGCCGCCACCACCCCCACCACCTCCTTTAGGTCGCAGTCCTAGCATTAGCACAAAGCCACCACCACCACCACCTCCTCCAGGACTCCCTCGGCAAGGTTCCAAGCCCCCACCTCCTCCAGAGGCACCAAAGCCTCCTGGGCCGCCCCCTCCACCTCCAAGTCATGGTTTGGCACCAAGTCCTCCTCCACCGCCTGTGGCAAAGGGCTCCAATGCTCCACCACCGCCACCTCCATCTTCCGGAAGAGGAAAAGCCTCATCAGGTTCAACAAGTCATGGAAGAGGACGAGTTGGTTTAGGTTCTATTCCTCCTAAGCAGAATTCATTGAAGCCGTTACATTGGGTGAAAGTTACACGAGCAATACAAGGGAGCTTATGGGCTGACTCTCAAAAACAGGAAAATCAGACAAAGTATGTGGATTTGAAATTCTCATTTGAAACCAGATTGTCAATTCTAGAACTTCCCTTTTACATGTTGCAAATGTATTTTTTGGAATTCTTTGGACCAATACGGTAGGATTGCCTGAATCAGACATTTACTTTTGCACCTTTGGATGTTTGTGTGAGCTTAGTGGTTGCCTACAGCACAATAACTGATGCTACATGTAGTGATGCCTTTCATCAACAATTTAACTATGAGTTCCACTTGCTTTCACAATCTCATACTTGGTGAGATGTATCTTCTGAAGCTTTATGTGCTTGGCTTTTGCCGTGTCTTGTTTCCTCTTGTTTTCTTTTGTACCTTGTTCTATCTTTTATTCTTTCATCTCCAGTAAAATTCTTGATATCACATCTGATATTTCGTGGTAGGGCCCCCGAGATTGATATATCAGAACTTGAAAGTCTGTTCTCGGCTGCTTCTGCTTCAGATGGCTCTGACAAAGGTGGAGGTCGACTTGGTTCTAAAATCAGCAAACCCGAGAAAGTGCAATTGGTAAGTAACACAACTTTCTCCTTTTAGCTTCATTGGAACTTGTTAGAGTAGTACATTTCTAAATGCATACAACTAACTTTTTACTTGACAATAGTTAGGTAAAAATTCCTTTCAGCTTCTTAGTTAATGAAGTTGTATTCATAATTACAGATGCTGAATTGTGATACTGTACCTTTTGAGAATGTCAATTTGGTATTTCTTATTACTGATGGAAAGTGATAACTCAACGACGACTCATTCTGTTCATTTCCACTGTTGATTTGCTTAGGCCCTAATGCTGTGATGTTTTAGGCTAATCATTAGTTGACTATATAGTAATGCATCTCCATCTACTTTTTTCCTGCGTCTCCTTAGTCTATCCAATTTACGACTTGGAATAAAGGAACTTTCATGGAACATGAGAAAACATCCAGCCAGATTGAGTTGCAGTCAGAACTACAAAAGAAGCAGTCATTTAGCTCACCGGGTGGCTTTACCCCAGACTACATGGTAACAACCTTGGAAGCTGCTAGGTTGATTTACTTGATCATGTATTGAGGAAATGTCACATTTTAACTTCATGGAGATGGTGGTGATTGATTCTGTCAGACAAAGGATGAGTGATGCCTGGTTGAAACTTGGGAGAGGGCAAGAAGGGGCCACATTTATGAATGAGATGCTGATTGCTAGCCCATGTTAACACTTTGGCGTAGCTTTATTTGCTGGTCTTATATATGATTAAGGAACTGTATCACTTTTTTATGTACTTAGGAGACTTGGACTAATATCTGACCCAATGAATCAAAGGAAGGTAGTTTCTATGTCCAACTGTTTGTCTGTGGAAAGCAAAATATGGACTGCTACCGTATAATTTTTCAATTATATCAAGGAAGGAAAAGAAAAGTTGAAATATCCTAGTGGGTATCAAGAAAGGCCTCTGCTACGTGGTGTGTCTGTTGGGGTTCTTATCATTCTATTGGCGAGCTTCCATCTCCAAAAGATTGAGATCCAGCTGTCTTGCCTCCAAACAAGTGAGCTCGCCTCATAATGGCGTGTCTATAAAGTATCATGACACATTCATGTTTCTTTTCTTCCAAGAGCAATAGCTAATGCTAAGGTTACATGGTCTCGGACTCTGGTACATGGACTTGGCAGTTTTGGACCACCTGTCGTGGCATACATATGGGTGTATATCTTTTCTAGACAAGGCACCGATCCTGTCAACTCCGATAGAGGATGAGATAGAAGAGTAGGGTGGTTATATCTATTTTTGTTGAGTTTTTAGCACGTCTTAATGTTCATTAGCAGTGAGCACATCACTTGTTAGCTTCTTACCAGAACAATGATTTTGCTGCGCTTGATGAAGAGCCCAACAGTCTTTCCATCATGGAAAAGCTACTTCTTTTTCTATATTTTGTTGTTTTGGTAGTACCTAATTAATACCTAATAAAAAACTGAAATTTTATCCATTTGATTGAATTAATTATGGAGTATCCTTTTTGTTCTCAAATTTATGTACCTGATCAAAGTGGTGTGCAATTTTATCCAGTTTCTTTTCCTTCATGTGACCTCTCTCATATATATTTTCTGAACATAAAAGGTTCTACTGCAAATGAAAAAAAGGTATTAGTTCTTATTGGTTCAGTTTAGTAATGTTTTCTTTGTGCTTCTTTCTTTCAGGTTGATTTGAACAGAGCAAAAAACTGTGAAATCATGCTCACCAAAATAAAAATTCCGCTTTCAGATATGATCGTAAGCTTACCTTTTCATCCTCATTGCTTGCAATTATGTGAAAGCAACTTTAGTTTTTCTTACAGGTCTATTTCCAAGTGCATGATTTTCACTATTCTGTCATGTACATGATTGCATAACTAGTCAAATTCGAACATCTTTCTCCTCTTTTTCTCCCTTTTAAAACAGATGTTGTCAAATTCAACCTTCTACCTTTGTTCATGGTTTGAGTCTTGATTTGTTGGTATTCTTATTATTCCTAAAGCTATGCGATAAACCTATGGGTACTGAAGGGTAATGCACCGAAATTGTACTAATCGGCTTGCGGGCCCCACTTTCAGGTCTCGCACAATTGATCCGAACTGTTCAATAATTTTAAAATAATTTTCCGAGTGTCTTTGCAAAAAATCAGCTCAATTGGATATGCGTACGTGCTTCATCCAAATTTCAAGTTTTTCATTCAAAACTTAGGATCCTGAATTCTGAATGAAAAACTTGAAGTTTGGATGAAGCACTTACACATATCCAATTGAGTTGATTTTTTGCAGGGACACTCGAAAAATTATTTTAAAATTATTGAACGGTTCGGATCATTTGTGCGAGACCCAAAAGTAGGCCTCGCAAGCCAATTAGTACAATTTCGGTGCATTACCCTTCGGTACCCGTAGCATCTTCCAAAGCTGTCATATATGTTTTTATGAATGGACATTTAGTTGAGGTAATAGGGTGAGGGTTAGCTCAATGACCGTGCCTGGTTACTACTGGTGGGGTTTGTTTTCCCTCACTGTCCGTTATTTCCTTTGGGTGCTATACCGTGCCTGGTTACTACTGGTGGGGTTTGTTTTCCCTCACTGTATGATATTTCCTTTTGGTGCTATACTATGTACTCTTCAGAAGAGTGATATTAGTAAATTACTTAAAGCGTATTGACTTGAAGAGCAACAATCTTTTAGCGTTCAAATTCTTCTATATATCAACTCCTTCCTCACTGACTGCCTAGGGTGGCGAATCCGGTCTAGTCTTGATTTAGATCAAGAATCTTGTGAAAACCTCACTCCCACCAAGAAATAGCCCCCCCTCAAAATATGGTGGAACTTCTCCAGCAAATGAATCTAAGAGGAACAAAAGAAAGCTACAAAGCAAGAGAAAAGTAGTGAGTGCAATGTTGTTCACCCTCCTTAAAAGAGGGTAAACAAAACCCTCTCCCCTGTTGGTTGAATTGGTGTGGATCCCATTCAAATGATGTCATGCTTATCTCTGCAATACACATTTTGGTAACCATGAAATCACTTTGTGGTGGGACCCACAAGTTTCAACCAAGGAGGGAGGGTTTTGTTCACCCTCTTTTAAGGAGGGTGAACAAAATTGCTATCAAAAGCAGTAGTAACCATCAAAATACGACACAAATTTAACTCAAATTTAGTGTAGTACTTTGTACTCAGAAATAACTGTTTAGAATTACAAAAATAACAATTTTCCAGTGGACATAATTTGAAATTATTAAAAGAAAAGGATGTTGACATCAACCTTCAGTATCTATTAAAAAAATATAAATTAGCACTAAAAATAATAATTTTTCTGAGGTGTGGTGGGCGAGGAGGGATTCGAACACTTGAGACTGTGGTTTGTAGCCACAGGGTCTAATCCTCGGCGCTACTAGCCCCACCACATCTTACTGGATATGTTCCTGGAAGTAGACTAAGAAAAGTGGTATTCTTGTATGAACCTAGAATTGTATATGATATAAACTATAATGGCTTCTACTAGCCATCCCAACCTTAGACTCCTTTATGTGCCCCTCGCAGACGCAGCCCCGCTCCCACTTTCGCGCAATCAGGGTTGGCACTTATTTAAACTGGAATATCCTTGAAGGTTCTGTCTTTTGATTAATCTAGAATGAAATGTTTGTGTTGTTTCTTGGCTTTCTATGAGAATAAAATTCACAATTTTTCAAAAAATACTTGTATGGATTTGTACCAGCGCATTCTAATCTGTGACAGATCAACGGGTTCATCTGTTACACTTAATGCAACAAAAGTACATATTACGATATAATAAAGAACAATGAATCTGTATTATATGTTGTTTCTCATCCCTCATGCTGTTATAGATCAGTTTGTTTATCTTGAAGTATCTTCATAGAACTTTGGTGTGCTAAAAAGGTAAAGATGCTTTCTTTCCAGAAAGCTGTTCTTGCTTTGGATTCGTCAGCCCTGGACATTGACCAAGTGGAGAATCTCATTAAATTCTCTCCTACAAAAGAAGAAATGACGACGCTCAAGGCACTCTCTTCCTCCCTCTCTCCATGTGTGTGTGTGGTTTATGTTAGTGATGCTTTTGGGATTATTTGAGCTTGATGTGTTATTGTGTGTTGGATACCTTGTTATCTCAGAGCATGGGTTTGTTATTATTTTTCTTTGGCCTACTTCTGCGCCTCTATGTGCAAACTGCAAAGGCCTTCATCCTACAGTAGCTTGAAGTTGTGTGTGCCTTGTAACTATGAGCTAAGCTTTAACTTAGCAGTAGGTTTTACATTTAGGAAGGTAAATTTTTCTTGATAGATAGTGTTTTTGAAGGGTTTGAAGGGAAAACCATCGGTTGCATGATTGTGATGAGTGGTTTTGTTGATGAGTCTGAGTAAGTGTTGACACTTTCTCGAAGTGTTAGTTTTCTTGACATGTAACACTAACAGTATGAGGAAACTAAGTATGATGCTGCCTAAGTTTCATCCTGTGCTAGATGTAGATAAAAGGTTTCCTATTCCAGATGGAAACTAGTGTAGTTTAGATCGGTATCTTAAGTTATTAGTTGATTGGTTTCGCCAAATTGCTTTCATGGGTTTTGATTGTTACTTGATGCTCAAAATGTAGGGGAAGGGTTAAGAAATGTTTAAATCGTTTAAAAAGTAGGGGAAGGGTTACAAAGTGTTTAAATTGTTTAAAAAACTCAACTCTAAGGTGCTACTAGGACAAGAGAGCTGAAGCGGGAGAAATGCTTTATGAAACTGACTTGGACCGTTGCTGAAAAATGAAAGGGTTTTCATCAGTTTGACTTTACTCATATGCTGGTGTATCCTGTACTTTTATTTCTTAAGATGATTTCAAAGCCATGTTTAACTATTTTATTTGTTCCTCATTGGTACTATTATTTGTTTCAGAACTACACTGGGAACAAGGATATGCTTGGAAAGTGTGAGCAGGTTCTATTCTTGTCTTGATCACAGAGGGAAGTGAAAGCATGTTGCTTGTGAATTCCTAACAAATATTGTGGTTAATGAACAATTTTCAGTTTTTCCTGGAGCTGATGAAGGTCCCACGAATAGAGTCTAAATTGCGAGTATTTGCATTTAGCATTACTTTTTCCAGTCAGGTATTGTGTTCTGGTGCGTTTTGTTTCTTCTATAGTTATATGCAGAATGATTTCGCCATTTCATGCTGTACATGCTTACACCAATTTGTTCAGGTGAATGAATTAAGATGTAATCTGGACACAATAAACAAAGTTGCTAGTGAGGTACGTCCATTTGTTTTTGTTTTTGTAAAGTTAGTACTTGAAAGTTGCACCTGTGATTTCAAAACCTTTCGTCCGTATTTTTGTAGGTTAAAGAATCAGCAAAATTGCGTCAAGTAATGCAGACAATTCTCACTTTGGGAAATGCATTGAACCAAGGCACCGCTCGAGGTATTATTCTGTTGGACTAAGCTTGTCTTGATCTAGGATTCCCTTTTTGGTGGAAGGCTTTTAAAATTGATTTCTTTTCAATATTGCAGGATCTGCTGTAGGATTCAAATTGGACAGCCTACTCAAGCTGTCTGATACCCGTGCAAGGAACAATAAAATGACGCTAATGCATTATTTATGCAAGGTAGACCAGTTAAAAGTCTTGGTTGGAAAAGGCCTTATTGAATACTGATTTGAAATATGTATGAATTACTCTGGGGTTTTCTGTGTTGATGATAACTTGTCTTGCTCATCGCACCTTCATTTATTTCAGTAATCTGTTCATAATCATCGGGAGTTTAAGTATACCCTGGAGTAATCTGCGTATGCCTGAAACGATGCATGTGCACCTGTCTTCTTTTCTAGAGGAACTTGTTAAGAAAGTGTTTGGTTGCTAGAATCTTATAAAACGTAACACTTGTGTCCTCTTTGTGAGTCCATTTTTTTCTTCTGGAAATCAGTATTTTGAAGTGAGTAAATTTGGTGATCATGTGATTATATTTAGGTATATTCTTCCAATTGCTTTCAATCCTTCCATGCTTGTTACTCCTTTGATTCTTGCTTCTTCTTCTCTAGTTCACGGTATTTTGTTAACAAGATGCCCGTTTCGTTGCAACTATGTTCTTTTGCTTCTCTTCAAGTTCTTTGGGTACTTCATGCTTGTGTGGTGCTATAGTCAATTGCTTTCTTTTCTTTATTAGATCCTTGCCGAGAAGTTGCCAGAGTTGCTCGATTTTGATAAGGATCTCGTTCATTTAGAAGCGGCCTCCAAGGTATGTTCGATATGGTGTAAATGCAAGATTTTTACTTGAATTTACTATTTTGTATAATTGGTGGGTCTACAGTAATATGAACAATATATTGGTTCTTCCATATGTATACCAAATGGCCAGATCCAATTGAAGTCATTGGCTGAAGAAATGCAAGCTGTGAGTAAAGGTCTCGAAAAGGTTGAGCAGGAACTCACCGCTACAGAGAATGATGGTGCCATCTCTGCAGGCTTCCAAAAGGTGAGGTTCATTTCATGCTTGGGACTCTGGGTTTATTACTTTCTTCATTGAGGATGTGCCTGGTAGGTTATTCATTACGATTTTAATGTACACATGGGTTCACAATAAGAAGGTCCTATATGTTTGTCAGTTATGTCCTTAGTACTGTTAAAGAAAACACGTATTTTTCAAGGGTAACTATAGATTGCATTTCGTTTAAGAAATTAGTTTTCGAGTTTGACGTTTGTCCCTAGGAATAGAGTGAACCAATTTTTCTAAACTTTCCTGGAATTTCATTTATGATCACAATGTTGGTTCATGGAAAAATTGGTTTTTGTCTGTTGATGATTTTGAGAAATCGATCACTGGATTGATTAACACTCAATGTTATGTAATTATTGAAAATTCATGTTTGTTTGCTTTTCCAGAGGGATATAAGGTACATGAGTGATGGGTTGTTTGTTAAATAGTTTATGTGCGTGAACCACTCCCTTCTTGAATCTCTTTACAAACTTATGTTTACACACTTCTTTGTAAAATATTTTGATGGGGCTTCCACACGCCCTTAAGGCACTAACTTATGCTAGGCCTAAATACCTTTTTTTTTTTTGCTCAGTAAATAGTACCTTGATTAGTGGATGCCACAGGCTGAATATAAGTATTCAACTGTGAGGTTAGGGACCCTAACCTTAAGGAAACTTGTTTGCCTTTGTCAAGGAAACATAATAGTGAAGTTAGTGGGTAGTCTAGCATTCCTTGCTGTTACATGGTCTCGGTGGGTAGAATTCAATAATTTCAATCCTAAAAGCTTGTTCTTTGAAGTGAGGGTGCCTTGACGCTACATACTTCATGTACAACATGGGACTAAAGTCATGTTAATGGGCAAGAGGTGTATTTATCACCCATAAAAATCTTATGTGCAAACAAAGCTGATTGTATCCCAATTGTACAATAGAGAGGCTTGGGTACTTATATCAAATTAAAAAATCAAACCTAAAAATATTGATTGGAATGTTGTAATTTGTATGTTTAAGTTAATGTGTGTGTGTATTTGTAATGAAATTTAGGTGTTCACTGCTTGAAACTGTAACTCTGGGATTGGTTCCGACTTCTCATTCTTGATTTTGAACTCTTGAGTTGTATATTACATAGAAGGAGAATTGACAATGAAATATCTACAAATGCTTGTTTTTCTTGCAAAGCAAAGTTTCAATTCTTGACCTTTCAGGCCTTGAAGATTTTCCTTGACACTGCTGAAGCTGAAGTAAGGTCGCTCATCTCCTTGTATTCTGAAGTGGTGAGCCTCGATTTCAACCTTGTCATTTGTTAATAACTGCGGGTTCTAGCTCAGTTAAAAAGGTTTTCTGTTTCATTGTCATGTAGGGAAGAAGTGCAGATTCCTTGTCTCAGTATTTTGGGGAGGATCCAGCTAGGTGTCCTTTTGAACAAGGTCTGATTTCATGTTCCACTTTAATTGCTTAAGTTTGTATTGCTGTAAGGTAGAGATTCACTATCTTGTTTCTGTTTGATCTGCCCTTTTCTCCCACATCAATAGTCCACATGGATTCTGTTCAAGAAATATCTGAATTTAGTGTGCCACATGCCCTAAATGGTAGAAAAGTTAGGGGTAGGCTTGTATATAGATTATGGTCATACTGTTAGAATATGCATCTTTCAGGCGGTCGACCCCTCATAAAGTCATAAACCTACATTTAGTTCTTCAAATTATTCATCTAAACACACTTCTATGTGCTTAATGACCAGTTTATTTGCATTTGGTGTTTCCATAAAACTCTGCAATCTCTCCATTTTTTGGTACATCATATTTGAGTTTTTTTTTTTTTGGAAAAACTTGGGAGGATCACTTTGGATCGCTGAATTCATCTCTTTGCAATTGACGTATATTACTTTCGTGTACCATGTTCCATGTTTCGGAACGCACATTCCAAACGTTTCGCTTGATTATTAGTGATTCTACGTAATTCAGGACTTTAGACTACTTAAAAACTGTTTTTCTTCCTCCACCAACACCATCGTAGTATTATTCCAATCGACATGAGTTTTTTTTGGAAAGGAACATGCGTTGGTATTTGAGACTTTGAGTGTTTGTTCAGCTTGTCAGGAGATGACTAAAAATTATTGTCCTTTCCAGAGCTCTGATTGCATGGTTTCTGTATTCTCCTATTAGATAAACTCGGTAGTGCTAAAAAGTGAGAACTAGTTATGATTACTGAAATACGGCCAAATTGTATAGAACTTGATTGACCTGTACGTTCTTTTTGCCATCTCGTTGATTATCTGGTCTCCATTTGTATATTGCTGACTGCTGAGCCTTTTTTGGGTTTCTGTTTGCAGTCACACAGATATTGGCCGTCTTCTGTAAGATGTTCAACAAAGCGCGTGAGGAGAACGAGCAGCAGGCAGATGCTGAAAGAAAGAAACTAGAAAAGGAAGCAATGAAAGAGCAGGCATCAGTTCATTCTGCGAAAAAAGAGGGTGCCGATGCGGATCGAACAAAACCTAATTACCGAACCCAAAAGCATTCTCGATCTACCTCTATTAATGAAGCACTAGGAAGCCTCCAGAATCTCGGGTCATAATTGGAGGCTAACCTTGATGTTGGCGCTTGGGAGAATTCCCCGCCTTCCGGAGGTTCGTAGACAGCACAGGTTTTGGAAACACTTTGATATGTGCTTGGACATATGGTCTTATTTCCTCTTCTTCCGGCACCTCCTGCAAAGTCATAATCATGAATTGCAGCAGTTATTGGGTATACATGTGGTTCTGCGGAAGCCAGATCCTGCCTTTTTGGCTGGTGGAATCTCGTTTAAGAAATCAGGTGTGTCCTCCAGTTTGTATATTTAGTTGCTCACTCCATTGGCAAACTGTTGGAAGCTTCATATATGCCTTCCCACCTCCACTCAATTCAATTTTGTAGAACTTTCTTGCCGAATAATCTAAACGTAGTATACGGCTCTCCAACTGTATATATTCAAATGGAAGAGGATTTATTCACGGTTTAGCGCTCTCTCGCTCTCTCTTGGAGTCTCAAATGTATTTGCAGAAGCTTACTTGTCTAGTTGTACGTATTGGATGTGTTTGAGGTTTGTGCTAGAAATGCCGGAAAGAGGAATTCAACTCTGGCTACTGGCCTATGCATATGTGAATAGAATCTTGAATCAAGATAGATTTTGAAATGGAACTTAACTAGTTTTCTCTCACACTGGATGCTTCATTGTAGCTGCATTGTGTGGGCATTTTTCTACAAGGACGGGTGCATGACTTTTGCTCAATGAGGTCAAAACATTACCGAAGATTCGTGAAAAAAACATTCTTCCTTTCAGGACAGATTTTGCTCCGGGCAGTAAACAATCTTTACATTATTGTACGATTCCAATCACTTAATGCTTACAGCTTTGCAAAAATCAGGATTAAAGCTAACAACAATCATCATTTTCTTCCCCTTGCTCGAGTAGCTAAATCAAAGCCCACAAACACCCTTCATCACACCAACATTTTGATCCATTTTTGCACCTTAACTTGGATCCCAGCTAACTATGCCGGGAGAGAAATATATTAGGAAGGGACAATGTGATCATCTGGCTCTGAAACATCTTTTTTCTTGGCCTTCTCTTTCTCAAGTAAGTAAAGCCTTTCTGCTTCGGGCATCGCCAACATGATAGTGTGCAGCTTGAAGTTTAGTTCTTCAACCTTTTCCATTAGCCGGTCATTTGTAAACATGCCGAGAACAATGCTTTGGATTGTCTTCCAGCTTTCCATTAATGGCAAAATGATAATAACAGCTGAACCTATGGTACCCCATGCTATTGCTATGATTACCCAGAATGTGAAGTACCCCTTACTGAATCTCCCTGCATTAAAGCAGAAATCAAGAGTTCTTATAGAGTATTCTGAAGAAGAGTTTGCAAAGTGAAACTTTCAGCAACCAGATGATATCTTTTCATTTCCCTTTCTCATTGTTAATAGTTTTGAAGAGAACTAATCTTAATGCCAGAAGCTAAAACAAAGAAACATTGTCAGTTGATAAGTAAAAATTCCAAGGATGTTTTTTTGGAAACAAAAATCGTACAGAAGGCAAATGAGTCAAGGGCTCAAGGCATTTGGCATTTATTAAATCAATCCAGATTTAAATATCTACACAACCAATAAAAAATCAATTGGACATTGTATTCACTTAATAAAGCAAATAATGGATTTGTTCATCTTTTGAGGATGCTTAAATGAAAAGACAATATGTGATATTGACTCTGGTGCAGGCTCAGACACATCAAGCTCCAGAGGCTAGAATAAGCACACGGCAAAGACGGACCAAAAATTAGATACGGGTAGTCGGGTACAGGGATAAGTCGTCTAATTGGAACAAATATCCATGCATTGCGGACGAGTTTCCCCCTGGAATTTATTTATTCTCTCAATGTAAATAAAAGTACACAATCAGAAGTATCCGCTTCAAAAAGAAGAACTGGATCTATATCCCTACTGTGCCCATACCGAGTTGTGTCGGCACGGGGACTTCTGTCAAACTGAACAGTCCATGTAACATAGAACTATAGAAGACAACATCATACTGCTGTTATTTAGAAATAAAATACCTAGTTTTGGTTTCGACAACATTCTAATAAGTTCCTATATTGAAGAACAATGATTTAATTGAGGTTGTGCTAGTTCAAGTCTAGGTGATCAATTTTTCATATTTATTCTCCAGCATTAGCTTCAAATCTTAAGAATTAGGCCTCAACTGCAATGAAATCGAAGGCTGGATATCGAATTTACCTGCAGGAAGAGACAGCAGAGGCCACAAAAGAACAATCACAATAGTAAAACCAACACCCCATTTCACTATCCATGCTTTTGCTCTAACCAGCTTTTCCTCCTTGAATTCCTCTGCCGGCAACTCACTCTTTTCTTTCTCCACCATAGTTATCTTCTTAGTAGTATCCCACTCATAGTTCTGAGGCCACAAAAGACTACACACTGCATGAACAGCACCACCAACAAGAATAGACACAAGATTCCCAGCAAGCATCGGTGCATTCCTTCCAGTCGTGTCAAGATTAACCCTTCCATACTCAACCCTCGCAACGGACAACCAAGTGATTATTCCGAGAATGCATCCCATGGTGGGCCCGAGGATGGCTCCAATCGCATTTGCTTTACTCCAGAGGAGCATGAAAGCGATGGGAATGACAGCTGAGCCAACAAACACCCCCGTGGCAAGGTACATCCAACCTAGGGAAACCCCGGCCTTGTTTAGTATTACTGCTAAAATCCCCATGAAGCAGCCAAAGGCGAGGACAACTCCCCTCGACACTTTGAGGATCTGCTTTCCACTTGCATCTGGGTTTATGTAAGTGCGATAGATGTCGTATGTGCATAGTGAGGAGACTGCTATTAGTTCGGATGAACCAGCAGATGTCACAGCCCTGTTTTCTCATGAGCCAGTATTCAGAGTTCAGAACCAATACTATTGGAGTTTTAAGACTCGATATAGATTCCATAAGGAAGTGTGAAGTGGCGAGAATATGAGTTCTAATATTTTTTGAACGGGTTGAAACTCAATAAAATCTAGATTTTCATCAACTAAATATAAGATTCGAACAACTTGAAATGATCAGGAAAATGGTTTCGAACAAACTTCATTACAAAAAGGAATCCATTTCCAGTACGATGAAAGTCCAATATTGCACAATTTAAGAGCCATGAAAGTTTTGAAGTAGCAGAATAAAGCCTCAAATGTGAAATCCAGGGATGAGCAAAATTCACGAAAATTGCCCATACTGCAGAATTTACGGAAATTTTAAAACAACTGTATGAACAAGAGGAAAATGGATTGACTGAACTCAAATGGTTGAATGTATAAGATCACCAATTAGATCAGTTCATTCAGCCTTGAGGGCTTTCGGCTGAAAATGATGATGCCATTTTGACATATGGCCCATATAAGACTTGGAATTTATAAGCTCCATCAAGCTTTGGAGGGGTATTGTTGAAATTTTCATCTCAATTTGTGGTCTTACATGGTACAATTTGTGATCAAAATTGCACCAGGCAAGATTGCGGACTATAGTTTGAGATTGTACTACTAATCGCAAATAAAAATATTGGTTGCAACTCACATAAAAAGCATAGTAAGTAGAAGAACAGATCCTCCTTTCCCCATCAAAGCAATAGCTGTTGCAGGAGGAACAAGTCCATGACTAGCTTCACTTGCTGTTATAGGTAAATCAAGGGCTAGGGCTCCTAGGCCAAGTGATGTTGCTAGCGAAAATGGCACAGCAAACCAGACCAACCCGCCCAACAAATAGCCCTTGTGAGTTGATGAAGGTCGAGCAGCGATGGCACTCACCCAATATCCCTACAAATTGACATTTACATCTATTAAACAACTAAGAAGCACCAATACCAACATGGGACAAAGGAAACGAACCAGCACAAACACCATGACAATACATCACGAAGGAAAAAAAGGAAAAAGAGACGACACAGCTGGGACAAAGAAGTGAATAAATATATTTCAGTTGTAGTACGTTGAAAATAATAACCGCTCGATTGGTTACATTGCAAATGTATCAACTATATTGGTTACGTTTGAAAATAATAACCGCTCGATTGTTCATGTTGAAGTAGAAAAGAATCATTTTCACGTGCTATGTACTAAAAGTCTGAACTACTAAATCTAGTCATGAACAAAATAGGAAGTTCTAAGATTTAGATTCCTCAGAAAGAGAAAAAAGGAGAAGAGAGTTATGGAGAAGGGAGTAATAGGTAGTGTTATCGGGCTATCTTTACTTCGGAATCATCGGGTGTTATTCATATTCCAAATTTGTGTTGAGTTTCCCATAAAAATAAAAAGTAGAGATGTGTTTCATGAAAGTAAGTGATGGATACATATATCCCAAGTGTTAAAGTATCATGCATGTCTGGTTCTGAAAAATAAATCTCATAAAAATGTCGCGTTTATGTCTGACAAGCGTTTGACATTGACAGGCCACCTTCTTGGAGTTTCTGTGCTTTCTAAGGTTAGTAGAATATAAATCTTTTGTTTCTTAGACATTGAAAAAGGTAAGACTTACGTTGTCAACAAACACGGTGCCGAAGTTGCCAACAATATTAATTATCCCAAAAACGAGCCCTCCAGAACTCAACATTGTGAGGTAAGAACCTTTGTAATTCCCATGGACTGGACCACAAGATTGCCCATCATGGGAGAGTGGCTCCTCACATACTCTTGATTTGCTCGCAACCTCTAGTAGACGATTGTATACTACAGTTGGGCTACCAAGCTCACTGCTTGCCGTGTAAACTAAGTAGACAAAGATGACTAGAACCACGTGCACTGGAACCAAAGACAAAATATACAGCACAAATAAGCAGCAGTACTTTTAATGTCAATGGACAACAAACTGAACGTGTGATGAAGGGGTGGATACCTATTACAGAGTGTATGTAGCTTGCCAAGAAGGTGGCTTTTAGTCCCCCGGCTAGGGTGTACACAATTACGCCAAGTGGGATGAGAAAACTTGCAGCATAAATGTTCACTCCCGTGAGTGCATTCACAACAGTGGAACCACCAAGAAGAAGCATGGCTGTTACGATGGTGTTTGTCAAGAAGCAAAAAGTAAGAAAGACAAGATGAGCAGCAGTACCCCATCTGAAGTAACAGAAAATTTGTCGTTACTCTCAAGGAAGTGAAGCTTGTCAACAATTAAAGACGATAACCTAGCTGTTGGTAGAAACTTAGAACAACCATTGTCTCAAAAACTTTAGCCGTTAGGACTTAGGAAATGCGTCTAACATCGTATACAAAACTATCCAAAACCATCCGTCACATACAACCCTTTTTTGCACATGGATATGCAAACATCATATAGGAGAGAAGCTTAATGCAATCGGAAAACAAACACAGACGTAGAGACTCAATTCCAAGACCTCCTAAACTCAAAGTTTGATATCAGGTTAGATCAGTAACAGTCCAAAAGCTGAAAAGCATAAGTTGTCAAGTAATGGATCAAACAACGTATGGAATAACCTAACAACTATGGCACGCTGTATACTTTGATTTGTATAACCACAACTAATTGACATACCGGGCTTTCACAATTTCACACACGGTATGGGCATGAGGGGCTTTTCTTTTGATCTCTATAGCCATCACACCAAACAGTAGTACCTGTTCATTAGAATCACCAAAATTATCTGTTGAACTGTATCTCACCGCCTTCCTGAGGAGACAAAGAAGTCAATAGATAATATAGGAAAGATCATAACCAACATGCCTGGACGGTAGCCCCACTGGCGTACCAGAAAGGACCGCTAACTCCGTATTGCCAGGCAACATTAGAGCTTTGCAAAATTGTAGCAGCCCAAGTCCACTTCATCAATCAAAATATTGAAGCGATTTGTCAGTTGAACATAAAAGGTAATGCCAAATTTTCAGAAGCAATGGTAGACGACCCGAGCACATTACCTGAGATACAATTACACTCGCAATAAGTCCTGTTTTAACATTCCTCCCTGCAGTGTTGAACCATTCTGATGTGTGCCGGGATCCAACGTATCGCTTCTCCAACCAAACCTGCAAAAAACGATTCACACTCAGTACTTGTAATCCGACTCTTTGTGATGGTGGTAAACAAGAAATGATAATACACACTAGTTTTAGGCCATGTTTGATTGGTCGCGCACTAATGAAGTGATATATTATGCAACTAGCTTAATTGACACCACTGACGTAAAAGTGACAAATGGGATTACCAATCTCACACTGCTATATCCATGTCTTGTAAAATTGATTGTCCAACGGGTTTGTAATCATTCCACCAGCCATTACATTCAAACGCTCAAAACACATTCCACATGATTCATAATCGAAATCCCATATCCAATTCAGCCAATCAAAAAGGCCACGGAATTGCGAGTAGTAGTCAATTATCATACTTGTTTGAAGTTTCAAATAATTGTTTATAAGTATTTCGAGGTTCCAGTAGTTGTTATCATTCTCCGTTGAAGGCATGCGCTAAATTTCGACTCCTTAATGTGAGATAAGTAGATGATGGAAACCCCAGTATTGGTGGATTTTTCTCATTACAGAAGGCCATATTTGGTTCGTGAACTTCTGTGGAAAGAAAATGATCAAATAGATAAATTTAGCTTCTCCAGTCCACAATTTTTTTTTTTTGGGAAATGCAGGGCGTCCTGGGCTAGCTTCGCACACCTCGGCTAATCTCTAAGCCCTTCCCATAGATTTTTCACATGCTTACACATAGGGTGATGGCCTCAATAGTTCTTTTTTTGACAGGCGTGATGGCCTCAATAGTTGTTGACAAGGAGAATCGAACCGAGATCTTAGCAGACCAAGATTTAATCAAGATATTTTCTTTTTAATGGCTGACTTCACTTCATTATCTTAACATCAATTTTAATTAAACCCATAAATCCTCAAACAAATCCGTTTTTTTTTTAAATTAATTTAATTTTCATCGGCAACAAATCCATGTTTTCACCACTGACTGATAGCCCAACTAACGAGTATAAACGATAAAGAACTCAAAGAAAGGAAAGGCTAAAAGCGTATATGTACCAGGAAGGAGGTAAAGAAGGCGAAGAAGGCCCCAAAACCAAGAATAACGGAATACCCAACACCTTGATTTAGAACCGGTTTGCCTCCGAAGAAGCTGCTCTGCCTCACACAACTACCGGACGAGGCGGCGGAGTAATACTTTGCGGCGAATTCAAACGGCGGACAGTTCGCCTGAGAAGAAGCCATGGGTGGAGATAGCTGGTGGGATTGGTGGCGCTGCAGCTGTGATACTCTGCTCCAGCTTTAGCTGTCTGTCAACAATTATATACACAATTCAACATTTGGCTCAGAGTCAAAACTATTGAAGGGAACGTTTCTGTCTCATTTGGAATTGGAGGAATCTCTTGGTCTTGGACAATGGCAGTGAGACTACTGCGAGAGTTTGATGGTTGCTTGTCACTGTCTTGGCACTTGGCTTTGAAATTTTATACATATGCAAAATCATTACCGCTTTCCGTCCCATCTAATGTTGACCAGAAAAACTTCGGAAAGGTACCGCCACAGGGACGCTGTCCGCCCATTCGAGTCTTCAAAACATGTTTTGGACAGATTAGGTTTCTTAGGATAAATTTGCCCCCAAAATTTATAAAAATGACGCCATTAAATCTAGATCATCCAAAATATGTTTGAATGGCTTGGATGCGCCAACAGATACTACGTGGCGGTTCCCATTCGACATACCCGTTTTTTAAAAATCCCATTTGAGTTAAAATTTGGGTAAAAACTCACATTGGTATGGACCCCTCTGGTGGCAAAACACCATTTTTACTTGGAAAAAAAAAAGAAGAAGCTTTCAATGGCAACCTGATTAAGAGTTTTTCCCCATTTATGCAAAATGAAGTAGATAAATGGGCAAAACCTATTTTGGATAGAGAAATAAGTATGCCATTGGAGATTAGATTTTTCTTTTTTTACCCAAAAAGGATTTAATAGAAGAAATGGGTAGAGATTAGAGATGCTAATTCATTCTATTTTGACACGTTCGAAAATGGATGTTTAATTTCCAAAAATATCAATAAAAACTTGATAAAATATCATTTTTATCCTTGTGTTTAAGTAGAACTAGTACTATTTCCATCAATCAAACTTCAAATTGGAGGACATATTTGGAAAGTTAAATACTATTTGGAGCAATCGTTACGCTTCCTTAAAAAGTTGGAATCCCAAAAAAGGAATATGAAAATGGGATGGAAGGAGTACATTTTATGGGAATTTCCATTTACACCTTGTTTTTTGAGTGAGTTTCAAGGACACTTCCTCGATTACTTTTATACTTGTATGAAACCTGTGCTATGCACGGGGAAATTAATAATTTTGATATTCAAAATATATCCACAAATAAAATAAAGGATTGATCTATGTACCCTTGGTATAGCCAAAAGCCCATTGGGTTTCGCTGGATTAGGGTTTTCATTGGTACTTTTACTCTTTCCCCCCATAGTTTTTTTGGTTTTCTTTTTTCCCTCCAACGATCTCCCCCCTCATTCTTTATCTTGTTTTATCTGTACCCTAGACAAAAACCAGTCAAGTAAACTTATTGCTGAAGATCCCAAAGACATTTCACCCACAGCTCCAATAGCGGCAATAGTAGAGGAGGAATAATAGATAAAATATGAGGGCTTGCAATGGCTAGTGCGAAATCTAAAATTGAACATCATAAAAAATTAATCTTAACTTGCCTATTTTTGGAGAGTCATAGTAGCTTTTTAAAATAATCAATTATTTGTTGATTTCACATGAAATTCATAAATTATCAGATTATTAGTTAGATTATCTCAAGTTTGTAGAAATTTCAACTTTTATATGAATATAGGTGAATAGACATTGTCAGCTTAAGATTTGGGAGGGAGTATCAGACTATTTATATTCTCTTTTAAAACTAATATTGAATTTCAACATCTGTCAGTCTGTACATATTTCGTCATCTCTAATTTTCTGAATATGTGAGTTAATGAGATACGTATGTAAATCATGTACTACTACAATTAAAACAACAAAAACTTTTTGATGCTTATACAGTTTAACCTATTTTTTTAGTAACTAAAAGAAAAGAATTATGTGATGTACTAATTCCCAATTATTGTCTTTCCAACCCTCGTTTTCTGTCTCTAAGGTATCAGTCTAATGTAAAGCAAAACTTTTTTTTTTATCGGCAATGAAAATTTCATTAACACATAGATAAAATATAAAATTAGTACAATAAGAAAGGAAAAGCATTAAAAAAGTTTCGAAGAATATGAAAGACTCTCCAATGTAAAGCAAAACTAACAAAAATTAATAATAAAGTTATACATTATGCATCATATGAAATGTTCAAATCATATATTGTGACATAGCTTAAAAAAAATTAGTTCTTCACCCAAAAGCAATTGAATGTTTGTCACGCCCTCGAAATTTTAAAAGATAATTCATTAAGAAAATCCACGTGGTCGGTCAACAAGTCCACGGGCCACATCATAGTCCAAATGAAAAGTAGAAAAGTCAAAGTCAACTAGTTACATTAGTCTAAGGGTACCCGATAACCCAAATCCAAATACATAAGTTTAAGTGAGTCAACAAACCAATGTCAAAAAGAAAGACTTAATCAAGTTACAAAATCATCTTGGCAAAATACTACTTCTAAGATGATAATATAACTCCTCCTCTAGCTTTCAAAACAATGCATGCATGCACTCCAAGCACTCCATGATCATACTCCGTGATGGGTACCTAAAATTGTAAGGGTGACCTCACTAGCCCAGTAGAGAAATGTCTAAAAATTCTAAGTGAAATGAAATGTACATGGGTGATAGACGAGAAAACATAAATCATGTAACAAGAGTTGGGAGAGAGCATGAATGGTGAAAGGGCTAGAAAGTATCACATAATCAACTAGATCCACTCAATTTTATCTCTCGTGCCCGACACACACATGACATGCCTCATGTATCTTAAACATTAACCATATACATCATATTCCTTCGAAACGTTTAATTATTCTCTGGGCATACCATATAGGCCCCATGTCACTCCGGGCGTACCCTAGTGGGCCCCGTGTCACTCCGGGCATACCATTTTGGGCCCCGTGTCAATCATTTCACATTCACATTACCACTTATCAATACATATGTTCAACTTGATGTCTCATACGACTCACATGTCACTCAACT
This sequence comes from Vaccinium vitis-idaea, assembly GCA_963854785.1. Classification (NCBI taxonomy): domain Eukaryota; kingdom Viridiplantae; phylum Streptophyta; class Magnoliopsida; order Ericales; family Ericaceae; genus Vaccinium; species Vaccinium vitis-idaea. Next base: position 47,058,992 of record OY978215.1, read on the forward strand.
CTTTCTCAAGTGTCCCGGACTCTCCACTCATCCCTAATGCATGCAAAACACCAATGTGTGAACCGTGACCTCACCAAACTCATCTTTAATCACATAACAAGTGTCACCATTCATTCCGCATTATCAATAGATACCAAGGTGTTACCAAGGTTGAAAATGTCCTAATACAAGTGAAAAACATGTTTAAGGACCAAACAGGAGCATGGGGATAGGCGGAACAACACAAGAAAAGTTGTCCACCAATCTGTCATAACCGCCCAGGGAGGCCGTGATTCCCGCCCTGGCGGACCGAAAATGGCCCAAAAATGGGATTTTTGGGGATTTTGCTACACAACTTCAAATGGATGATTCCAAAGCCAAATATTAATGGAATTGGCTAGAGGGAGATAATTTAACACTCAATTTGAACAAGGAAACATCAATCAACATGAATCAAGCATTTACTCAAAGATTTGAATAGAAAATGGGGTCCCAATTGGGTTTCTTTCAATTACAAGCAAATACATGGATTTGTTGCAAGATTAAGACTAAGTAACATCCAAATTGAGAGAGGAATCACATATGAACCAAGGGATAGCACACAATAGCTCAAATTGTGAATAGAACATGATTTTCTCAATGAAATTCACAAGACACAAGTTGATGGATTAATCAAGAGTCTATACACACACACACACACACAACATTTACACTTAAAGTAGTTAGAAATTTCTCTATCTCAATGAAGAAAAGCTCAAGACCCAACTTGACTCCAAGCCCTAGCTTCTTCAAACTCTAGAACCTACTAATCAAGGCTCCTTCAAAGCCCAAGGAAGGAGATATCAAGCTCCAAAGGTCAAAGGTTGAAGGATTTGTGTAAAGGGTTAGTGGATTTGTGAAATTTGTGGAAGATTTTATTGGAAGAAATGAAGAAAATGGAGGTTTAGAGAGAGAGATAGGTTGGCTGATGTTGGGAGGGAGAGTGTGCTCTCTCTCCTCTCACACACCACAAATACATACACACTTTAATTAATTACACCCCAACCCTTGTATTGACTTGTGTAGTGCAAAAAGGCCCAAATTAATTAACTACACCCAACAATCCATCACTTAAACATTTTAATCAATTCCTCACATTTCCCCAACTTTATTTTCGGAAAAATAATTAAAAACAAGGGTCCTTACAATGTTACAATCCTCGCTTTCTTTCTCTAAGGTATCAGCCCAATTAAGACAACAAATTTTTTTTGATGCTTATACAGTTTAACCTCTTTTTTTAGTAACTAAAACAAAAGAATTATGTGATGTACTAATTTCCAATTATTATTTTTCCAACCCTCACTTTCTGTCTCTAAGGTATCAGCCCAATGTAAAACAAACCTTTTTTTTTTATTGGCAATGAAAATTTCATCAACACATAGATAAAATATAAAATTAATACAATAGGAAAGGAAAAGCATTAAATTTTTTTTGAAGAATATGCAAGACTCTCCAATGTAAAACAAAACTAAAAAATAATAATAATAAAGGTATACATTATGCATCATATGAAATGTTTAAATCGTATATTGTGACATAGCTTAAAAAAAATTAGTTCTTCACCCAAAAGCAATTGAACGTTACAATCTCCTTGTAAACGATTTTATTCTTCTTTTTTTCTCTCTATTTTGCACTCGGGTTGTGTTTGGATTTTAAACTTGTGAAGAGATTCCTAGGGAATCGAGCAAATGAAAAAAAAATTCAACATTTCATGGATGATTTTCTTATTTACAATCAATATGATTGTAACGACCCAAATTTTCGCTCTAATTTTTTTATTTATCTATTTATTTTTGTTATTATTCGGATTAGCAACGTGTTGATTTCTAATTTGTGATATTTATTAGTTACTATTGAGCTACGATCCTAACTTTAAAAAAAAAAATTACGTTCCTATAATTATGCATAGTATATACATAGAGTACAGTTAGTGTCCTAACTATTTTTCCTGAACTCCATTTACTTCCCAACTAAACCCAAAATCCATACACATCAAATTCAAATTTCCATCACACATGTCCATCACTCTTGTTTAGCCATTTTTGGTCATCCCTTTATCCCATCCAATTAGAGCTTAACACACCCCTATAACACCTTCCTCTAACCCATGGTTATAAGCCTCACTCTCACACCTCTTTACCCATGAGATTTTGAGCTTAATCTATCACCCCTTTTATTACCTTTCCCCCTTCTTAAATTATTTTTTTTCCGGTAGAAGTAAGAGAAAGAGACAGAACCACTCTCCACCATCTTTTTCTTCTTCTTTTTTACCGAGAGGTGGCTGGGTGAGTGAAGAAAAGAAGAAAGAAGAAGAAAAAAATAAAGAAGAATAGAAGAAGAAAACCAAGGAAGGAAGGAAGAAGAAGTACAGTCCGTTCGGCGCGACCGAGACCCATCCAAATCACTCCGGTATAGCTTGATCTTCGGAAGAAAGGTAGGTTACGTCCTACTGAACCCATCGGTTTATAATAAGTCGATTTTCGTTGCGTAGAAACAAAACCCGAGCATTTCGTTAGTTGCAAGGTAGTGTAAATTCGTTTTTGACATTCTGAGCTACTGGGTCCCGTTCAAAACAATCTGAACCCAACTTTTTCCGTGATACAAATATAGTTTATTTCATAACGAACGTTTTGATATATAATACGTTGATTTTCGTTGAGTAGAAACAAAACCCAAGCGTTTCGATCGTTGAGGAGCAGTGTCTATGCGTTTTTGAACTTTTAAGCTACTGGGTCCCGCCCAAAACAATCTGAACCCAACTTTTTCCATGATAGAATTGTAGTTCATTTCATAACGAACGTTTTGATATATAATACGTTGATTTTCGTTAAGTAGAAACAAAACCCAAGCGTTTCGATCGTTGAGGAGCAGTGTCTATGCGTTTTTTAACTTCTGAGCTACAGGGTCACATCCAAACCATTTCAAATCCAACTTTTTCTGTGATAGAAATGTAGTTCATGTCCTTACAAACGTTTTGATATATTATACGTAAAGTTTTCATTTTGTATAGACAAAACCTGGACGTTTCGATCGACGGAGCGCATGGCTACCATCCCACTCGGTAGAACACACCAACCATGTAGCATATATTTTTCTCTCGGTCCAACCCCGGCCATTTTTTTTCTACCTCCTGACTTTGTTAATGTTCACTTCCTGACCTTAATAGTTTTGAACTCTATGTTTAGTGCCATAATTATGGAACATCATCTACATCTATATATTGTTATTCCACATGTTTCATTCTTAGTGTATCATTTGAGTTTATCATCTTGTTTAAATGTAAAATTTTTGTACACTTGTCATGTAAATTTTGTCAGTACATGATAACTTAGTCGGACACATTTGCTTTATGGGTGGGTTACGGTTTGGAGATTTACATGTAGATGTAAATTGAAAAGTAATGAAAAATAGAAATGTGTGGAAATATTGTTGAGCTGACGAGCTGTGGTTCCGGGGGTGACCGGAGTGGGCCCCGGGCGGATGAACATTTTGAATACGAAACCCTAGATAGGACATGGTGGTGATTGACTCTCAAGAATGGTCGGGCTATAAGGGTGGCACTGTGCTTGCGTCGCAGCCCGGGGATGAGTTGTGGGGCCGCACTCCCGGTGAATCTTGTTTATCGTGCCTTGGGGTCATGGAAGTGGTACTCGGGTATATAACCCAGGTTCTCTGTCCGGATCTTCGCAAGGGGGAGTCAAATCACACCAGTTGCCCTATGCTAGAGGTTAGAGGGTAGGATGGATCTCGTGGTTGAGAATCCTAGATGACACGTAGGTAAATGACTAGTAATTAATCAGTAATGTTATTTTTGCTATCTCATGTTATTTGTTTATTATGCATGTTTATTGTTAGCTACATGGGGTTAGGTAGTGTAGGATATTCCTATTGGGCTTTTTGAGCTCACGGGTACTTGTACCGCGGTGATTTATCACCAGGTAATGAAGACGGAGCTGAGGGACCGTGCAAACAGACAAATTTCAACACTGCTGAGGAGAAAACCAACGAGCCTTGGTTTCCGTATGCTTAGTTGCTCTGAACAAAATTAGTCGACTACATTTTGAAAGCTTCAAGTCTTATTGAAAATTTTAATATTTTGACAGTTTAACTTTAATTCGATATGGTTGTAAAATTATAACAATCGCTTTCGGTACGGTTTTATGATGGATTATGGAATCTTTTGTGAAATTTCCTTTTAAATTTATTTTTAACGTTTCCGAAAAATCGGGGCGTTACAATGATTATGATGATCAGGCGTTTTTATTCATACTTGTGAACAAATGAGTCTAATTTTTTTACATTCTAACTAAATCTATTTCCTCGACATGCGCAGTAGCCTTAAGTTCAATATAAGCAAGCAAAGTTAAACAAATCTATAATACGGGACAACATACTAATTGGGCGTCATCTTCTTCTGTGTCGACGTCAAAGATAAATATGAGATCAAACACAGCTCCGGAGCTAGCACAGACAATACCCTGGAAAGAGATGAAAAAATAATTAGTTGATGGTACTCACTTCATTTTGAAGCACAATCCAATCACATCAAAACAGTGCATCAAAGTTCAACATGTGTAAGTTAATGAAAAATAAAAAAAAGATATATGCAACATTTAAAAATTTGGCAATGCAGATTTATTAGACCCCAAAACAATTTACTTTAAAAAATTATTTACAACAATCTGTGCGGAAAAAAATACCAGCAAAGAGCTCATCGATTTCTCGTATAAGAGAAGGGGTGATGAAACATGATCAGGAGACCATTGAATTTAGAGTTCTTTCAATGAAATTGGGAAAATGGTGATATTATGGAGGACTGAAGAAATAAATTCGTTGTAGGTGGAGTTACTTTTACCATAAAATTTTCAAATATTGAATTCGGATTTTCAATTTCAACACAAATAAATTATCCTCTCTAGTTAGAATTATAATTGGATTAAGGTATCTAATAAACATGGTCATGTTTATCCGATCAAGAATTGGCATTCCTATCAATTACTACCATTTACATATTAAAATTCCAATTAGTAATTGGTATTGCTATCAAATATATAGGATATTATAAATTAAAATTCCAAATATCAAATTGTAATAGTAGGAAATGTTGAACATGATCTTTGTATTGTTTTCCATGTTTGAAAATTTTATCCTACAAATCAAGGGTTTGATAATTAAAAGATTTAATTTGAAAATTTAACAAAAGAATAATTAATTGCCTTGAAAATTTAACAAAAGAATAATTAATTGCCTTACACATTAACCTCCCTAAGTTGATGCCACTTGTCACAACCACGTCCTTCCTCGCGAAAACCCATCCTGCAAAGATAGGTACTTACACCTCTTGCACTTTGATGTTATAGGAGATATTGGATGCATTAACAGAAAAATTGTGTTTGACAACTAAAAAAAAATTAAAAAAAGTGAGTCTAAAAGATAAATTGTATGTTCTTATTTTTATTCTCCTTAGTAAATAAAAAATAAAAAAATGAAATAGATAAAGGAAGGAAGCCGATCTCCTAAGGACTCCCTTATACAAAATTTGGTGCGGACCAAGCCCTTTTTCAACTTTTCGGATCAAATTTTGACGATCCGAACTGCTCAATGTTTTTAAAATGTGTTTTCCAAGGTCCATGCGGGAAATCTTCAAAAAAAAATACCCGGAAGGGCTTGATCCAAACAGTTTTCGATGAAACTGTACATATCGAAAACTGTTTGGATCAAGCCCTTCCGGGTATTTTTTTTTTTGAAGATTTCCCGCGTGGCCCCTTAAAAATGCATTTTAAAAACATTGAGCGGTTCGGATCGTCAAAATTTGATCCGGAATGGTGAGGTCCGCACCAAATACTCCTGAGGGAGTCCTTAGGAGATCACCCACAGATAAAGGAAGTACGTACTAAGTGTGCATTTTATTAGTGGTTGTGGTAATGTATAAGTGTGTGTGAGAGAGAAAAAGGTACTCCTCCGTCCCCATTTTAGTGTAGATATTTTCATTTTGAGCTGTCTTTTAATAGGTGTGTGTTTTAAAATGTTAATGGATAAAAGTTTATACAATTACTACATTTTGCCCTTTTGAAAAATTAGTAGATAAAAAATTAATGGGTAAAAGTTGAGGATAATTTAGGAAAGTTGAGGCAAATGTTCATGTGAAAAGTGTAAAATAGGGATAAAAATTGATGTGAAAGGTGTAATGATGATTTCTTTTAATAAATTGGATTTACGAAGCAACACACTTAAAAAGAGATGAAGGAAGTATAATATATTTTGTAATGGGTAATTTTGTCATATCATTGATGAAGTCAACACTGTTTGGAAATTGGAAGTAAACAAAAGAGGGGAAATGTATATTGTCAGTACAAGAAGCGGTGGCCAGAGTCATTTCAGAAATCCCAGGGGAAGTTTATGCATTTATTAGAAATCTCAAGGGAAGTAAGTGAAATTTATCCAAATTTAAAATTTACTACTAGTACCTACCGCCTGAGTGACGTGGCATGTTTTACAGCCGTCAATTTGTGCTTGCTGACTTGGCATCAGCTTGACCCATTGAACACAACCAACAGCTCAAAGCGGCAAACATGTATAAAGATGTAAACTTCTGTATTCTGAATTCGAAACTTGGCAAACTTTTCAAGTCAAGTTGCAAGATACTTCTAGAAATTTCTTGTAAGTCCTCTAGTTTTGGTTTGGTTGAGATGGGATCCGGGGGTGTTATAAGGCGAGAGCACCCTACAAATCTATAGTGCGTCATCCAAGTCGTTGACCTCAGCAATCAAAGACTCAAATTTCATCTTGACAATGGACGACTCCAAGAAGTGTCGTGATAAAATCAGGACCGTTAATTGCGTGATGAAGAGCTTGGATACTGCACTACAGCGCTGCAGTGTGGCACCGCACTGCAACACCCCCAATTTCGTCGAAAAATGCGTAAATTGATCAGGACGCCCCGCCGATACCGAAATATAAAAGACGAAATGTTAGAATACATAGTTGTGAATTTGAACCATTGATTTTTCTTTCCTGGATAATTTTGGGATCCGGGGACGTGTAGTGAGGGGACTCACTATATCATGTGTGTAACCTCTCTCAGCCGTCCAATCGGCAATCAAAGGTAGGGATAAATTGAAATTAAAGTAAATATAAAATATATTTTAAAAGTATAAAATATAATCCGAACTATTGATAGTGAACTCCCTCGCTACAGGGCCGCCGGATCCGGGACGACTTTTCATGTACCTTCTACAATAAAAGACCAACAGGCTTGGACACGTCCCGTACACAAATTTTCTACTTTGTATGTGTTCAATACTTTTCCACGCTGTGACAGTAATGAGAATTCCTACCAATTACAGTTCGGACCGTAGATGGGAAAATTAAGCAAAATTAATTTGGACAACGCACGCTTCAGTGAACAAAGACCTATTCGTGGACCTTACGCAATTTTCCCAGACTTGCCCCCCAAGAAATGAATTTTAAATGTACTTTAATGCTGCATTTACTTTACACATGATATGTTATGATGTCTGAATGACTAATCTGCCCCTTGGTCAGAGTTTATACTTGTCCACCTGCCTACGAGTTCACATTCTGTGTATCTAATTTAGGCTATGTTTCTAAAAAAAAATATCGTCTCCCCATTGTAGTCAAAAGTGTATATTGTTTCTACGAAAAGTCAAATCAGTTAAAGTTAATGTATGTGAGAAGAATAACTTGTAAAAGAATATACAAAAATCGCCAAATAAAATACCATAATAGAAACTTAACCTTAAATTTTAGTATAGGTATTTTTGATGTATTTCCAGATATGAAGTCACATGAGAATTTTTAATCTCTGAAGTTTTCATTATAGACAAAATTAGGTACGAAAAATGCATTTTTAAACATTAAAGCGCTTTTAAAATTTTGAGAAAACTCAACGATCAAAAGGTCTGAAATCACATCGAAATGAAAGCACCTATACCGGGAGTAAATAAATTTTGAGAGGCAGGGGGATCGGCGACTATGAGTTGAATACTCCGAATATAGATTCGAAGATAGACAAGTTGTTTAATGCACATGAATCCTATACGATGAATTTGAGGCTATGATCTCGTATCAAATAACTTCAAGTGTATTTGTATTTATTTGAATTATTGTCTAAACATTTTCGATTGGGTAGACCCCGAGACATTTTCGTCATTTCAACCTCCCCGAGAATACACTAGAATTTTCCATTACCTTAACCAAATGAAGAACCAAACTGGCCAAATTAAGCAAAATTCAAATTGCCCACGTCGTCGTTCACGTGAGCCTAACCATACACCCAACCACGGTTGCCATCACAAAATTATTGAAGTGTATTTTAGTTAAATAATTAAGCTCGATTGTTTTTTATTTACTAATTTATACTATTAATTTTTTTTAGATTATGAATTCATCTCGTTTAGAAGAATCTAACAACAAAAACTCATTATCAAAATCTTAAATAAATTTATTAAAGACAAAAATAATCCAATGTAGTTTTTGAATTATTTTGATCTATTTTCAAAAATAATTTAGTTTGGTTAATAATTAACTTTTTGAGAGGAATCAATAATTCACAAAAATTAACGTAAATTAATAAATACGGAAAAATTACTAAATAAGGACGAAAATAATTCGGCTCAATTACTAATCGGGATTGTTAATTGTCAAACGAACGGCCGTAATTAGTGACCGCAGGCCCTTCGGAATACTTAAAAGACATCCACCTCCTCTCTCTCTCTCTCTCTCTCTCTCTCTCTACCATTATATTATATATATATATATATACATAAACCCTCCTTAAACCCTCTCACCAAAGAAAGTAACCGATACACAAAGCATTCTTTCAAACAACACAGCCATTCCAACTTTCTCGCATTTGTTTCCTCAAACAAGTTTTCTTTCAGAGTTCTGACCAAAATCAGCCAAAGATGATGAGTCGCAGTGCGACCAGGGTGATCCGGTCCGTCGCGGTCTACGCTCAGGGTTCTCCCAGGTACTTCTCGACCGCCACCGCCGGTACCATCGCATCCGAATCGGCTTCGGCCCGGGTTCTGAACGGTTCAGGCGGGATCTTCCGTGTGGTCAATCCGGGAAACGTTTCGGAGCGGGCGGGGGCGACGTGGATCAGGTTGCCGGTGATGGGGGCGAGGAACGCGTCTACGGTGGCTTTGGATGCCAAGGAGCAGAAAGAGGAGAAGGTGGAGACTGGATCGGCTGGTGGCGTCGCCGCGGGCGGTGGCGGGAGTGATGAGAAGGCGATCGTGAGTTATTGGGGGATTTCGCCGGGAAAGGTTACCAAGGAGGATGGTAGCGAGTGGCGGTGGAGCTGCTTTAGGGTAAGATTTTGTCTCAACTGCAGTTATTCGATACGTGATTCAAATCTGTCCAAAAAAATTTAAATTTTGAATCAAAGTTCTATTTTTTTTTTTAACTGATCTAAATCACGAAAACTCAATTAAATCATCAGATTTTTTGGATAGTTGAGCAATAGACCATAGATCTACGATTATGGCACAAAAGTTATTTTTGAAACTTATATACATCAATTAAATGGTCATTTTTTTTGTAGGTTTTGTAGGTTCTTTTTTTAAAAAAAATTCGTTATTTTTAGATGTGTATCATATGCATCTTAAAAATATTACGAGTTTTTAGTATAAAACTTACGACACATCACAGTATGTTATGATTTTTAGTGAAAAATGTTGCGTATTTTTTTTTCTTGAAAAGTTACGAGAAGCAAATGTATTTATTCCTAGTGAAAATGTTATAAATTATATTGCTGAAAAGTTACGAGTTTTTAGTATAAAAGTTACGATTCGTTATGAGATTATGTATTCGGGACATATTTAATTCATATAATAAGTATTTTAATCAGGTACCAAATAGGTCTCTTTGAATATATAAATAGTCAAATGATAATGTTTGTATGCACAATTTTGATGAATATGGTATTATTCATATTGGGTTTTTTGGTTGGTTTGTTTTGAAATTAGCCATGGGAGACGTATAAGGCGAATGTGGAAATAGATCTGAAGAAGCACCATGTGCCTGTTACGTTCCTAGACAAAGTTGCATTTTGGACCGTCAAGTCTCTCAGATACCCTACCGATCTATTTTTCCAGGTACATCATCATATACCCTTCATTATTGGTTAAATATTCTTGGTGATTCTATTCGTAACCCTTTTTTTTTTGCTACATACGACCCGGTAAAAATAAATCATGTTTTAGACAAGTTCTTGATGCATAAAGAGTTAAGACAATCCTTCCTGTTTTAGTCCGCGAATCAGGAATTTCTTAATGCATAAATCATGTTTTGGACAAAAGGGTTAACACCATCTTGCCCCTCCCTTCAGAATTTTTTCGGGAGTAAACTCCCGAATTTGTCATATCCAAATTTATTGACGTTTTCTAGGAGTTAATATTTGAAATTGGTCATATAGTAAGGGCATTTTTGGAAGTTTAAGAATTTTTTTGTGGGTTGTATTTCACAAAAATGAAATTTTGCCGCCTCATCTAGGTTGTATGTAGCAATTGCGTTGTATAGAGCAAAAACTAAATTGCGAATAGAATCACCCTTCTTTTTGTTCTCTCACTAAATTACTGGAGTACTATAATCAATGTTTATCAATGTTGGCAAAACTTATATTTCTGACTTTAATCGGACCCCACTAGTGAAATGTGAGATTGGTCTCAAGATGATAGTGGTTCTCCGACTCATCAAGTTTTGATCATAACTAAAATCATTAATATGGATTTTTGTTTCAAATTTATTGCAATCAGTCCGAATCTTAATGCCCCTGCGAAATTCTACGAAATGCAATCTTGAAAATTTAATAAAGATTTTTTGGATGGTTTCGCATTTGGCTTTCATTCTTGAGGATTTGTTTGGAACTTAGACCATGTTTGGGTTGGTTAATTTCACGAAATCATTGATCTTGCGAGTTATGAGCACTAAACTTTCTCCTTTACGGAACAGAGGAGATATGGGTGTCGAGCAATGATGCTAGAAACCGTGGCGGCAGTCCCCGGCATGGTGGGAGGAATGCTCCTCCACTGCAAATCCCTCCGGCGGTTCGAGCACAGCGGCGGGTGGATCAAGGCCTTGCTAGAAGAAGCTGAAAACGAGCGGATGCACCTCATGACATTCATGGAAGTAGCCAAGCCCAAGTGGTACGAGCGTGCCTTAGTTTTCGCAGTGCAAGGCGTTTTCTTCAACGCCTACTTCTTGGGCTATCTTGTTTCGCCAAAATTCGCTCACCGGGTTACCGGGTACTTGGAGGAAGAGGCCATTCATTCTTACACCGAGTTCCTCAAGGAGTTGGACGAGGGTAGGATTGAGAACGTGCCCGCTCCGGCTATCGCGGTGGATTACTGGAGGCTGCCACAGGATGCCACTCTCCGTGATGTGGTGGTGGTTGTGAGGGCGGATGAGGCTCACCACCGCGATGTTAACCACTTTGCTTCGGTAATGATCTTTTCCCATCCCAATAAAGTATCTAGGCACTAGATTTTATTTCGGAGTGAAAATGATTTTCCAAATTGTGAAAACATATTTTCAAGGTTTTTTCAAAATGGGCACATATTTTTTCAAAAAAAAAAAAAATCCAGAAAAGGTGAAAAAATGAAAACTATTTTGATTTTATTTAATTTGTTCTTACTCTTATTGTTTTTCATGCCTCAATTGCATGGTAATTTTGATGGTTTATTGGAATGAATTGCAGGACATTCACTACCAAGGACATGAGCTGAACGAATCCCCAGCCCCACTTGGGTATCACTGAAGGATCATAAATCTGGTTAAACTTAAAAAGTATCTTTAAGTTTGTTGTTGGATTTATGTGTGAACATATTTTCATGTGACTGGTTTTGAACTTCTTCCTTTTGTTCTGTTTTGGAGTTCAGAGGTGCTTGTTGAATTTATATAAGCAGAGCTTGTTGAATGTATATAAACTCTCTCTCTCTCTCTCTCTCTCTCTCTCTCTCTCTGAGTGCGCGCGCATCACATATGTGTGCGTATGCGCGCTCGCATGTGTGTTTATTTATTGTGTGTTAATATGTTTGCCTTTTATTGTGTGTTAATATGTTTGCCTTTCATCTGTGAAGGGAAGCACAAGTAATTGGAAGCATGCAGACAACAAAAGTAAAACGATACAGTATATGTTTGTTTTCTAGAGATTGAGATAGAACCAAGTGAATTGAAACAGGTTGCTGGAGTTTGTTTTCTGAAACCAAATGCTGGCCTGAACAAGTGCTCAAGTTGCATGTCACATTTTCGATCCGGACCGTCCGTGCTCGGCGATCGACATCGCAGATTAGTTCGGTAATGGACGGTGTAGATCAGTTTGAATCCAAACAGATTTGCGCCGTTGATCGCAGAGCATGGACTACCCAGATCGGGTTAGCACACATGTTGTCCTTTAAGAGACGCACGGACCCTGTTTCCGTCACATTTGAGCTCTTTTCCTAAGACTGCATCAACGGTAAGCCGGTAAGAAGGTTCTTTGCAAGTGAAGGTGAAAACCATGGAGGAATCATATGGTTATTTCAAAGTCGTGTTTTTAAAATTTCAATATTTTAAAATTACAGCGTAATCTAAGGGTTAGAAATGAATTGCAACAGAGTAACGGAGAAACAAAGAAAGTCCCGGAACAGTTGATTTGTTCCCCTTCCGACGGGCCGGGTTTCCGTAATCTTCCGCAATTTGATCCGCATCACCCTCCCACCAAACAAATCTAACAAACCGTTTTTTCAATAAAACCATTCCAACTTTCTCGCATTTCCTCAATTCAGTTTTCAAGTTCCGACAAAAAAATCAGCCAAACATGATGAGCCGCAACGTGTCCAGGTTGATCCGGTCCGTCGCGGTCCACGCTCATGGTTCTCCCAGGTACTTCTCGACCGCCACCGTCCGTACCATCGCAACCGAATCGGCATCCGCCCGGATTCTGAATGGTCCAGGCGGGGCCTTCCATGTCAATCCGGGAAAGGTTTTGGAGCGGGCCACGGCGACATGGATAAGGTTGCCGGTGATGGGGGCGAGGAGCGCGTCTACGGGGGTTTGGATGCCAAGGACCAGAAGAAGGTGGAGACTGGATCGGCCGGTGGCGTCGCGGCTGGCGGTGGTGGTAGTGATGATAAGGCGATCGTGAGTTACTGGGGGATTTCGCCGGGAAAGGTTACCAAGGAGGATGGTAACGAGTGGCGATGGAACAGCTTTAGGGTAAGATATATCTGAATGAGCAATATAAACGAACTTTGTCCCGAGCTGTTCGATGCACATGCGTCTAGCTACGTAGATCAAACAGCTCCACACATAATTGTGGTATGGTAAATGTTGAGTATATTAAAAGAGATCCAACGGTTTGGATTCAGTGCTCGGATTTTATTTTTTTAATCCGAAATGCTTTTCATGAGGAGAGAGAATACTGATCCGAGTCGGAATGCACGGCCGAAATCAGCGCGTCTGCAAATGCGGTGTTTGCAAGTGGTCCGTCAAGAAGTCATTCTCATATTAAAATTGTGATTATGGACGTTTTGTTTCTCAATTAGTTTGGATACAGTGGCAGTTCCAGAGTCATAAATTGGAAAATATTTTTTGCATTAAGCACGATATTATTCTAAGCCTAAAGTTGTATAGAATTTAGAGATGAGTTTTCGAAGGCACTAATATCACGTGCAATCAACGCATAAAATTTATATGATATCAAGACCGTAAAATGACATGGCTAGCAATTAAATCAGGAATCGAAGTTCGAATTTGAAAAACACAACCTAATTACAATAGATTTTGTCTACCTAGCTATTTGGCCTAAAAAGTCAGTGTGACTTATTTTTTCGTCTTTATTTGATTTTTTTTTTTTTGCGTTTGTTAGTTTTGCATCGATTTTTTTTGTGCAGTATTGGTTCATCTCAACGAGAGGAATCCAAAAGGATAAAAGATTATGATTAGAACTCTCAATTTTTTGAATAAGATCGAAAAAAGTGTAAAAATTTATCTTTTTGACTTATTTTTGTCCTTTTTCAAAAAAATTAAGTTTCGATCATAATTTTTTACTTTTTTGATTCCTCTCGCCGAAACTAACCAATAATACACAAAAAGTTTATGCAAAACTAAAAAAACTAAAAACGCAATAAAAAAATCAAATGAAGACGAAAAAATAAGCCAGCTAATTTTTTAGGCCAAAACACTAGTAAAATAAAGCAAGCAACGATTGACCATGAATCTATGATCAACACAAAAAGTCTTTTTGATAGAGAAATTTAGGCTATGTTTGGAAATTAGGGAAAGAAAGAGAAAAGAAGGGAAAATAATTAAGAAGGAAATTAGAGGGAAAATTTAAGAGAAAATGGGAGGAAAGTTAAATAGGAATTTGAATATTTTCCTTCCTCTTCTTGTAGAACCAAACAAAGGAAGGAATTTTTTTAAAATTTTCTCTCCCTTTCGGAGTAGTTTTTGGTACGTTTCGATGCTTGTAAGAGTGAAAAGTTTGATAATTTCAAAGTTACTGGGGCACTAGGGGTACAAGTGAAAGATTTGAAAATTCAGAGGGGGCTCATAACCCTCCTAGTCTCGATGTGGACATGGATCCGGCCGTCTATCATATGTGAATCTTGTATCATATAGGATCGTGTTTAGCAAGAGTACTAATGTCCCGTGCCACTAGGTAGATTCTTCAATTTTTTGTTTTTTACGCTTTACGAGATATTTCATTCTCTTCACATATATATTAAGTTTTACGGAACGGGGCCTTCATAGATATAAAATCCTCACAGAATAATTAATAGTGATCTTCTTAATTACCACATATATCACGTACCATGACATCGTATATTATTCATTTTATGGGATAATATATTGGAGACTTGTTTATTTAGATTGTAAATATTTTAACGTCTTAATTACCACGTATATCTCATATCATGACATCGTATATTATTCACTTTATTGGATAATATATTGGAGACTTGTTTATTTAGATTGTAAATATTTTAACTAAGCACTCCCCTCCTTCTAAAGTGATAGTCGATGAGATCTTTAATTTGGTGCGTAGAAACTCGGAAAATCATGTACTGAAATACTTTTTTTTTAATTAAAAAATTGCGTGTTTTTCATAGGGAACTATCATTTTGGAATGGAAGGAGTACCACATATAGGGTCGACTTGAATATGTGATGTAATCTGATTATGCTCGTATTTGAATCCATAATTTTGATGAATTTCGAATCAATATTGAGTTTTTTTTTTTTTTTTTTCCGTTTTTTGTGGGATTGGAAATTAGCCATGGGAGACTTACACGGCGAATGTGGAAATAGATGTGAAGAAGCACCATGTGCCTGTTAAGTTTTCGGAGAAAGTTGCATTTTGGCTCGTCAAGGCTCTCAGATACCCTACCGATCTATTTTTCCAGGTAACTGATACAAACTTCATTTCTGGTTAAAAACTCTCTTACTCTCCCAATGAATAACTGTTATTTAAAGTTGGAGAATTATTTATTCCATTAGTGATACTTTTTTACTTTTTGAACCAGATATTCATTAACTTAGAAAAGCCCTAAAGGGCTACAAACGCCAAATCGACGCCCTCCTTTGGGACAAACCCACACAACGGATTAAACGGGTTATCCATGTGATTTGGATGGTAAGCACCGAGTACAGATGATGAAAATGGTACAGAGAGGAGCTCCACTGTTCGGAGACTCTCCTACTGTAGGAGATCCCTCGTAGGGGAAAACACAGAAAACATAAGATAAACAAAGCAACAGATAAACCTCCTCGAATTTGAGATCCAACTTCCATCACCGCCTCTAGCCGCTGCGCCTCAAGCCCTTCCATTGCCCCGCCTTCCGCAATAGATAGCTGCCGTGAAACCCAAGTCTGCCACGAGCCACAGACTCGTAGCCAACGATCTTGAACAGATCTCAACCCTCTCAACGTAGAGAGAACGGCAGCGGGTGTCCTAGAGAGGACCCGCAACGGACGGAGGAAAAACGACCTTAGAAGAGGAGAGAGGAGAGGGGAAGAGGAGAGGATGAGAGGAGAGGGGGAGGGGAAAGTGTAGCTCCTAGAGCGCCATGGGTGGAGGAACCCTAGGGGGGAGGGGAGGGGAGGGAAGAGGCGGCTAGGATTAGTGATACTTTGTTCTCTTACAAATTCAATGGCCGTGACATGACTCAGAGTGAGGAATCAATAGCACCAATTAAGAGTTTGTTCCACAAAACTAACTTATTTTAAAAATTGACTTATTGTGCTTTACGAGACAGGTTATTCTCTCACGTTACATCAACTCAATGAGCCAGTTGCTAATAAGTCTGTTTGTACCTTTTCATCATCATCACTATAAATAGATTTTTCATAAATATGTATGATCAATGGTACCTTTCGCCCTCACAAAAATTATTTCTAGTCTAACCGGAATATCTCGAAAATCACCATGAAGATCTTCCAATAGTATTGAGGGTTTATTGGAACTTATGCTATGTTTGGATGTACCGTAATCTTGAGCAGTAATGCGAATTTGATTACTAGGAAATGAATTCCCTTCAAGTAATTTCACTCAAGTTTTTGCATTAAATTACAATCTTGGGGAAAAACTATTGATTTTGAAAATTATTAGTCAACTTCTTTTATAGAGTGAACAAAAATCTCTGATTATCATGGGTAGGGGAGGGAATCGATTTCCACTTTAACTTGAGAATGTGATTAATCTTGTTAAATATGCAATCAACGAGACGACAGAATCATAGAGATATGACATCACATTTCCATTCTCGGGTAAGAATTTTTTTTTTTTTAACAGTTCTCGGGTAAGATTACTGTCATCAAATTTGAGGGGAAAAAAAAAAAAAAACCATCTTCCACTCTTATGAGCACTGTAACTTTCTCCTATATGGAACAGAAGAGATACGGGTGTCGAGCAATGATGCTGGAAACCGTAGCGGCCGTCCCCGGCATGGTGGCAGGAATGCTCCTCCACTGCAAATCCCTCCGGCAGTTCGAGCACAGCGGCGAGTGGATCAAGGCCTTGCTAGAAGAAGCCGAAAACGAGCGAATGCACCTCATGACATTCATGGAAGTGACCAAGCCCAAGTGGTACGACCGTGCCTTAGTTATCACAGTCCAGGGCGTTTTCTTCAACGCCTACTTCTTGGGCTATCTTGTTTCGCCGAGATTCGCTCACCGGTTTACTGGGTACTTGGAGGAAGAGGCCATTTATTCTTACACCGAGTTCCTCAAGGAGTTGGACGCGGGTAGGATTGAGAACGTGCCCGCTCCGGCTATCGCGGTGGATTACTGGAGGCTGCCGCAGGATGCCACGCTCCGCGACGTGGTGGTGGTTGTGAGGGCGGATGAGGCTCACCACCGCGATGTTAACCACTTTGCTTCGGTAATGATCTTTTCCCATTTTGTTGATACAAGTAACTAATTACCTAGGCACTAGATTTTCAATTTCGGAGTGAAAATGATTTTCCAAATTTTGAAAGCATCTTTTCAAGGTGTTTTCAAAATGGGCACGTAAATAAACCAATGCCTAGTTGGTAGCCATTAATGGGTGTCTGGGAAAACGAATGTCGAGAACAAGCCTGACCTTTGGTAATGGAGTAATACACAAAGTGGTTGAGCTCCCACTCGAACCCTAGACCTTAAGGTTATTGGGCTGAGTCTTAACCACAAAAGTGACTGCACCACCAGCGGTAAAAAACGGCACATTTGTTCTTTTAAAAAAAAAAAAATCCAGAACCAAGTGAAAAAATGAAAACTATTTTCGTTTTATTTAATTAGTTCTTACTCCTATTGTTTTTCATTTCCAATTACATGGTAATTTTGATTGTTTATTGGAATGAATTGCAGGACATTCACTACCAAGGACATGAGCTGAAGGATTCCCCAGCCCCACTTGGGTATCACTGAAGGATCAGAAATCTGGTTGATGATATACTTATATAATGACTTATGGTACTAGGAAACTAAACATATTTTCATGTAATTATCAAAAAAAAAAAAAACATATTTTCATGTGACTTTTGTTCTGTTTTGGAGTTCAGAGGTTTTTGTTGAATTTATATAAGTTATGTACCAACCTCCTTGTTCGCGCGCGTCTATTTGTGTCTGGGTTAATATGGCTACCTTTGCTTTGTGAATGGAAACACAAGTAATTGGAAGAATGAAGACAACACAAGTAAAAAGATCTATGTTTTTTTTTTTTTTTTTTTTTTTTAAGAGATTGAGATAGCACCAAGTGTTTTGAAACAGGTTCCTGGAGTTTGTTTTCTGAAATCCCAAATGCAACCTTATCGGTTAGACGAATAACTGTCTGTGATGAAATATGAGATTTCCTTTCTCTTTATCATTATCTGTCAATTGGCTAAAACACCAGAAACGGTGACAACACGAGCTAATGATAGAGGCAAGAACACACTTGTATGTAAGCCGAAGCAGCCCGTTAACGGCATTCTCATGCTTTCTATATGGGTTGAGCATGCACCTTAAGGGTCCTTGCAGTGAAGGTGAAAACCATAGAGGAATCAAAAGGTTAGAGAATAGCTCATTGATATGCGAAAGAGACATCATTAAAGGCGGCATTTGGATCATAGGTTTTGAGAAAAGAGGTTGAAACACGGGAAGGCATTGCCAACCAAGAGTTGAACAAAAGATCTCCCTATTCCTTCTTTCACCGTATTGTCTTCTTATCTTTTCTTTTGCTTTCCTCGGTAAATCACGAGCGAAAAACAGCTTTACTACTAGGACAAGTTATAGAAGAAGTTGAGCAGCATGGCTAGCAACACAAGTCCCGGTTTGTTTCCATCTCCATGATACACCAAGCTAGAAAAAATGAGGAAAATCACTAGTATCGGCATTGATCCCCCTTCATGTTCATTAATTTTTGCGTCGTGATAAGTTGCTCTTCTGATATAATGTGTCTGGAGAGAAGGGAAGATAACGCTGGCGAAGTAAATGGCAAATATAAAAAACCAGAGGACCAAGAAGCATCTTACTAACCATGAAAGTTAGTAGAACCAACGCGAGAGGAACGATGATGGTTCCCTCCATAATTTTGATGAATGTGGTATTGATAATGGGTACTCTCTTTTTGCAGGATCCGAAATTAGCCATGGGATACATATAAGGCGAATGTGGAAATAGATCTGAAGAAGCATTATGTGCCTGTAACGTTTTTGGACAAAGTTGCAATTTGGATATAGATCTGAAGAGTGATGGCTAGAGTTAATAATTTCTAAATGCTAATGGGGGTACTAGTGCAATTTTTGAAGGGTTACATCAAGTAAAATGCTACCATGGGAACCCAGATTTAAGAGAACAATGTTCAAATTACAGGAAGACGCGATCTATTATTCTAAAACTGTTGAATCGCAATCGTTTTAGGTTTCTTATTACAGCATCGTCATCTTCGTGAACCACTTACAACAACTGCAAGTGAATCATTAAGTACAAAGGCAAAAATACGTACTCAAGCAGAAGCAATTGTCGCGTGCTGCTAAAAACATTTTTGCAACATCGCCAAAAGTTTCTTATTTTGACCTGGGAAAGAGAAGACTATGCGATACCTCTGACCTCGTACCCGTGAGAAATTCTGAGAGGCGATTGCTGAGAAACTGGCCTTTCCTCAGACCAGAGCTCTAAATTAACTGTTCCGGTTCCCCAATGTACAAGACACTTGTGAACCTCACTCGCATCAAACCGGTTTACTAAACCCAAGCCAGTACATTTATCAACAAGCATCCATTCACCTGAAGAAAAACAAACGGCAAAAGAAAATAAATAAAGAGCTGCTCCAAGGGGAATAGAAAGGAATTTCACGTGGCCATCGCTGTATTCCCCACAATGAGATCACTAATAGTGGCAATACACGGCCATTTAACTATTTTATACACATGCATGTACGAAAATTCAAAGTATCTGATAAGACTCTTTTCTCAGTTTCTATTGTTTTTTTCATTACAAAGGCGTGCAAGCGATGAGCATGTCTTTAAGCAATTTTTATGAGCAGATCACCTAAATTTCAAATCAGTTAACTGAAATCTCAAGAGAAGATGACTGAACTTTCAAGTCAGTTATAAAAGGAAGATGGCATTTTAGAAATGTCAAACAAGGGAAGATGACTACCTGGTGATTAAAATGAACTGTTAAATAAGAGAGTCAAAGAATGCAGAAAAAGGAGAATTGTGACTTGAACATAACATACCTAAAGGCAGTCTCAGGGTATGTTAAGCATTACTGAAAGGAGTTAAGGTCAGACAAGGAATCCAAGCTAAAGTATTAGTTTGAGAGATTTGAAACCTAGATTATGTGGGTTTCATTTCACATAATTCTAAATCAACATTCTCTCAACTGTTAAAAAGAACTCAGATACAAATCTGCATTTAACCTAACTTCTGATTGTGCAAACAATCATTCCTCTACTTTCTTTTTCTGTTGTCAAGCACCTTAACCTTCTCTTACGAGAGAGAGAGAGAGAGAGAGAGAGAGAGAGAGAGAGAGAGAGAGAGAGAGAGAGAGAGAGAGAGAGTTACCATTTGGGCGAAGGTCCCCTTCAAAAAACTTCTCATTGAATTCCGGCCAAACTTCATGCTTAGAACCATCAATGGAGGTGAACGAGACATAAGATTCTGTAGGGTGCAAGAGTGTGAACATCGGATGCACTCGCAAGCAAACAAGCCTACAAAGAAGTGTTAGTTAAAAACAAATAAATGAAGGCCCGAGATATGGGAAAATTGAAAGGAAAAATTAACCTGAAAAGTCTGCCATTATGAAGAGCGAAAACCACATATAGTGATCTTATCGTCTCACATAATTCATTTAGAAATTATTAAAAAAATAATAATAATTCATTGAGGTACTAAATTCGTTATGCGTACTTACAGGTCTAACATACTTCGGAGTAAGCTACATTTAAAAAACAAAATCAGAGGTCAAGACAATTATGCTAATTTCAAATTTCACTAGATTGGCACAATGATCTATGGCTCACATTTCTGTATACGAGCATTCTAATATGTAGAAAACAAGTCAGAATACTAATAGCGATGTGGAGTAGAATTGAGCTAACTAGAGCCCAAGATATTGCGTAGACAACATAATGTGCACCTCAAGCTCTCGCACCCCATACCTCTAAAACTACCAGGCTTTTGGTAACAAGGACCTACACATGAACTAGACAACAAAATTACATTTATGCAACTTAGATGTCAAATAGTACTTGATTGAGCATTAATCATGTAACTAAGATTACGCTTAGTGGCCACTAGATCATTACTCCTTCCCTTGCAAGCCTCACTACATATGTTGGTGATTTCGTACAAGTTATGACACAGAGGCATGTTCACCATTCACCATACTCAATCAACACAATCTTACTAATTACTATTGAAGTTCACAATATGTACTGGAAACCAAGAGTAAACCTTGAAAATCCACCAGAACCAGCACCAACTTTACGGGCCAAAATCCTCGAGTCAATACGGAAGATGTTTGAGTTATCTTCTGGAAAAGATATCTGTCGTTCAATAACTAGTCCACCACCAATATCACCTTCTAACATAAGAGACTCTCTTTCCCCAGCCTGCTCAAGATTCCTCCTGTAATGGCAGTAAATTATCAATCATATAACATAGTCATAAATTTTAAAAAAATTAAGGAGCTAATTTTATGTTTGGAGAATGCCAAACAAATCACATGCCAAAACAAATTGCATTTGTTTTGTCTTTGAAATTGATGAGTTTTAAGACAATAAACCTATCAGTATATAGCAATTGCATCGAAAATACTACTCATTAATCAATTAATGTGATAATTTGTTTTCCAGGATAAACAACACAAGAAATTTTGAAAAATTTCAGCCAAAAATTTTCATGAAGGCCCGATCTCAAAGTCCCAAGGTAAAATTTTGGATGATGTTACTTACTCAGGATTACCATAGATGGTAAAGTAATAAGGATAGATAGGTATCAATATATGTTTCCATGCACAAAAATTCATGCTCTTTCAAATGAATACATCAATAGAAGATTCAGAAACTCACTCAATGACGTTATATGGCTCAGACCATCCAGCAGATCGGTACTCAGTACCACTAAATTCTTCATACCCATTGACTTCAACTCTGCTGTGAAGCCACTGAGTTCCTGGCACAGTATCCCCGAGGATTATAAATAGAAGATCAACAAGAGCCGAAAAACAAAGTTTCAAGTTATAGTACTCGCAGTTCATACATCCTAACTCTGAATTTCATAGTTAGGACTTCCATTATAAGGAGCATTTTGTTAACTTTTGTTTAGATTCTCTTGATTTCAGCGATGATACATCTGGATTCTGGAGTCCAGGTTAACAAGGTGTTCGCTTAGGGGTTTCTTTTTTCCTTTTTTTTTTTTTCCCTTTTTGGGTTATATGGGAAAGGAGGTTATGGGCTTCAATCTAGCCCACAGACCACAGTTAATAATCTTTAATGGGATGAAGAACTTCAAGATAAGGACCATGCTCTATGGGCTAGACGAAACCCATATCTCGAATTACTTTATGCCATTTATTACTTCAAGAAACCTTTTCTAACTAGCATCAGGGAACTCCTTCGTCTTAAAGGAAAGTTTCTGCTCTTTCATAGAAACAAGAGGACAATAGTCTAATTTTTCAATTTTTCTGTGTGTTTATGGTGAGCTCCACTAGTTTTAGGTCAGAGCCATAAATACCTTTAAGGACATGCTGATGCTTCTCTGGTCTTCTTTTTCTTGTCTTATCTTCTTAATCAATAGGATTTCAATACATTTATTCCAAAACAAATCCAAGCCTCGCTTACTACATAATAACAATGCAGACTAATATGGCATTTTGTCCTTATTATTTTATATGTGAACCAAAACCAAACAAAAAATGATGGGAAAAAAGAAAGAAATATCTTTCCACCATGAAACCAAAGCATCCACCTTTCAGAAAATCAGAAATTTGACATCAAAGAGAATATCTAGATTTTCTTCATCTAATAAAACAAAGGCCTGTGCAAGTACAAAAGCATTACCTGAAGGAAGGTGCTCCATTGAGATAATTCTTCCCCCAATCCAAGGAACTACTTTGAGATCCCAAACTGAACTTTTTAGTTCAATAGGAGTCCTTGAAAGTTCTATTCCCTTGTGTCCAGAAACCTTTTCCAGATCTGGAATGCGCCTAGCACTTTCTGCAGTAAGCAGCTTATCAGAAAATATCATTATGAGAGTAACATAAATCGTAATTCACTTTCACATATAACTAATAATAGTCTGACATGAAAAAGAAAAGAAAAGAAAATAAATTTAAGCACGTTTGGTTACTAAATTCATCAGAAATGTAATGAATGAAAAACTAGGATACAATGGCCACAATACACCACCAAAAACCCACAACCAATAATGAACGTTCATATGAAATGTTTCTTAAAGTATAACATCTGAATGATACAGGAATAAGCTAAAAGCAGATGTAAAATAAAATGAAGTATAAAAGAATGTATGTTAGAGAAAAAAACATGTACTGGTGAACTGCATAGTAACCAAAACCAAAGAATCTGCCCCTTTCGGGATCATCATGAAGGTGTTAAACATGATATAAAACAGTTTATTTCTCAACGGCAATTGGTGAAATTGGAGGAGAAAGTTGAATAAGCAACATTACCCATTCGAATCTTGTATTGTTTCTCACTCGCAGATACCAACTTAGACACTTCGTCTTCTGAAGGCATCCTGACTTGAATAACCTCTCCGTCGATGCCCCATGCATCAAGCTGGTTAGGCAAATCAAGTAAATTGATAATAGCAAATAAAATCTACTCCTCTAGCGCAGGATCACTTATTAAGGGGTAACAAGTTTCTATCAAATGAATCTTTGTACATCGCAGACAGAAGATATACCTTCGCACATCCACCGAGTAGTAATTGTACGTGTAAATGACGTTTTGGCCTCCTTAATGACCCTTCGGTCTTGGAGATTTTCACAGTAACAACTGAAGACTCAAGTTCAGCAACATATGTTGTTAAGAGATATCCACCTCTAGTGAACTCATATCCGTCTCCATCATCTTCGAAGAGAACACCTTTCGCTTTACCTGCAATAAGCAGAATCCAAGTAAAACACTGTAATAACTCATATCGCTTTCGGAAAAATCCTTCTCGTGTATGCCCAACTAGGTTAGCCAGTCAGAAGAGAATAAACCAAATGTGTGACCATTTGAAATTTAACAACTGGTCCTTAAAAGCTGAAGCAAGAAAAATGACAGAAAGAACAAGAACATTTTTATGCGATGAGGTTGAACCAATCCTTCATGGAGCGGCCTATTATAGACCGATGTGAACATCACGAACTGTCCCGTAACAAAACCAGCCATTGCTGCTACCCGTCTTTGGTTGTCTTCTATCAAGAAGCCGGTGCAGTAAATTAATTAAATTTCCTTTAACTTAGGGCAAAATTCTTTAAAAACCTCTGCCTTTTTTAAAATATCCTGAACCGTTTCTGTAGGTTGAGCACCCTTTTTCAAGAAAATATAGAATAGCAGGAACATTTAAATAAGTTTGATTGAAATTTAAACGATAGAATCTCGAGTTTAGGACCAGAACATATTTATTTCTTCAACAGTTCGACTAATGGGTAACCCTATGGTTCTTCTTTTCATGTTTTAAAGAGATGTTTTGGTCTTTACAGAGAGTAATAGTGAAGATTGCGAAGTGGTGATGGTTCCCTTTTCACTGGCCAACCATCTGGTGCCAAAAACACTTAGGAAACCCCAAGCTTGAATGCTATCTGTTAAAGCATCCAACTTAAAATCAATTGGCAATGAGTGGAGAGGCCGCCCAGGCTCATATACTAGTTTCGGAGGTTATAATTGCCCAATGTGGGACAAACTCTAACACTAACCATGTTTCCAGCAGTTACAAATTTGTTTTGCAATAAGAAACTTTTTTGATTTGACAATTACTTGACACTTATCATATGGGATTGAACTGCAGAAAAATTACCATACTCATCTAAAGCCATAAGTAGCAATAGATCATCTGTCGGTTTAACTTCGCCTACATGTTGAATAGCAGGACCAACAGGAATTATCGATCCACCTTGCAAGTATAGGGCTGGTATATCCTGGCATATATAAAATCGTTCAACAACAATACAACCAGAACTAGAACTTGGATACTGGCAGATACAAGAAAGAATAAGCGAAGATCTACAAAACACAGGCATATATACCGGATGTGAATCATCAAAATCAAAACTCAACCAAATGCCTTTGGGCAACACGTGCTGCAGCTGATCTATACCCTTATCACTCATTGTGCTGATAATATGA
This sequence comes from Vaccinium vitis-idaea, assembly GCA_963854785.1. Lineage (NCBI taxonomy): Eukaryota > Viridiplantae > Streptophyta > Magnoliopsida > Ericales > Ericaceae > Vaccinium > Vaccinium vitis-idaea. The sequence goes on from OY978215.1 coordinate 47,084,333, forward strand.
AACAAGAAGTTAGTAGAAGCAGTGTGAATGAAGATAGATTAACACTCCCATAGCAAAGCCTGCCTGAAAGAGAAAAGAATACCACAATACCACCCATCCAAAAAAAAAAAAATGTGCAACTAAAATATTACAAAAACCAACACAAAGATACTTTACAAGAATCATCAGTTTGTTGCGTACTACCAAGCCGAAACAAAACTGTAACGAGCGCCAAAGACAATAGTAACAAGGCATCTACTATTTACCCAAAAACAAGGCATCTACTGTAAGCACTTACCACTATAGAAAAAACATGGAGAGAGAGAGAGAGAGAGAGAGAGAGAGAGAGAGGCTTATACAAAATTGTAATGTCACAGGATTGTAAATATAAATGCACAGAAATTGACAGGCAGGCAACCTATTTCCAGAAAGCAGCATTTCACTAGGAAATATATAGATCACAGAAGCTGTACTAAATAACACAATAGGGTCTTGCTAACTTCCACCCAATAGGTGGAGGATAATAGGTACATAAAGACAAACGAGGTCGGATTTCAATACACATTTCACAGATATCAATATATTTTCACGGATATTAGTATACTTTTCTCAAATATCAATACATTTGGGCAGAGGTTAGCATTTTCCAACATAATTATCTTATTCTGCTGCAATTTTGGAATGAGTTTTCAAGAATGAATTTCCCAAAGCAAAAGAATTTGAAACTCCAATACAAGAAAAAACCAAACCAGAACAAGCCCGGTGCCTGCTCAACTGGGGTTGGCTAAACTGAATACTTTTTGTTATTTTGCATTGTCAAGGGCCATATGTTGAAAACATAAATTATACAGAAGAGTAATAAAAGTCTGGCTACTTAATGCGTCATCTCCGAAGGAAGAGAATGCCAACCTTGTATAGATTAGAAGAGGTCCCAACATAAAGGAATTCTCATTTGTTCTTAACCTGGGGTCTTTGGGATCTGCACAACAGTTCATGAGCACTTAAGAACCAACAATAAAAACACTTCAAATTAAATATACTGAGTGAAGAAATTTAACAGAATCCCACCAGCAAAGAAAGTAGGAGTTGCAACCAGAGTACCCCTTGTATGTGCCATGTAAAAGAGGGTATATATGTGCGGTAAAAGACGATAGCGCCTCTTCAATGCTAAGCGGCATACTTCCTCACACTGTAACAGATATGGAGGTCAAACTAGGATGGTGGAAATTGGAAGTCAAAACTCAAACTCAAAAAGCATGGAGGATATTCAATAAAAGCAATAATTAACATCTTAACTTTGTATGCAATGGAGATTGATAATTTGTCAATACTTCTCACAGCAAGCCAGCAAGGACGTTACTTCCAGCTGATTATGAGATGATCTCTCATATTGGTAGATATGCGGCAGGTGTGGTTGCATGTGTTTGTGTGAAGATTAACGAGGACTTAAGTTCCTGGCAGTTGACTTGTTCTAGGTCAACGGTAACTAAAAGAGCTAAAGCCTAGATAAAGGGCGAGTACACTTCTAGGCAATCAAGTCCCAGTCCTACCATAGATTATGTATAACATTCAGTTTAATATAGGCATTAAATTGGCTAAAGTTAATGAAAATAGTTGATCAACATTTGAACCCAAGTAACCCAAATTACTTAATTCCAATAGCAGTAGAAATGTCCATAAATATTGTGAAGAAAGGAAAAACCTCTTCCCCAAAGGACCACGGTTCATGGTTAATGGTGTCAGTTTCTGAATGTCCACGACAGAAAGGAAACATGGCACCCAAAGCCATCCACCTTCCAAATAGCTTAGGTGTTGCATTCCCAGCAAACCCGCCAATGTCTGGTCCTGAAAGTGGCTGACCGCTGAGCCCCTATAGAAAACCAATTTTCATTAGCCTTGTTACCAATAACAAAAAAATAAAAAATAAAAATAAAAAAATCCTCAGGGAAATTTCTAATATTCATAAGACCTTAACATGGTAACATTAGTAACTTAAAACAGACAGATTCTCTCCCATTTATCTGATTAACTTCAAAAACCAACATTTAGAGATGCAATTGTTTGTGAAAAATCCCTCAACGTAAAACTTACAAGACCGGGTACCCCAATTGCGTAAAAGGTGAAAAAAAATATATTAACAATCTCAGCAAAATCTCCTGTCCATACCAATTGAAGAACCATTGAGATACTCATATGAAGGTGTTCCCAAGTTGAGAGGTTGTCTCCTGTCCACGTTGCAGCATACCTCTGACTGCCTATAAACCCAGCTCTGGTTAGAACAAAAGGACGCTTATTTTCGTCAGCCAATCTCACGCCTTCATAAGTTGACCTAGCCATCAGCATGCCATAAACCTACAAAGATGAATAAGATGAATAAAACTAATCAAATATAAGATATGAAACTTATTGTAGTGTCAACTACGAAAAGGAGTAAATTATAATCAACAAGGGCATCAGACTTAGCTGTCGATAGGAATGCAGAAAATCAAAGAAATACTTATATTGGTTTTATCATATATGATCTTAATTGAACTTATCATGTAAAGCATACGAATAGAGTTGTGAAAGTACATTGTGATAGTATGAGTGATTCTGAGAACCTCCAAGTTCAATATCTCCACGATGAACATTGCTCTCAGGCATTGTCTTGGTTACGACCTGCAAAGAAACATAATAAGATCATCTATCAATTGTATCAAATGAGCGCAAGGAAGAAAGAGGTCTGGGCATCACCTTGAAAACAGCAGGTTCGTTCATATCATTCCATATGCCATCAACACCATTAGAAACAAAATCTTTAACTAGACTAGCCCACCATGAACGAGCTTTAGATTGTGTAAAGTCGGGGAAAACACAAGGCCCAGGCCATACCTCACCTAAAAGGAGAAATGACAAAAGTTAGTTATTTGGGGGGGAAAAAAAAAGAAGAAGAAGACAGTTGATACAAAATTTCAAAAGCGGAGTCACGCAGTAGAATACCAACAAATGCCTTTCCATCAAGTGTTTGAATCCACACGTCACTTTTAGAACCACTATCATAAACAACGTATCCTTTTTCATGTTTGATTCCAGGGTCAAGCATCCAGATTGCTTTGAAACCAGTCAGATGAAGATCTTTCACCAAAGAGTTTGGATCCGGGAAATGCTCCTGTTATAAATCAAAATGAAACACTAATTTTCAGGTAGAGCCTCTATTGGATAGCAAACCACTTTTTACTCAGGCTCAGTCCACTTCTATTGAACATGATTAATCCTGAGCATATCGCATGAGATAGTATATAAAATGTAGAACTAGCAATATGATCTTCTGAGTTTTAAAGTAAGGACTCCTCATTGTTCTCTTTACAGAAAGCCAAAGAAAAAGGTAATGAATTTGAAATAAGTTCAATAACAACTCCACCCCCAACTCCCCTGCTGAAAGTATTCAATAAGAGAGAAAACCGACAGGAAATGGTGAAAGTTTTGATTGTACGATAGTTTATTACACGCCAAAGCAGGTGACAAACATCACTAAATACAAGATGTCCATAACAGGAAAAAGTGAAACTTTGTTTTTGGTGCATATGGGAACTTGCTTATTAGAAACAACATAGAATGCCAAGGAACTTGTGGTACCATGCCACTTCCTATTAGCACATAAATATGTATGATCCACTCATTCAGGATTGTCTATGGATAACATGCCTTGTCAAAAGTGAAACAACGAAATCCATCCATGTAGTCGATATCCATCCATATGACGTCACAAGGTATACCCTTCTCCCGAAAAGTTCTGGCGATCTGCACATGTACATCCATAAGTGGATACAGCTAACAAAATATATAGAAAGTAGGAGGACTATTGATACCATTAGAAAACTCATATATTTTTTCTTCTTCTCATGAAAGAGCAACACACACACACACACACGTGTGTGTATATATATATATATAACTCATATATTTTTTCTTCTTCTCATGAAAGAGCAATACACACACACACACGTGTGTATATATATATATATATATATATATATATATATATATATATATATATAGAGAGAGAGAGAGAGAGAGAGAGAGAGCATCATTTTAAGAAGGAAAAATAGAAAGCAACAACCTCACGAACTCGTGCATCAGATTCGTAGCTCCAACGACATTGATGATACCCAAGAGACCACTTTGGAGGCATAAATACAGTTCCTGATGAGAAAAATAACTGTTGTAGCATTTAATAGTTACAACTTGGAAGTGGAAGACAAACTAATGCAGCAGAACTAGGGGAAAAAAAAAAAACTTCTTCTTGTGTCAACAAAGTGTTTGAACTTTCTTGAACTGGTTCTCCATTATCAGGCTGCTACTTCAAAGCCAAAATTGGATAAGAAATAACAAGAAAATTGTATCTGATATATAGTGGTGGAAATAATTTGACTCTTCCCTTAAAGAAAAAAAGAAATAATTTGACAGTTACCCATCGAACAATTGACATAAATTTTAATCTACTCTCATGCTTAATCGTATCCAAGCCTCCCTAAATCCTACATCATGGGCCATGGAATGTGCATGCACAGGTCGGTATGAATATGTGGACATGGAGTAAACTCTCCAATTTATAATACTCTGATTGAAGATAACGTTTTTGTTTTGGTAAAAGTAACACCTGATATTAAATGGTTTTGTGTGAAAAAAAAAAACAATTTCTAAATCCCACCAAGGTAAAATGTAAGCAAATTTTGTCAAACATTATGACGAAATTAGATGACCCAGATGCTCAGAAGACTAACATCAGGCTCTAACATTCATAATCCGTAGGGTCTTCCAAAATTTACATATTAAAATCTCCTTCAACCTCAATATTTCATATAAGGCCCTACACTTTGCAATCAACAATGGTAAGTGCACTAGTTTTGAGTTGCTCTTGTCCCCACGGGCTGTAAAGGTGTCTTACATGCCAACACAATTAGGAAATTTCACTTTAAAAGGGCAGGAGTGCCCCATTTTGCTATCAAAATATCAGCATTTATACATGATGGATTGAGAATTAAGTTTTTTTCTTTTTTCTTTCTTTTCTTCTTATTTCTTTGTTTTAAGGGGCCCAAATATTAGTGCCACCATTGCAATTTTTGTTACAACGCCCATGTTCCCCAAATTTTTCTCTTGGACAGCTCATTAGTTTAGATGGCTACTTCCAATAAATTTCCTCCAAAGAAATCCCAAATTACAGTGAGAATAGAAATTTTAGAGATGATAAGCTCACTGAATTGTCGCCAATAAAACATAAATATATAGATTAAGATGTAGAAACTCTCTCTGCCTTTATGCCCATGGAATTAAGATAGATTTTTTTATTTAAATTTTTTGGTGAAAAGGAACATCCAAAAGAGGTTGTATTGAACATTTTATGAGCAAAATATAAAGTGCTTTGCGACATTACCAACTGCATGAGATAAAGATATCAAAACATCGGTTGGTGAAGCAAATGGACCAAATGTAATGACAGGATATGGTGATGGAGCGATAAACTTGATAGTCGCTTCTTTCCGCAAATCAATCTGCTCAAACAAAAACAGTTGACTCAGCTTACATAGTCCATTAGTCCTCATATCCCAGCAGGTCATTGACTGTTAACACCAATAACCATTTGACAGTACTACACATGAAAGGGCATAATAAAAAATGACAAGTTCACAAGTACCTCACATCGTCTCGTTGTATCGCCAAGAACCCCTAGTGCCTCTCCACTTGGAAGAACAGCTAGAACCCAAGGATGCGATTGGTACAAGGATGTAGTCCCAGGGCCATAACCCCAAGCATCCGTATTCCATGTAAAAACCTGCATATTTCATAGCAACTCAGTACATCAGGATCATGAGAGGCAAATTGACAATGATCACCAGCCAAATTAACCTACTCTCTTCCCTGTCCGGTCAAGTTGTCCACTAACTTCTCCAGTTCCATAGAATGAGGTACCGATCGGAAGCTGAATCGAAACAGAAGTCACCAACATAAGTGACATGAAAAGCAAATTTACAAACATATTATTCTACGTATCATAGTTAAATTCTTGTTGGAAGACGGTACGAGATGATAAGTAACTGACCTCAATTTGAACAATTTGTTGCCCATGAAGACATTCAAAAGTAGGGGTATAAGAAGGAACTTTGTGACTACCCATTATTGGTGTGTCCCTATCTTTGGAATTAACAAAAGAAACACTCGGTAATGCCGCATTCCTATGGTCCGGAGAACAATCAAATCGGAAGACACCATCCTCTAGAATAGGCTCAAAAACCATATTTCCTGATTCAACGTCAGAAGTCACTGTCGTTGTTTCCAACTCCGTCATGTTAGAAACTACCAACCTCCCGCCAATCAACCTCTTGTCAATCCTCTTCTGTCTGCAGGCTGAATAACTGTATCAGGAGTCTACTCCCAGAGATCAGAGATAACTAAAGAATCGAAGAAAAACAATTTAGAAAGGGAAAGCCAATATTGTTGAGCAGAGCCCAAAACCCAAAAAAAATCAGGAATATATCCCAAATGACATAGACAACATTGCACAACTTTTCACAAAACTACAAGTGCAGTCAAAGCCATATTTCTTAACAAGTCCTTCGTTCATAATAAATTGGAACAAAACTATATATAACATACATCACAGTTCATACAAAGTCCATGCATTCATCACATGGGAAGCCACGCTAGAGGGGAAAGAAGCGTACAGCGCCCCATTACGTTTGTTTTTGGTACTTGTTACGTATGATTTTGGTAATTGTTACGCATGAGTTTGGTAATTGTTACGTATGATTTTGATCAAGTCACCACAGATTTAGTCCCACACTAGAAGTATCAGCCAAAAAAAAAACAACAATAACAAAAGCAAAGATCACAACCCTAAAAACCAAACTTCAAAGCCAATGCATCTTTCATAATCTATTATTACAAACTTTATATAATCATCGTAAAAAACAAGAGCAGGAATAATACACAAGATAACAATTTCTTCAGTAATAACTAGAGAGTATCTACTAAACCCAATTAAAGTTACCCTTCCAAGTCTGTAAAATCATCTTTTAAGTTCTTGAAATAATCAGATAATAATAGATTCACCCTGTAGCCTGACCTGATTGAATGGAACAGGGGAAATGTTGTTGTCGACTTAAGCTTCCTCAACTGCACTGAGAACTTCAATGGCGAATTTGAAAACCCAGAACAGGAACAGAATCGAGAAACTGATCGGTCACTAATCTGATGGTTTCTGGGCAATAATCCCAATGCTCCACCTGCTTTACTAGTACTACCCAGTAGTGTTGTTGCTTCCATTTGTTTTCTTCTGGCCAAAACCGTAATTATTTAGATAGTACTCTTACTAAAAAAAATTAAACAAAAGGAAAGTAATTAAATTCCGATTCGTTTGCAAGGTGATGACATTGATCGAGTTGGTGGGTGAGAGAACGTGGGTTCACGCGCTCCTCCACCGTCTACACTGATGATACGGAGAAAGTGGGGAAAAAAGGTGGAGATAGATTTCGTGACACGTGTAGACTTAAAATCAGAATAATCACAGCTCACTGGTATGAAAAAAAATGGAGTTTTAGGTACTAATTCGATTGATTTGCTTGGTGGTCGTGGTTGGATACTTCTCATATTTTAGATCCTACGAGTAGTTTGCTGACCGAGTTAGCTTTTTCCTTTGGGTAAAAAACCGATTTTTGGTTTTTTAGTTTTTTCATCTGTCCTTATTCAAATTTTTTTTGCATTCGTTAGTTTTGTATGAAAATTTTGTGGTTTCTGGATTCCTCTCGACGAGACGAATCTAACAAGTATAAATTTATGGTCAAACCAAATATTTTTTTGAATAAAGCCAAAATAGGTGGATTATTGGCCAATAATCCACCTATTTTGGCTTTATTAAAAAAAATTGAGTTTTGACCATAAATTTATATTTGTTAGATTCGTCTCGTCGAGAGGAATCCAGAAACAACAAAATCTTGATGCAAAACTAACGAATGCAAAAAAAATTTGAATAAGGACAAAATAGAAAAACCAAAAAACCAAAAACCGGTTTTTTACCCAAATGAGGCCCATTGTTTGACTAATTTATATAAACGGATATGTATATGATTAATTTGTTTCGAATTGGATATAAAATCAAAAGTGGATGGTGACATTTTTGTTATTAAGAAGCCGGATATGATAATAATAGAGAGGAGGTGGTGGTATTACATTTTTCCAGAGACAAATATAATACCAGGGCATACAATATTCACCATCTATATCCTAGTGGCAAACACCGGATATGGAGTATATCTGCCCTATATAGCTGTTGGAGAAAAACCGTTTTGTCCTAACTTCAAATGGCTTTGGATCCAATAGCATTCGTTACAATTTATCTTCCTAAAATTTCTTAAAGTTTACGTAAGCTGACTTATACGCCATAAGTTATCAAAAAGAATCATTCTGTATATCAATATTCCAAGGCCCTCTTCATCACATATTGGTATGAACTCAATTATAGCGTGTGTGGAACACACCCTAGAGGTGTCAAATTTGTGTTCATCCCTCTTTTTTTTATGCCTATAAACATGTTTCGTGTCGTGCCTTGTTCGGCCCATTTATTAGTTGTATCGTCACGTGACCAATAGTGTCATACCCATGTCTATCTATTCCCATGCTTGTGCCTATGCATGTGCTCATGTCGAGTGTCGTGCTTATGCCCTTACCCTAGCCTGCCCGCGCTCACACCCCTGTTGTGTCATGGCCCATTCCATGCCTAATTAGGTGTTGTACAGCCAAAAACAAAATTATTAGAGAAATAAGTAAGAGTTGCATCACTATAATTACCCATCCACTATCAATAGTTTGCATTTCTTAAAATTTAGATTTTACACAAAATAAATAAAAAGATTACTAAAATGCGTTTCCTGTTAGTAATAATCATCTGAGCTCCTACCTTCTCAGGTTCACTACGAGTACACCTAAAGAATATTCAGAAAAGATAACTCGTTTTGAATAAAAAGAAGGGGAAAAAAAAAATCAAGGATTCAAAATTATTCAGGTTATTCAGTTAACTGAAGGAAGAAATAATGGATTTTTATGCCTTCACCATCGTAATTATGCAAGCTATTCGAAATTACTTTTTTTTTTTGTCATTCGTCATTCCTATTCTATTACATGAGAGAGGGGAGAATGGGACTCGATCCCGGAATGCTGTGTGTGACATCCAAGAGCTCTATCACATGAGTTAGCCACCACTTGCATTCGAATTTGCATGTAGCTAGGCCGATAATTCGCCTACCGCAAAATGGATCTTACCGTTGGAAGACCAAATAAACTCTCACAGCCTGTTTGTTTGATGGATATAGGAGTGGGATATAAGCTTGTCCCAGATATACATATCCAAGTGAGCTATATCCACCGTTTGGTTGGTTAAGAGATCCGGATAAAAATTTCCAAGGATATGTATATGCCTCTCCAGAGGTACTAAATTTAGGCACCCCCACCCCAGTCTAAATTTTATCCAGGGTACCGCTTTACCAAATTACCCCCTCCTTACTCCACACAGCTGTACACAAACAGAGAGGAGAGAGAGAGAGACGGGGAAGAATTGGACGACGACCAAGATGAACCCATAATTGTTTCAGATTGAAATCGACGACGAAATCAACGTTGATTTAACAATTCCGATGAGTTTGGTCTGAGAAACGCTTTAATCAATTCCTATTTTGAAATCAAAGAAACCCCATGATCGATTTGTTTTTTTCTAACAGAAAAATCGACAACCCTTTCAATAGAAGAACTGGACTGAGAGAGACACGTTTGGATAAGGTACAAAACGACAGTGAAGCCCACGTCGGAAAATATCCAGACATGAGCTTGGGGAAATTTTTGATACATGCTTTTCATAGCTTGACTGAAGGTGTCTAATTACCAAAAGATACTGTTTGGATTTGAGGTTTTTTCCTGAGACGAGCAATTGATTTTGATATCTTGGGGAAAGTTTGAGTTTTGTAGTATGAGATTTTGATGGGAAATGGAGAGGAGGTGGGTTTGGGAAAGTGGAAGCCTGTCAGGCGGGGAGAGAGAGAGAGAGAGAGATCAGGGAAGAGAAAGACAAAATGCAATCTGATTTTTTTCGTTGGAGGGCAAAATAGAAATTTTGCTCAATTGTACATTATCCACCCTTTCATATCCACCTTCTAAAAATACAAACCAAACCAAGTAACTTTTAATCTCCCCTTCTAAAATAATACCCCCAAAATTATATCCACCTTTTTATCTTCCTCTTATTATATCTCTTTTCCTCCCTCATATGCATATCCCTCTAACAAACGGGGCGTCATGATTTACTTGACTTCGCAACCCCTTCCCGGACCTAACTAGTTTAGTTCTTTTTAGTAATGGGAGTGCATATATAATACCTGTCACCTCTTTCCGGAAATATTGTCCCGTAACACCACATCATTATTGTACGGGGATGAATCCACGTAACCCTGGATCACGTGCTTCCTTGAATCAACCCTAGATCTGCAAGACAGAAAAAGGGTTAGAGCACCTTTGCCTCTCGTTGGCAAAGGCCCTCCGATGCCTAAGTTAGTATCACGTACTCGAGAGTTTAAGACACAATGCGTATGAAAATAGGTTTCACAGCGTACCTTTTGTCATGGTTATTGCCTTGTATTTATAGGTATAGACGTTCATCATCTTAGGCGTCTCGTGCCCCTGGTTTCCTATTTCTTTTAGGAATCCTTCTCCTAATAGGACTTTCCTATTAGGGGCAAGTCTCCACGTCCTGCTAGATTTCGTCTAGCAGGGGTCTTTGTTTCCATATAGGATTCTTCCTTATATGGGGTATACTCCTAATCACGTTAGGACTTCCCATATTAATTCCTTATCTTTCGGGATTGCTCCTTATCTCATAAGGAGCCGCTGTAGAATATTCTGGAATGTCTCACCGCCCTTCTCGTGGCGGTGCCGTGCTTCCACGTAGCTCGGAATAACTCGTACATAGTTCAGCTTATTACGCCGAGCTGAATTATGTATTCCAGAATGCTATTCAAGCTATACACGTAGCCTACCTAGCTCGGCCATATCAGGGGTATCCCTTTATGTCTTGTGCCGAGCTAGTGCATCCTGATATATTAACTTACTTAATTATCCTGACCTTGTTCATGGTCCGGGATCAACTCGGCACAGGGCCCACGGATTCCCTATGTGGTGCCGAGCTATTCACCCTCTCGTGGTGATCGCCTTAGGCACGTGCTATGCCTTAAAGTAGGGTAATCAGATTTTACCCACTCCAATTGCTCCCCAGCTCTGCCATTGCTGTCATTTACCAGCGGTGCGCAGAGCTTCATTGGTCCTGATGCATCTGTTGCACACCTCCCCTCCACGTGGGTGGTGATGCCGTCATTGCATTAAATGTGAAATGACCCGTTGGTCATCAGATAAGCCCAAAGGACGATTCGGGGTGATATCTCGTACGTCACACCCTACTTTATGGGGTTTTGGGCGGGACAAAGATTACTTTCCCCCTAAAACCCTTCCCCTTCTCCCATTTCTCATTCCATCAAAAGAAAGAAAGAGCAAGAGAGTAGAAGGAGAACTTCGTTCGCCATCAACAATACTCAAGTTTTCTGCAACAGAAGTACCCCTTTTTCTCCAGCCTTCGTCGGAGAACGTCCGTCATTATCGTCGGAGTGAGTCGTTCTTAGGTCCACCTTCTCACGTAAGTGACCCTTCCATTTCCGCCCTTCCTGGTTTTTTTCCCCGTTTACTATTCATTTTTCTCTTCTTCTCCCTGGGTTTCAACAGTGAAACCCTAGTTCTACAGAAGCCATGGGTAGGCACAGAGCCTTATTAAGTTCCCCTGAAAAAAGAGACGAATTTCGTCGAAAATATAGTATCCCCGCCGACGTTCAATTCCGTTTAGACAATAGATACGATATGAGAGAACTAGGTCAAACTGAAGACAAAATCCACATCCCCCTGATTTTCATAGTTGAGGGAGGCCTTAGGTTCCCCTTACATCCCTTTTTCAGGGAGGTCTGCAATAGATGCCAGTTAAACCCTATGCAACTCTGCCCCAACTTTGTCAGGGTGGTTATGGGCACAATTGCCCTTAACAGGCTGCTTGGCCTTCATCTTGACTGGTGGGATTTGCACTACCTCTATAGTGTAGTCCCTACAGAGCACAAAAATTTCTACTTCAAAGCCAGGGATCCTAACCAGAAGCTTATCACCGACCTACCAAATTCCTCCAAAGGAGAGGCAGACGACTACCTCGTAGTCACTGGCAAATGGGAGCCCAGAGATGCCGAGGGGAGGACCATCGACTTTCCTGCCCCACAACTCCTGGCGGACTGCGTTAGTACCTTTATTCCTGTATCCTTATTTATCTGCTTTTCCCCAGAAACTGCCATTTGATTATTTCTTCTTCATGTTACTTTGCAGCTAGTAACCTCAACCATGGTGGCCGTCTGATCCACGGTAACCTCCACCGCGAGGATATTGCTCGGGCGCTATACTTTGACGGTTTCGCACCAACACCTGTCGGTCTCGGCCGTGCAGCTCACCTGCTTTTGGACTACACCCCAGCATACTGGGGCGGTATTAGAAGGGCCGGCGAGCCAAGATCGAGACATCCCTGGCCTCCAGCTACCCCGCTAATTGCCACACGCCCACCGGCCGAGCAAAGAAGTACTCGACCCCGTAGAGGCCAAGCCACAAGAAGAGTTAGGAGAGCTCGGGCTCCGAGCAATCTACAACAGCAAATCACGTTTGCTCACGTACCCGATATACCAACTGCTATCCCAATCCTCGTCCGCACTGATCAAGAGGCGAGCACATCTGGTAGGGGGGCATCAGAAGAAGAAGAAGAAACAGAGGAAAGAGCGTTGGATCACCGCTCAATCATCCAATCCTTGTCTGAGCAAGCCGCGCTCCTTGCAGACTCAGACGATTCGTCCGGTTATTCTCCCTCCCCTGATAGAGAGATGCCGCTTGAGCCAATCAACCTGCTCGGTGAGTTGAACCTTGGTGGGCGGGCTTCTCATGCCCCTCCGGCTGTCCGAGTTATCAACCCCTCTGAGGCACCTGATGCGTCTCTATCTGAGCAACAGAGGGACAAGAGGCCATCAGAGAGTACCCACGATGATCAGCCTCCCCCGCAGAGGAGAAGGACAGCAAGCTCGGGCCCAAGCCAACACCTTACGGACTCTCCTCCATTGGTGCAGCCATGGGAGCCTCTCTTGGCCCGTCCTGACGGCACGCCCCTGAACATGATTGATAAGATCTCCTCCACCGAGGTGGCGTTCGGTGTGTCCAGAGCCGCTCTTCTCCCACTTGACATGGAGAGAGAGAAGAGCAGTTCCTATGACACTCTCATGAAGTCGATTTTTCAATCGAGTGCCAAGGTACGAAAGTTTAATAGTTGCTCTGTTGCGTTTTTTGTTTGTTTAAAGCTGACTCCTCCTTCTACAGATCATGCAGAAAGCCGCCGCCGGTTTTGACCGAGCAAAAGAGGTTGAAAAAGACCTTAAGAGAGAGCAGAAGAGGGCCGACAAAGCTGAACGGGAAAGCGCCCAGCATGCCCAATCATTGAAGGAAGCTCGGGTGGAGGTGGAGGGTTTGAAAGGAGAGAATGCAGAGCTCAAAAGGAAGGCTGCTGAGGTCGAGCACGAACTTCGTCAGCAACTTGCGACTGCGGAAGCCAAGGCGAAAGCTGAATACGATCGTGCTGTTGTCGTAATCACCGACAACTATAGAGCACAGATGCCCGCAGTGCAGGATGCTGTTTGGAGCGCGGCTTGGCAAAGGTGCCTTACCAAGCTTGGGGTGGATCCGTCCTCCCCTTATTGGACTGATATGGAACTCCCTAGTGAGGCATCTGCTCCCCGAGCTAATCCTGATGCTGGAGCTCAGCCCAACTCAGAAGCTCAACCTGAGCCCAATACCGAGCTGATTCTGACAGATGAAAACGTCACTGACCTTACTATTATTGGGGATGTTGCTGATGGCCTTAGGGGCGACGACCCTGACCCCAATCCTGCCATCGATGCTGGTCAGCACGGTGAAGAGGCTTGATGCCTGCTGCTAGACTTGTTGTTTGCTTTACTTAAGTCTCAACTTTTGACCCTGCGTGGTCTTGGCTCGGCCGGATGTGGCCTTTTTAATATCTGATGCTGGTACTTTTAAGTATTTCCGTACTTGTTAGGCACTTGTATTTCTGCAAACGTTTTCAAGCATATCTTTATCGAGTTTTCCTTTTGCAGTACTTGTAAGCTTTTTCGTGCTATACTTTTTCTGCATGCTAGGTGTTCAAGTGTCGTTTGAACTTTCCCCGACCTAAGTGTTTTCATACTTAGATATTTACCAATATTCGTTGGAATTTGTATATCTAAATTTATTCGTACTTAGAAATCATTGCAGTATTCGTTGCAGATCTAAGCTTTTCGTGCTCAGAAAGTTATTGCAATGTTCGTTGCAAATCTAAGTGTTTTTATACTTAGAGTTTCTTGCAATATTCGTTGCACATATCACTAAGTTTCTTCATACTTAGGATTTTGTCGTCGCAATATTCGTTGCAATTTTGCAATACACGTTTGCAAATCTAAGTGATTTGCAATACACGTTTGCAAATCTAAGTGTTTTCATACTTGTAAATTTGTTGCTGCAATATTTGTTGCGTATACACACTATCTGCTCCCCAATAGGAATCCAGATTGGAAGCAACTTGGGTTCATATTTAAACAACATCACAGTAGGAAAAAAAGAAAAAAAATGAAATTTTTATTAATAAGGACAAAAATCTAAATAACTGTTGGTGATTTTATTCGTAATCCCAACAAAGTGCCAAAACAAATGTGAATTTATTCGTATTCACCTCTAAATATAAAAAAGATGTGATTGTACTCGTAACCACATAAGCAGATCACTGGTAGAACTTTCTCAGGTTCTGGACATTCCATGGCCGTGGTATAGGATCTCCATCCAGGTCAGCCAAACGGTAGGCCCCGATGCCAGCAATTCCCACAATCTTGTATGGGCCTTCCCAGTTCGGCCCAAGTTTCCCGTCTGAGGACACTTTGGTGTTAGCCAAGACCTTCCTCAAGACTAGGTCGCCTACTTTGAACTCTCTTGGTTGTACCTTTTTATTGTAGCTTCTTCGTAGCTGTTCCTGGTATGCTGCTAAGGTGATGAGTGCCCGCTCTCTTTTTTCTTCAGCGAGGTCTAGCTGCTCGGCCAGGGCTCTATCGTTGCCCCCCGACTCTACAAGTGCAGTGCGAATGGTTGGCAAACCAATCTCCAAGGGAATCACTGCCTCTGTCCCATAAGCAAGGGAATATGGCGTCTCTCCCGTAGATCGCCGTGGGGTGGTTCTGTAGGCCCAGAGCACGGCCGGAAGCTCATCGGGCCACTTTCCCTTTTTCTTCTCCAACCTCTTTTTGAGACTTTTTAAGATAGTCTTGTTTGAAGCTTCTGCTTGCCCATTGCTCTGTGGGTAAGCTGGGGTGGAGTAATAGTTCCTGATGCCGTACTGGGCACAAAAGGCTTTGAACTTCTTGCCGAACTGGGATCCATTATCCGAGATGATGGAGTAAGGTACTCCAAACCTTGTGATTATCTTGTTCCACACAAACCTTTCCACCATGGCTTCTGTGATTTTAGCAAGAGCTTCCCCCTTTATCCATTTGGTGAAGTAATCAGTGCCAATGAGTAGGAATTTTCGTTTCCCCGTTGCCATAGGGAGAGGACCCACGATATCCAATCCCCATTGAGCAAACGGCCATGGACTGGTTAGAGGCAATAGATCCTCCGCTGGGGCTCGGATGAGGGGAGAAAACCTCTGGCACTTCTCACAAGTTTTGACAAAAGCTTTTGCATCCTCCTGCATGTAGGGCCACCAATATCCCTGGGATATTGCTCGGTGGGCTATAGATCTGCCACCGGTGTGTCCCCCACAAGTTCCAGCATGGATTTCGTGGATGAATTTCTGAATAAGGGCTGGGTGTACACATAACAAATATGGTCCAAGGAAAGACTTTCTATAAAGCTTACCTTCTGGAGAGAGCCAAAAGCGTGCGGACTTGGTCTTGATTTTGTGTGCCTCCCTCTTATCTTGTGGCAAGGTCCCATCTCGTAGGTATGCCACTATTGGGTCCATCCAGCTCGGCCCAAACTCTGTTTCCATCACGACTTCCACCGCTTGGCCAATGCTCGGTTCGCCCAGATAATCCACCGTCACTGTGCGGCGATACTCTGTCCTGATTGCTGATCCCAGGCAAGCCAGTGAGTCTGCGTGTGCATTCTGACCCGAGCTGATTTGCTGGATGTGGACTTCACAAAATTTATCAAGCAAATCTTTGGCTGCCTCTGAGTACGCGGCCATCTTCTCGCTTTTCGTGGCGTATTCTCCTGAAAGCTGGTTAACAACTAATTGTGAGTCACAAAATACTCTCAATTTGTTTACCTTTAGTTCTAGGGCACTCTTCAATCCCGCAATCAAGGCTTCATATTCTGCCACATTATTGGTGGCACTAAATCCCAGCCGCAGCGCTTGCTCCAGAACCAATCCTTCTGGAGAGAAAAGCACAACCCCTGCTCCAGATCCTTTGTTGCAGGCTGACCCATCTACGTAAAGCCTCCATTCGTCTGGTTCCGGATCGGCCATTCTCGTTGGCTGCTTGGTTCTACTAGTTTGCTCCTTCTCGTGGAGAGGTGGTGGCGGTGGTGCCACTGTTGGAGTAAACTCAGCTACGAAATCCGCTAGAATTTGCCCTTTGACCGCTGTTCTAGGCTGGTAATCAAGGTCAAACTGACTCAGTTCTATGGACCATTTGGATATCCTGCCGGAGAGATCTGCCTTTCTGAGCAAGGCTCTTAGTGGATATTCAGTGAATACGGTGATGGGGTGCTGCAAGAAGTAGTGGGGCAGCTTTCTTGATGCTATGACAAGAGCGTATACCAATTTTTCCAACGGTAGGTAACATGTCTCAGCATCCAACAGTGTTTTGCTTACGAAATAAACTGGGGCCTGCTCCGTCCCCTTTATTCGTAGGAGGACCGAGCTGACCGCACGATCAGATACGGCTAAGTATAATATTAACCGCTCCCCAGCTTCTGGAGTAGAGAGTAAAGGTGGTGATGATAAGTAGCTTTTTAACTCCTGGAAGGCCTGTTCCTGCTCGGCTCCCCATTCGTAGCCTTCTCTCTTCTTCAGAAGTTGAAAGAAAGGTTTGCAGCGGTCTGAGGATTTGCTGATGAAGCGATTTAGAGCCGCTGCCATCCCCGTTAGCCTTTGGACCTCCTTCGTGGTCTTTGGGCTTTGAAGGCTTTGCAGAGCCGTGATTTGATCTGGGTTAGCTTCGATCCCCCTTTTGGTTACTAAGTGCCCAAGAAACTTCCCCGAGCTGACTCCAAAGGCACATTTGGAAGCGTTTAGCTTAAGCTTGTATTCTCTTAGAATGTTGAAGGTTACCTTTAGATCGGCAAGGTGATCAGGCCTCAACTTGCTTTTGACTACCATGTCGTCGATGTAGACCTCCATAGTCTTGCCGAGCTGTTCCTTGAACATCTTAGTAACCAGCCTCTGATAGGTTGCTCCAGCATTCCTTGGCCCAAACGGCATAACCTTGTAACAGTAGAGCCCTCTGGGGGAGATGAAGGACGTCTTCTCTTGATCGGGCTCGTACATAGCTATCTGATGGTATCCTCGATATGCGTCAAGAAAACTCATCCTCTCATAGCCTGATGTAGCATCCACAAGTTGATCAATTCTGGGAAGTGGGAAGCTGTCTTTGGGGCATGCTTTGTTGAGACTGGTGAAATCCACACAAACCCTCCACTTCCCATTTTTCTTTTTGACTACCACTGTATTGGCCAACCAATCTGGATAGTTCACTTCTCGTATGGCATCCGCTTCTAGTAGCCGTTCTACCTCCTCAATTACAGCGTCTGCGTGCTGTGGGGCCGACCTCCTTGCCTTCTGCACAACTGGCTTGTGCTGAGGGTCCACGTTCAAGTGGTGGCAAATGACTTCAGGATCTATCCCAGGCATTTCCTGGGGGGTCCAAGCAAACACATCAACGTGGTCCTTAAGAAAAGTAACCAGATTTCTTTCTTCTAGCTCGGAGAGGGTCTCGCCGATCAGGAAATACTTCTCTGCATCGTCCTCCTGAATCTGTATCTTCTTCAGTCCCTCCACCATCTTCTTGGTGGGATCACCCCCGACATCCTCCAAAGTTGGTTGATCTGGGACTTCAACCGTTTGGACTAGCTCGGCCTTTGGGGATTTTTTCAAGACCAGGGCAAAACACTGATCGGCCACCTTCTGGTCACCCTTGATGCATTCTATTCCGTCTGCCCCGGGGTACTTAATCTTTTGGTGGTAAGTTGAAGAGACCGCCCTCATCTTGTGCATCCATGTCCTCCCTATAATCACGTTATAGGAAGAAGGGATGTCCACCACAAGAAAATCAGTCTTCAATACTACTGACCCTGCTCGGACAGGTAGTGTGACCTTTCCCATAGGCCATACTGTTTGCGCGTTGAAGCCAACCAAGGGGACAAGACACTTTTGCAGCGAGTTCGTCGGGAGTTCCATCTTCTTAAAGGTGTCGTAGTACATGATTTCTGTGCTAGCCCCTTGATCCACAAGGATTTTTTCCACGTTATATTCCCCTATTCGTAGGGTGATCACCAGCGCGTCGTTATGGGGTATTGACACCCCATCCAGGTCGTCATCAGTGAAGGTGATTGGGGCCTCCATGACTCCCTCAGGTCTTGACCTTTTCGCGCCGAGCTTCATGACTTGCTTCGCATGCCCGTTAATCCTTTGGATGTGCCTTATCTCGTTGTTTGTGTATGGGGCCACCAGTCCGTGTATCATATGGATTGTTCCTTTTGGACCTTTATCGTAGTCCATCTCCTCTATCAGTTCGGCGTCGTTCTTGCTTTCAGCTAGAAATTCTTTGAGATGGCCCTCCGCCACCTTCTCATCCAAAAACTTTTTGTACTCTACGCAATCCTCAGTCATGTGCCCCCAATCCCTGTGATAGCTGCAGTGTTGATTGGTAGCCCTCCTTTTCTCTGGGTTCCCAGTCATCTTTGGGGGTCTTCTGAACCATTGCTCATTCTTGATCCTATACAGCATTTTGTAGATTGGAATGTTGAAAGTCGCCATAATGCTGAAATATGACTTGGGATCTGGATTAGCTCTGTCCTTCCTCTGCTGGGTGTAATCCTTTCTTTCTGTTGTGAAGTCCTTCTTGTATACCTTTGATTCCATGGTCCTCTTTTCTGGGAGCTGAGGTTGTCCTGCCACGATCTTCCCTCCAGCCTGCAGGATATCATCTTCTACCCATGCATGTTCCTGAATTCTCTCCATCAATTTGGCCACAGTCTTGACTGGGTGCATGGTAAGCGATTCTCGTAGCTTACTATGCACGGGCAGACTTGTTTTGAATGTTGCTAGGGCATACTCCTCACTACAATTTTCAATTTCGTTGAAGGTTTCCCAGTAGCGCTTTGAGTATTGACGCAGAGTCTCATCATCCCTCTGTCTCATAGAGGTTAACGCATCAAAGGTCTTTGGAGCCGCTCGGCTTGTAAGAAACCGTGCAGTGAACTCCTCGGCCAGCTGAGTCCAACACAGGATGGAGCCCTCTGGGAGCTTATGGTACCAACTCAGTGCCACTTTCCCCAGGCTGGAGGGAAACATTTTGCATAGTAATGCATCATCTTGTTCATGCATGAACATGGCCTGTTGGTAATGCTGAATGTGGGCCACAGGATCCGTGCTGGTTTCGTATGGGATGAACGCTGAGTGCTTCACCCTGCTCGGCGTCTTCTCCGCGCGGATCCAGTGGGCCAATGGTGATTTGGAGATCTGGCCTAGGGCCTCTTTAGCTGCTTCTCGTGCAGTTCTTGGGCCTTGACCAGCTCGGTCAGTATTCCTCCTTCTCGCATGTTGCTCGGGAACGTGCTCGTTGGATCCAGATCTCTCGTATCTGTCCCTAGCATGCTTCCTCTTTTCCCTTCTTTCCACAGAAACACTCCTGTCTCTCCTTTTTCGTGGAGAGGCAGCTCGGTCAGTGGAAACGTTGTCGTGGTGACGACCTTTTTCTTGTCTCTCATACTGCACGGATCTCGTCCGTGAGCGTAAATCTTTTTCCTTCTCTTGGAGCTGCTTTTTCAGGTCCTGAATTTCTCGTTCCCGTCGAGTAACTTCACGGGCTAATTCCTCTGCCTCCTGCTCTTTTCTGTCAAGGCTATCTTCCCTCTGTCGATCCCTGGTGTGCCTGTGACCATTCCTCCTTGGTGGGCTCCTTCCTCGCTCACGTCGGGTGGAGGCCTCCCCACCCCTGGGCGGTGTCTTTGAGTGCCTTGCCGTTGGTGAACCATGATGTATTAGGCGTGTATCCCTGAATTTTGGAATCTCAGGGATACTCCCCATGTCGAACTTCTTGGTTACTGGCTTTTTCTGTGGTGCTCTTAGGACCAGAGGAGTTTTGTCCACTCTTGTGCTCTTTCTCGTAGTATACACGAGCGTGGTACCATCGTCTTCTACATCCTTTCGTCGCGGAGTGCATAAAAGGGGTTCTGAAAGCACCATTGTTGATCTCCGTTGAGAGGGATCGAGCTTTTTTTCGTAACCTTTCCCACAGACGGCGCCATTTGTACGGGGATGAATCCACGTAACCCTGGATCACGTGCTTCCTTGAATCAACCCTAGATCTGCAAGACAGAAAAAGGGTTAGAGCACCTTTGCCTCTCGTTGGCAAAGGCCCTCCGATGCCTAAGTTAGTATCACGTACTCGAGAGTTTAAGACACAATGCGTATGAAAATAGGTTTCACAGCGTACCTTTTGTCATGGTTATTGCCTTGTATTTATAGGTATAGACGTTCATCATCTTAGGCGTCTCGTGCCCCTGGTTTCCTATTTCTTTTAGGAATCCTTCTCCTAATAGGACTTTCCTATTAGGGGCAAGTCTCCACGTCCTGCTAGATTTCGTCTAGCAGGGGTCTTTGTTTCCATATAGGATTCTTCCTTATATGGGGTATACTCCTAATCACGTTAGGACTTCCCATATTAATTCCTTATCTTTCGGGATTGCTCCTTATCTCATAAGGAGCCGCTGTAGAATATTCTGGAATGTCTCACCGCCCTTCTCGTGGCGGTGCCGTGCTTCCACGTAGCTCGGAATAACTCGTACATAGTTCAGCTTATTACGCCAAGCTGAATTATGTATTCCAGAATGCTATTCAAGCTATACACGTAGCCTACCTAGCTCGGCCATATCAGGGGTATCCCTTTATGTCTTGTGCCGAGCTAGTGCATCCTGATATATTAACTTACTTAATTATCCTGACCTTGTTCATGGTCCGGGATCAACTCGGCACAGGGCCCACGGATTCCCTATGTGGTGCCGAGCTATTCACCCTCTCGTGGTGATCGCCTTAGGCACGTGCTATGCCTTAAAGTAGGGTAATCAGATTTTACCCACTCCAATTATCTATAGGGATTCCACCACATCTATCTCGGAATCGAAGCTAAAGTCCCACTACGCGCACGTATAGATGGTGTTATGACTTACGAGTACGATTAGCTTCAATCTTATATATTATTGCAGGATGACTTTTGGTGAGGAGGAACATGGATGCGACAAGTGTCCTCTATTCTTTACACTTTCAATTTTATTTTATGAAATCTAAAAAAAAAACATAATGGTATTATTTTCTAAACGGAAAAGTTTTCCATGGAACTGTTACATTCTCTAATACCAATACAACCATGAGAAGGAAAATTTTAGTATATTCCATTCCAGTCTTGCATACCAGCATAACAAAGAAAACAAATATTTTAAATGTCTGATTTATATGGAATCAATGGAGCAATATAAAATCTAATTGAGTTTACTTCTCCATAAATGTTGCATGGAAATTAACTTTGCACAAAAGGTTATTGCTAAAATAGGAAATGAATTTATGAAAATGTGGGATAAACAACACTAAGGCCGCTGATCAAAACAAAACAACACTAAGGGAGAAAGCAACTAACGGATATTAAAATGCACAATCGTAGTAGAAAGCTTCATCTTTGTGGGTGCTTCAAATAAATCGGCTTGATCTTGACTTTCTTGGTAGACGATAGAGCTGACGCTTATTGTGTGTCCATCAATCTAATGCATCAATTTGCCAATCCTGTTATTGAGAAGGAAGGAAGTCAAAGTTAAATATAGAGCTATGGTCTACAAGAAAAATTTTAATCCTCAAATCACTTTACCTCTGTAGCGAGATTCATTGGCCCTTTTGTAAGGCAATCCATCGCCTTTTGTTCTTGGTTCTCGTTGGTATTCTGGGGCTTGTTGCTATCTACTTCAACTAAAAGTCAATCATGTCTTCTATATATATACTCGTACATGTATTGAACGGTCTTGAATGTGGAACTCATTGTGATGGCCATGTTGCACTGTTGGTTAGTTAAATAAAATGAGAGCGTAGTAAATAATTAGTAATTATTTCCTTTACGAAAGCAACACATGATACAATTTGAGGTTGATATTGTTTAAAAAACTCATGGTATGGAATGCGTTTCTGGAACAATTTTTGGTTTCTGCAAGTAGCCGAAAAGAAACTACAATACGACTAACAAATGTGTAACATTACTTCAGGTACAACCAGACATGTTCAGTTTCACTCCTGAAAGAACTAATAACAATTAATTTGGGGAAGAGGTTTTCGTACCGCTTTTTGTGTAGGCTATAAATCTAGCTCATATAGTGCTCTTCTTGTAATGAAGCACCGGTGTATATATGCAATAGTAGTGGATGGTTTTTCTACTCTACATTGGAGGAGCTAAAGACGATATCGGTTGCCTATTGCCAGACCAACTAACTTTCCGTATCAACTAAATGCTTTAACTGTCATGATATAGTATTCTGTTCTTAAGTGACTTGCTAAGGCAGAATTATGAGGGCATCGTCTAAAATCACGAGGCATGACTTGATTTGGAAAAGAGAATCAATTCATAGAGCACTTGAAAATGAGGACACATTCACCTGTTGATTTTGTTAATACATAAGGTAAGCAGGGAAAACAAAATATCCATCCATTTCATATGCAAGTTTAGAAATGCTAAGTACCCATAAAGGTTACCCTAAAATTGCCCAGAATTTGAAATCAGTGGCTTAGATTTACTGATTTCAAATTTTGGACAATTTCTAGGTACTATTTATGTGTATGTAGCACTGCTGAGTCAATGATGATATATAACTGAAACTGACCACATCAAAAGACAGACAAGAAAGTAGCTATTGGCCGTTCATTTCTTCTCTTTTTCTTGGGGCTAAGAAAAAGTCAACCTTTACAGTCCATTTTAATAACCTAAAAGCTTTTACACGAATGAAATTTAAGCATTACTTCAAAAATAATAATAATAATAAAGGGAATAATAAACAAGAATCCAACACAAAAGCTCTTGAAAAACAAATGGATAGTTTGATCTTAGAATTCAACCATCTTATGCATTAAGTTGGAGCTAGCAAGGATCTGTTGATATGAAGTATGCATCCATTGATCCTCTCACAACTCATGTGACACAATGATCTCACTTGACGATCATAGCCATTCATTCATTCATAGACTTCAATGTGTGGTTGAATGTTGATCGGACACTGGTGGTATTCACATGAACGAAGCATAATATGCAACTGATTTCTACAATTATGATTCAACCAAGCCCGTAACAATTGCTTGAGATTACTATTAGAAGGCCCGGTCATATGAGAGCGGTAGACGAGGTAAAAGATTCGAAAACAATCCAGATATTCACTTGCAAATATAATCTAACACCTTCCCTACCACATGATGTTTAAGTACAAAATTACGCTTTTTGTCAACACCTGGCCTACCATCACATTGCGCGAACACGAAATAGTCTAGTATAAGGATTGGGAAACAATAGAAATAAAGGGAGCGACAAGATTTTTGGTTATGTTTATTCCATTGACATGCTCACCACCGTTTGTTTTCAGAATCGAATATTTTGAATTGGAGAAAAATTGCATATAGAAATGGGCAGATTTGTTTGACATAGTACGCCAATAGATAGTACCTTGATCGATGAATTTGGGAGTCTTCGTATGTGTACCCAGCGGCGCAAGCGAACATCAAGCAATTGGTTGATCACTGAGGCGATGTACAAGGTGGGTGGCTCCTACGTATATAAAGAGCCGGCGCCGCAAATGAGGTCGGCCAATAAGATGAGGGGCGAGGGTGGCTTCGTTAAGAGTATTGATAATGGGTTCTCTCTTTTTGCAGGATCGGAAATTAGCCATGGGATGCATATAAGGCGAATGTGGAAATAGATCTGAAGAAGCATTATGTGCCTGTAACGTTTTAGGACAAAGTTGCATTTTGGATATAGATCTGAAGAGTGATGGCTAGATTTAATAATTTCTAAATGCTAATGGGGGTACTAGTGCAATTTTTGAAGGGGTTACATCAAGTAAAATGCTACCATGGGAACCCAGATTTAAGAGAACGATGTTCAAATTACAGGAAGACGCGATCTATTATTCTGAAACTGTTGAATCGCAATCGTTTTAGGTTTCTTATTACAACATCGTCGTCTTCATGAACCACTTGCCCAAAAACATTGTTGTCTTCATGAACCACTTACAACAACTGCAATTCAATTATTAAGTACAAACATATTAGAAAAAGCAAAAATACATACTTTTTTTTTAACTGCAGCAAAAATACATACTCAAACAGATACAATTGTCGCGTGCTGCTTCACCATTTTGGCAACATCTGCCAAACGTTTCTTATTTGACTTGGGAAAGAGAGAGACTATGCGATGCTTCTGACCTCGTACTCGTGAGAAATTCTAAGAGGGGATTGCTGTGAAATTGGCCTTTCTTCAGACCAGAGCTCTAAATCAACTGGTCCGGTTCCCCAATGTGTAAGACACTTGTGAACCTCACTCACATCAAACCGGTTTACTAAACCCAAGCCAGTACATTTATCAACAAGCATCCACTCACCTGAAGAAAAACAAACGGCAAAAGAAAATAAATAAAGAGCTGCTCCAAGGGGAATAGAAAAGAACTTCACGTGGCCATCGCTGTATTCCCCACAATGAGATCATTAATAGCAGTTATACTCAGCCATTTAACTCTTCTGGACCCGTGCATGTATGGAAATTCGAAGTATCTGATAAGAATCTTTTCTCAGTTTATATTGTTTTTGTCATTCCAAAAGCGTGAAAGTGATGAGCATGTCTCTAAGCAATTTTTATGATCAGATCATCTAAATTTCAAAGCAGTCTGGTAACTGAAATCTCAAGAGAAGATGACTGAACTTTCAAGTCAGTTATAATAGGAAGATGGCATTTTTAGAAATGTCAAACAAGAGAAGAGGACTACCTGGTGATAAAATAAATTGTTAAATAAGAGAGTCAAAAAGAATGCAGAAAAAGGAGAATTGTGACTTGAACATAACATACCTAAAGGCAGTCTCATGGTATGTCAAGCATTACTGAAAGGAGTTAAGGTCAGACAAGGAATCCAAGCTAAAGTATTAGTTTGAGAGATTTGAAACCTAGATTATGTGGGTTTCATTTCACATAATTCTGTATCAACACATTTAAGAGGACGCGGATCCAACATTCTCACAACTGGTAAAAAGAACTGAGATACAAGAAGTTCATCTGCATTTAACCTAATTTCTGGTTGTGCAAACAATCATTCCTCTACTTTCTTTTTCTGTTGTCAAGCACCTTAACCTTCTCTTACGCGGGGTGTGAGAGAGAGAGAGAGTTACCATTTGGGCGAAGGTCCCCTTCAAAAAACTTCTCATTGGATTCCGGCCAAACTTCATGCTTAGAACCACCAATGGAGGTGAACGAGACATAAGATTCCGTAGGGTGCAAGAGTGTGAACATCGGATGCACTCGCAAGCAAACAAGCCTACAAAGAAGCGTTAGTTAAAAACATATAAATGAAGGCCCGAGATATGGGAAAATTGAAAGGAAAAATTAACCTGAAAAGCCTGCCGTTATGAAGAGCGAAAACCACATATAGCAATCTCATCGTATCACATAATTCATTGCGAACTTATAAAAAGAATAATAATTCATTGAGGTACTAAATACGTTTTATGCGTACTTACAGGTCTAACATACTTCGGAGTAAGCTACATTTAAAAAACAAAATCGGGGGTCAAGACAATTATGCTAACTTCAAATTTCACTAGATTGGGACAATGATCTATGGCTCACATTTCTGTATAGGAGCATTCTAATATGTAGAAAACAAGTTAGAATACTAATGGCGATGTGGAGTAGAATTGAGCTAACTAGAGCCTAAGATATTGCATAGACAACATAATGTGCACCTCAAGCTCTTGCACCCCATACCTCTAAAACTACCAGGCTTTTGGTAACAAGGACGTACACATAAACAAGATAACAAAATTACATTTATGCAACTTAGATGTCAAATAGTACTTGATTGAGCATTAATCATGTAACTAAGATTAGGCTCAGTGGCCACTAGATCATTACTCCTTCCCTTGCAAGCCTCGCTACAAGTTATGACACAGAGGCATGGTCACTAGTCACCGTACTCAATCAACACAATCTTACTAATTACTATTGAAGTTCACAATATGTACTGGAAACCAAGAGTAAACCTTGAAAATCCACCAGAACCAGCACCCACTTTACGTGCTAAAATCCTCGAGTCAATACGGAAGATGTTTGAGTTATCTTCTGGAAAAAATATCTGTCGTTCAATAACTAGTCCATTACCAATATCACCTTCTAACATAAGAGACTCTCTCTCCCCTGCCTGCTCAAGATTCCTCCTGTAATGGCAGGAAATTATCACTCATATAAAATAGTCATAAATTTTATAAAATTAAGGAGCTAATTTTATGTTTGGAGGATGCCAAACAAATCACATGCCAAAACGAATTGCATTTGTTTTGTCTTTGAAATTGATGAGTTTTAAGACAATAAACCTATCAGTATATAGCAATTGCATCGAAAATACTACTCAATTAATCAATTAATGTGATAATTTGTTTTCCAGGATAAACAACACAAAAGAAATTTTTAAAAATTTCAGCCAAATTTTTTCTTGAAGGCCCGATCTCAAAGTCCAAGGTAAAATTTTGGATGATATTAGTTACTTGGGATTACCATATACGGTAAAGTAATAAGGATAGATAGGTATCGATATATGTTTCCATGCACAAAAATTCATGCTCTTTCAAATGAATACATTAATAGAAGATTCAGAAACTCACTCAATGACGTTATATGGCTCAGACCATCCAGCAGATCGGTACTCAGTACCACTAAATTCTTCATACCCATTGATTTCAACTCTGCTGTGAAGCCACTGAGTTCCTGGCACAGTATCCCCGAGGATTATAAATCGAAGATCAACTAGAGCGGGAAAACAAAGTTTCAAGTTATAGTACTCGCAGTTCATACATCCTAACTCTGAACTTCAAAGTTAGGACTTCCATTATAAGGAGCAAGGTTCTAAAACTCGCTAGGCGCTCCCAGGCGGCCAGGCACGTTCTAGTTTCCAGGGTCGAGTACTCGGCACCTAGTCGGGCAATTAGTCTGGATAATCAGTCTAGTCGGGCTAGTCAGCGAGAGTCCTTCTAGCGCCTAGGAGGCAAGTACTCGGTCTTCTAGACCTTTTGGAACACTGATAAGGAGCATTTTGTTAACTTTTGTTTAGATTCTGTTTATTTCAGCGATGATACATCTGGATTCTGGAGTCCAGGTAACATGGTGTTTGCTTAGGGGTTTCTTTTTTCTCTTTTTTTTTTTCCTCTTTTTGGGTTATGTGGGAAAGGACGTTATGGGTTTCAATCTAGCCCACAGACCACAGTTAATAATCTTTAATGGGATGATGAACTTCAAGATAAGGACCATGCTCTAAGGGTTAGACGAAACCCATATCTCAAATTACTTTATGCCATTTATTACTTCAAGAAACCTTTTCTAACTAGCATCAGGTAACTCCTTCGTCTCAAAGGAAAGTTTCTGCTCTTTCATAGAAACAAGAGGACAATAGTCTAATTTTTCAATTTTTCTGTGTGTTTATGGTGAGCTCCACTAGTTTTAGGTAAGAGATATAAATACCTTTGTTGTTTAGAGAGATAAGAAAGAAGTGTGTAGGGTGTTATCGAACCCAAACACAGAAGACTTTATTTATATTATGAGAGAGGTGAATACAATATGTAGCTGCCCAATGTGGGACAACTAACAATAAAGCTTATACTAACAATAAAGCTTATTCTAACACTCCCCCTTAAGCTGGAGAATAAATATCATAAAATCCCAGCTTATTACATAAAAACTCTAAACGTGGTTTAAATAACGGCTTGGTGAAAATATCAGCCAACTGAGCTCCTGTAGACACAAATGGAGTAGATAACACACCCCCATCTATCTTCTCATGAACAATGTGACAATCTACTTCAATGTGTTTCGTTCTCTCATGACATACTCTCGCCGCCCTCGCGCTCCGCCTCCCTTGCCGGAGTCTTCTTTGGATATGGGTTCAGGTACTTCCCCACCTTCTCTAGGTCCTTCTCCCAATCTCCCTTCTCGTTATCCATCTCGTGAACGTCACCCTCCTAATCGTTATGGTTGGCTTAGCAGTACTAATCATCCTATCTCCAAATATGTATCTTATAATTATCTTTCAGATACATATCGTGCTTTTCTTGGCAAAATTGCTTGTATTCCTATTCCCAGGTCTGTGTCTGAGGCTCTTTAGAATCCCAAGTGGGTCGATGCCATGCAAACCGAAATGGAAGCCTTAGAACGTAATCATACTTGGGAGCTTGTACCATTACCCTACGGTGAGAAAACTATGGGGTGTAAGTGGGTTTTTACTGTGAAGTACTTGGCTGATGGGTCAGTAGATCGATATAAGGCACGTCTTGTGGCCAAGGGCTTTACCCAAGTTCCTGGTAAAGACTTTGGGGCCACCTTTGCTCCTGTTGCTAAGCTGACCACTGTCCGCCTCCTTGTTTCACTGGCTGCCTCTCATTCTTGGCCCCTTCATCAGCTTGATGTCAAGAATGCCTTCCTTCATGGGGACTTGGATGAAACTATCTACATGGACACCCCTCCAGGTTTTCGACCTGAGGGGGAGTATGCTGGGAAGGTATGTCGTCTTCGTAAGTCTCTTTATGGGTTGAAGCAGTCGCCTCGTGCATGGTTTGGTCATTTCAGTACTGTTATTCTATCGATGGAGTTTGTTCAGTGCCATTCTGATCATACATGTTTCATTCGTCGATGTTCTGATGGTCGTTGTATCATCTTGTTAGTATATGTTGACGACATCATTCTTACCGGTGATGATGCACCTGGCATTGCTCAAGTAAAACAGGAGCTTGGTCAAACATTTGATGTTAAAGATTTGGGTCAGCTCAAGTATTTTCTAGGTATTGAGGTTGCTTGTTCTTGTTATGGTATATCTCTTTCGCAGAGGAAATATGTATTGGATCTCCTTCAAGACAGTGGTATGTTGGGATGTAAACCAACCTCTACTCCTATGGATCCAAACTTGAAGCTGTCTATTGAATCTGGAGAGTTACTTTCTAACCCATCTATGTACCAACGACTGGTTGGTCACTTGATTTACTTGACCAATACCAGACCTGATCTAACATTTGCAGTAAGTGTTGTGAGCCAATTTATGCATGCTCCACGCACGGCCCATCTTGATGCTGGCTTTCATATCTTGAGATATCTCAAGACTTGCCCTGGTCTCGGTTTATTTTTCTGTTCTGGTTCAATCTGGTCTCTAGTGCTTTACCGATGCGGATTATGCTGGGTCTAAGATTGATAGACGCTCTACCTCTGGTTTTTGTACTTTTTATGGTAATCATCTCCTATCATGGAAAAGTAAGAAGCAAGCCATAGTTTCGAGATCTTCTGCCGAAGCCGAATATCAGGCTATGGCTCAAGGCACATGTGAAATACTTTGGCTTCGATCTATTCTGTCTGAGTTGGGTTTTAAGGTACACGAAGCATCTCATTTATTTTGTGACAATAAGTCGGCTATTATGCTTGCTTCCGACTCAGTTCTCCATGAACGGTCGAAGCATATTGAAGTGGACATTCATTTTCTTCGTGAGAAAGTTCGGTCCGGAATTATGACTCCCTCATTTGTCCCCTCATCTGAACAAACTGCAGATGTCTTCACTAAATCTGTGGGCCCAACATTGTTGCAGTCTTCAATTGTCAAGCTGGGTTTGGTTGATATCTTCGCACCAGCCTGAAGGGGAGTGTTGGAATTAGAATCAATTAGGAATAAATTAGAGTATCCTATCATATCCCTATCATATCATATCACTTGATTTTAGGCCTTTGTTTTGGCCCCTTAATTTCTGTTCTTTCCTTTTTATCTTGTAACACTCTTATCTATATATACAAGGCTAATCCTTGATTATTGGATTAAGCTAGAAATACAAAACATACGTCTATTCCTTTTGTAACTGACCTCAATTTGAACAATTTGTTGCCCATGAACAAGTTCAAAAGTAGGGGTATAAGAAGGAGCTTTATGACTACCTGTAATTGGTGTGTCCCTATCTTTGGAATTAACAAAAGAAACACTCGGTAATGCAGCATTCCTATGGTCCGGAGAACAATCAAATCTGAAGACTCCATCCTCTAGAATAGGCTCAAAAACCATATTTCCTGATTCAACGTCAGAAGTCACTGTCGTCGTTTCCAACTCCGCCATATTCGAACTACCAACCTCTTGCTAATCCTCTTATTTCTGCAGGCTGAATAACTGTATCAGGAGTCTGCTCCCAGAGATCATAGATAACTAAAGAATCGAAGAAAAACAATTTAGAAAGGGAAAGCCAATATTGTTGAGCAGAGCCCAAAACCCGAAAAAATCAGGAATATATCCCAAATGACATAGAAAACATGACCCCACTTTTCACAAAACTACAAGTGCAATCAAAGCCATATTCCTTAACAAGTCCTTCATTCATAATAAATTGGAACAAAACTATATACAACATACATCCACCCAAGGGGTTGGCAAAGTGGGCATGAGAACCGTAACCTGCTGCAAGGTAGTTGAACACCTTTTGAATAATCTAGTACCCCACTCGGTCCAATGAGGGGCAGCAAGGGGTCATTGTTGTACCCACGTGGTCTTTCTTGCATCATTACACTCATAGTGGGGTTTTCCCACAAATTGAAAACCTGGTGAAGAGAGGGGCCGCAGTCCTTTCTCTTGGGCATTACACGCAATAATGCTCTTGGGCTCTTGGTCCGACGCTGAGGGATTTTGAATGAGTACATCAAACATTGCCCAAGTAGCCCGTTCACTTTTGTGCGTCTGAGAAGTAGATTTTGAAAAGTGGGTACCTTGGGAGACATTTGTGGGGCAGCACAACTTTGTGTGGTCCTTGAAAGTACCTTATTGGGCCTAATAATGGACTAACAATATGCCAATTTAAGGCTCAATCCAGTGCAACTCTTTTCGGTTTCCTTCCTCTTTTGACGGTTTATTGCCCTTATCTTTACGCTAGTTTGGGTAAAAAAAAAAAAACTTGGTTTTTTGGTAATCAAATTATAACAAGGGTTAAATGTGAAGGAGTAGAAGAGTGTTATAAGGGTTAACTATCCTCTCCTACACATCGACCCAGTTTCATACAATTGATTCCAGTAATATACAAACCTTAGGCCATGAAGTGTTTTATGCTGTTGCTTTCATAAAAACTTCAACAAACTTAAGTAAGCCACGAATCATAATTCCTAACCGTAAAGTCCCTCGACATTAGTTCCTTTCTCCATAACTATCCAACTACCTACAAGCCAACCTATCGTAAACCTACCACTACAAATGAATACTCCATCCCGTAGGAAAATTCTCGTAACTTTTTTTCTTTGGCCCAGAGGACGTCAAAAGCAATGAACTCCCACATGTCATCTGCCAACTCTCGTAACAGCCGACTGTGCGGTTGTGGATCCGGTCCCTGCATCATAATAACGTCTCGATCATCTAAGAATCTCGGTCGTTGGTACTACAAGTGTCCCCGAGTCCCAGTAAGTAAACATACCAAATTACATCAATGTACCGTGCCATTTTAGCTGCATATATAAATTGGAATTTATAATTTACCACCCTAACATTTTAACTCTACTAATAGCCGTGCGGGACTTGGAACGGGTGGTGCGAAGAATCATCCCCAAGAACCACGTCATTGGCGCAACCAAACGACTCCAATGGAACCGCATCTGCAATAGCAACGTTACATGATGATGTTGCATCTTTACGGACAGAGAATCGAGAAATTCTCAGCTCGTTGCAGACACTAAAGACGATCATATTTGCAGTATGCGTCATCCAAGTCGTCCTTTTACTACGTATGAAGTTTAATTAGAGGTCTTTAAACCTATTGAACCGATATGTTGTATGTGGTTCGTATGATGGTTATTTAACTTATCCCATGTAATATGTGACTTCGTTATGAGACATTCGTAAGTGACTTTTATTATGGACTTATGCAATCAATGATGGGGTATGATTTGGATGATACATGGTTCATTAGCAGCTTTTCACATTCCCTATTTTTGTGGTTCATTTTGGGTTTATCTATTCCTTATGGTTGTTGTTCTATGAACATAAGTCACATCACGGTTTTGTATTTCATAATCCTTGTTTTCCTCTTGTATTGAATCTCCGAATTTTATAATCTGAACAACCTTCCTATGCTGAATTTGTAAGAGATGGTTTCCCCTCGGAAGAGCCTTACCGTCGGCAAGAAGGGAACATCTTCCACCCCACTCCGTCTTGGACCTTATGCTCCAGGTGTATCCACATTAGCTCGCAAACCGGGCCGCGTAAATTGGGATTCCCATTTGACAAGGATTTTCTTGGATCTCGCTGTCACTAAGATAGAGTAGGAAGGGAAACCGAACACTCAATTGTCAGCCAAGTCGCTGGGGAACATTGCTGCACAGTTAAGTGCATTGACAAATCAACCGATCACATCAGTCCAATGTAAGAATCGTTACTCCGCGCTCAGGCGTGACTGGCAAGCATGGCAGCTCCTAGCAAATGCGAAAAGAGGAGCCACAGGCCTTGGTTTCGATCCCATTTCGGGTACATACACTGCACCGGACTTCTTTTGGTCTACCCTAATTGCGGTAATATTTCCTCTTACACCTTTTTATTTCATGTCTTGTGAGAATCTACATGTGTTTCAGCACAATTATATTCCTATGCTGAATTTGTTGATTAACTGATTAGGAAATTAGTAAAAAGAGCTGCTCTGTGTTTCTTTGGTTTTTTCTATTGGATTTTACTACTTATTTTTCACCAAGTGTGATCACTTCCGAGATTCGTCATACTTTTTTGGGTTTTATCTTCATTTTATTAAACTATATATTTAATATCTTCATCCAAATTATTGGTGAAGCATGCATGGTGGGGTTGTTCAAATTGATCTGCCTGCATAAACAGAACTCAGATGCCATTTTGAGAATGATATACCCACATGGTGGGGTTGTTCAAAATATCTTGTAACTTTTCATGCATGATTGACCAATTTATCTGTTGTTGCTTCATTTTTCACAAATGATGGGCTGTGGTTGGCTGTGTACTTGGGTCACATGTAAATAGTATCCACTCCTATGGAAAAGGTCACATGTAAATAGTAGTTTTACCTTTTCCCCTATGGAAAAGGTCACATGTAAATAGTAATTATACAAAAGTACACTATTCGGTCACATGTGTAGTATGCAGATACTTTTCCAAAAGTATGGGTAAGGACACTCTCAGGATTCACCAAATATTTGATTCCAATTGACATTGACAAAAGCGTGAACTACTTCTCCCACTTTTGTACATTATGCCAACTGGTGAATGATCATTTCACATCTTCTATAATTGGACATCTTCTATAATTGGAGTACCCCATAAAAAACCAAAATATAAGAACCTCCTGTCCACACTTTCAAATTTCTCAAAATAGATCGGCACCCCATCAACTGTGAAGAAGGTAAACCTTTATTACACTTCCATTTCAAGCATACCTTTTCAATTTCCATTTGTGGATAGGGTACATGTTTACTTGTGTACTTGTGTTAATTGTTTAGCTTTCATTTCCTTGTGCTGTCTTTATACATTATTCTTTTCTTCTATTTTAGGTAATGTTTATTCCTTCAAACGGTACATGTTTTTAAATAACCAAATTATCTGTGTTGCCCGACCATATGCTATGCATTACGTATGCCATGCAGCAAAATGAACTTGTCGCCAAGTTCCGTGAACGACCCCTGGACCATGAGGATTTAATGCAGCGGGTATTTGAAAGCGTGACAGCCACTGGCAAGTTCGTGTACAAAGAAGGTCAGCCCAGGCGTCCTGAACCCGAACCAACAGATGAGGATGACAATTCGGACGAGTTGGGAGATGAAGAAGGACCGGTCCTGGGCGATGCGGACTTTGCAGGTCGTGAAACCGGAGAAGAAATGGGATGCGAACCATCACAAGCGGCAGCTGCTACCCCGTCACAATGACGAGCAATGCCCAAAAACCCCGGTCTTGGCGGTAACTCCTCTGCTGAAAGCAGCAAGCGTAAAATCCCGTCAAGCGGGACGGATGCGACGAATGCAATCTCCCAGTCAATGCAGAACATCCTTCGCAATATGGAGGAACCGAGGACGTCGAAGCACCTGATCAGGAGCATGGGAAACATGGGTGACGTAATGAACTCTCTCAATAAAATGGAATACTTCAAAACAACCCCCCCCCCCCCCCCCCCCCCCCCCGGTGCAGAGAATTTGTACTGGTGGTTTCTTGAAACAATGAGGAAGGAGCCAAACCTGATGGACATGTTCCTTTCAAGAGAAACGGACGAGACAAAGATGAAAACTTTACGTTATATACACCGTCTTGGGGAGGAAGGACGAAACCCTCCTCCTCCATTCGTGACTGAGGGTTAGGTCGTTTGAAATAGCTTGTGCATGTTGTGAGGTTCATCGATGGACTGTCTTGCTGTTGCTTAGATTTTATTTGGTGTGTTTTTTAATTTTATGTTGGAGACAATGGTTAGGATTTTTCGTAGATTTTATTCGGTGTGTTTTTAAATTTTAAGTTGGACACATTTGTGAATGCTATGGTACTGTAATAATGGTGTGTTGTTATAATTGGCTTGTGCGCTGTTTGTGTGTGGTTCAACAGGTACCAATTTTTCGAGTCATTGGTTCTGTAAGCAACGGTGCAGAAAACGTCGCAAATCTTTGATTCCGGTAATATTTACACATTTTAAAGGAACTATTGCATTTCATATATTTATCTTCCGACGTTTTGAAATCGTATGGTTAGGAGTTTAGGGTCGTAAATTCTGCGGTTGAAGTGGAAAGCTAAAAAAAATGTTCTAATTTTTTTTCCCATTCAAAATGAAAACTTCATTTTCAAACAAAAAAATGAAGAAGAAGGACTTACGAATGAAGACATATGGGTTGAAGTGGGTATCTATTTGACGGGTTGAAGTGGGTATCTATTTGACGAGTTGAACTGGGTATCATTTTGAAATTTTTCATTTGCCTTTACTAAATATAAATTGTTAAATTTTTATACCACTACAGAATTTATTTTCTAAACTACCGCTCTTCCAATGCAATTTACCCATGAACTAGGTCCTGCTGGGTATCAAACCCACCTGGTGCAATACTCCATCTTCCCAAATTGTGCTCAGATTTGTTATAAAAAAAAAAAAAAAAAAAAGCCAAGCGAAACCTTTTTGGCAAACAATACCTGACCCAGATTTTTTTTTCCGTCAACTTTTTAACGAATGAAATATGATGCACTGGTTTTTTCTCTCTTGTAGTATTATTATGGCAAATCCGAATTGGGGTCGAAATTATGAGACTGGAAGCAATAGCAAAGAGGGCAATGGAAGTGCGAATCGAAATAATCTTTTTGAATTTGGGTCTTTCGCTGGTTGGTTGGATGATAATAACCTCCCCGATCCACAAATCGGTTAGGCGGTTCCCGGGTTTGGGTTTAATGAATATGGAGGCGAGTACAACAACAATCCATATCACAGTCAGTTGTACGGAGGACATGGCAATCCACAAAGTCCAGCCACGAATTTGCAGTCAACATCTACATTGCATGATGTCTCAGCATATCAAAATTGGGCTACGAACGAAAACGCAAGTACAATAAACGCAAACGCGTTTGCATTGGGCGGCCACGATCACCAACCTCATAATTTACCTTCGTACACAATAGTCCCTGAAGGTTATCAGTACGCGAGTTGGGAGCGTAATACATACACATGTGAAGCACAAACGTCCTCATTTCACGGTGCTACAAGTGGCGGTGCAGATGGTGGGCATGGTCAGTCCCCTCCAACCAACATTCACGTTGGATCAAGTGTCGGTGGATGGAGTGGTCCTACTCTCGACACTTACGGTGGTACAAGTGGCGGTGCATGGGGTGGGCACGGTCAATCGCCTCCTCCCAGTCACAGTTCGAGGCAATATGACAATTGGGAGGCGTACGTTCAGAGGTCTTGGGATGAAGGATACGGGAATGGGACCGATGACCACTTGGAGGAGCAGGATGACATGTTCTCGTTACCAGCGGACGACCCAATCAACAGGGAGGATGAAAGGTTATCGTTAGCAGGGGAAGAAGCAATCGAATGGGAGGATGATCTAGATCAAGAGGAAGACTATGAAACACTCCGTACTATGGCAGTGTTTCGTGGTCTCCATGAACAGATGGATCAAGGGGGGAAAAAAAAAAAAAAAAAAGGTACCCTTCCACACGAGCCCACTCCAAGGGAAGGAGTACATGAAGGATTTGTTTAATAGTTGCGACAAGCGATTTTATCGGGAGATGAAGATGCCAAAACGAACATTCTCAAAAATAATTGAGGAGCTCGAAACAATATATGGATGGAGAATGGGGAGGAAAAATGCAATAACTTGCTACGAAGCATTTGCTATTTTCATACTACTACTTCGGGGAAAGACAAACGGGGACATCCAAGAGCAATTCCAACACTCCCCAGAGACTGTGAGTAGACAAGTACACAAGATGTTAAGGCACCTAGAAAAGTTCCACAACGATAAGTTGAAGCCAACTACAAGCCAAGATTACATCCACCCTTACTTGGATAGGCGAGATTTCTACGCGCCTTTTAAGGTGAGACGGAGTTAAATTTTTCATAGTTACCCATTATCTGCTATAGTAGTTTGTTTATAATGTCAAGATTTCATAAAAAAAATTATAAATTATGCGTTGGTAGGGAAAGTGCATAGGTGCCCATGATGGGACCCATGTGAAGCTGCAATTTAGAAAGAAAGTCGGATGGCATGGTGTTCCGTGGACGGAAAGGCTGTCCGACAACTAACATTTTGGCAGTTTGCGACTTTGACCTGACGTTTGTGTACGTTTCGGCGGGATGGGATGGGGTTTCCCATGACCACTATATATTCAAGCAAGTTACAAGAGATCCTACATATAAATTTCCCATCCTGAACAAGGTATGTAGAATGGATATTCCAGTTGTTTTGTTTGGTTTATGTGTTGTTTGATTTATTGCAAATGTCCGTTACATGAATTAATTGCATACAAATTTTTGTTTTTTCAAGTAAATTCTACCTCGTAGATGTCGGCTACCCTAATGTGGTTGGATACCTTGCTCCCTATAAAGGCCAGCGCTATCACCAAGAGGAATTCAGGCGAGGCCTCCGCCCGATAAATAACGACCGTGAGTACTTCAACAGGGCTCATTCGTCACTCCGTAGCGTTATCGAGCGCACTTTCGGAGTGTGGAAGAAGAGGTTCCGAATTTTGGAGAATATGCCAATGTAGTCACCCGAGACACAAGTTCAAATTATTCTAGCGTCCATGGCTATCCACAATTTTATTCAACGTGACGCCCCGAATGAAAGAATGTTTGTCTCCGCAATCAATCCGGCTGAGTATGTTTTCCGAGACTTGGAAGATGAGGACCCCGAACGACTAGATCGTGAGGGTGACCCTGCATCGCCATTGGGAGAGGGAGTGCCAATCCATGAGCATGATGCTGATATGGATGATGTGAGAAACAACATCAAGACACAGCTGTGGAGGTTGAGGAGGAGGTCGAACACTAGGAGGTAAGCTGTTGTTTCGGTGCAAGTGTCTGTTTGTGAAGAGTATCAAAGTGTGGCGTACGTATGGAATAACGTTGGTTGTTATTTGTCTTTGGGTATGAGTTTCATCTCAGTTTGGCATGGATCGATTAATGTACGTATTTTTGTGGTGGGGACATGGGAATGACCACAACCTATGTATGATTTCTGGATTATGGCGGCCGACGTAGCCATATTGGACTTCTTTATGTAGAACTATTTTCGTAATTTCGTTGTAATGAACTTTCTTTGCGTTCCACCGACAAAGAAAGTTGTGGTTTGAATAATTTTAACCTGTTTGGTTTGTACTGACCTTGCTTGTTACGATTAAAGGGGAAAATGGACCCGTATAAATTGAAATTCCGGAAGCCTGATAAAACAAACGGTGTTTTTCGTTGTTGACAAGTAGGGTCTGGGTTATATATGAAGTAGTATTATAATGGTGAATTTGGGGAAAAAAAATTATGTGCAGACATATGTATGAAACAAAAAGCCAACCACAAATACGGTTTAAAAGGAAAAATCTCATACACCGTTTGTTACTCCCTCCGTCCCAAATTAGATGTTCATTTTTTATACTCGAGCCGATTTCGGCGTCCTTTGGGTGGAAAAACCATTTTGGTTTTTGTTTTACTTCAAAACCATTTTTTTTTTTTTTAATTTGCTAGTTCTACTCTTCTTTGTTTGTGATTTCTTGGGTCATCTCGACGCGAGGAATCGAAAAAGTATAAATTTATCAACAAAACTAAATTTTTTTGTGAATAAAGACAAAAAATAATCGAAAAAGTGTAAAATTAGTCAATCCCTTATATTTAATATGAATCTCCAAAAATATACAATATAGATGTTGGTTGTTTGTGTTGGACGAGTTCTATAATACAAAGTGTTCACATTTTCAAAAAACAAATAGTATAAATTAGAATACATAACAATCGAAAAATTGCACGACTTTAAAAAATGGAAATCCAATTTAAAACGGAGGGAGTACCGAAGCGGGCGTAAAAAAATTGAACAAAAAATAATACATGCATCGACGGCAAACATTCCATTTTGTTCGGTGTGTTGACGCCTGTATGATCTGGGCTCTTGAAAGATGTGCTTGGCTGATACTCCCTTGAAAGGGCAGTATGGTCTTTTCGGGTTGCACAGTTACCGGTCCTGTTTGCATCAGTGGAAAAAACCAAATGATTCATCCAAATCAGTTTTTTGGTTTAAAGGTCATTAATCCAAAAAACCAAGTGTTTTTTTTTTACCCAAACCAGGCCTAAGAGTTGCATCGCTATAATTACTCATTAAGTATC
The DNA here is from genome assembly GCA_963854785.1 of Vaccinium vitis-idaea. NCBI lineage: Eukaryota > Viridiplantae > Streptophyta > Magnoliopsida > Ericales > Ericaceae > Vaccinium > Vaccinium vitis-idaea. Next base: position 47,123,796 of record OY978215.1, read on the forward strand.
AATGGTTTGCATTTCTTGAAATTTAGGCGATACACAAAATAAATAAAAAGATTACTAAAATACATTCCTGTTAGTAATACTAAATCATTTGAGCTTGAGCTCCTACCTTATCAAGTTCACTACTTATCTGTACAGCTAAAGAATATTCAGAAAAGATAATTCATTTTTATTACAAAAACAAACAAGGATTCAAAATTAATATTCAAGTTATTCAGTTTAGTGTTTCACTAACTAGTTTTTCCCAAAAACCAAGACAGATCATTCTCTTACAATACATCACATAAAAAGATGTAAACACAAAAACCAAGACAGTTTTAAAACAAAACTCTCTTAATGGAACGGGTAGTTAATTGCAGGAGGAACTAATGGATTTATGCCTTCACCATCGTAATTTATGTGCCCCAACACAATTCAAATTTGCATGTAGCTAGGCCTATAATTTGTCTACAGCAAAATGGATCTTATGGTTGGAAGTGCAAATATAGTACTCGTTATCTTCGTCAGAAAATATTGTGCCGTAATACCACGCCATTATCTTTAGGGAACCCTGTATTGTGTCGGAATCGAAGTTGAAGTCTCACTACGCACACGTATGGATTGTGTTAGGAGTACGCTTAGCTTCAATAAAGGGCTATGGAGACTCGAATATGAATCTACAGTCCAACTAGGTTTCGGACAGTGACGTCATTCCAAGAAAAATAGCCGGGGGAGTTGTATTGGACAGTACGAGCCCATTGGATTCTACTTCATCAACTGGCCCAAAGCCTTCTAACTGACTTTTGGGCTGTGGCATGCGGGCTCTCTTTGGAATTGGATAATGAATTAAAAACCTTTTCAAGCTTCGATTGTACTGATAAAACAAATTGAGTTTCAACATAATTGAATTAACCATGTTAAATAATAAATTGATACTCGGCTCGTTTATCGCCATAGAAAATTATATTCCAATATTTACTCTCTCATAAAATTCGAAATAAAATTGTCGAGTAACGAGAAAAAAATCATGCCACGTGAAAACTTAACAACCCTCCTTATACGCGGCAAACCATTAATCATGGGATCATAAAACATTTGTGATCCTATTTCAGTATTCTTTATTCATGCATCTAAAGTGGCAGCTACCAAAAGATAAAGGGATTATTACCTCTAGGTCTAGAAAAGAGATGTCTAATTACCAATAAGGTAAGTCATTTTTTTTAATTACCACTAAGGTAAGTCACTTTTTTTTGGAGTTTAGGTTTAGGGTACACTTTCCTATTATAGGGT